>CM030172.1:39748512-39806012 GCA_017639675.1 Aplochiton taeniatus | reverse complement strand
TCCTTGTTCTGATAATGCTTCATGTGTCACCAGCTCGCGCTCCTCGCTGCTCCTCTGACGTCAGAACAACGAAACATACCGCTCATGACATGAGATTGGACTCTTGGGACTGATTTGCAAAGTAGGCTAGCCACATTCCAGCTACTCCAAGTTTGCAAGATCTATCAACATGTATCATCATCATCATCATCATGTATATATGTTGTAAAATAAAAGAATACTAATGAACATTTGACTTACACGTTTAGAACGAAAGCTATATAACCTTTTTAAAACAATATCTTTACAGCTCCAAAACAAATAATTAACATAAGCTTTCACCTACTCTAAATAAGTCTAGGTAAAGGCATAGACTGTAGTCAACCTTTTTGTTTGTATGTTTGTTTGTTTTCATCAAAGTTATGTTAGATTTTTCCCAATGCCGTTCGTGCTAGATAGCTAGCAAATATTGCTTGGTCACGTGAACTGGTTTCCTCCGTTGTCATGGCAAGTACAAACAATCGGATACATTACTTGTGTCTTGCTGGTAGGTACTACTACTAGTAGTATTTTTTTGTTGCTTGGTCAATTTGAAAGGCTTGTTAGTGACCTATTCAGAAAACACGCTTGCTGCGTTATATTTGGTAGAAAAACGAATTTATTAATAGACCGCTAGCAACCATGTCAGATGTAGGCTCTGAGGAATTTGATGATGATCACAATTACCTTGGGGTGAGTAAATGTTAATGTTAACGTTACGTTAACGTAGGTTAGCAAACGTTATCTTTTTTTTTGGCTAGACCCATTGAAAGTTTGTTTCACTTAACGTTACCTAACGTTAACTAGAATTTGATAAGCAATTGATCATGATTTGACCCAACGTTAGGAATATGAGGGGGACCGAAATGAGGCTGGGGAGAGACATGGGGTGGGGAAGGCAGTGCTGCCCAACGGAGATTCCTATCAAGGGATGTATCAGAACGGAAGAAGGTCTGGCCAGGTAAATTAAGTTACTGCTAGTAAATCAGATATGCATTTCTCCAATGTAAGATGGCAAAGCTTTAATTAATATTGTGTCTGTGTTTTAAAACACTGGCTGGTGTGTTAGGGAACATACCGCTTCAAGAATGGTGCCAGATATGTTGGGGAATATTACCATAATCAGAAGCAGGGAGTAGGTACCTTCTTCTTTCCAGACGGATCCAGATATGAGGGTACAATGTTACAAGACTGCTCATTAAACACTAAATGTTGTATTATTAGGATGCATATACAACCAACGGCAAGCCTTAATTTGTTTTATCTTTGCATCTCTCTTTACCCCTCCTCTATTAACTTGGCTTACAGGGGGGTGGGTTGAAGATCAACGACAGGGTCATGGAGTTTATACATACCCCAATGGAGATACATATACTGGAGAATGGTTGCGCCATCAAAGGTACTTTAGCTTTGTACCAATATTAAAAAATGCGATAAAATCTAAACACAGTTTCTGTACATGGAAAAGTAAAACTCTGTTATTATGTCTGTCCGACACGTCCCTTGCCCCTTTTGTCTCATTGCTATAGACATGGTCAAGGTACCTACACCTACAGTGACACCGGCTCCAAGTACATGGGCACTTGGGTGAACGGCAAGATGGAGTCAGGTGGAGAGATAATTCACTTGAACCACAGATATCAGGGCAACTTCATCAATAATAATGTGAGCCATTTAATCAATCCAAATTATATTCGTTGTAGTAATAAAGAATATTTCAACACTTATGCATTCAAAGAAACATTTGGTGAACATTTACTCATGATAAAGCATCCCAATATTTTTCATGTGGACATTTCAAGTATTGGACAGCAGGCCATGTGTTATGTGTAGCATAAATAGTCCTGTTATTATTACTAACAGTACCGTTTTTGGGTTTACAGCCTACTGGCCATGGAAAGTATGTGTTTGACATTGGCTGTGAGCAGCATGGGGAATACCTTCAGACTAATCAGGTTGGGATGATTTAATACAAATCTGTTATATTGTGCTAGGAACAGTTCATTGACGATGAAGTAGCATCATTTAACAGTTTTTTGACATTCTTTCATCATCACATATGAAATACATAACCATGGCTGTCTTGACCAACACTCCATCCTGTATTGGATGAGAATGGTAAACAATGTGAAAACCCTAAAATCCAGATTGTCCCTTCCTGTTCATCATTTCTGATTAGGGGCTGCAGGAGAGGTGACACAGCACATAGTAGTGCTGCAGAGGGTGTTCCATTGAATTAGTATAGCTACAGTAACTACCTGCAATGCTTTTAAAACAGTATTTTCCTGCTGTTGAACTGTAATTTTTTTTAGAATGACTTGGTCATGTCTTCAGCAAGTACCAGAAACTAGATAAATGGGTTAAGTAAACATTTTAATGCTTATTTCATTTATTCTTTAAATAATGTTATGCAACACTCAATAACTGAGTGAAAAAGTAATTTTCTCCTTAGACCCAATAACAAGTTACGCTACCGTTGGTAGCCACTGCAATCAAATGCTTCCTGTAGTTAATGATCAGCTTACTTTCCATGCAAAACTGCTTTGACCTTGTCAGACCACAGATTATTTTGGTATGCTTTCATTCTGGAAAGACTTGCAAAACATTTCAGTAATGCCCAGGGAAATCATAATAGAGCTACATAGTCAAAACATGGTCATTTTTCAAACTGTCATAAATACCCTGGGCAAAAATGTGATTCATGTCAGAATAGAAAGGAGGAAGCCACTGCTCAATAAAAATTATATTAATTAATCTCTCAAGTCTGTCAAAAAACCACCTGGACTACTCTCAATGGTTCTGGAACAATGTTATCTGTACAATTGACCCAATGATGGAATATATATATATATATATCTATATATATATATCTATATATATATATATATGTGTATATATATATATATATATATATATATATATATATATATATATATATATATAGATATAGATATAGATATAGATATAGATATAGATATGTATATATATATATATATATATATATATATATATATATATATTGTGGGGGAGAGGAATGGTTTCCACCAAGCTGCTGTCTTTTCCCCATACCTATACCTAGCAACAACAGAAACGTACTGATGATGGAATCATTCACAACGTCTTTATCCAAGATGACTGTGGCATATGCCAGAATGTCCTATACGCTTCTTTATATTCTAGAGATTTTGGGGGGAATAAATTGGCTATCCAAAAATGGTTCAATTTGGTCTGCCTCATATAGCATACATTACATAAACAGCATAATAGTCATGGATGCATTATGCTATTCGTATTATAAGTGCATACTATCCCGTATTATAATATTTTACACCCTGAGTTTTAGATTTTCTACATTTTCTTGTTGTGCTCTATAAATTATACTGTTACTTTGCATATATAGGAATGTGAAGAAAAGTAGCTGTACTGGGTGTATTGATTAAGAAGCATCACTAATGTTGCTTAGAGCATGATACACACATCTAAACAGAATTTGGTACATCATGGGTGAGAATTATTCATTATAAAGATCAGTATCTCAGTGAAGAGGAGAAAAATCAAATAGAACTGTTATTACTGTGCTATATCTTATGTTCCTATTTCTAGAAAGGGGATGGTGATGAGGATGAGATTATCAGCACCCCAATCCTCAAATGGAAGCCTAAGTCTGTCACAGGCCTCACTTTGTGGGCACCGCCCAAGGCAACCTAATCTTCAGGTGAGCATGCTCCTTTAACAATCGGTTCTAAAATGATATGAAGACAAAAAATTGCAATAAACAAGCACTCGAAGTGAGAAGTTTGAGTATTAGGAATTGTTGCCATCATTTTTCAATTTTGTTTTCTCTTGACAGTTCAAGGAAAGGCAGGGCTAGGGGTCTGGAAGAAGGGGAAGTTAATCCTCACTACAGGACATTCATTATTGTATAACTACGCTCGCTTTCTTCTTTTATTCGATTCATAAAGATGTTGTTGGCAATTATACGTGTCGTTCATTGTGTTTTAAAGAAAATAAGATTGCCACCATGTGGATGTAAGTGGAGAAAGCTCTTGCTGTCAGTTGTTGAATAATCGTCATCATTCCGCGCCTGGCCTCAACCATATGGCTACAACAGAAACGTGCAAAGAAGTGCCCATATTGGAAGTAGTGGTCTAAAGCACTTCCACGTGAAGTACCAAGCTTTAGTGAAGATATGGGGCCTGTACAACATGAGCCAGAGATCCAGTTTGCCCAACGCTTGGCTTCTAACGAGAAACCTATTCGGACACAGGCAATCAAAAAGCTAAGAAAATACATCACTTACAGGTCACAAAAAGTCAACGGTGAGCTAACGCGTTAGCAATGCTAACTTTATTTTGTTTTACGGTAGACCTTCATGTAATGATTAGTAGCTCTCACATTGTGATATGTATCTTAGACGTGTATTACAATGTGGGTACTAGGCTCGTTCATGTCTTCTAGTTGCATTGCCAAACTTAAAGTTGTATTGCTAATAACGTATGGTAGCAAAACGGGCTAACCGGTCCATAGCACGTAGCTCTATGTGTGGCCCATCTTTCTGTGCTACAATGTAACTGAAGTGAATAGCGTTGTTTTCGGAGAGGACCACCATAGCCATTAGTTCCCCATCTTTCCCGGTGGTGTTCATCGCCACTATTTTGATGTGTGGCATACGTTAGTACATCTCATTTACTTGTAGTAGTTCATGTGTAGATGTGCGGTACATCAGAAATTTGCACACGTGTTTTGTCGACTACGCCACTAAAGCTTCAAGGGTGGGATGTAAAAAAAAAATAATAATAAATCGTTAACTTTTTTCGTGGAACGAGCGATGAAGCTGACAAATGCTAACTTAAGCATTAAATCAGCCTTTACGCTACACTGTGCCATGAAACTTTGAATGTTGAAATTGAAACTAGGCAGCTATCCTATTTATTAAATTTGTGTTAATTATGTTAATACTTTCACTCAGGTGGGTTTACAGGGGACGAACTACTCAAACTATGGAAGGGCCTTTTCTATTGCCTTTGGATGCAGGACAAACCCCTTCTCCAGGTTAGTAGTCGTGGTAAATAGCAGGTAACTGTGACGCAAATTCTGTAAAATCACACTTTGGTAACAATTGAAAAACGTTGATTATCTCAGGAGGAGCTGTCTGAACACATTTCTGGCCTCATACACCTCTTCCAGACTGTTGATGGTCGTAAGTTTCAATCTTGTATTATATAATGTTTTAGATGTTTAAAACATTTTCAGTCCAACCTGACTGTTATGTGATTATAATTCAAGCATTATGTGCATGCTTTCTTTTACCCTTGTTAGAGTTCTTGTTCCTGGAAGCTTTTATTCAAACTGTAAATAGAGAGTGGACTGGCATTGATAGGCTTCGTATGGACAAGTTTTTTCAGGTTAGTATGACTAGAAACACACTGATTTGAGTTTTACAGAATGATGGCATTACAGCTTGCAAAGTACTCAATGTTGCAAAACTTTCTGGACACAATAGATAATACATTGAGAGCTCATTGCATCATTCAAATTGAATTTTAAGCAGTTTCATTAATGCACATTTCTAGTTTAATGCAAAGTTAGCCTATTTAAAGGCACACCATATGTGGTTGCACTGATATAGACCACACAGATACTGCAGTTAAAAGATCTCTTGCTTTACATGGGAAAGCATTTTTACAGTCACATAATGGAGTTAAACAAATTGCCTATGCTTAAGTGTTAAGATTCATGTAGTTTTGACAATGTTAAGTAACATTAGGGCTGTCCCAAATACAATTTTTGGGGGCTTTGAAGCTTCGACAGTAATCAATGGTGAAGCTTAAAACGACCTTGCTCATTTGCTTATAAAAATGAATCAATGTATCGTCTATGCCAACATATTTGATAAAAGACCTGGTTTCTGTATACAAACGACGACAGCACAAGCTATTTCTCCCCAGTTTCAGTGCTGGTAATGGTTAGATTACATGAGAGCACAGGCACAACACTATGCTAAGGTTAAATGTTCTTGTCAAATAATAACTCAAAATGAATACTGATGAATAATGTTGGATTAGACCTACTATTTATGTGCTATTTGGGATTTTAAATAAACCGCAACATTCTGATTTGGAAATCGATTACCATGTCAACGATCGAAGCTTCGAAGCATTCCGGTCAGCCCTAAATAAGTCTTTCAATGAGACTGTTAGTAACTTTTGAATGTTTTCTTTCTTTTTGATAGTTGGTTCGTTTTGTATTCAGACAGACCTTTGAGTTGCTTAAGAAGAAAAACTGGGAGACGAGGTAACCATATTGAATATTTTCTTAAAGATGAATAAGTACAGTACCAGGAAACTCAGATTGTTGTCCATCTTTCCTCCACATCCAGTTTGGTTACCAGGTTCCTGGAACTGCTGACATCTCGGGTCCTTCACAGCGCTAGCGGAGCACCGTCAGGACTTCAATTTCACATTATGGATGTCTACATGGCAGAGTTGGCCAAAGTCGGCTCAAATGACGTATGTTTTGCAAACAAAACTGACTTTGTAATGCTATCTGAGTCTAGGTTTTGGTTTGAAATAGATTCAAAACATAATTTGCAGTTAATAAGAAACTCATTTTCATCACCATGTTCTCTAGGCTAAGATTGTCAAGTTATTATGTGTACAGTTGTTTTATGGATACTGTAACGTTTTTGTTTTCCTTACAGCTCACAGCCGAGCAAAACATGACATTTATTGACCCATTTTGCAAAACTGCTGCCAAAACTAAGAAGTGAGTTACTACACAGTTTCAACTTTGTTTCAGATCAATTTAAGGGGATCAAGAATGATCAGTCAATGCCTACGACTGTTCGATAACATTACACTACATGTCTCTGTGCACTTACTCTCTCTCCCTCTCTTTCTTGTATCCTCCTGTCCTGTCTCAGCCGTATTTTGCTCAGAGCCATATGCAGCAGTATCTTCAGTACTATAATTGATCAAGCTCCATTTGCCATTGAAGAATTGATGAACGAGATGAAAGCAGCAGGGGGGGACTCTGACTCTGACTCTGGACAGGCATCTCAGGATGAAGAGGAAGAGGAAGAACATCAAGCAGTTAAGGTGAAGACAGACGTCAAAATAGCCCCTGAGAGAACCAAGCGCAAAACTGAAAAGCAGGCTAACGGTAAGAAACTGAACATAATGCTATAGATATCTTAAAGATGAAAATTACTATTTGCATCATCTAGTTTAGCTTGGTATTATTTAAAATAATACATAATATAATAATAGAAGACCATGTTATAATGTCCATTATGCCATTCAAGCTTACATCTAAACATTATATATATATATATATATATATATATATATATATATATATATATATATATATATATATATATATATATATATATATATATATATATATATATATATATATATATATATATATATATATATATATATATATATATATATATATATATACATACATATACACATACACAGTCCCCTCCAAAAGTATTGGAACAGTAATGCCAATTCCTTTATTTTTGCTGTAGACTGAAAGCGTTTGGGTTTGACACCAAAAGATGAATATGAGACAAAAGATCAATATGTCAGCTTTTATTTCCAGGTATTTTCATCTGGATCTGATGAACAACTTAGAAGATATCATTATTTGAAAAGAAAGACCACATTTTTAGATGAGCAAAAGTATTGGAACAGATAGACTTGAAATGGATTTAAGTGAATAAGACTCAATATTTTGTTGCAAATCCTTTGCTTTCAATAACTGCATCAAGCCTGCGACCCATGGACATCACCAAACTTTTGCATTCTGCTGTTGTTATAACTTTCCAGGCTTTCACTGCAGCCTCTTTCAGTTGTTGCTTGTTTTGGGGGGTTTCTCCCTTCAGTCTCCTTTTAAGAAGGTAAAAAGAATGCTCTATAGGGTTTAAGTCTGGAGATTGACTTGGCCAGTCTAGGACCTTCCACTTCTTGCCCCTGATGAACTCCTTTGTTGCTTTTGCAGTGTGTTTAGGGTCATTATCTTGCTGCATGACAAAGGATCTCCCAATCAGTTTGGTTGCATCCTTCTTTAAATTGGCAGACAAAATGTTTCTGTAGACTTCCGAATTCATTTTGCTGCCGCCATCATGTGTTACATCATCAATGAAGATTAATGAGCCCGTCCCAGAAGAAGCCATTGAAGCCCAAGCCATCACATTACCTCCACCGTGTTTCACAGATGAGCTTGTGTTTTGGGGGTCACGAGCAGATCCTTTTTTTCTCCAAACCTTAGCCTTTCCATCACTCTGGTAGAAGTTAATCTTCGTCTCATCAGTCCATAAAACTTTTCCCCAGAATTTTTGAGGCTCGTCTCTGTACTTTTTGGCAAAATCCAGCCTGGCCTTCCTATTCTTTATGCTAATGAATGGCTTGCATCTTCTGGTGTAGCCTCTGTACTGTTGTCCCGTGAAGTCTTCTGCGAACAGTGGATTCTGAAACCTTCACTCCTGCCCTCTGGAGGTTGTTGTTGATCTCACCAACAGTAGTTTTAGGGTCTTTCTTCACAGCTCTGACAATGTTTCTGTCGTCAACTGCTGTTGTTTTCCTTGGTCGTCCCGTTCGATGTCTGTTACTTAGTACACCAGTAGTTTGTTTCTTCCTGAGGATATTCCAAATTGTTGTACTGGCTATGGCTAGTGTCTGTGCAATGGCTCTGATTGATTTCCCATCTTCTCTTAGCTTCACAATTGCTTTCTTTTCACCCATAGACAGTTCTCTGCTTTTCATGTTGATTACTATAACTGCAGTCTGCACAGGCAAAACCAGAATCTGAAACTGAGCCTAGACATTCAGTGTTATTTATTGTTTGAATAATAAATGTAATAAGACCCACCTGGGCAACAAAACACACCTGTTAGTCACATGTTCCAATACTTTTGCTCAACAAAAAATGTGGTGTTCCTTTACAAATAATGATATCTTCTAAGTTGTTTATCAGATCCAGATGAAAATACCTGGAAATAAAAGCTGACATATTGATCTTTTGTCTCATATTCATCTTTTGGTGTCAAACCCAAACGCTTTCAGTCTACAGCAAAAATAAAGGAATTGGCATTACTGTTCCAATACTTTTGGAGGGGACTGTATATATATCTCTCTCCATATATCCATCTCCAGGCTCCGTTTCAAAGGAAGAGACGGATAAGGATGACGACGATGATGATGAATCGCTTCATTTAGAGAACGATGCTATGTTTCCAGATGATGGGGGATGTGGACCTGTACTACAGGTGAATGTTACTTCTAGAGTGCTGCCAGTTGCTTATGTTGCCTTGCTATCAAGAATCTTTAGTTACTTGGTGTCATGTTGTACCACACTGCACCACTGTCTTTAGTGTCTGGCAGATATCACCATCAATCAATCTGCCCTGGAGATTATGGGAATGGATGATGAGATTCACATTCTAATGATTTGATTGCAATGGTGTTCCATAACTGTGAATTCTGAGATTCTGTAATTATCTGTGAGTCAGATTGTAGGTCTTGATTGCAGTTTAGGTAGATTTTTTAAACATATTTCATGCACCAGATGGCCTAATAATGAGATTTATCAGTTAAACATTAATGGGAAACTGTTTAGAATGTAAATGTACGTGCTTTTTTATGCAATATTCATCAAGCTAAGATGTCATTTTAGATTTTTAGTAATCTTTTTATAATTATCAAAGTACCTTATAAGTGTAATCTATTTAATCTAGGATGTGATACAATTGATGAGTTTAATTGTTTGTGTGTGCATGTCTTTGACTACAGTTTGACTATGGTGCACTAGCTGACAGGCTGTTTGGATTAGCCAAAAGGATCAAAACCCCTAGCTTCAACAGACAGAGACTCTACAAGGTCATCAAAGCGTAAGTGCCACAGGCCAATACTATTTTTGTTGTAAATCTTAACATGATGGGTTAATGATGGGGGAGAACCAAAGAGACAACATCAGGAAGTAAATAGTATTGAATACATTTAAAGAGTGTTGTCACTACTATTGTTGAAATAAATTCGTAACCCATTTTCTCTCTCTGTCCCCTCTACTTTCCAAACACTTAATATGGAAGACTTCGAGACCTCATTGAAGGTAGGAATCAAGATGTTCCTCCCAATACCATTACTTACAAAGTGATAGATTTGTATGGGGTCCTGAACTTCTCTCTCCCTTGTTTCTGTTAGGGGAATTCCCTCAGGATGAATACCCAGAGGAGGTCTCTACGGATGAGGATGACGATGAGATGTTTGGGAGTCGAAAGAGGATGAAGAGAGGCCCCGGTCTTGGAGAAGATGATGGACCTGCGGCCAAGAAAAGCAAAAGTATGCACTGCACAATGACCGTATATTCTGAACTGAGAAAAATTGAGTCCCTCCGATTGCTGGTGTATTAGTCTTAATTCTTTATCTATTCATGTTCCCATCTTAGAAAAGGATGTTTCAAAACCTGAGAAGTCAAACAAAAGCTCCACAAAAGATAACAAAGAACCTACATATACCACACCTGATGCCACCCAGAAGAAAAAGAGGAAAAAGAGGAAGAAGAAGATAGTTGGAGGGGATAATGTCAGTGCAGAGCTGACTGGGGGGTCGGAAGTAAACGTTTCTGTGACCATTTCAGTTACCGAGTTGGATACACCTGCTCTGACCTCACAAACTATGGAGGGTGAAAGTAAAGACACTGAGGAAAGTACAGAGTTTACAAAGACAGACATACCCCAGTCTACTCCATCAGATGTTGAAGCCTTACAGACAGGGAAGCAGACTGAAACCGTAGCCCCTCCAGAGGAATTCTGTACTGAAAAGATTGAGAATGAGATAGCCTCAACCATGGCAGAAGATCAATGCCAGACACCTTTAGCCAGACACACATCTACTAAGAAGGCTAAAAAGAGGAAAGAGTCTGAAATGAAAACAGTTGCGTCTGAGCCTTGTGAGGAGGTACGGGTGGTAGAAGTGGATGCAACTGAGATCGTCCCTGAGAAAACCACCACCACAACTAGAGTTAAGAAAGGCAAAAAGAGCCTTAAGATTGAGGAGAACACAGAGGTTGTGAGTAAAGAACAGGCAGAGCCAGTAGGCACAGAAATAGAGCTCAAACCCACAAGTTGCACTGAAGAACTGCCATCAGCAGATGCCTCTCCAATCCTGTTAAAGAAAAAGAAGGCGGCGGCGCCTAAGAAACAAGTGGAGGCCACAAAGGGAGAGGAAACCGATGGAAATGTCGAGATGCCACACTGTGCTGAAACTGGTAAGGAGCCTCTGCGTGAGGCCATGGGGTCCACTCCTTTGAACAAAAAGAAGAAAAAAACAAAGATGTCAAAGAGAACACAGCAGGCAGAGGATGAGGAAAACCAGCTGGAACAACCAATGGAGATTGAAACGGCAATGCCAATCAAGAAAAAGAAAAAGAAACCAAAGGTGCTTGCCCAGGAAGTTGAGATTGTGGATCTTACTCAATCAGAGAACTCGGCAGATAAGATCCCCCCTGAGGAGGTGTCCACAGAAAGTCAGCAGGTTACTCCTTCAAAGAATGGAAAGAAGAAGAAGAAGAAGAAGAAGGGGAAAGATAAAGTGGTGGTAGAGGCAGAGGAGATGAATGCAGTAGAGACGATTGCCATAATGAGTGACCTAGCCAAAGAAGACACTGGTGTTAAGAAGTCCAAGATGAAAAATGTAAGTGTTTATTATTATTTTTTTTTCAGGAGAAATTGTGGACATTGCTATTTTGCTCAAATTAATAGGAACATATATACTGCGTATACTTTTATTAATTCCTAACAAAGAGGCCTACTGGAATGATAATATAGTTGCGTTTCTGTAACACCAGCAAAACAAATAATGAAATGTTTTTTGCCACAATATTCCCTTTAAAAATGAACCTAGCAAGCATTGGATACACTGCTTCGGGGGGGGGGAGATTACATCTGATGTTCTTTACAACTTTTTTCTTTGTAAAAAAAACTTTTTTCTTTGTTTTCGGTGATATAAAACAGAAGTTTAGTGTATTTCACCATTGAACAGCATTACTTAATTTAATGTAATGATTTGTATAAGTATATATGATTGTTAAAACTAACAACAATGTGAAAATATAAAAGTGATGACAAGCCATTACAAAAACTACTTTTTACAATTGATGAATTGGTACTGATAATGGTACTATGTGCTGTGTCGGTTAATCAGAAATCTCTAGAGAGCTATATTTTCAATGGGTTTTCTGATAATTAAAATATTTTTAAAAAAAAAAGCAAAAGATTGATCAAATCTTTGTCTAACCAATACTGATGCACAGATTCTTGTGCAAGATGCCGTAGGTAAACAATTTGGGGAAACTGCATCAACATGTAAATGGTTTCCAAGAAGGTTCCTTTGTTCCCCTGCTATGTATGGATATTTTATTTCTTTTTTTTCTTACAGGACAGTGAAGTGCCGGCCACAGCTGTCAAAAAATCTCTGAAAAAGAAGACCAAGGCTGGGTCATCTGACTTCATCACGTTCCAAAGCAATCCCACCGTCCCAACACCTCTGTTCTGTAAGGCCAAGGGAAGCCCAACTACCCCACTGTCCAGCAAGAAGGTAAGCCAAGGATTCATTTCTGCTGGTAATGTTAGCTCTCCAAATAGCAGTACAATTCACAACAGGTCACCTTTAAGGATGCATGTTAACTTAAACTTGTATGTATAAAACAACATCAGCAGTAATAATTTTCAGACATGTATTATTATTATTATTATTATTATTATATATATTGTTTACTGCCAGCACGGGAACATGTCAGCCATCCCATTTTTACTGTCCAACATTGACATTCTCATACTTTTTTCTATTCAAACGTGTATGTTATTACCTTTCATTATATGGCCTTAGTCATTTAAAAACGATTTATAACTCTGCATGTACAAATGTAGTGCGTAGTGGCACTGTTCAGATCGTCATGCCAATGTATGCTTATTTTACAGAAATGTCAAACTCCCAGTTCTGAATTAAAGAAGGTTACATTTGGCCTAAAAAACAACAAGACTGCAGGTATGCAAGCCCATTTCTATGTGTCATTTTTGTCAGTGATAATTTGTTTCCTATTTTGGTTCTTTGATAACCTGTTTATCACATAATATTATCTTTCTGCGTTGCGTCAGAGTTTAGGAAGAACGATCGCAGCCTGTTGGTGAGTCCAGATGGATCGTCCCGTGTGCCCTTTGACCCCCAGCAAAAGCCCCGGTTTGGGGTCTTGAAGTCCCCAGCAAGGTCCCTGAACAGCGGCAGTAAGATCAAGAAGAGTACACCTAAAGGACGACCAACAGCCGCTGACTTTTTCTAGTTTTCTGTGAAAGACTTTCTAACTGCAGGAATATTGTTTCCTTGCTCTGTTGTTAACAAGAACAATTCAGACACAATTTTGTGATTCCTGTTGGGAAGAGATTGCTTTACATAAAGTTTTTGTAAATGTTTCTCCAAGTTCATGTTATCCTTTGCTTGTCTTTGGTTGAGCTCAAGTTTTAATAAAGTTAACTTCTTCCGATTTAACTAACATGCCCTTCCATGTTTTTGCTTGTAAAGAGTCACTAGATGACCCCATTTGCGTCCAACCATAATAGGCGGGAGAGTGGGACAGGCTATATATAGCATAGCAACAACCCATACTTTTGAGGGTTTATGGATGGATAGTTGGCAATACTCTTATTTTACTAGCCTTCAAACATTTCATATGGGGTCATACAACTTGAAGGAAGGATATAAGGATAAGGTATTTATATACTGGATCAAAGGATTCAAATGATGAAATGAGCCGCTTGATGCTACAATGTTCAGCTTTTTACAAAAACAAGTTATCACAACAA
This sequence comes from Aplochiton taeniatus, assembly GCA_017639675.1. Classification (NCBI taxonomy): domain Eukaryota; kingdom Metazoa; phylum Chordata; class Actinopteri; order Galaxiiformes; family Galaxiidae; genus Aplochiton; species Aplochiton taeniatus. The sequence continues at coordinate 39,792,124 of CM030172.1, read as the reverse complement.
TTGCATACATAGTATAAAGCTGGCATGTAGGTAATGTGATGATGCCATGTGGTAGTCAATACCACGCTGTTTTGACAGAAAAAGATGCACCCGATAACTTTTTAAACTAGATGTAAATGATACTGTTTGAAATTTGAATATTTAATGGGATATCTTCCTTTATGCTATTGCAGTAATGTATGCACCCACCCCAAGTGTGCAGTTGAATTCTGGGATGGATATACAGTGGGGCCAAAAAGTATTTAGTCAGCCACTGATTGTGCAAGTTCTCCTACTTAGAAAGATGAGAGAGGTCTGTCATTTTCATCACAGGTACACTTAAACTATGAGAGACAAAAATGAGGAAAAAAATCCAGGAAATCACATTGTAGGATTTTTAAAAAATGTTTTTGTAAATTATGGTGGAAAATAAGTATTTGGTCACCCACAAACAAGCAAGATTTCTGGCTCTCACAGACCTGTAACTTCTTCTTTAAGAAGCTCTTCTGTCCTCCACTCGTTACCTGTATTAATGGAACCTGTTTGACCTCGTCATCTGTATAAAAGACACCTGTCCACAGCCTCAAACAGTCAGACTCCAACTCAACCATGGCCAAGACCAAAGAGCTGTCGAAGGACACCAGGAAGAAAATTGTAGACCTGCACCAGGCTGGGAAGAGTGAATCTGCAATAGGCAAGCAGGTTGGTGTGAATAGATCAACTGTGGGAGCAATTGTAAGAAAATGGAAGACATACAAGACCATTGATAATCTCCCTCGATCTGGGGCCCCACGCAAGATCTCATCCCGTGGGGTCAAAATGATCATGAGAAGGGTGAGCAAAAATCCCAGAACTACACGGAGGGACCTGATGAATGACCTGCAGAGAGCTGGGACCAAAGTAACAAAGGCTACCATCAGTAACACACTACACCGAGAGGGACTCAAATCCTGCAGTGCCAGGCGTGTCCCCCTGCTTAAGCCAGTACATATCCAGGACCGTCTGAAGTTTGCCAGAGAGCATATGGATGATCCAGAAGAGGATTGGGAGAATATCATGTGGTCAGATGAAACCAAAATAGAACTTTTTGGTAAAAACTCAACTCGTCGTGTTTGGAGGAAGAAGAATGCTGAGTTGCATCCCAAGAACACCATACCTACTGTGAAGCATGGGGGTGGAAACATCATGCTTTGGGGCTGTTTTACTGCAAAGGTGACAGGACAACTGATCCGTGTTAAGGGAAGAATGAACGGGGCCATGTATCGTGAGATTTTAAGCCAAAACCTCCTTCTATCAGTGAGAGTATTGAAGATGGAACGTGGCTGGGTCTTCCAGCATGACAATGATCCCAAACACACCGCTCGGGCAACGAAGGAGTGGCTCCGTAAAAAGCATTTCAAGGTCCTGGAGTGGCCTAGCCAGTCTCCCGACCTCAACCCCATAGAAAATTTGTGGAGGGAGTTGAAAGTCCGTGTTGCCCAGCGACAGCCCCAAAACATGACTGCTCTGGAGGAGATCTGCATGGAGGAATGGGCCAAAATACCAGCTACAGTGTGTGCAAACCTGGTGAAGACTTACAGGAAACGTTTGACCTCTGTCATTGCCAACAAAGGTTATGTTACAAAGTATTGAGTTGAACTTTTGTTATTGACCAAATACTTATTTTCCACTATCAATTACAAATAAATTCTTTAAAAATCCTACAATGTGATTTCCTGGATTTTTTTTTTCTCATTTTTGTCTCTCATAGTTGAAGTGTACCTATGATGAAAATGACAGACCTCTCTCATCTTTCTAAGTAGGAGAACTTGCACAATCAGTGGCTGACTAAATACTTTTTGGCCCCACTGTATGGGTTTTGTGACGTAGATTTGAGGCTACTTACTAATCAAATAAATGTGTTTTGAATAGGTCCAATTAGATCTGGGGGTATTTTCTTTGCCTTTAAATGGATATCCCCATTGCTCGCTCACTCACTGAATAAAACAGCATGTTATCCACAGACACATGCAGAGTAATTTTAAAATATGGCTAAATAATGTATGATTGTCAACCTGAGATTCTTCAGTTTAACTGTATTCAGCTATATATTAAGTCTTTACCAAGAAACTATTGATGCCATGGCCTATTTTATAGGCTAAAAGCGCGAGTGACAAATTGTCGCTCCAGATTTCCGTGAGTTGGCAACTGTGGACAGACTCACTTCCTCAGACTACCAAGGAGCAGCTACTACATGAGCGGAGCCCGTGCTGTCAACGATGGGTATTGTCAACGGCCATCGAGATGTTTTGGAAATGGACTAAGTAAGCTTCGTCCCCATCTTTCAATTTAGTTTCTTTTCAAAAACATTTCGAATATGCAATACAATTACTCCAGGGAAGCCTTTAGAGGAATGTTTTACTCCCTTGGTAATACTACTTGTCCGAGTGTCGAGAACGGAGAAAGCGACAATAATACTGAGGCTTGTGTTGACCAAAGTTAATCAACCTAATTATAGGGTAAATTCAACACAAAGGTATTTCATGTGTTTACATCAAAACGAATGAGTGAATATTAAATTGTACACACAGGGCATTCTTTGAGATGTTTGGACATTGCTTTGCTATGTTCCATGCACTGCTGTTCGCACGGCTGTCAATTTCAACTGTACTAGGTAAGCAATTTTCCCAGCCGCCTGCATGTGTTCGCTTTGTCCTATTTTCGATCAGCTCCATCTACATTATTAATCAAATGTGTGTGGGTTTGTTATTCCTTTATTCAATCTTGTTTTTTGAAAACAATCTCATTTACTGTTCTTTTAGATTAAAAGTAACTGTTATATATCAAACTTTAACAAAATTAAGAAGAAAACGGAACTTTTACATAGCTAACGGTGTAAAAATATATGTGATTCATTTTGCCTCCATACTGTGACTGAGGGAAGATTGCATTTCTACATGTAATTACATATTTGTAACAGAAGGCTATAGTTAATAGTCTATAAGCAGTGTGATTGTCTTGATTTGTGGAACAGTTGTTGCTGCAGTGGGGTTTGATTGTAGGCCTACCTTTGAACACATTCAAGAGGGAAGGCTTTTACTGCATTGAAAGTCCTCCAAATTTGCTGTTGACCTGTTCTTCCCCATTTCTTACAGTTATGATTTTATCTTGATATATGTTTACCATAGGCTTGGGGGACAAACCAGCTTTTTTATTTTGTCTAACTCTTGGTTCCATTCAACCTTGTGTACAGTACAGTACTGCTTCAACACTGAACAATTTAAAATGTGCCCAATAGAGATACTAGTTCATTGTCTAAACTCAAAAGAAGAATCTTAAATATCTTCAATAAAACATGAGGATCTCACCTCATCAACATATTGGCATCTGCAGAGAGGGTTTATGGGTGCTTCCACAATCTAATAGTATGGGGGGAGCTGTTCTACATCTGGAAGCTGCCTGGTAAACATTGAGAGTTGCTTGTTGTAATTGTTTTCTAGAGCCACCAGGAGCATATAAGATGTATTTTGTTTTTTACCACTATGTGTTGCTGCGCTGTATTTTTTTTATATCCTTGATTCTTATCGTTTGCAACATAGAGTGTTTTTAGTAGAATATGCATTTACTCCTTTTGTCTCTGTCTCTCTGCTTAGCATAGCCGCTTGAGTATAACATAAAAAAAGAACATACATTTATTAATTTTTTCTCCGATTAATGATTTGTTGGTAACGTCAAACCCAGGACATTACTAGACTTATTATGCAGCAAATAAAACACAGAACAGAACCAATTCATAAATATTGACAAAACTGGGCTGAACAGGGTTTAAGCCATTTTATAAAGTCTGTCAATTTACTTAGGACTGGCAAAATCTGTCATATGTTTCTGCCAGAAAATAATTTGGGCTTGAGGAATAGATGCCATTATGAAAATACATGGTAAAAACTGTAAGGGAAAGGGATTTTTTGAGAGCACATAATTACACCAGCTGTCAAATGTTAATATGGTGTCAATTACAGTATTCCACTGATCTATCATTGAAACAACCAGCTGTCAAGAATCAAATAGACTGAAACACAAGCCAGGTGCACACTCAAAAAAACAGGCTTGGCATGCCATCATTAGGAGACTTTAAAATAGGTAGTTGTAACTGTTCAATATACTCCTTGAAGTATAATTAATATTCCTTGAGAATAATTATAGTAGCATTATCCCAGCACTTTCATAAACAACAATTCAATGTTGTGAACAAGGCAAAAGCTGTACTCAACTTATAAATAGAATGAAGCATACATTCAAAGTTGTTTAAACAAAAATCTATGTAAGTGCGTAAAACAAAAGAGATAATAATAACATAAATGTGAAAGAATGATCCCAGGTACAGCACGGTATTATACTGTATTATTTGTCCCCCCTGTAACTGTGTCAATATAGAGTTATCCCCATGAACTGGAGAGCTGGGGAGCAATGAACCAAATCCAAGTGGATGTCAAGGTAGACTTAAATTCTATCCAGCAAAATAAAACCGATGAGATTTTGCAGGGCACAATTTATTCATGGCAACAACTTTTCTGGTGTAGACTATGCTGCGGTGCGGGAGTTCAAGTATGAGCCGATAAGACAGGAAAGAGATCTATCTATCATGCCAGTAATGCACAGCTACAATAGAAATTGATCTCTTGGAAATGCTGAGAGAATATAAGATATGAAAGTATAAATACCATTATAAATAGACAAATTCTTATATAAATAACTCAGCAATATTCCAGTCATATTTCCAACTAGCTACAATATCAGTAAGATAATACTGGGCACTGTGGTAAATCATATTCAACTTATGATTTCATTAGAGAACTGCTTAGTCATGTCAATTGAAACAATTATGAACACTTTTCAGAATCAGAATTTGCGCACTTTATGCCCATAACAAATGTGTTTCACAAAGTCTTCAATGAGGTAGTCACACGCTTTTATTTAGTAGGGCATTATCATTGACTATTGTTGGTTCCATACAAAATCCGATTTGTTAAAGTCATACATTCTACACCATTTAAGATTCCCATAAATCGCAGACTGAGGATTGTTGCACACTCAAAGCCTTGGTAGTATTGCTATCTATTTATTTTGGGACATCCTAATCATCATATTCACTGAGAAGTGCACGTGTAGTCCAATTGTGAAAGGGACCTGAACCTTTCTGCAAATAAATCTAAAATAACATATTTCATGACGCCGTTTCTCCAATTTCAACGCTAACCACTAACTAATGTATCTGTCCTCCATTGAAAATGTAGCCTTATTAGCCTTACGCCTTAAGCTGTTTCCCTATTCCATCTTACCCTTTTTTCTTGATCCCAGACACAAGCAATGGTCTGTGAGCGCATTAGCAATTCATTTATTCAGTCCCCTGGGTCCGTTTTAGAACCACTCTCAATCGGACTGGAATGCACCATAACCGTCTTAGCAATTTGCTCAATATTTGGCTGCACACCATATAAACCACATGGAACCATGTTGTCATTCTAGGCTTTTACTTTGTCAAAATAAGCACAGATACTGCATTTGTGTTTCCAATGCCATCAAAGAGGAAATGGTAACGCTCTGTATAGACAGCATCTACACTATCTACAACCCACCTGTAAATGCTCAAGTTACAGTCTGAGGGTAATCAAAAGGTAATATTCACTGGGGACTGCCAGCATTAACCAGCCTGTTTCTCCTTGCAGGGCTCACCACCCACAGGCCCAGTATAAATGTTCCCGGGGAGCAGGGGGCCTCAGAACAGGAGGCCTACACCCTCCGGTCTGTTCTGGAGGATGCTGTGTCCCCGGCCTTAGGCGCTACCATCATCATTATAATCACTGTCACTGTGTCAGGCAGTGCCTACCTCTGTTTCCTAAAGTATGTCTGCGCAGGCTGCTGCAAGCCCACACAAGTGGTGCCTGCTATTAATCTGGACCCTAATAAAAGTCAGGAGCAGGTCTAGGTCTCTATTGGGACCAGAAGTCTCTTTCCAAGAGAAAAAAAACTAAGGATTGGGATGGACCCCTTCAAATGCCCAAGTTATCTTTGTAACATACAGCATACTGTGGGTCTATATAGAATTACTTAAAGTTTGTATTTTTCAATTGTCTATGAAACTAACTAAAGTTTCTTAAAAGTGAATGTATTGATTTGTTTGTATTGCTCTTGTACATCTTAGTTTTCTCAAGTCCATGAAAAAGTTTTATACAAAAGACCATGCATTATGTGTGCTAGTCCATGTGTGCAAAGTAAGATGTGGGATATTGCAGTGTGGAGGGGTTGGACACACCATGCCAGAAAGAAGCACTTACGGTGTCGCTGTGCCTAAATACAAATATTTCAAAAACAACATTCAAAGATGTATGGTAGCACTCACCAACTTTGAGAAAAATTACAGGGACAGCGTCACAATTTCACCTGAGCATCAACAAAAGAAAGGCAAAGTTATATAGTTTGCAAAATTGTACAAAGATCTTAAGTGTTAGAGACAGATAATGATACATAGGAATGAAATGTGTACCGATATAAATCGCGATTCAAGCCTACCTCATCATCTGTAAACAAGTTGGAGGTGGGGGTTTTCTTGTAACGGACAGCTATCACTGTATGATTATGTTATGATAATGATCATGCGCGAATGGATGATGTAATTCCTCACAAAAGCATCTAATGCTGTAATGTAGTTATAAAAGTATACATTTTCTTCTCAGGTTAAAAAAAATGCATTAAAACATATTGCTGGACTATGTACTCAAACATACAGACAATTAAAAACATATAGCCAAAGTGAAAATTAAATGATCAAGCCAAAAATTTGAAGTCAATCAAAAAACAATTACAGTAGTATTGAGCATGTGCCTTTCTTGCTGTTAACCACATTAAAGGAAAAGTGACGCCATTCGGTCCTACTAGGTATGTTAAGGTCTTTGGGCTACAGACTCCAGGCCACAGTTTATTGCTAGACATCAAACAAATAAAGAATAAATTACTTCATTTAAATACATACACTACAACCAAAAAATTACTATTTTAGTTAGAACCTTTACATTTCATCTTATAACAAAGTCCTTACTAAGACACAAACGAGATAGGTTAAAGGCCTAAGGGAGACAGCGAAGTAATTGGAATCACACTTGCCCTTGGTCTCTATGTGGAGGCTTGTTACCCAGAGAAAATATTTCCTGTTGGTGACAAACATCCCACACTGGATTTATCTGGAGAAGAAAGAACGTTTTGCAAACTAGGATTCTGTCCAGCCTTCCCCTAGCCTGAGAATGTGTGAATGAATATTTAATGTGTGATATGCAAGGTTGGCCGTTTTATCATTTAATGAATCCATGAAGCAACTGGGAGGTTACTTTAAGGCCCTATGTTATATCTGCTAGTTATTGGTGGTTTTCACTCTCTATTTAATTGTTTCTTAATCAGACAGGATTGGTAGCATCGTATACAGCTGGATGGGGGGTTGGATAGAGCAGTTTCTTCCTGGCATGGTGGCTTTTATAGCAATGCTTTGTTGATTTTGACAGTGAGCTCATACTCTATGTATCCCACATGGAATGGGCCACTTTAGCTGGTATGAAATAAAAGCATTTATTAATTTATATTGCATTATGTATCTGTGACACAATGTCTTTGTGTGGCTAACGGGCAGCGTTATCGAAAATGCATCTGTGCGCTCTATATCAACCCATATCTGGCTGTACCTATCCTCACTGCACTTTTTCCTCCAATTGTCTTAGCTACATATATATTTATTTTTTAATTTTTGTGTGTGTGAACAGAGGACTAGCAAAGTAAGAATTTCAATGTGCAGTGTAACCGCCTGTTTTACTGTGCAAATGACAAAAAACCTCTTGAATCTTGAATCGCTTAAATTATCAATGTTGCCCGTTACCCCGGTAATAAGCAAGACTGCTAAATGCATCCACTCATCGTCCCATACCTGGTCATATCATATCTATCCCTCACTTTGTTTTATTTCCCCTCTCATTGAGTGCCTGTTTGCGTCTAGCGGGCTGAGAAAAGAGGTTGGTCTTCTGAATATGAACAATGGGATAATCAGTACTCGGTTCTACAAGATCTACAGTAGCTGTTGATGAAATTTGCTCAGGTGTTCTCATCAGGCAATCCTTCCACTTCCAACAAGCATTTTCTTGTTTTTCCCATAATAGTTAGGATTTCTGGTTTACTCTGTCTCGTTTTTTTCTTTCCGAACAGCCATCATCCCCTGAGGTATTGACTACGACTAAATATGTTGGCATTACGGTTTTGTTTGTTGTTTTTCCACTTGAAAGTCAGGAGGCTGCATCTGTTCTCTGTGTGTATCATCTGCAAAGTATTAGAGCCAGAATGCATGTTCTTACGTTTTTTATTTGAATTAAAAAGGTATTTCAATGTCAGATAATGAGAAATAAAAGGCAGTTTTGTTAGCAGAAGGTTTTATCTTCCAGCCTGAGCAGTTCCTCTGGTGATGAATTAGTGGTCAGGCCTTCATACTTTTTGCTAATTGCTACTGCCTCCTCCTCTGTCTGACCTTCAGCAAAAAAAAAAACGTAGAAGAACTGAGAGTTGGACACAAGAAAAAGGTGCCTGGGGGTTGCCAATTTAGGTGTGGAATTGGGTTTTGTTTGTCTTGTTAACTGCAAGTGTAGAACACCAACAGTTATTGTTATACATTGTGCCTGTCTTGATCCCTCTTCTGTTTACATCCAGCTCTCAGTCTAACGTCAGGAGCCACACTGTTCAACCTGCAGCTTTAGGTTTTCCTGGGTTTCCACATGGTTATAGCCAGGCTCAGCAGCTTGGTCATCTTTCTTCATTCTCCCCTCCTTCCATGCTGCAGAGATTCAGGCAAAGAGAGTGAGTGAATCAGAGAGAAGACTACTGCCTGGGACATCCTAAGGCAAATAGGCAAATAAACTAGTGTAGTATATTGCTTTGACAGAGTAAATAAGTTTGCAATTTAAAATGTTTATGAATACCCAATGTTGTTAAAATTGGTCTTATTGGCTTGTTTTGAGCAACTGTAAGATTCTCTACGACAGCTACCATACTTTTGTAAATACAGAGAACACCAGGAAGCAAACAATTGATTGCTTTGACTTTGAGTAAATCACTGTGGAAGAAGTGTAGCAAAGAAACATTCAATGCGCCAGATGTAACCAGCCTTTGAGTGCAAATCAATATCAAAGCAAGGTACAAAACTTCAGCCGGCACTAAGTGGGTTTCAACGGCAAAGCAGAAATGCTGTGGATAGATCCTGTGAATAAACCTTTTTTAGTCATAAAAGGTCTTGCAGTACAATATATAGTGTTATTATAGCACAAATAAAAAGTTGCAGTGGACAATCACTTTCACAGTGCCCATCCATTATGTAACAGTAATGTTAATCATTATTTTATTGGAAAACATAAAATTCATAAAATAATTTGTTGCCTTGACTACTATTCAACCAAACTCACGCTTTCTCCCTTTATCAAATCTTAGAATCACCCAACAAAACTCAAATCAGGCTGCGTCTATCCTGCAAAACAATTTGTTGTTATCACATTTCCCCAAAGCCTATTCCAAAATACTCTGCTGTTCATAGACACCAAGGCTGTCTTTTTGAATAACACATTATAAAACCGGTATGCTGTAATTTCATAAACAGGGCAGATAGCACATCCCATTAGGCTTGCATTTCACATCATATCTCACACTCACCCTTTGCTTGGCCACATGATGTGGCCATGGGTTTTTCCAGCTGCTCTCCCCCCTTTATTGCAGCTTGGACCCGGCGCACCACGTACCTGCAGGCTGGGGGATTGAACAAAATGTCAACATAGATGAAATAAGAAATCAAGAGAGCCCACATTTGGTAAGTGACACATTAGAACACATGTACATCTTACTTCAGTTAAAAAGAAGGATGGATAATGTATAGGTATGTCCAGTGGTATTAAAACGCAAGAAACATCATCTGCGATTTAGAAAGGTAAAATGCGTTTATTTCAGATATGGAGGACCAAATTATCAAACAAACTAAAACAAGTTTCCTTTATGAAAGGTCCTTCAGTTACAATATTTGAATGACCAACGGAACTGAATTAGGATGTTAACAGAAAAGTAAGATATTGTAAATCAACTGATTACTTATTTTACCTCGCAGTTTATCGCTTGGTGGGGTGGATTCAGATGTTCTAGTTGAGTTATTAAAATGTATTTAAAAAAAAACACGAAATTAAAAAGCTATTTCCATTTCATTGAACTGGGAGAAGCGAGGGGTGGAGCCCGCAGCTACGTCTCTATCCCGATTGAGTGTCAATCACAAAGTAGCCACCTCCTAAAGCATACACTGCTTTATCGTGTATTTTACTCTAAATGGGACCATCATTTACAAAATGAACATCATGCTGTATTGAAAGAGATTTGAAACTAGCGATTGAGACCATAAACTTCTAAGGAAAATGGTTAATGATAATAAAGTAAGTGAGAAGTAGGGTAATTTCTCATAGACCTCCATACAATCGTAGTTGCTTCTGAAACCATGCATCGTCCCCTGCATGTTATTAGAAAGAATGCAGGTTTAAGGCAATTCCGCATAGGCTTCACTTTGCAGAGCCGGAACTACACCCTCTGCCTAAATATCTTAGTTATTTCTTCTCGAGGTCATACATAATGCTGGCCAATGACACACTCCTGATTCGTGCGATAATTCAAGACAGTCCTAGCAGATGTGCTTTCTTTCTTGCTTCCCTTTTTGGCCGGGATGGTATGGTCATAATCTAATCAAATTCACACTGGTATTAGTTGTACCCATCTAGTTTAAACACACAAAAGCATTTTACTCTGGGCTCATTAGGTGAAAAACGGAAGGGGTGGTGCCAAATCCGGCAGCTGTAACAATATCTCTGCCTGATTTGGCACCCCCCTTGCAACTTTTGCCAAGATGGTCATAATCACACCAAAATCAAACTGGTGTTAGTCGTCCCTTGCTAGTTTAAGCACACAAAAGCATGTTACTCTGAGCTAATCAGGTGAAAAACAGAAGGGGGGGGGGGGGGGGATCCGGCAGCTGCAACATCAGCTCTGCCTAATTTAGCACCCCACTTGTGACTTTGGCCAGGAGGGTGTGGGGTGAGCCAAATCCGGAATAATTAGATAGAATTTTCGAAAACAGGCGAAGCGCTAAACAACCCAAATTACGTCACCCTGGCGCGTCCCAGCGAACAGCTGAACCAGGGCTTCAATCTACTGGAAGCCTTCAAACTACGGCACAACACCGGTCTTTGTTTTCCTTTAAAAAATGTGCTGAGTCATCCTCCATTGGACTGACACACTGACACTTTATTCATAGCTACCACAGTTTTAATGAAATGCAGAAAATAATTGTAAACTATAATCTTGAGATCGGGTACAGAGAGCACCTTGTGTTATTTAAGAAGACAGCTAGGAACTATGTTAGCCTATGTTGCCTTCCAATATATTATCCGAAGAAAACAACAAAAAAACATTGTTTTTCATGAAGACTCACCATTTATGATCAATCACACCATTTTCCAAAGATATCTGTCAATGTCGTTAATAGAGGTACAAATATTTGTTATTTTGCTTGGGCTCCAGCTGCGTATCTTCTTCAATAACAAGTTACCAAACCCCTCCCGTGACTAGTATCTAACTTATAGGTTTTGGAGTAGGGAGGAGTTTATATTCTCATATGACAGAAGTAATTTATATTCAAGTAAACTGCTGGACAGATCTCGTAACGAGGAATGACCCAATTATAATATCAAATGGCATAAATACATTCTTTGAGATGTGACACTCGGGGATGTAAATTTGTCCAGTTTAATATACATCTTTGGATTGAGTCTCACATTTCAAATAATGTAGCCTATATTACCATCATGGGAGATAGGTTGAACTAAAGCATAAATGATCACAAATCGTATGGCATTATAAATATTGACGCCACATATTAGGAATATAAGTTTACTTACAATCGGGATTCAAAAATCACTGTCAATGATCAGATTGATCTACACCGCATGCGTCACGGAGTCATAACCCAACGCAATTGTTGGCTAGCAGCAGCTAGATACAGAAACTGAAAGCATTCCCTACAAGATAAGCTCTACGAGTTTCTAAGAATCAAGTTACTGTTGTTTGCCGCGACTAAAACCGTAAGTTCTAAGGCAGAGGGACTGTAGCTAAAACATCACAATGCTCAGAGTATATAAAAAAACTGCTAGCAATGTTGATGTTAATTTGCAGCTTGCCAATGGTAGCGCTAGCTACGTTAGCAATGCTAACCAACGTTGCTAGCTTAGCTTAGTAATAGTACAGCGTTGGGGAACCTGCCAACGTTATATATCTTGGAGATTTTTTGTTGGGTTCTTAAACTGAAGTCTTAGGTAAGATAGAGTGAATAAGTAAGCAAATATGTAAACTACAGCCTAGGTCAACATGAGTTTGTCGTAACGTCAGCATAAACAAGGGGAAGCTCAACTAGTAATGGTAATAGTTTTATTGGCTAGTTAGTTGTATACCCGGTTGCCACTTGACATAGATATGTATTTTATCTCGGTGTAAATACTAACTCAGCCTGTGTGAATGGTGAGATGGTAAACAAATTAAACCAGGAAAAGCGTATGCATAATTCAATTTGAAAGATACACTGTGAAGATTTTAAACTCGATCAGCTGAGGTGGCTGGCGCAAAAAAAAAAAAAGTGCCATCTACTGTTTTTTTTGTCCATATTTTCTTGTCCAGTTTCGTTTTCACATAGTTAGCCTACCTGTTTCATACCAACTTGGATGCACTACAATACATTATGCTAGTAATAGTAACACTCCTCTAGTTCAAGGTATTCTCTAATTTAAAACCTGTCAGAGTTACCTGTTGTAGTAATCATTACTGTCAATGGTATCAATACTATAGTGTAACAAGCTTATTAGAGGTATTCTACACTAGTTACAGTGTGTGCGTCCAGTTTGTCTATACACTGGACTGTCTAGACCAGAGTGCTGAGTGTGATTCATTTATGGTCTGGAGTTCCCTGATATTTTCTATACACAAATAGGGCTGTCACGATCATGCCATCTTAGTTGACAATGTCTTGTCACTCAAATAATTGGGATTACAAGTAATTTAATTTGTGTTCATTTTAAGTAACTTTTTTTTTTCCCGAATAAGACATTCATAGTTTAATAATAAAGACATTTACCTTGTAAAGAATAAGAATGAATTGTATCTATAAATAAGAAAATAGCACTGTCTAATCAATAAATGCTTGCTTTGCAACAAACTTTTTCTACCTCATACTAACCAGTGACTCCTATGGAAGCAAGAGACAAAACTGCTGGTTCCTGGGCTACATACAGATTTTTTAGTAGGCCTATGGAAGCGACGGGGTAGCTTTAAGCGCATTCAGGAAACACAGCTCAACAAAAAAAGGTCTTCTTTAAAAATCTGGGTCTTTCGTATGTTGGAAAGGATTTTATGGTGGTGGTGCACAAATTGAAAAATTACCATTCGGAACAATGTTATGATTTAAATCCCCCTAAATAGCAGCATATATTTCGCAATTTTACTATGACATTTCTAATATTGGCCTAAAATTCCATTTCCAATGACAATTATAGATTATAAAAATGCATTTCCTTGCAGTCAACTGAAATAGGGCCGAATTGCGATCATGTGATAATCGTGACAGCCCGATATACAAGTCAAAATGTGGCATAAAGTAAGCGACGTGTAGACAAGCTTAGAAATGGAATTAACTCCTTTGTTAATTTTGTACATACAAATAGATGTTTTCATAGTTGGAACTGTCAAGTAGGTGATTGATGGCTGAGGCTTCAAGCTTTGGCTAGCTGAACTAAGGGTTTTTACTGACCTTGCATTTAATTTACAAAATCGCATGCCAGTTATCGTTTTTGTGTATCGTCAATAAGGTCAATACACGGACGAATTGTTGGCGAACAATTACCTTGGTTAAAAGGTAAAGGAGAGGGAAGACATGGCTGGCTTCATGGACAACTTCCGCTGGCCAGAATGCGAATGCATTGACTGGGGAGAAAGGCGGAATGCTGTGGCATCCATCGTTGCTGGAGTTCTGGTGAGTGTGGTGTTTGTTTGTGAGCCATTGATCCTGAGTTTAAAGTCCTTCCAATTGTAGCATTGCATGCCCCAGCAACATCTTAAAAGTCCAGTGTGAATGCTTGACTGGATCTAAGTGTAGCTCTCTTCCACAATGGGGACAATGTTGAAACATTTAAGGAAAACCTTTTAAAAAGGATCCACACAGGTTGCTCCCTGTCGAACTAAAAAGTCTGCAAAAATGAAGAGGTCTGTGTATACATATATATATACACTGCTCAAAAAAATTGAAGGAACACTTTGAAACCACATCAGATCTCAATGGGGGGACAAAATCATGCTGGATATCTATACTGATATGGACTGGGTAATGAGTGAGGAACGAAAGGATGCCACATCGTTTGATGGAAATGAAAATGATCAACCTACAGAGGGCTGAATTCAAAGACACCCCAAAAATCAAAGTGAAAAAATGATGCGGCAGGCTAGTCCATTTTGCTGAAATTCCATTGCAGCAACTCAAAATGGTACTCAGTACTGTGTATTGCCCCCACGTGCTTGTATGCATGCCTGACAATGTCGGGGTATGTTCCTAATGAGACGACGGATGGTGTCCTGGGGTATCTCCTCCCAGATCTGGAACAGGGCATCACTGAGTTCCTAGACAGTCTGAGGTGCAACCTGGCGGCGTCGGATGGACCGAAACATATCCCAGAGGTGTTCTATTGGATTTAGGTCAGGTGAGCATGGGGGCCAGTCAATGGTATCAATTCCTTCATCCTCCAGGAACTGCCTGCATACTTTCGCCACATGAGGCCGGGAATTGTCGTGCACCAGGAGGAACCCAGGGCCCACTGCACCAGCGTAGGGGCTGACAATGGGTCCAAGGATTTCATCCCGATACCTAATGGCAATCAGGGTGCCGTTGTCTAGCCTGTAGAGGTCTGTGCGTCCCTCCATGGATATGCCTCCCCAGACCATCACGGACCCACCACCAAACCGGTCATGCTGAACGATGTTACAGGCAGCGTAACGTTCTCCACAGCTTCTCCAGACTCTTTCACGTCTGTCACATGCTCAGAGTGAACCTGCCCTCATCTGTGAAAAGCACAGGGTGCCAGTGGCGGACCTGCCAAATCTAGTGTTCTAGGGAAAATGCCAATCGAGCTCCACGGTGCCGGGCAGTGAGCACAGGGCCCACTAGAGGACGTCGGGCCCTCAGGCCACCCTCATCAAGTCTGTTTCTGATTGTTTGGTCAGAGACATTCACACCAGTGGCCTGCAGGCGGTCATTTTGTAGGGCTCATCCTGTTCCTCCATGCACAAAGGAGCAGATACCGGTCCTGCTGATGGGTTAAGGACCTTCTACGGCCCTGTCCAGCTCTCCTAGAGTAACTGCCGGTCTCCTGGAATCTCCTCCATACTCTTGAGAATTACATTTTATGAAATCTAAAGTAATTTGGAATGTTCGAATAAAAACCCAAGTCGCTTATGGACCATTCCTCAGCTTTCACTGTAGCATACATTTGATAGGGTATATTCTTGTTATGCAGAAATATAACTGTTTTGAATCAAGATTACTTAGTTCGAAAGGAAAACCACTCCCACTCCCTGGCTTACAGAAGGTACAATGAATTAGCTTAGTGTGTAATTTATTGCTTATAAGCTAAACTAAGGTCTAGATGGAAATAGTGTTCATTATAATAGCCTGCTTCTTAAATGATCTGTTATTTATTTATTCTAAAGACTCTTAAGGTAGCCATTATTCGTGGCCACAGATATAACGCCTATTCGTTACCTCCTACTACTACATCACTACTACTTAGAGCTCTCATGGGGAAGACCATGTGTGTGCTTGGTCAATCTGATTTTTGTCTCTTGGAAGGTGCCTTTAAATGCATGTTTAAGTTACATTTAATTATGCCTTCTCTTTTCTTTAACAGTTTTTTACTGGCTGGTGGATCATGATTGATGCGGCAGTGTCTTATCCCAGCCAGGAAGTAATGAACCATGCCTTCCACACATGCGGTGTCTTTTCCACTATAGCCTTTTTCATGTAAGAACAACCACAGGGTTCAAGCACATGCGGTCCCATTCATACATACAGTGGGGCCAAAAAGTATTTAGTCAGCCACTGATTGTGCAAGTTCTCCTACTTAGAAAGATGAGAGAGGTCTGTAATTTTCATCATAGGTACACTTCAACTATGAGACAAAAATGAGAAAAAAAAATCCAGGAAATCATAGGATTTTTAAAGAATTTATTTGTAAATGATGGTGGAAAATAAGTATTTGGTCAATAACAAAAGTTCAACTCAATACTTTGTAACATAACCTTTGTTGGCAATGACAGAGGTCAAACGTTTCCTGTAAGTCTTCACCAGGTTTGCACACACTGTAGCTGGTATTTTGGCCCATTCCTCCATGCAGATCTCCTCTAGAGCAGTCATGTTTTGGGGCTGTCGCTGGGCAACACGGACTTTCAACTCCCTCTACAAATGTTCTATGGGGTTGAGGTCTGGAGACTGGCTAGGCCACTCCAGGACCTTGAAATGCTTTTTACGGAGCCACTCCTTCGTTGCCCGAGCGGTGTGTTTGGGATCATTGTCATGCTGGAAGACCCAGCCACGTTCCATCTTCAATGCTCTCACTGATGGAAGGAGGTTTTGGCTTAAAATCTCACGATACATGGCCCCGTTCATTCTTCCCTTAACACGGATCAGTCGTCCTGTCCCCTTTGCAGTAAAACAGCCCCAAAGCATGATGTTTCCACCCCCATGCTTCACAGTAGGTATGGTGTTCTTGGGATGCAACTCAGCATTCTTCTTCCTCCAAACACGACGAGTTGAGTTTTTACCAAAAAGTTCTATTTTGGTTTCATCTGACCACATGATATTCTCCCAATCCTCTTCTGGATCATCCATATGCTCTCTGGCAAACTTTAGACGGGCCTGGACATGTACTGGCTTAAGCAGGGGGACACGCCTGGTACTGCAGGATTTGAGTCCCTCTCGGCGTAGTGTGTTATTGATGGTAGCCATTGTTACTTTGGTCCCAGCTCTCTGCAGGTCATTCATCAGGTCCCTCCGTGTAGTTCTGGGATTTTTGCTCACCGTTCTCATGATCATTTTGACCCCACGGGACGAGATCTTGCGTGGGGCCCCAGATCGAGGGAGATTATCAATGGTCTTGTATGTCTTCCATTTTCTTACAATTGCTCCCACAGTTGATCTATTCACACCAACCTGCTTGCCTATTGCAGATTCACTCTTCCCAGCCTGGTGCAGGTCTACAATTTTCTTCCTAGTGTCCTTCGTCAGCTCTTTGGTCTTGGCCATGGTTGAGTCTGACTGTTTGAGGCTGTGGACAGGTGTCTCTTATACAGATGACGAGGTCAAACAGGTTCCATTAATACAGGTAACGAGTGGAGGACAGAAGAGCTTCTTAAAGAAGAAGTTACAGGTCTGTGAGAGCCAGAAATCTTGCTTGTTTGTGGGTGACCAAATACTTATTTTCCACCATAATTTACAAATAAATTCTTAAAAATTCCTATAATGTGATTTCCTGGATTTTTTTCTCTCTCATAGTTGAAGTGTACCGAGGATGAAAATTACAGACCTCTCTCATCTTCCTAAGTAGGAGAACTTGCACAATCAGTGGCTGACTAAATACTTTTTGGCCCCACTGTATATATATCTATATATCTATATATCTATATATCTATATAGATATATATATATATATATATGCGGTATATATATATATATATATATATATATGTATATACATTATTAGTGTGACATTTATGAGGGGTATGCAACCAACTCCGACCAGTATTGAAATCTGAGTTTTAACATTATCCAGGTTAAGGAAATAAGTGGGTTATTATAGTCTTTGGTTGACAGAAGACCTAGAAGGATAAAAGACACAGGAAATAAACTTGGTAACATAATAATTTCAGGCTAATTGAAATCTATGACATCATATAGGAACATGAAAGGTGCTATGAGAGAGTTAAGGCTCTCAGCAATGCAATCATGTAAAATGGATGTGTATGGAACTACTATGGTACTGGCATGCATATTTTGTGTAAAGTTTGAACAAGCAACTCTAAAATCTGCTTGATATTACTTTCATCGGTCTTAGTTGTATAATAATGAAATAATTGTTCACTGCTATTGTTTGTAATGTTTAATTCAATACTCTTTTCACAAAGGACAATCGTCATGTTTTAAGCACTGGGGTATTTTCTCTTTTTTTGGTCAGCATTATAGTTTAAGCACTTTTTAAAATATAATTTTGCACTAATTATATTGAGGCACACACAGTAATACGTATTAAACAGAATTAAGGGTAGGCAAGCAATAAGCACTATAACAATTCAATTTGTGTTGTCCAGGATAAATGCAGTATCTAATGGTCAGGTGCGCGGTGACACCTATGGAGAAGGCTGCCTTGGAAGGACAGGTATGTAATTCAGAATGTGTTTTAATTAGGACTGACTGTCGTTCAATGACATTTTTGGATCGCGATTAATCACGTGTCCATAGTTAATCGCAAGTAATCCCAAATTTTAGATTCTGTTAAAAATGTTCCGCAAAGGGGCATTTTTCAAAACTGTAATGGTCTTGTCATAATTGGAGTGGACAAAATGTGGTTGCTATATGCAAATGTTTTTATTTTATATTTCTCTCACATTCCTACCAGATGTGTTTCTGCTACTGCTTAGGTTATGGCCTCCTATTTCTAAAACAAATTTTCAGGCTGTCAAAACCGAATGCATGTTGATATTTTGCCTATTTTTGCCTACTTTTTATGAATCATTGGTATATTAACATGACCGACTGTACCATGACGTTAAACCTGTTCTTGTTGTTTCTAGTTAATTATCTCAGTATTAATCTCCATTTAATATAATGCATCATTTCAAGAATAACAATTTGTGGTACTAAATACAATTTTCACTGCACACAACGTTGGTAAATTAAAAAGTAGATGTTTTAATATTTCAATGTGTCAATTTGTTCTCCAAACACTTTGTCAATGTCAGGGCTCCACTGTGAATGGCAGCGTTCATTTGTGTGTGTTTGTTTCTGTGTTTAACAGTAATCATTGCTGTATCTATCTGCAGGAGCACGGCTCTGGCTGTTTCTCGGCTTCATGATGATGTTCGGCTCACTCATTGCTTCTATTTGGATCCTGTTTGGAGCCTATGTGATGCCAAGTAAATCCTCTGTTTCTTCCTTCCAAAAATGGTGTCTTAGACAAAATTGTTAAATACTTTCCTTCATTTATTACTTTAATTGTGGCTAGCATTTACCTTAAATAAGGCTTAGATAGACAAATTGTACAAATCAGGCTTTCCCTTAGCAAGACGCGACAAAACTGCAAAGAAAATTGTTGAACTTGCTTTGAGCTAAACCAATAGTTTCTAAAAAGACCGCTATTCTGGTGTTTATCCTATGCTACTTGTTGTGATACTGTACTCGTCAGTGTTAGCTACCATCCCTCTAAACAGTGGACTGTCACTTTTAATTTGGAATACAATGAGTGAAACTTGATTTGAAAGATGAGGGATACACTGTTCCCATTCCATTTATGCTGTGAAAGATGAGGGATACACTGTTCCCATTCCATTTATGCTGTGAAAGATGAGGGATACACTGTTCCCATTCCATTTATGCTGTGAAAGATGAGGGATACACTGTTCCCATTCCATTTATGCTGTGAAAGATGAGGGATACACTGTTCCCATTCCATTTATGCTGTGAAAGATGAGATGATAACGGATGTAATTACCAGAAAGCTTTAATGTCGAATGGGTGTCCCTAGAACATTATTTTGAACAGGATTTACTATTTCATAATGAAATTAAATACTTTCAGAGAGATTTCCCCATACATCGTAGCAACACCACCAGTTACTCTCCAGTCACTTGTCCTCTTAGATAGACATGACTGCTCTGCATAGGCAAAGTTATTGCTACATAATATTATTCAATATTCCTTTTTTTCCAGCTCTAACTCTCCTTTCCATCAGGTTACCTCATTATTTCAGCTGTTCAAATATGCAATGCACTGTGTGGCAGTGCAAGTGAATGATAGTGCTCTTTTTTGGTTTCGTGAACTGTATTAAGGAACCATCAACTGATGTACAGACAGACAGACAGACAGACAGACAGACAGACAGACAGACAGACAGACAGACAGACAGACAGACAGACAGACAGACAGACAGACAGACAGACAGACATCAGTTGATGGTTCGTTAATTTAGTTGTGGTTAAAAGCTGCATTCTTAAACAATGTACTTTCTTGTTATTTATAAACATACTGTAGCTTTATACTGCCTGGGATACTCACATGGTCTTCATAGTGTAATAGAAATGTCTGGATAGAGATGTAACGATATGAAAATTTCACATCACGATTATAGTGAACAAAATCCATATTATCACCGCATAGTTAAAATATGCTGAAAATGCAAAAAAAGATATAGTATGTACACACTTTAATCATTTCACCAAGTTTTACATTTAAAAACCACGCATGCACTCTTTGTTTACATACACATGAAACCTATGAAAAACATATCAAATGTGCACATAAAAGCTACATGACCATTATAAACAAAACAATGTGTATGTACAAAAAAGGCAACCATGTACAGAAATCCAATGTGCAGGTGTTGACATTAAAATAAGACAAAACATGTAAAACTAGGCAAATGAACAGCACAGATTGCATGTCCACTCTCCTCCTGTGCATAATGTGCGTGCAGCGTTTCCCCCAAAAATAGTAGCCCGCGACCCGCACTTTGGTCCCGGTAAAGACCCGGCTCAGGGCCATTCACACAAACACAACCCGGGTCTTCGAGTTAGGCCTGTTTGATGTAGCTTATGTCACTGCCATAGACTGTATTCGGTTATGGTCTCTCTTGTAATCATGCCCATAACTTTACAGCCGAGGCTTTGTTTTCTTCAGTGCTCTAAAGTAATGGAAATTATTACAACACAGACTGTTGGCTTTAACGTTTGATAGCCAGCTGTTGTCTGTAGTAGCTAGCTAGCTAACGTTAACCAGTCAGTCAGCTATATGTGGTGGTTGATATTGTACTAACGTTACTACTGTTGTTGAATTGTAGTACTTTAATGTGCGTGTAGTTTGTATTTTTCGCGTCTCATGCACAGATCCTAGCCAATGAGGGTTCCTTTTGATCATAACATGGGTCAAGTAACTCTTTATACCACAGCAGAGCGGAGTCTGCCCCGGAAATAACCAAAGTTCCAACTCTATGGCCGTTACTGCCTTCCGCCCTTATATTCTACTGTCAACGCTTCCGCTGTGTTTTCCTTGGACCAAAACAAACCCACGTTGCATGCTGAGCTTGTGCTGAGCTCATCTGAGAGACTTGCAACTTTTGGTGGCGCTGGACAGTATTTTACCAGAGTTTTTCAAAACGGGGTTATCATATCTGACGGTTTTAATGATAATTAAATTTTCCACGGTATACTAACCATCGGGAATTTTTACCGTGGTTTATCATTAAACCGGTAACCGCTATTTCTGAACAAGGCAACTTTACGTTTTGTTTTCTGGGTTTCTTTTCAGAAAAAGAAGTGGCCCCTGGACTTGCGGTTTTCTTTCAGAATGCCTTCATATTTTTCAGGTAAAAAAAAATGCAATTGAAAAAGAAAGAAAAAATTACCACCATGATAAACGGTAGCCTCTCTTTGATGATGAGTATTATCTTTAATGTTATCTTGTGCTTTAGATAAAGATAATTTATTTCTTTGTTCTAGTACTTTGATCTACAAGTTTGGACGGACTGAGGATTTGTGGGGCTAGACTGTCTTGTGAAAATATCTTTTCACCTATTGTTGTAGGTGTGCATGCATACTTGCACACAAGGCTATCCAAAAGTTGAGAATTCCATCTATCATTTCTTTTCTTTAGTTATTTCTTGTTATGAACACAATCAAATTAGACCCATCTACCAAACTATTTTATACATTGAGCTGTAACCATTGTACTGTAGTTTCCGAAAAACCTAGATAAGTTGTTATTTCCACCAAATATTTGTTTTTAATATATTTTAAAATGATACAAATATATTTTAGATGATTGGTTGCAATGTGTTTATATATTTGTTCTTTTCATTATCTGTGTGCACATCTGCTTGTGTTCTAGTGTTCCATAGGCTCCCAATGTTTTTTTTTCTCTGTGCCAATTTTGATGTCTTAAAATTATATATATTTTTTTATTTGAGCTTTTTTTTTTATTTGAACTTTTTTATTTGAGCTGCCTACCTTTTGAAAATCGTATTTATGTAAATACTTTCATCGATACGATTGTGGTATCAAATTATGAGCACAATACTTTGAACAAAATCGGTTTGCTGCTTCTCACTTTGTATTGTATTATTACAAGCACTGGATTTATGCTTTAGTAATATAATTAATAATTTTATACTCTTTAGACTACAGCTAATATAACACAATATGGCCCTGTTTTTAAATGGCCAGCTCATTCTGCCTCAGGATAAAAACATTTTTGCTAACGGTGTCTGTCAGTCTTTTCTTATTCTTAGTTGTTTCTATTCAAAAGTATCTCAAAGGTTACACATTGGTATTGTAAAATAGTATAATGTTAGGGAGATCCATGGTCTTACTTTAGTTTAATAAAACTGACTTGTATGACCTTTAGGAAACATTTACGTTCTACAATCTTTAGCTGAGTAGGTAGAGAGGTGGA
The DNA here is from genome assembly GCA_017639675.1 of Aplochiton taeniatus. Taxonomy (NCBI): domain Eukaryota; kingdom Metazoa; phylum Chordata; class Actinopteri; order Galaxiiformes; family Galaxiidae; genus Aplochiton; species Aplochiton taeniatus. Next base: position 39,769,305 of record CM030172.1, on the reverse strand, counting down.
GCATGTCAAAGTGTTACGTTCTTACAGTCAAGACCATGAAAACATTAACCTGCATCCTGGCATTTAAACAGCAGAAAATAAACAGCAAATAAGCTGCCTTCCAAATTAAGACGATTTGGATCTTTTAGTTTTGCTATCTACTACCTCTTAGCCAGCAGTAACAAACCATACCGCAGAGAGGTTCCAAAGAATCCTGCCAGCTTACCACTGTTCGTTTTAGCAAGCAAATGGAAAAACGTATGTGGTTTAAACTGCAAGGTCAACATTGTTAGACAAAGTATTTGTTGTGACTTTTAGAAGACATTTTGAGACGTGAATGCACTTCAAACTGAACCTATTATGCTTATTTTCACCTCTTTTTGTTTTATTCTGGGACTCCACTAGAGTAGTTTTTCATGATTCACAGTTTTAAAAATCCTTATTTATCTTATGCTGGCCATTCACGTAAGCACATCATCTTATCCTTGTCTGAAACAAGCTGTTTAAGCTCCTGTCAGTTCAAGCCCCCCCTTCCTAAATTGGCCAACTTTGCAGAAGCCTGCCATGGGGCAGCACCCAGTTCTGTGGGCCGTGATATGCCTGTAGAAGATGACCATAAAAAGTGACCTGGGGCGACTTGAAACCCTAGCGTTCAGAGCAGTTTCAAGCCTGACATTTTTGCCCACAGGAATTACTTCTACATACATTTACTTCATTATTTGAAACTTGTCACGTTTCATATAAAAATCTGTCTGAAAATATGGAAAAGCATAATAGGTCCCCTTTAAGTGTTTTGGAAGACAATTGTACTATGCCAGTTCCAAAATAAACTACAAATTAGATTTTTCATTATTATTTATTTATTTTGTAACTTTTCAGAATGTCTATTTGCAGCATTTAAAAAAAAAAAAATGAGTTCGTAGATTTCACCAATCTGTGATGAAAAGTCTCAAAACCTTTAGGGAACATTTTTAAAGGGAATTCCCTATTTCTGTGGTTTTTCTACAAGATTTTGTTGTACATTTAGTCCTGATTTATTTCATTTATATTGTGTAATGTTGCAGTGTTTTTAGATCTTATCTAATTACAAACTATAAAAATACATATTGTCATGATCATGAATTTAGTTTTGATTATGAATGAGGAAGACCGAGTTAACAACTTAACATGGAAACAAATGACAGTAAGCACCAACAACTCTATATATACTTAAAAAGATTCTCACAAAACTTGTGGTTGTAACATGTAATTAATTGAAACATTTGTTTTTAATAATGGTATCCATTTCTGACGAAGATTGCATCAGTCTAAATACTAAAGGATTTACTAGTAGGCCTACATCTACCCATTTTCCTTTTTCCACTTGAAGCAAGTGAAATTATTGATCTGTGGGTATACATAACATTGTAGGACATATCAGGACTATCAGCAAGCAACTTTGGACAGTAAATATTAACGGTTAGATTGTTGTTAAAAAAAAAAAAATCTTTAAAGGGCTTATTTGATCTCAGCCACTACTGGAAAAAAAAAGGTGTAGTTAACATACATAAAAATAATTAGCATTTTGCACGGAGATTCAATTGGCTCCAATCTGCTGTTTAAGCTACAAAATAAGCTTAACAAAATCAGTCAGGTGGTCTGGCTTTAAAAAGCAAATAACTAGTTTCTACATTTATTTTAGTCTTTGGAAAAGTGTTAGGTTAGCTACTTATTATGCACAGTATGTATGAGTATATGTATAATGTGGCCAATGCCTGTTCTTGTGAACAAACCTGTTCACACATATGTACAACAAAATATGCTAGGTTTGAGCTGTGCCTTTATGGTACAATCATTACAATGACATTGGGCAGAACAAGTTGTGTCCTTTCTGTATTAATGAAATAAAATGCAAAAAAACGTTTTATTTTTGTACCACCACCTAAACACATTCAACAATACATGATGCACAAATGTATATAAATGTATGTTCAGTAAAAGCATGCCTTCTTAAAGTATGCACCTTCTGGATTGGAGTCCCTTTGTGGTGTTACTGTTACCTGTGGTCACCAGCACAGTGGCACGAATCAAAGCATCCATGGGAATTAGCTGTGTGAGGCTACTTTGGCCATAGCGTGCAGTTCCACATGGTCTAGATTCTAACACAAACCTCACAACATTTGGTTAGGTTTAGAATGAAGGCCAAAACCATGAATTTATTTAGACTAATGAATGAATGATGTGGCATTTATCTATTGGGTGCTGCACAGAACCTGCTCAATGTGGCACGATATCACTGGTAAGGATCTGAGGCTGTGTGTGCACGGAGCAAACTTGAGCAGGTGGTAGTACCACCCCATCCTAGCGCTCATCTGTACTGATGATGGAGACATGATCATATGATTCCATATTTTCATGGGTGGTGAAGTCCTGGGACTGCTCAGAGAATGTCTGAGAGAGGAACTACAAAAGGAAAAACGGGAGAAACAAACAGCAACATGATGTACTATATAAAACAAGTATCCCTTTATTAAATTTCTACTCCTGTGTTTGTACTAACCTCACAATAGTGTAGGGGCACTCGCACTGGGGTTTCAATCAAATGTTTGATTTTTTCATATTTGAAGAAGCAAAGATAGGCCGTGACTAGTATCACGCCAAGGAAGATCAACATAGAAACACTGATTGCCACTATTGTGTTGGACTTGGTCTTTGCAGCTAAACAAAACACAGTACACAAACGGAAACACAGAATTCGTATTGTAAGTCATATGTATATAGATCAACGCTTATAGGTACTATATACAGTGTATTCAGAAATGAGTGCAAATTAATCCAAAATTAAAACTGAAATACCACATTTACATAATTATTGAGACCCTTTACACTCTAAGCTTGGCACACCTGTATTAGGAGAGTAGAGAGGTGTCCTGGAGCCATCATGTGTTTCTTAGCTGTGTGCGTCGTCCTGTCGGAAGGTGAACCTTCGCTAGTGGCAAACTATTGGCAAACTCTTAAGCGGGCTATCATGTGCCTTTTACTGAGGAGGAACTTCCGTCTGGCCCCTCTACCATAAAATCCTGATAGGTGGAGTGCTCCAGAAATGGTTGTCCTACTGGAAGGTTCATCTCCACACAGGAACTCTGGAGCTCTGTCAGAGTGACCATCGGGTTATTGGTTACCAGCCAGGCCTTTCTCTCATGGCCTGCTCAGTTTGGCCTGGTGGCCAACTCTACGAAGAGTCCTGGTGGTTCTGAACTTCTTCCCTTTAAGAATGATGGAGGCCTGAGTGTTCAGGACCTTCAATACTGCAGAAATAATCATTTTCTGTACCCTTCCATAGATTTATGCCATGACACAATCCTGTCTCGGTCTACGGAATTCTTTTGACTTCATGGCTTGGTTTTTGCTCTGACGTGCACTTTCAACTGTGGCACCTAATATGAACAGGTGTGTACCTTTCCAAATCATGTCCAATCAACTGAATTTACCAAACAAAGGTGGACTCAAATCAAGTTGTAGAAACATCTTAAGGATGATCAATGGAGACAGGATGCACCTGAGCCAACTTTGAGTGCCATAGCAAAGACTGAATATTTCTGTAAATGTAATATTTCATTTTTAATACATTTGGACACATTTCTACAAACCTGTTTTCACTTTATCATCATGGAGTGTAGTGTGCAGATTGATGAGGGAAAAAAATATTTTAGAATAAGGCTGTAAATATCTCTATCTATCTATCTATAGACCATTTTACTTTTGAAAAACAATGATGACGCATGAAAGGGTGCGCATGCATTTGGCAACGGAAGTAATACGGAGAACAATAACTTGTCAAGCTATGCAAGGGCATTGACCATTAAGATCCCAACTGCTACCTTATGATCATACACACAAAACTAAACTAAACTGCTAAACTAATCTAGCAATCCACCATCTCCATCATATACATCAAAATGATATCTCATTGAGTACAGATCTTTCTGGGGTTCAATCGAAGTTGATGAGCTACTAATGCATGGCTACTTGTCACCAACCAAAGTAGGCTATAGCGTTGATCTAATCCGTAGACAAAAAACAATAAACTTCACTACGTTTTACACAGGAGCGTTTGACACCCTCGTAATCAGTCAAATTTTAGCAAGCGGACGGATATTGGCCAGGCTGCCCGCTGAGATGTTGTTAGTGCTGACTGCTTTCTCCAATTAGCCAGCCAGTTGATCACGGTGGGGCTACTGGACCAGGTTATGACGGCGTTATGCACGAAAAATATAATATGCGACATACAGTAGATGTGAAACGGACATAACACATTAGTAAGTGAAGTAGCTGATAACTATTCGGAATAATAATAATAATAATAGGGAGGGGACTAACAGCACATCTACGTAGGCTGCTCGGCCAGTATCAGGTGGCAGACTGCTAAGATTTTCTGATTACAATTAAGGGTATGAAACATTCCGCTGGAAAAAAGTGATTTTTAATGTTTTTTTATTTGTATACTCCACTCCTCCGGTGGTTTAGTATTGCTTACAGGAGAAGGCTACAGCGCACCAAGTTTTCAATCTCACATAGGCAGCTTGTGACCCCTATGACATGGGCTATGTGAAGACGTGGTTTGTAAAATTTATAATTTGATCAGATCAATAACGGTGAATTGGCATTGATGATTAAAAGGACCATGGTTTACCCATTCGTTACATACGTTAGGCCTACATGTAGACATTATGTTACTTTTAATAGCCTATGGAAAATCATTAAAACACATTAACGTTTAAAATAACATGAGTAAGAGGTTCATTTAATTAAAAACTTGCGAACTCGTCTGGACGGCTGGAACAAACCCATAAATATATATAAACGTATTGTGTGTCTATGAGGCAAAAGGCCACTTCCGTTGCCAAAGCACATTTTTTATGACGTTGGCTGTAAAAGGGTCTATATATATATATATATATATATATATATATATATATATATATATATATATATGTATATATATATATATATGTATATATATATATATATATATATATATATATACACACACACATATACATACACATACACATACACATACACATACACATACACACAAGTAAGGTGATGGGGGACTTAGTCATCTTTATCACAGTTGTTCATCAGTTGTTCAAAAATTGAAACATTAAGCCATTTTTGTAGTTGTAAATTTGCCTTTACTAATATGTTAAAGGTAATTGTACAAGATTACGTAAACTATGTAAGTAATAATTCCACTTTTTACAGTATTTTAGCTCCAAGCCTCACTAAGATGAATCCTTCTCAGTGCTACTCATTATAGTACAAATGTATGCCATTCAAATAAACTGAACACACCTTCAGTAGTACATACTACACAGTAAGAACTGACCCTTGGTAAGACAGGCTCACCTGATATGGGGATGTCCGCACATTGTGTACAGCTGGGCAATCCATACGACTTTTGATGGAATTCATACTGGACCTGCACACAGTACCGCACCCCCTGCTGCAGGTCTTGGATGGGCACTGGCACACCAGTATTTTTACTTTTTTTATATACCTATTTCAACAGAATTTCAAGATAATTCCCTCTATTATTGTTGTATTTGTCATATTGTGTGTGTTATGATTTACAAAAGAATCAAACAGCATAGGGAACAATATTTGTGTCAGAAAACCAAAACGTTTCAGAATACCACAGGTTGCAGCTACAATAGGTAACAGACACAAAAGGGTCACTGTGCCATTGAAAAGGATGCTCTAAACACAAAATGAAAGATATAAATGAAATATAAAGCTTCCCCTTACCTTTAGCTGCTCACCCTCTCTAGCATAGGACACTTTAGCAGTAACATGTCCAGCAAAATGTTCATAAAGACTGTTGTTTTGTATGTGGACCAGCAGAAATCCAGGAGATGAAGTTAGTTTAACTGCTGGACTACAGGAATCATCTGTATTTACACAGAGCACACACACACACACATATATATATATATATATAGGTGAGGTTGAAAATAAATATGGGTGAAAAACCAATTCAACAGCAAAAACAAATGACTGCAAATCTTTGGTAAAAATCCAATAGGGTAACTGTTTTGAAATTATTTCTCAATGGCTTGACCCACAATAGAACTTCTTAAGTCTTTTTGACAATGATAACAGAAAGAACTCTAAATAACTTCAAAACTTACAACTTAACAACAGCAAAAACGAATGCAATGCAACAAAACAGAATCTGGGCAAGCAACTTAGCATGATAAAAAATAACAAAAAGGGTTTAAAATGAGTCGGTGTATCACCACGTTTGATGCTGCAGGCACTGACTGGCCTAGAGACGTCTCCCTCTCCTTCAGCCCTGACACGCAGCATCACACATTTGTCATCTACTTTAGGTGATGTGATGTTACAGGAGGTGAGCTCGGTCTTGGAACAGCCTGGTACATTCCTCCACTGGCTGCCGTTAAAGCTGTGGCGCAAGACAGAGTTATTCTTTGGGGTTTGCATGCACATCAGTACTTCCTGGTATTTAAAAGAGTGTGTATGTCCACTGTCTGTTAAAATGAGCGTGACACATGGGAACAAAGACATTTTTTCGTCAAGTTTATTTTGGTGCCATGCAATGTAGAAATGTAACCCTTGTTTTCCAACTCATATTGTAACAGTATTGCAAAGTATTGTAACACTTACATTAGGTACTGAACTGTATATCTGACATTAATGTCAGTAGTTCTAGGCTTCCATTGCAGCAATGTGTCAACGAAGACATCTTGTGGTGATGGTAGCTTTTCTGACAATGCAACTAGTACTAGACATATAAAGAGATTTAAAACCATAGGCAAAATAATCAAGCATTTGATTTTAACCAATTTTAACCAAACTGTTAAAATACACAGGAAAGCATAAATTCAGAGGTCTTTACAAGTCAGGCATTATACGTGTTTCTAAATGTTTTTTTTTAACATATGCTACTGGTATTGAATTTTCCTATTCAGTCCATGCTTTATCAGTTGCTAGTTCAAGCCAAAACAGCCAAAAATCTACTTTGAAATACATGACTTTCACACTGAAAGCAGAACACTTTATGGTCCTAAAAATCTAAAGAGCAAAAGGTCAGTACTTTGCCACACAATTAGCCTACTAATAGCTGGATCAAATCAATCAAAATGCTTTACTGCTGAGGAGATTATTGAATAAATTACTGATTTGGTCAATCATTTGTACTACATGTACTACAAATACCTGGCTCATATACACCTGTATGTAAAAACAATTGTGTAATGGAATTTTAATTGATAGATCTAAAGATGCAAATTCATTGAATATAATTTGTGAATTAATTTGCTTTCACCATTTTATCAGAGCAGTATTTTTGGTACAGCCAGCAGGATAAAAAAAAAACTAAATTCAGCTAGCTAACAATGAGATGTGAATTGTTATTTTCTGGAATAGAGTTTGGAGTTAATTGGCAGCATATGGCATCAGAGTAGTTAAACAGAGACTCCTTTCCAATTTACTTGAGGAATGCTGTAGGTGTTTATGACACAACAACATACACAACAAAAAAACGTATTAAGGCCTCACACTATTAACATTTTTTTTTCCATTCTATAAAATAGCATTTAAGGGCCCCTGGGGAATGGAAACACAAACAATATTCAAATTTGAAATGTCAATAGCTTCGTAATGTAAAGTCACAAGATCGTTTAAATCATCTAATTTTAATCAGGGGACTATGGCAAATAGTGTACAGACCTCAGTTATCCCAATCGATAGCGTTCGATAGCATTTGACATTGGGATGAGTGGGTCTAAATCGCGTCCGTGGCAAACTAGGGACCGTCTTAGAAGTGACAGCGCAATAGTTATTGTTGATATGATTGCAGAACTCCATATACATTTTGGATTTTATTTTAGAATTTAAATGATTTTTAATCAATATTTTCCTTTGAAAAAAACTAGTTAAATGTAAATTGCTTCCTCACTATGAGGTGTACAATCATGAAATTCCTGTCAAGCACAATTCAACCTCCCTTGTCTTGTAAACGGGCGTTATTTTTGTGAAATAACACCTTACTAATTTTTAATCAATATTTTTCTATGAAAAAACGGGTTAAATGTCAATAACTTCCTCACTATGAGGTGTACAATCATGAAATTCCTGTCATGCACCATTCAACCTCCCTTGTCTTGTGTACGGGCGTTATTTTTGTGAAATAACGCTTAAGATTTTTTAATCAATATTTTTCTATGACTAAACAAGTTAAATGTCAATCTCCTCCTCACTATAGGGTGTACAATCATGAAATTCCTGTCATGCACCATTTAACATCCCTTGTCTTGTGTACGGGCATAATTTTTTATGAAATAACACTTTGCAGATTTTTTATCAATATTTTCTTTGAGAAAACAGGATTAATGGCAATAGCTTCCTCACTATGGGGTGTACAATCATGAGATTCCTGTCATGCACCATTCAACCTCCCTTGTCTATTGACTTATATGGCCGTTTTTTTATGAAATAAAGGGTGGTTGAATTGTGCATGATAGGAACTTAATGTTTGGACACCTCAAATGGAATAATCCATTTCCATGAGATATATTCTATTCGAATATGTTACCGATGTAGATATCTTCAGACAAATCTATTTCCCTCTATTTTAAACGCAATCGATCGGGTAAACTATTGTCTGTACAGTTTGTCATCATCCCCTGATTCAAATGAGACCGTTGCAAACACCTTGAGACTTTACGTTACGAAGCTATTGCCGTTTCAAATCTGAAAACCTAATGTCGAACCAACTTCACCGAACTCCCTAAACTCACCAACATCCAAGCAAGACAAAATCGAAAGTGAAAAAGCGTTGGCCGTTAACAAGCTAACTTGCTCTTACTTTGACTGATGACTTGAATCCAAACCAAGTAGCGTCGCATTATATAATTTCCCTATAAATTTTTCATTTTTATTCTTTTACATATTTAGTTTAACTTTGTACCAGTGTAACGTCTTCAAGTTACCAATGTCAGAAAAAGGTATAGTCCAAAAATATTGTGTTGCTTGTCTCCGACATGGTGCTAGATGTTAGCTCAACAGGAAATTACGCAACTAGTTTCTCAGTATGTGTCACTAGTGGTCGGGAATGAGTCCGGAAGTGTTAGAATAAGCAAATGCTCCACGGATTCGCTCGTCTCATAGTCCACGTGTTTTTTTGAATGGGTTTGTGATTACAGGCCAGGAATAAGGTCTGTGGTTACCACAAGCTTAAGACATTTTCCCATTTCGTTCTACGACGTTAAATACATCAGTAAATGACCCACGTGTGAATGTCGACGATTGTCTTTAAAAAGTATTTTTCTGACCAGTGTCTAAATAAAACTAGAGTTTTGTCGGGCGTAAGCGCGCGAAATCAAATTACATTTGGAAGCTTAGCGGTGGGATTGCAAACGCATGGGACTCGTAGTTCGTAGTTAGCCTAACGTTAGCTTTCTCCTTCTGGCGATTGCATTTACGCTTCAAAAATCGTATGCGTGCTGTTTGTTTGTAAAGATTATCTCGCTGAACAAAACGTGTAAGTATCAACAATTTTGTTTGCCACAGAGCTTATTTTTCTGCAATAAACTAAAACCCAATGGAGAAATCCCATTGGCTTTTTGTCGAGGGAACCTATGTTAATTCTTATTTCCGGGTTCGCCGATACAATTACGTCATCCCTGGCCCACTCTATTGTTCACTTCTGCCATCTAGAGTTTTCTCATTGGACTTGCATTGGATGCCGAGACGGCTCTAACCCATTGACTGTATATAACAACGTTAAAGTAGCCAGCTATGGAATCGATTTTAGGAAAGTGATAAGCTTTTTTCCCCACATAATTTTAACATTGACAAATCTTAAACTAATCTTAAATTTGACTTCATCATCAAATATTAAAAGTTTTAGCTTAAAATGTCAGTTTTGCGCGGTGTCCTGTCCCACTTATGGAAGTAGTGCCATGTTTTATTGTTGCAGCATTTTGCAATGTTAAGAATAATTTAATAAGTCTCATGTTAAAAAATATTCCTTTAATCAAAGTAGGCCTATTACAATCAGAATTTTAAAGAAGAACAAGTAGGCTATAGTACAGTCTAGCAGTGTGTAAGCTAGCCTATATACTGCCAAAGGAAAACATAATAGCAGGCATCCTGACCATTTAACGACTCTGGAAACAACCTTTTCTGCAGCTGAGCTCATTTTTTCTCAATGTTGCAACCTCCACTGTCCTCCTCGTCCCCAGAGTATATCCCAGAGTCCTGATGGGTGCTCTGTGCTCCTCTTGGGATCAATGATTCACTGTCCTGGATGACCACAATCTCTTGACCGCTCCAGCGCTCATGCTCGGTCAGCATGGCGATCACTGCTGTGACCCTGCAGCTCGCCTCCTCAGGCTCCAACAGTGGTAGATTGGATAATGGCTGCCTCTAATGTGATGGACACATCAATGAGCTAGAAAATTTCTCATATGTTTGCCATTTTACCATTCATCTATTTATGAATAATAGTTTCACATTTGTTACCACATAATACCTGTACATACAGGTATATACACATTTATCTTTGTCTCAACACATAGGCCTAAAACATTTCTACGCATAAAAATGTATAAGATAATAAGTAAAACATTTATGTATAAGTAACATGAAGGGGCCCGACTGTCATATAAATTTGCTTCTGACAGACCCCAGTAACTTGGCTGAGAGAGCATCTTATTCAGCTGAATAAGATTACATTTCCAGCTGTGACGATAGAGGCTGATTGTTCAATAGGCTAGAAATAGATGTCAACTTCCAATTTTAGCAAAACCCTTTAAATTAATTAGAGCATGTTACTAAATAAAAAAACTATTTTTGCACAATAGCTCATAGCAGAGCCATGACCACAGGTAATCAAAACATGCTTATTATTCAAACCTTTCTAATATCATCATTTCATTTTTATCTTTTTCCAACAACACATACATTGTTAACTGGGGAATTGTGAGATTTATTATGTCTGTTAATGACCTGGCCTTGAGTTATGAACTTGAAGTTAGTTAATAATAACTGACATGCCCAGCTTATGTCAGCTGTACTTCATACTTCTTACTTCTTATCTACTTACTTGATGTGTGAAAAGTAAAAAATAATAAACATCTAACATGGCAGAAAGTTGCTTGATTTCAAGTTATGAGCACTTACTAGTATGCTGCTAGGTGTTTTATTGTAAAGAGTCTTGTTTTTGTGATGTACACAGATACGGAAGATCACCACAAGCCCAAAACCTATTTCAGCCAGCAACAAGAATTTCACCAGGTAGTGTCCTGGAAATAATAAACAAAATGATGTCCTAACAGTTTGAAAAATGCTCAAGGACACGTTAGAAGACCAAATGTTGACATACAACAAATAAAGTTGTTAATAGATGTAATTATAACACCAAACTGCGATGAATTAAAATGTAAATTCATGGGTAACAATTGCAGAAACCAGTAGACCAGTCACATTGGTGATGACCCAAAATCACACAGTATTTTAGCTCAGGCTTGACGGCTTTGGGTCTAAAGTGAGTTTAGAGCCACAAAGAGACTCAGCGTGAAACAGCAACATGCTTCCACGTGTGTCCTTGACTTAAAGATGTGAATGCCCTACTTTTTTTAATCAATCATGACCCATTTTACCCAGCACACTCACTTTGACGCAGGGTGGTAACACACTTTGGCTGTGTATAAGGGCTGATCTTTCGGTATCCTTCACTAATAGCTCGGACTTGTAGGCAGTACTCTCTCCCGTGTTTCAGAAGCAGGGTGTGGTGTGTTGTTCTTATTGTCTCCTCGGTTTGCTAAAAAAAAAAGGACAATAGAAAGCTCTAAGCACTAAGACATATATTATGAAGGGCATTTACTGAAGGTTTTGCTCTCACTAGACAAACCAACAATGTGGTTTTAAGCTTTCTACCCATGGGAAAACTAGACAAACTTTAGTAACTTAGATTATATAAGAACACATTCTTTGTTTAATTTTAATCTAGACATGTGAGAATAAAAATAGATATTATTATATAGCCCATGGGATTTTAGGTAAACTTGTTCATGAGGAATATTTGGGAGATTTATGTGGCACTGTGCGTTATTTCTTTCACCTGGGTTGGTTGGTTTGTGTCCCAGTACTTGAGCCCAAAAACCATAGGATTCAAGATGGAGCTCATAGGGGTTCCTTCCTTTGTCAGTGACTCCTTGAAGCTCACCGTAACCATGCCCTCACTTGGTTCTACTCTCAATAGGGATGGGGCGCCTAGGCCTGCTGTAACCCCCCCCCCCCCAAAAAAAAACACCTTGATGTTTAATCTTACAGCTATGGAATGTGATAACAACTTCAAATTACTTAACTATAGGGTTTTGTTTGTTCACAATTCTTACCTTGCTCATCCGGACAGAACTTCTTCAGCCAGGTCCAGTTTGACCTTTCCCCATTGCGCTTCGCCCTGACCCTCAGTGTGTATAAACCACTGTACTCCAGATTGTCTGAGAGGTCGCACCAAGTATTTTCTACACTGATGCTTGTGTATGATGCCTCAAGGTTAGAGCTAAGAAAGACATGGTTAGTTAGACAGGCTGTCAGTGGCAAGTTTAAGCACCCTGAAAATGCTAAATGTCTTTACACCTTGCATGTAACAGTGTTTGCAACTCACAAGGTGTATTCTACCAAAAAGTTGACACTGTAGTTAGCCTGTGTGTGGTTCCAATTCCACCTAAAGATGTATAACGTATTCACTGCATCCATTCGTGGGTCATATGGGCTGGGCAGTGCTGCAAACACTGAAAAGAAAAAGAAAAAAAAAACGTTTTAGGTACAGTCAAGCCAGAAAGTCTGCACACCCCTTTCACCTTCTCCACATTTCATTACATTACAGGCTTATTCTACAGTAGATTGAGTTCATTTTTTGCCTCAAACAGCTACACACAATAGCCCATAATGACAAAGTGAAAGCAGGTTTTTAGACATTTGGGCTAATTTATTAAAAATCAAAATGTGAAATATCATATGTACACAAGTGTGCACACGCTTTGATATGACACCCAAAAGTGAGCTGAGGTGCATTTTGTTTCAACTGATACTGCTTGGGATGTTCCTACAACTTAATGGGAGTCCACCTGTGGTAAATTCAATTTATTGGACATGATTGGAGATTGCCAACACCTGCCTATATAAGGTCCCACAGTTGACAGTGCATGTCAGAGCAAACTCCAAGCCATGGGGTCAAAGGAATTATGTGCAGACCTCAGAAACAGGATTGTGTCAAGCCATAGATCTGGAGTAGGGTACGGAAAAATGTCTGCAGCTTTACAGGTCCCAAAGAGCACAGTGGCCACCAGTTTTTGTAAATGGAAGAAGTTTGGAACCACCAAGAATCTTCCTAGACCTGGCCGCCCGGCCAAACTGAGCAATTGGGGAAGACGGGCCTTGGCCAGGGAGGTGAGCAGGAACCCGAGGGTCACTCTGACAGAGCTCCAGAGTATCCTTGTGGAGATGGGAGAACCTTTCAGAAGATCAACCATCCAGGCAGCAGTCCACCAATCAGGCCTTTATGGTAGAGTGGCCAGACGGAAGCCACTCCTTAGTAAAAGGCACGTGACAGCCTGCTTGGAGTCTACCAAAAGGCACCGAGAGGACTCTCAAACCATGAGAATCAAGATTATCTGGTCTGATGAAACCAAAATTGAACTTTTTGGCCTAAATACCAAGCATCACGTCTGGAGGAAACCAGGCACCGCTCATCACCTGGCTAATACCATCCCTACAGTGAAGCATGGCGGTGACAGCATCATGATGTGGGGATGTTTTTCAGCAGTGGGAACGGGGAGACTAGTCCTGATAGAGGGAAAGATGAATGCAGCTAAGTACACTGAGATCCTTGAAGAAAACCTGCTCCAGAGCGCTCTGGACCTCAGACTGGGGCGAAGGTTTACCCTCCAACATGACAACGACCCAAAGCACACAGCCAAGAGAACAAAGGAGTGGCTTTGGAGTAAGTCTGTGAATGTCCTTGAGTGGCCCAGCCAGAGCCCAGACCTGAATCCAATTGAACATCTGTGGAAAGAGCTGAAAATGGCTGTGTACCGACGCTTCCCATCCAACCTGACGGAGCTTGCAAGGATATGCCAAGAGGAATGGGCAAAAATGTCCAGAAACAAGTGTGGCAAGCTCGTAGCTTCTTTCCCAAGATGCCTTGAAGCTGTAATCGCTTCCAAAGGTGCATCAACCAAGTATTAGGCTAAGGGTGTGTACAGATATGTAACCCCTAAATCACTTATTTTTGTCAGTAAAATAACATTGCATATTTTCTAAACCTGTTTTCACTTCGTCATTATTGGCTAATGTGTGCAGATGTGAGGCAATAAATGAACTCAATCTACTGTAGAATAAGTCTGTAATGTAATGAAACGTGGAGAAGGTGAAAGGGGTGTGCAGACTTTCCGGCTTGACTGCGTGTTTATTTCTCATGTAAGGAAATGCAGGAATCACCAGGGGACATATAGTAAGTAGGCAGGTCAAACATCCGAACGCGACTGTAGTCAATACGACAGCTACCACGCTCAGCGCTGAAGAACATTGCCCTGCCCAAAAACTTTATATTTTTGGTCATTTAAACAGTTTTTTAAAACGCCACGTTCTTAAAACTGTTTAAATGAACAAAAATATAACGTTTTTGTTAGTCTGAATCACTTAAGTCATTCAAAAGTAATACCTACTTTCACGATATATTAGTGTTGATATGCAAACCGCGCTTGCTAATTCATAGTTAGCTTCCAAAGAGCGTAGGTTTTGCTCTTACTTGAAAAAAGCCTTAACTTTAAGCAGTTTATTTAAAATATATGCGTTTTATTTAATATCAAACGATTGATGATCTGGTTTAAACATATTCTTAAACCACAGACAATTCAATCTTTCCATATGTCTACCGTTAATAAAGTCATTTTGTCAGTCTAAAACTCTCCACAGCGCGGAGGTCGAGAGCGGACTTAGTTAGAATCTATCTTATTCTGGCCAAAACCGGACCTGAAAAACGGTGCGCACCTAGTGTTTACGCAAAAATGCAGGGCACTTCCCATAATATTTAACAATCAAACTTGGGTTCATTTTGCAGACAACCCCTCTCGGGACCTGACACTGAGCGACGGCGCCGATCGGTCATAAATAACTTGGTTAACATGTGTTATAAATACTTAAATTGTGTTTCTACTACCCTAAATTAACGCCGTCGCATAAGAGCTTTTAACTGGACCTAGAAGGAGGTCTCATTGGACTGCGTAGCGTTTTAAAACTGTTTAATTGGACACAAATGTAACGTTTTTGTTGGTCTGAGTCACTTAAGTCAATGAAAAGTAATACCTACTTTAACCATATATTAGTGTTGATTTGCATTCAGCGCTTGCTAATTCATAGTTAGCTTCCAAAAAGCGCAGGCTTTGATCTTACTTGAAAAAAGCCGTAACTTTAAGCAGTTAAAAATATATACGTAAGATTACCGGGTCATAACTTTATTTAACCACAAATCATGTTTATCAAATGCTTATCGATAGGTACAGCTACTTGAATCAAATAAGCATTGCCTTTCACTTTCACTTTGAGTCTACACAAGTATAGAGGAACTTACCAGCGCATATTAGAACGCAACAGAACCCATACAAAGGGGTTTGTTGGCGTATATTCATTCCTGAATGAGCCTCATATCGACCATAAATTGGATTTTAGAAGTGCCATGTGAATTGTAAAGTGCTCCCACAATAGTCTCAGTACTCAAGTCTGTGCAGGAAGTTGTGGCATAAACTACTTGCCCCCGCAAAAAAAAAAAACGCAAGCACAAGAAATGTGAACAGTGTCGGGCGGAGGAGAGGCATTGTGTGGAATAATATTGTAAAATTTGCAAATAAAGACTAATTCCTCATGGGTTCAATTTGTATATTTATCTTTTATTCTCAACCTGCATTATAATGTAGGACTTGGATAGAACATCATCATCATCATCATCATCATCTTCGTCCGCTTATCCGATTGGGTCGCGGACGTAGTAGTTCCAGCAGAGAGCCCCATACTTCCCTTTCCCGGGCCACATCCGCCAGCTCTGACTGGGGGATTCCAAGGCGCTCCCCGACCAGCTTGGAGATATAATCCCTCCACCTGGTCCTTGGTCTGCCCCGTGGCCTCCGCCCAGCTGGACGTGCCTGGAACACCTCCCTAGGGAGGCGGCCCGGTGGCATCCTAACTAGATGCCCGAACCACCTCAACTGGCTCCTTTCTACGCAAAGAAGCAGCGGATCTACTCCGAGTCCCTCCCGGATGACTGAACTTCTCACTGAACTTCTTCTAAGGGAGAAGCCAGCCACCCTCCGGAGGAAACTAATTTCGGCCGCTTGTATCCGTGGTCTCGTTCTTTCGGTCATGACCTATCCTTCATGACCATAGGTGAGAGTAGGAACAAAGATAGACCGGAAGATTGAGAGCTTTGCCTTTTGGCTCAACTCTCTCTTCGTTACAACGGTGCGATACAGCGACTGCAATACCGCTCCCGATTCTCCGGCCCAACTCGCGTTCCATTTTCCCGTCACTCGAGAACAAAACCCCAAGATACTTAAACTCCTTCACTTGGGGTAAGGACTCATTCCCTACCTGGAGTAAACACTCCATCGGTTTCCTGCTGAGAATCATGGCCTCAGACTTGGAGGTGCTGATCTTCATCCCAGCCGCTTCACACTCGGCTGCAAACCGATCCAATGAGTGCTGAAGGTCGCAGGCTGATGGCGCCATCAGTACCACATCATCCGCAAAAAGCAGTGACGTGATACCTAGCTCACCAAGCTGCAGCCCTCCTCCCCCGCGGCTGCGCCTTGAAATCCTGTCCATGAATGTCACAAACAGAATCGGTGACAAAGCGCAGCCCTGTAGGAGACCAACCCTCACCGGAAACGAGTTTGACTTACTGCCGAGAACCCGGACACAGCTTTCGCTTTGGGAGTACAGAGATTGGATGGCCCTAAGTAGTGACCCCCTCACCCCATACTCCCGCAGCACCTCCCACAATAGCTCCCTGGGGACCCGGTCATACGCCTTCTCCAAATCTACAAAACACATGTAGACCGGATAGTCATACTCCCAGGCCCCCTCCAGGATTCTTGAGAGAGTAAAAAGTTGGTCCGTTGTTCCACGCCCTGGTCGGAAACCGCATTGTTCCTCTTCAATCTGAGGTTCGACTATCGGCCGGACCCTCCTTTCCAACACCTTAGAGTACACTTTCCTGGGGAGGCTGAGTAATGTGATGCCCCTATAATTGGCACACACTCTCCAGTCCCCCTTTTTGAAGAGGGGAACCACCACCCCGGTCTGCCACTCCTTAGGTGCTGTTCCTGACCTCCACGCAATGTTGATGAGACGTGTCATCCATGACAGTCCCTCAACACCCAGAGCCTTCAGCATTTCAGGGCGGATCTTATCAACCCCTGGGGCTTTGCCACTGTGGAGTTGTTTGACTACCTCAGTGACCTCCACCAGGGAAATTGGCGTTGATCCCCCATCATCCTCTAGCTCCGCCTCAACCATAGAGGGGGGATTTGTCAGGTTTAGGAGTTCCTCAAAGTGCTCCTTCCACCGTCCCATCACCTGATCAGTTGAAGTCAGCAGCATCCCATCCTTGCTGTATACAGCTTGAATGCTTCCCTGCTTTCCCCTCCTGAGGTGCCGGATGGTTTTCCAGAACAACTTTGGTGCCAGCCTAAAGTCCTTCTCCATGGCTTCTCCGAACTCCTCCCACACCCGCTGCTTCGCCTCTGCCACCGCCGAGGCTGCAGTCCTCCGTGCCTGTCGATACCTTGCAACTGCTTCCGGAGTCCCCCGGGGTAACATATCC
This sequence comes from Aplochiton taeniatus, assembly GCA_017639675.1. Classification (NCBI taxonomy): domain Eukaryota; kingdom Metazoa; phylum Chordata; class Actinopteri; order Galaxiiformes; family Galaxiidae; genus Aplochiton; species Aplochiton taeniatus. The sequence goes on along the minus strand of CM030172.1, from coordinate 39,751,433 downwards.
CGGAAGACTTCCTTCTTCAGTCGGACGGCTCCCCTGACCCCTGGTGTCCACCAGGGTGTTCGGGGATTACCGCCCCTTGAGGCACCCAAGACCTTGAGACACAACTGGATAGAACATACTGTATTTATTGTATACACTAACCCAATCTAAGAAAATTTACAAATGGAAGCTGTTTAATAATCTGTATGATTTTCAATTTATTTGGATACAACTGGTGATTGATTACATGTTCAATACCACATAAATGAGGTCTTAACATCTGGTTAATTATACTATCATGTTTGCTACACACAAGTACATTTCTGTTAATACGTAACCTACTTAACTTCAACAGACTAGCAAAATGATTCACACAACAGCTTAAAGTATTATACTTTACACATCAACTTGCATTGGGTGTTATAATGACTGAGTAAAAGGGTACGGTTATCAGATGCAACCTAAAATCAAAGACTCATAACATGAAAGATGTGGCCTATTAAAAGTAAATTGAAGATTTGTAATTCACTGGTGGCTCACCAAATCTAACTATTAAACTAATGCATTTACTGGTGCACGATTCTATAAGAATCATAAAAATACAAACAAAACATACCATTGAAAAACAAAGACACCTGTGGCCCACAATATAATGAAGACAATTATGGACGTATTCTAGATTGACTCATATTACATTCCTATATTTTAAACTGCTGGAATGACATGTCCTAATATGACTACCCTGTTTTTCAATAGATTCAGTGATACATTTTGTAAGTCAACAAAAACCCAATAGCAAATTTACTTGGAAACAGGGGTACATCTTAATCAAGGCACAACTGTGTGGTACGAGCTGGGTTAGGAAGATAACTAGAGGACTTGTGAAATAATCCCATGGCATTATATAACAATACCATGTCTTCACGTAGCTCAACATTCTGTAAGTTTTGGTGTTTTGAGGGTAGAGAGCAACATTACCCTGGCTCAAGCAATATCAACATCCTGCAAGTTTTGGTGTTTTGAGGGCAGAGAGCAACATTACCCTTGCTCAAGCAATATCAACATCCTGTATGTTTTGGTGTTTTGAGTGCAGAACATTTCTCTGGTTCACACAATAAGCCTAAGCAGGGCTACGGTAAAGAGAAGCACATCAATGAAGGCACCCTGGCTATTGCTGTGGCTAAACAACCGTGCATGTAGTGGGTGGAAATGTTTGGACGCAAATGTTTTACAAGTACATGTTGCAACTTATGTGTATATCTTTTTTTTTGATTTGCCGGTAAAGAGTATTGTGAGCCATTTCTTTATAGACAAGGTAGGTATCACTGTAGGCATCATTGTTGAACAAATTGTTGGATTAAAATGTGGCTGTAAGTAAAAAATAAAATAACAAAAAGCTTGTTAGCTATGACGAGAGATCCAAATGACATTAGGCGTTGACAATGCGCAGGAAAGCATGACAACATTAAGATGATTAAAACACTATGCGACTGTCTACAAATCATTTAGGGAAAAAAAGCGTACTACATTTGGTAAAAATGTAAAAGTAAAAATGGCCATGAAAACGTAATTGCTTTACGGTCATTTATCATAAGCTACAAAAGGAAAAGAAACCACATATCAGACAGTTAAATAAGCGCATTCCAATCATAATAGAAAGTGCTGACAACAAATATTGTATAGATGGATGTGTGTAGTGCCACGCTCTGAAAAAGCTGTTCTTTCCAACCAAGGCGGAGGGTTGATAGCAATTTAGCCCTCCTGGTGGAGAGACATCCCACTATGAAGCTGCCAAGACCGAAAAGAGTCACGCCCATCCAGCCCTGCACTGAATATAGACTAGAGGCATTTCAGTACAATACTCCCATGCAGTACTAAAGGACCGAGCCCACACCTGAAGTCTTTCTTTACAACCCCATCGGTTTCAGTCAGACACACACGTCCAGAACTCCCTCGTCTATCAGCCCCCTGTACCTGGGCCCTGGACTCATCTCCTCCATCTTCACTTGCTCCAAGACAGAGACAGGGGGCTTCTTCCAGGACTCCTGTCCCCGCGGGATGCCCTGCCCGCTGTCCGGCACCGTCTGTCCAGAGCCCTCCTCTGTGGAGTACACCCCGGAGTCTCCGCTGCCCTGCCGGCAGTGTGTGCTGCTGTCCTGCTCCGGCCCCGTGGAGGACTCCATCACAGCACCAGGGGGAGGGGTGTGGATCTCCAGGAGCGCCACGGCAGAGCACACGCTCAGCCTATCCAAGAAGAGCTCCGACTCCCGCTCAGGCTGGAGGAGTTGAGGCATGTCGGAGCCAGGGGACAAGTCACGGAGATACTTTGGGGAGAGATACGTTGTCAAATTATGTGCATCTCATTCTTAACGTAATGAAAAAATACCCCTCGACAACATCGTCACTGATATTTTTGTCTAGTGTAAGTTATTGGCCTGGCAGATATTGTGTTTGGGGGGGGGGGGGGGGGGGGCAGGGTCCCTGTGAGGCTTACCTCCTTGAAGTGGTCTGGCAGCTGGATGTTGGGGTAGAAAGAGGCCTTGAGGAGCCTGTAAGCCCTGAAGGAGCCATAGGAGGCGAGTAGCACCAGCGAAAAACACCCAGCCAGAGAGGCCAGGAAGTAGAACACGATTTGCCCGATGGGTGTTGGGCCTGCCAAAAACATTACGACACACGTCAACATGAACTGGAACCTTAACAAATACCAGCATAGGATAGACAGTGCACACAACAATACTAGTGTCATGGTCCTCTAAACATTCCACATGTGAGGGGGGCCACTCTGGTTGGGCTGGCCTCCAAGTTAGGCCTTCATTGGCCAGAGCTATGATGTAAGGAATTATTTTTGTCACAAAATCATACCCACACACTCATATTGACTTTCCACGCAAAAATGTTTCCGTATTTCATCAGTGTACCTTCAGTCTGCATGCAGAGTGGTT
>CM030172.1:39730573-39748412 GCA_017639675.1 Aplochiton taeniatus | reverse complement strand
TCCCTAGCCCCAACATGTTTATGCTTAGCCGATGGCACATGCTGGCAGGCATTCTGACTAGCTCTCTCCACTTAAACGGCGCAGTTGATAAGCAGCATTTTATCATATTGGAGGGTTCGTGTTCAGTGTTAGTGTGTGGGTGTAGCCTATGCAGAGTAAATAGCTTGCTTATCTTATGACAAGTATAGTTGAAGTACATCAATACCTTGCCAGGCAATAAAACGGAGGTGGTCTGAATGAAACTCCCTAGTAAATACTGTTAACTTACCTGAGGAAAAGTGTATCATCAAATAAATAGTCGCAAGGTTACACTTCATGTCTTCTTATTCATTGAGGACCATTACACGTTCCCCTTGCGGACTCCATATTAAGAGCTAGGGGGGAATAGATCACTGTCATTGGGCAGAGTATGCTATGTCATTCAGCACTCACAACGAATAAGGATTTGCTAGGTAGACTACATACCCAACCTTCACCCAAGAAGACTAAACTCAACATAATGAGTCTATTCGTATTGTACAGTGCATTTAACTTAAAAGTACAAACAATCCACATTTCATTAAATAGCCAATGATACAGTATCGCCGGTACTATTTTACTACAGCATATATTAAAAAAGACGTTATTTACCAAACAGACTCGAGTCCAATAACAAGTCGCAATTTCCTAAAACGAGAACCAAAAGCCAGTCGACATCGTTTGACTACGAAGTTACAGACACCGTCAAGTGAATGAGTGTCGGAGGGGGAGTAACAAATGCTCCATAAGAAAACTTTACAATTTCCGGTTGCATTTATTCGAAGTAAAAGTGTGTATTTGATCTTTGTGTATCACGTATTATAAGAAGGTAGGCATACCTACCAAATTTTAATTTGAACAGCTATTACATTTTTTATAGCCTTTTGACAAAATGCTTAAATTCATTTCAGAGTATGCCTATATTTTCTCATTTGTTTTAGTTCAGTCTAGTTTTATACAACAAAATAATTTCAGTTTTATTTTAGTCCCCTGTGTAATTTATTATTTATGGATTGATCCTTTGTCCTAAAATACTGCATATACTGTATTTAACCTGTAAAATACAGTTTTTACGAATTATGTAATTTTCAGTGTAAGTTAGTCAAATGAAAGTAAGTTTAATTCTTCTTTTAATATTTGGAATGAATGCTTAACGATTAGTTTGAATAGTTTCCTGATAAAGTGCAGATAATAAATTAAATGTGGACCATATCTCACATGAAAGTGACTGGCCAGGAAAGAAGACAATACAACAGGCAACAAGCTATCAGGACAAATGACATTTAATAATTTTTCTGTTTTATTGTTTCAGTATTAACTTGTAAAGGTCCACTCCTACAAACAGCCCACCACTATACAGCCAAAGAGGTACTGGTTTTTGTATTAAGCAGACATTTCCTTTGATGCAAGAGAATCTGGATATTTATAGAATATATGGTTTCTCTTTACAGTTTCCCTTTGTTATTTAGAATTTACAGACCCCTGCTTATTGCGCTCAGTTAAAAATCGTAATTGACATAGGACTGGAGCAGCCAATTTTGGGCTTTTTTTGGTAAAAGAAAATGTTTGTGTTGCCTTGAATTGAACAAATTTTGTTTGGGATTAAAAGGGATAAACAAATAAAATATGACTTTGATAGAATACATAATACAAAATGTGTGCGTCCTGCAGATTTGGCACCCATGAAAATGTTTTTAGAATAGGCAAGATTTTATCAACTTTATGATACTTTATGAAGACATTTTAAGTTGTTGTCTCAATCCTTTTAGGAGAGGATGTGAAAACGTTTTTAGAATAGGCCAAATTTTATCAACTTTATGATACTTTATGAAGACATTTTAAGTTGTTGTCTCAATCCTTTTAGGAGAGGATGTCAAGCCTGCTTGTTCTTTAATCATTTATATACATATAACACAAAGAAAAAGAGGATGGTGTATGTTTTGGAACGACAAACGGCAAAAGTGTTTCAGGACTTCTATTTTGAAAGAAAAATCGTAGCTGTGGAGAGGAAGCTGCTCTTACAACATAGACGTTATGGTCATCGACGTTGTGTGGTGCAGGCCGCCGCCCCCCCTATTTCGGGGAAAACGAACAAAACTTGTTTCAAAGAGATCTTGGCAATCGTTTTAGAGGTGTAAGATTAAAGACAATTTAATTTGCAAATGAACTGTGTCACATAACAAGTAAAAAATGAAATACGTGTTCAAGTAACAGATACTGTAGATACTTGATGCAATAGCTTGTCTGCTCCAGGGACCACTTCTTTACCAAAAATTAAAGGAAGCTATTTCATGCCACTACTGTGGCAAAATATTATTATCAAAATATTACTGTTTAGGGAGCCTAATTGAACAAGAGACTCTCTCAACTTGGTGTCCCTCTTTAAATCGAGAGTGTTATTATTATTTCTGGTTATCATCAATCTGCAGTAGGGGAGAGTGGGGTAAGATGAGCAACTGGATAAGTTCACTCACCCCCTGTATTTAGGCAACTGCACCTCAAGTTTGTCATTTGACACCAAATAAGGAAGAGCAATTTATTTCACTATGGCTTTGATGGCAGAGGTCATCTGGGGAAATTGGTAAGCAGTTTTTTTTATAACAAATCTGAAAGGGATTTTTTCCCCAAACCAGCTATATTGAATCTTAATTGTGTCAAAGCTGATTCTCAAAGCGTTACTGATCTATGATAACTGTTCATGTATTGCTAAAATAGCGTGTGAAGACATTGGGAAGATGTTGACTCAAATGTTTTGGTGATATATCTTTTTTTTAATTTTTAAATCAAAATGGTAGCTGTGGCGTAAGATAATTAGGTGAGTGGGTGCTACACATTTGGCAACCTAACTGTGAGTCCCCCTTATAAAGTGTTTGGGTGTTAGAAAAGGGCTATATCAAGTGTAATCAACTGTTATTATTAATTATAAGCCAGTAGTAGCAGGGTTAAGTTGAACCAAATGCAACCATTGGTTCAACTGATCACCCCAGTAATGTATAGTTATTATGACCGTCATTATGGCAACCGCAGTATTTATTTATGAATTACTGAGCAAAACTAATCAATTGAATTACTGAGTAAATCTAATCAAATCTAAAAAAAATTAGGCTAAGATTGGTTCACTAATTTTGTCACTAAGTCACCATCTCTCCTGTTGAATGCCTGAGGTGAGAAGACCAACAGCCTTCGAAAGACTGAAGTCCTATTGGAGTTTTTCTTTTACAATCCCGCAATAGTGATGGACGTGTGACAAATTAATAAAGTGCACTTATATTTAATTCACAATAGATCGACAGTAGTTATAGTCTTTGTTTTGCTACTCAAGAATCAAGCCATTTATTTTTTGTTTTGTTGTGACTGAGGATCCTCTGCATTATCTTGTTTGATGTGAGGGCCAATCAGCCCAAAGTATGAAAATGGTTTGTTATTTGAAAGTTTGTGGAATATCCAACAATGTGTATTCAACTATCTCGACATACAAAACATTTATTCAATTTGAAACTTTCAAATGTTCTGAATGTTATCCAAAATATTTGAATGAACACATTTTGAATGGGAGAATGTGTCCTTTTTATCTTAATTGAAAAAGCAAATGTATTATTTCCAGGTTTTTCCAACCTAAGGCAAGTTGAACCACATGATCCTTTTTAAGAAGTAATATGTTCATACACCATTAGTGCAGACGGAATTCTAATGAAAGTAGAAAGAGTAGTAGTATATGTTGAAATATATGTATGTGTTATACTTTTGTCTAATTTTCCCTTGTCGAGAACAGATTTTCACAAAACGTACCCCTCTCTTCCAGACTGCATTTATTTACCAGTAGGCTATCATTGGGGAGTGTTGCAAGTGATGACTATAACCACAAAAGGTCAATGAAAGAGTTTTAATACAAAAAAATCTGTGTAAACAGTACGAATTACTGAATTAAAAGATCATCTTTAATTGTGATTTCTTATAATGAAAAACCTACATCCAAATTCTTGCTAATACAGATATTTCAGAACCTCAGCAGCCACAATGTAACATATTGCCATTATGTAATAGTACATTCATTTACAACTTCAACCTTTGTAAGCACTTTATGAAAGATGGTGATTATAATAATGCATTTATCGATTTGATCGTGCAAATGTTTAGTATGGAAGATATATGTCAAACACCTATCGATAACATATCTTTTACACTCCCTCAATACCATAACATATTTTGGTCAATTTACGTCTTTGATACATTTTTTATTATTACAGAACATAAATGAGCACATACGTGCGCAGAAAAAAAAATAAAAGCATAATCCTCACCCAAACCCTTTATGAACAGCTTCCATCTCCTTTAACAGACCAAACTATATACAAATCAAACCCTCTAATAAATTATCTAATAGAGAGTGTTCTGTGATGTAATACTTATTGAATGACATATCAAACACATTGTTTGGTATTCCGACAGATCCATGTAGCAGAAAAATTTACAAATGATCTGAATTGGCCATGTTGGATTGTCTATTTTCCATTTAGGAAAGGTTTCTTTTCTGGGCAGTTGGATTCCGCATTACATTCATTGTTAATAAATTACACTTTAAAGTGCTTTACTTGCAATAGACTTTCCACATGAACCACTTTCAAAGCCAACACTACCAGGTGAATACAGTACTAAAGGCCTAGGGATCTCACATACATGTACTAATGGTCAAGTATTCTCAACATATCGATGAGACTGAGACATTCCGTCTGAGCGTCCTATAGGAGGCCTTGGTAGGTGGTTCTCAGAGGTGTGTGGTTATAGGCAGACCTGACGGGGATGACTGATACCAGATTGTTGAATGTAAAGAGCTTTGGCTGCAAATGTATCAGATAGTGTGTCAGATGTGTCCTATTTTAAAATCCACATTCCTCGAAAGGTTTCTTGAATTAATGCCTTCATGCAGACACTACTCCGGGGCTAATATGTAACTCTCATTGTCCACCAGCGTTTCTGACATTTCCCAAATATATCACAATATTTGTATAAATATATATTTATATATGTTTGTGTATCTACTTTTAATATGACAACCATGCCTTCCTTAATATGATTCCTGAGAATCTCTCACCCCAAAACATCAAAAGCAGAATGAAAACCCAAATAATTCTGGCAATTCTTCCTGTAGATCCACCTCTTCCTTTTCAGAGTCCCACCAAGTCCAGCTTAAAGTGGGTTAACAATATTACAACATGGCAACTTAACAGTGAAACGTGGAAATCCATAGCTTTAGCTAAACAGAGTGTTATCCAAGAGATGTTCTAACCTAGGGCTCTGTTCATAGGGTAGCCGTTACAATCTGTTTCAAAACAACATGTTTTAACAGGCCATCTGCACTCAATAAGGCTTGGAGAAAAGACCAGCTGGAAAAACGTACCGACAGATTATAGCACTCATAACAACAGGCCTACGGAGTGGACCAGAGCAGACGCAGACCGTCCTTGTCTTTAAATTTTGGGGGGAATCTCTCTCTTTCTCTTCTACTCTCTGCCTTGTATATGGATCTGTTTCCCACTATGTGCTTTTGTGTCAGAACCTAAATATTATTGCAAAGCAGTGTTAGCCACATACCTATGACTTGAATGCCTTCATCAATAGAAATCAATAGCTCAGCTATGTCAGACTCCCCAGTATATACATTGTAAGCATACATTGCATTTAATAATGCCTGGAGAAGATTTTCACAAACAACGCAACTTGGTGGTATGATTTATCAGCTGGGTTTCCAGATGGACCGTTGACAATGTTGGCAAGTTGCCACACCCTTCTGGCAGCCATGCTAGTAGATGATGGTTAGTAGGTAACCCTGTCGGAGTTTGGAAGGCCCATCACTGGGGTCCATGGGCTCAGCTTGTGGGGGGTCAGAGTGCAACGGCACAGGCAGGTGGGAGAAGTGCGGCCACAGGCTTGGTTCCACAATACTGTAGGCCTTGAGGGTGGAAAACCCGTTCAGCAGCCCTATATCCAGAAAGGCCACATGGAGAACAGAGGGAGAGGATGAAAGGGTGCCAGTGTCAGAGGAGAGGAATCCCCCACCCACACCTCCGGCAGCCCCGTAGGTAGCCTCGAGGCTGAGAACCTGGTCTGGGTGGGGGGACCCTGGGGCTGCACTGTGGACCTCCAGGGTCTTCAGTCCAAATAGAGCCAGGTACTGGCTGGGGAGGGACTTGGACCCACAGAAGGCCAGGCGCAGGTGTGCCACCGTACTGCCATTCAGCAGCTCCTGGAAGACCCAGGGCTCTCGCACCCACACAGCCAGTCCTCCAGGCTCCGTCAGGCCAGCAGGGGGCAGAGAGGAGCGCGGGACGGTACGACAGCTGCACAGTAAGTTGGCCAGAGCCTCGTCGCAGTCCCGGATAGGGGCGGGGCAGCTGCAGTTGCGCAGACTGTTTCCGGGGGCGCTGCTGTCGAACAGCAGCGGGCTGTTGGCCGCCAGGGAGGGGCCGGCAGTGGGGTCAAATCCTGTTGTCAAGACGATGGGGGACGGAAGGAGTAAAGCCCACAGTAACCACGGTAGGAGGGCAGAGGAGCGGCGCCAAGAGGAGGTCCTGTTTACAGACATCTCCACGGCAACCAAACAGACTACATCTTCACTGAATGGAGATCCTGAAGTATGTGGAGGGAAAGTGAACCTGTGAACCAGAGGGAAAAGCAATGTCAGTGTGTCACCACATCATCCTCTGTTTTGTTGTGTAGAAGAAGGTGCATGCGTCATATGGTACGAAGTGGTAACACACACACACACACACACACACACACACACACACACACACACACACACACACACAAACAATCACACAACCACACAGTCGCTCCTCTGTTTTACTGTAACCTGCTTCTGATTTACATGAGCCTTTTATAGAGTATTTAAATCAATGGGAGACAGCCGACTGAATCCATCATTTTATTTCCAGACCAGCCCAAACTCCCACGCACGTAATTGAGCCATCTATTTATGTAATTTTTTTTGCTCCTCGGCCACTATAGATGGCATATGGCTGTCTATAAAGTTGCCTGCGCCATGTTGCCCTGTGGTTTAAAAAAAGGCATTTGCTGGCCACATTAAAATGGACAGAAAAAGTGAAACACTGCACTTTTTCTTCACAGGAAATGGAGGAAAAGGGGGATGAATAAGCAGTCACGACTTTCAGAGCAACTACTTTCCCTCTTAAACAATTGCAAGGAGTTTCCGATGTTGTGATTGGCAGTATAACCGGACAAAGTGTGCTTAGCTGTCTGAAACCATGTCTGGAAAAAAAAGGGATGGGAATACTGTACAGTCACAAAGAATCCTTTTTATTTTGTGCTTATATAATGTAAGAGTAACTGCTGAATAGACAGGGTGCTTGTATGTGCTTCAATTAACTATAACCTACAGACCTTCTTTGCAATATGATCAGGACATGCTCAAATAAAACCAGCTTGAATTAGAATGTGCACCATAGCAACAAACTGTATAAAAAGGAATTACATAATTTTTCTCTCAACCAGCCTTATTTATTGGCTAAAACAATATAAGGAATGACAGATAAGAAACAGCATTTTTAACAGGAAGCTACATCTAAACAACACATTTGAGTAGAGTATGTTAAATCCAAATAATTACGTATTTAGTTGGCAAGGCAGTGTCCCTCACCCCACATGAGTTGACATAATCAAATGCTATAGTAAAAAAAAACAGCATCTGGTTCAGCAGGAAATCAAAAGGAACAAACTTGGAAATCCTTATAATGACTGCTTGGTTATACTGCTTGTCAAAAATTATTACATTGAACGCTACTTATTTAACCTTCTCTTGTATTGAAAAGGAAGTCTCCTGACATATGTAGTGACTTGTCCCTAAAGTCCCGACCCTCGGCTAAGCCCCAAGTTCTGTGCGACACATATAGTGCTGCGCTTGGCCTTTCTTCCCCCGGTCACCTGATCCGTACTATGAATACAACCAACAGTAGAGAGGTGTTGGTGTACAGTAGCTACTCTGTTCCTTACCTCCCCCTCCCTCCTTCTCATGCTCCCTCTTATGCCACTTCTAATAAAACTCCTTCCCCTGCGGCTGTTCTCTTCTCTTCGTCTGCATCTTACACCTTGCCTCTACCTCGGCCCCTCTCTGCCTCCTGCTTCTTTCACTTCCTTCTGTATCTTCTCTCCGTTTTCAATCTAACAGTCTCTTTCCCCCTCTCAAACATCTCGTCCACCATTTCCCGGCTCCTTGTCTCCCTTTCATAAGCCCAGTTGCCTTCTTCGCAAGAAGCTCCAGCTGCAGCGCCAGATGCTCAGCAAGAGATAGACAGAGCGAAAGAGAGCACAAAAGACAGAGCGCGAGAGAATGTGCAAGAGAGATAGAGAACGATAGAACTTGAGAAAGAGAGAGAAAGAGAGAGGGGGAGAGAGAGAGAGGGAGGGAGAGAGAGAGAGAGAGAGAGAGAGAGAGAGAGAGAGAGAGAGAGAGAGAGAGAGAAAAAAAGTAATCTGTTACTGTGGCCTGCTAGAGGAGAGGCACAGAGCATTCCTCTGACATCATGTTCCACATGCAGCCGCAAGCTTCCACCCAAATCCTCCCTTCCTCTCCCCCCTTCCCGTGCTCCCAGTTTCAGTCTCTCGTCCTGTTTTCTCTTTCTGTGATGCCCTTTCCTCCTGCCTCGTCCTCTGTCCCAGTCCCCTCCTGATAGATGTCACCAAAGCACACATAGACAGCCACACAGACCCTAAACATAGGGTATTAAGGGCGCCACTGCATCACATGTTAAGTGAATTTGTTCATTACTTACAAAGTGTGGGCTATAACTCAAGGAGGCATGTTGTTTTTGCTTGGTGCTCAGACAGCTTTAGCTCCACTCCTGACGCAGCAGCACAGTCCTCCACATCTGGTGGCAGATCCTCTGGAACCCCCAATCCTGTCTGAGAATGTAACAAGCAGAGAGACACTCAGTCTGAGGAACAGAGAAAGAGAGAGAGGAGGGGGAGAGAGAGAGAGAGAGGGAGACTGAGGGAGAGTAAAAAAACAAACAAGTAAAAGCAGGGTACTTACTCCTAGAACACAAACAAAAATGAACAGGTCTAGATTGCGTCATGGCAGACTCGAACACATTGTCCATGTTCCCATGTCACTCGCCCTTCCTTGCTTTTCCACTCTCTCTCTCTCTTCCCTCCTCTCGTTTTTCGCTCATTCCCTCTTTCTCACTCCACCTCTTCTGGTCTGCCCGTCTTTCTGGACCAAGGGTTTGCAGCTGTTTTGCTGCCATCTCCTGGTAGAGAAAGGGCTTTCAAAATGTGTAAAGCCACAAACCAAACCATCCCTAAGTAAGCAATTGAGACTAAGTTGTCACTTGGACAAATTGCTGACACACACTGAGATTTCTTCATGTCACACTAAATTCAGCGGAAATACACAAGGATCCAACCTGATCTACCACTACTGGACTAGTGATGCAGCTAAGCTGTCCTGCGTGTGTGTGTGTGTGTGCGTGTGTGCGTGCGTGCGTGCGTGCGTGCGTGCGTGCGTGCGTGCGTGCGTGCGTGCGTGTGTGTGTGTGTGTAAATGGATACACTGTGAATGCACACACTCATAACGATTCAAAACGCAACAGACATATCAAAGAGTCAGAAATATGGAAACAATATAAACAAACTGGGACAAGCTCAGCTGAGACATTGATCATATTTCACCAGCAAGCCCTATAACTCCTTGAATTGACAAACTGCTTATTACTTTAGTACCATTTTATCTTATTAGTAAGTCAGTACCTTCTGTAATGTATTTCTATAATTTTTGAGACTGCAATTGGAAGATGTTGGCCTAACTGAGCAAAAGTGCCGTAACATTCACTGTTTGTCTTTAACGTTTGTTACTGGGAGCAACCACTGAACCGTCACACAGATGGGGAAACTGGCTCTTTTTCTGAGGACGAAGTTTGGAGAATGAGGTCACTTCCTTCTGGCTTCCCATAAATGCCTGGCTGTGAGGGGAGACGTGGTGCCAACATGGAGAGTGCAACACACACTCTGTCTGCTAGGCATGCAAAGGGCATAATGACTGTATTGTCTGCCTCAAACTCGCAAACTTAACTGTTTAAGCTGAAGCTACGAAGTCACTAATGTGAGAGCTATCTTCTATACATTATGAGTAACATTAACAGTAATAATAAAATAACAGGAGTTTTATATACAACATGCTGTACATCATAATGCAACAGGACAGTATCAAGATAATAAAACAAGGTAAATTAAAGGGAATTTACCCTGGTATCCAACCCCTGTTTTAACCTCTTACATTTACAATAGCAGCAATCTACATGTGTCACGTGATCTGAAAACTTACTAGACTATACAAACTAGTGAAACGCTCTAACTTATCAACATATTGTCTCAGTTGTTCAGATAATACCCATTCAGATGGGGGACCAACAAAGGTATCACTGGACGTAATTGCCGAGTCTTTCACAGCCTGCCGAGTCCAATCAAGCATTTGAGGGGTTCAAAACGTGTAACTCACACAAAAATGTGTATGGTCCAAATGCAATGTTTTTTTTTTTAACCCACACCACTGTGCTTAGGATTCCCTGTAGTAATGGCAATATGTCGAAAGTGTTTCCTTGTGAAATAGACATGACATCAGAACAACTCAGCCTATAGTAAATGGGAAATGTAAAAGTATTTAAAAAATACATTAAAAAAATCAAGAGGAGATTCAGTGAAAGAGAATAAAAAGGGGTTAAAAGCAAAAGATTATGATGAGAAAATAAAATCTTGCTTGCATCTTTTTGTGTCTTTACTGTTAAGGGTTCCATCTTCAATACTAAAACTAACATATTCTGACAGTTGCCATTCATTTTACTGGAAAGTGTTTATTTTTGATGTATCAACATTTTACAAGGCGTCCCAAAGCAATATAAAGCAAAGTTGGAATGTTGTCTGTAACATCACAATAAGAAAAGGTCAAGTAAAACAAACAGACTTAAGACTGGTATGAGTAATACAAAATAATATGTCAGTGGTAGTGTTCCAAAAAAACACCTATGCAAGATTCCAAAAGCATGTTTTCCTTACAGAAAGCACCTCTATAAATGATATACAGTGTGTCTAATAGATTAAAGGAATGTTCTGTGTAATATACAGTATGTGCAATAGATTAAACAAATGTTCAGGGTAATATACAGTATTCAATCGATTAAATAAATGTTCTGTATAATATACAGTTTGTACAATAGATTAACCAAATGGTTAGGGTAATATACAGTATACAATAGATGAAATGAGTGTTCTGTGTAATGTACAGCATATTCTTGGGATTATATTTGATAGCCTTTTACATAAATTGTACACAGGTGAATAGTGAATGTCAAGATAATTTTTTCCATAATTTTTTATTATCATTTATATGATTTTCCCAATTGAAATCTTATTTTAGATTTAATATTGTCATTTTATTTCTGTTAACCTTTGACAGTAAACAGTATAAGACAGGAAATAGTATGGCGTCCAACACATGAAAACCGACAGAAAAGTAGACATGCATGTATCGGCTGTTGAGAACCACTTCCAAGGAGCTTCTAAAACTACCAACTTTGCAAACGTCCATTCATCCAACTCATGTCTCCACAGACATATAACACAACGACCCCAGTATACGCACACGCGCACACATACACGCACGCAGGCACGCACGCACACACGCACACACACACACACACACACACACACACACACACACACACACACACACACACACACACACACACACAGTATAACTCACTTGTTGATGATAAAGCTTCCAACTTTCACCGTTGTTTCTACTTTTGTTTCCTAAATTTCCTCTCTCTGTTCTTGACTTGGAGTCTGAATTTCCCTCCGCTGAAGAGTCCCTTGCTCCCTGAATCCCGCAATGATCTTCCAAATGTCAAAGGATTGGAATTGGAATGCTGAGGCTACTTGTCTCTCTCTCTCTCTCTCTCTCTCTCTCTCTCTCTTGCTCTCTCTCTCTCTCTCTTACTCTCTCTAACACTCTCACTCTCACTCTTTTTTTTATACTTCAACCCAGCCCATCCAAAGTGCGCGTCCTCGCCACATTGTATCCATGGCAACCTAGTCCAAAGCTACTGGCGAGACTATTTCATTATTAAACCAGCGGGACAGGGCACTTTACATGCATTCATGTGTTTAAACGTTGAATGGGTGTGTTTGTGTGGGAAACGGCATGTGCGTGGTGAGTGAATAGGTAATAGAGAGAGGGTTGGGAAATACCTAAGCCATGACATTGTGTGAATGTGTGTCATAGTAGAAAGACAAATTTGAGAGGCACAAGGACTGCCCCCTTTTCTTTATTTCCCTTTCCGTCCACACCCTTTCTGCTTCTTTGAGGCCATCTCCGTTCACAGCATCTGCCTATCCCTGGTATCAGTCTCCCTGAAAATCCAAACGGTGCCCAACCAAGAGTCCGCTACATAGGGCAAGGCCTCCCATCACTCTCTTCTGTAGTCTTGATCTCAGCCCTCATTTTAAACGTGGCCTATGCGGTGCAAGGAAAGTTTTGCAGACGCATAATATTTACACGATAGATATCAGCAGGGTCTGTCAAATGTCAAACACAGACGTGTGACTTAATCCACTGTAAACACGTTGAGCCAAGAGACAATACGATTTTTCTTGTTCTTCCAAAGGTCCAGAGATGTACACTCTGTTGCACACAAAAACAAGTGGTGAGTGATTAACTTTTCCTGGCTGAACTCTGAAGAAAACATTAACAGCTCCTATTTTGTGCTACAATGTAGTAGCTGCTGCTAGCTGTGCTACGGTGGTCGCTTTAGCCGCACTTCCTGTTCTTTTCTCTACAAGGCCCCAGCAACACACAGTGTGTTTACAAACTGGAGTTCAGAGGCCCACTTAAGGTGACTTCACAGCGATCAGAAGTAACCTGTTTTGGCACACTGACAATAGTACGTAGATGGAAAACAAACAGTTTTGTAGATTCTTATTTGAAACAGCTACATACTCAATGTGTTTTAGTAAGTGACACATTTATTTAGCAATCATTTATCAGCAATGGACATATTATATCCAGCAATGGAGAAGTACAATTAAATCCATGACTAGTATTTTGTGGGATTGTAATCCCATGGCACAGCATGGGATGTAATTCTGAATGTGAAGAGAAAGTCAATGAAGTGTCTCAGATGTGAGTCACTTATGTTTCCGTCCCTGCAGTACATGATGAGGTGACGCCACGGTGTGTCCTCTACACAGCGGCATATGAGTCCATGCACTTAGTCCACTCCATTGTTACAAAAGTCAGATAAGACATTATCTAGCCAGAAGCCATCCAGGAAGAGTTGTACATCAGGTGCTTGCTCAGCAAGTTAGACAGGAAAATAACATGTGACATGTGGACTAAAGTGTAGCTTTGTAGGTACTTTATGGTTCCCAGATTTTGCATCAAGAATGACCCAATACGCCAACACATTTTACCTGTAGATGAGTATCAACATAGAACAATGGGTGCTTGTTTAACCTGTAGATGAGTATCAACATAGAACAATAGGTGTTTGTGTGGTTTTGCATGGTTACGACCTATGCATTGATCAGTTGTGTGGCAGTTGTTGCGGAATCATTACATGTTCATAAACCCAGAAATCCTTTTAGGTTCAAATGTCTGCAAGGGGGCATTTGCAAGCATGGGCTGACTATGATAGAAGGATGCGTACGCCGTTGAGTGGCTACTGCGAAATAGAACGATTGCTCCATGAAGTGACCTATGTATTATATATTCAGACTTCAACATTTAAAAAGGTCACTGTAGTATTTAACCAATTGCACAGTAATCCATTTGGGCTCCTCCCTATTGGTTGGTTCTGGACTACTTATTGGTCTCTGGTGGTAGGTCCTAAAATAATAGACTAGCACCATCTACTGGTAAATACTGAACTAAAGCCACTGGGATTGATCTGCCTCCAGGTGTCCAAGTCGGATAAAAAAGAAGAGATGCAGGATTTGACTGGGCCGGCCTTAGCCACCACTGATTGTGTGTCATTGGACCCATCGGATTATTGAAGGAAGATAAGCTCAAAAATGTGTGTAACGTGAAGTGTTGAGTTGGCATCATGTTTCTTTGACAAAACAGCAGGGCGTCCTGTGAGTATCATTAGAGAGATATCAAGTCCATTAGTAGATGCCCTTATTGCAGTTATAGAGATGTCAAGTCCCTTATGGAGATGCCCTTACTGCAGTTAGTTTAACCTGGAAAACTCCAGGTGGAGACAAAACTCAGGACCCAAGGCCACTCAAACAGTTCCAATAATTAAACCCACACTGGCTGCCGGATTCTATGGTGAAGGCAAAATATAAATATTAATATATGTTATATGTATATATATATATATATATATATAAATATATATATACACAGGAACAACAACAACTTTCCAGGAATGGTGCCCATAATAACAAATCATATACTTTATATATACAGTGCTCTCCACAATTATTGGCACCCCTGGTAAGGAAGTAATAAGGGTTATAAAAAATTCACCTTTTGGTAAGTAAGTACATTTATTTGGAGAAGAAAAAATCCCTCATCAAGAAATAATTATCTTTAACAAAACCGCGTGTGCCACAATCATTGGCACCCATAGAAATGCTTATGAACAAAGTGTAACAGAAGCATTTTTTCCATTTAGATTTTACTTTTTTAAGTTGATCAGAGTGTTTAAGAACTTTCAAGCAGTAATCCATGATTTCCTGTTTCACTGGGGTATAAATATGAGGTGACAGAGGCCATATTTCCTTATTCATACATGGGAAAGATAAGAGACCACACAAATCAAATGAGGGAAAAGTGTGCTGAGCTTCATAAGTCAGGGAATGGCTATAAAAAAAATTGCTAATCACCTGAAAATGCCAATGTCTACCTTTAGGGCAATACTTCAAAAGTTCAAAGCAACTGAAACTGTCACAAACTTGCCTGGAAGAGGACCCATGTTTATTTTGCCCCCACGCATAGTGAGGAGGATGGTAAGAGAGGCAAAAATCCCCAAGAATCACTGTTACAGAGGAAAGCAGCATCTTGGGGTCACCAAGTCTCCAAAACTACCATTAGACACCACCTCCATGCCAACAAATTATTTGGAAGGCATGCCAGAAAAAAGCCTTTCCTGTCATTTCACCACAAATGTAACCGCCTGGAGTTTGTTAAATGCTACTGGAACTTTACTGGAACCGTGTTCTATGGTCAGATTAAACAAAAATGTAGCTTTTTGGCAACACTCCAGGTGGGTTTGGTGTAAAAAGAAGGATGGGTATACCGAAAAGAACCTGATCCCCACTGTTAAGTATGGTGGAAGTTCTGTGATGTTGTGGGGCTGTTTTCCCTCCAAAGGCCCTGGGAACCTTGTTAGGGTACATGGCATCATGAACTCCATGAAATACCAGGAAATTTAAATTCTGAATCTGGCTGCCTCTGCCAGGAAACTCAAACTGGGTCGTCGTTGGATCTTCCAGCAGGACAATGATCCAGAACATACATCCAAATCAACACAAAAATGGTTAACTGAACACAAAATCAAGCTTCTGCCATGGCCATCTCAGTCCCCTGACCTAAACTCCATTGAAAACTCGTGGGCTGAGCTGAAGAGGAGAGTGCATAAGATACCTTATTAGATGTTACAGGAGAAGACTCAGTGCTGTTTTATTGGCAAAGGAAGGTTGTACAAAGTATTAAATGCAGGGGTGCCAATAATTGTGACACACGTGGTTTTGTTACAAATAATGATTTCTTGATGGCAGATTTTGTTTTCTCAGAATAAATTTACTTCAATTAAAGGTTGGATGTTTCTAATTTCTTTCAGTGTGACAAAGACCAAAAGGTGATTTTTTAACAGCCCTTTTTACTCATCTTTACCAGGGGTGCCAATAATTGTGGTGGGCACTGTATATATATATATATATATATATATATATATATATATAGTGTTTGTATGTGTGGGTATTCTCTCTCTCTCTCTCTCTCTCTCTCTCTCTCTCTCTCTGCAATGAAAGTGTTAGCTGTTAAATAACTCTGTAACATTATAGATTTGATTACAATTGATTCCTTGCTTTGTTGTAGATTTCCTCCTTTTTGTGAAATCTTTTTTTGACTTCACAATGTGTTTTTGTAGGTGTTTGTTAGTGTGCATGCTAATTAGTTAAAGGTATGATAAAGAGCTCATGTTTTTACACACCCTAGCAAATCCTAATCCACTCTACCTCGTCAAGTATGTGACCATGTTCTGTACAGATTGGAAACAACTTCTTTGTTGGGAGACATATAAAAGGTAAGAGAAAGACTGAAAGAGAAAAAGTGAAAGAGTAAGAGTAGTAGAACAATATATGATATATAGATAGAGGGAGAGAGAGAGAGAGAGAGAGAGAGAAGGAGAGGGAGAATGAGGAATGAGGAATGCTGGGGTGTGTCTGTTTCCATTAGGGCTATGCTGTGTGTATGCGTGACCGTGACAGGGAGTGTATCTTTCAGGGGAGCGCAGGGTTAAGCCCATGTTTATGAAACACAGTGGGAGAATGGGTGCCTGTGCCACGCTGGCGATCCGCTGGTATGTCGTGGGCCGGGGGGCCATCGGAGCTGGGACTAAAGCTGAGTGATGGGAACTAAAAGCCTCTACAGGGATTTGGCCTTTCAGAGAAGGGCTGGAGCTCAGAGGACATCAGCTTTGAAGGGATTGCTCCTAGATTCCTTTTTCTTTATTGGGGGGGTAGGAAAAGGGGGCAGGCAATGCTAATGTCCGAGACAAACTGTCCAAAGCTAATGGATTGGAAAAGATGGAGTCGAATGAAATGGCCAACAACAAGAGGGGAGGTTCCGCACTATTGGCATATCAGGGAGAGACAATCCGGTTTAGAAAAATGATACATGTCGGCCAGTTGTGAGGCTTTTTGAAATGTTGGTTGTTGTTGTTTCTCTTCCTTGCCACAGGGTGGTGCTATCACCCTGTCAGAACAGGTCATTTGTTATCCTCAGCTTTTATTAAAAGTTGAACTTGCCTCAGTTTACGAAGGCGTATTCAGTCTTTTGGGAGAGCAATCTACCAGAGCCCCTTATTCCTTATTATTGTCAGTGTTTGTGAGTGGCTTAGGTGACCGTGCTCCTTGCCTCTCGAACAGCATCACCTTTGGCCTTCACATGTTAATAGACGTTCCAGGGGCTCCGGGGCTCCAGGGCCTTGGGGTGTGGTCGGTCCGTCCCTCCTCCCCTTCCCCCAGGACCTTTGGACTCCCTGTCCCTGGTTCCCATGTCTCTGCCGGGATTAATCCCTGAACCACAGGTGTGATAATCCCAAACAGAACGGGCCTGCTGAACACAGGGGCTGACAGCGCCGGGGCCCCGCAACGCTTTGATCATGGGGCCAACAGCTGTGGGCCGCTTAATCCACAAACCAAGACAGGACAGGGCCGGGGGACAGCGAGAGATAGGATCCTGTCCGTGATATGGGATCCCTGTGTCAGGTCTCAGATTTCGCTTCAGATACTGTGGCTGACAGGGAGCGGCAAAAGGAAAGAGACACGTTGCTTGAGCAACCTTACGGGAAAGCCTGTCCTTTATTGGTGCCAGGGAGTCAGGTGACATGAATTGGTCCTCGGGACCAGAGCCAATGGGAGGGTAGAGCAGGCGTGGGCAGGAAGGAAGTCACTTCATCGCTGGCCTCTTTCTATGGAGTCGGTTGGGAGCGGGGAGGAGGAAAGGGAAGGAGGGATAAGGGAGGAGGGGACAGGCGGTCACAGGGGCCATTTCAATGGCAGGACGCAGGGCCCAAGGCAG
>CM030172.1:39700573-39725573 GCA_017639675.1 Aplochiton taeniatus | reverse complement strand
AGGTCACCACTGAATGTGCTGTTTACTTGGCGCTCAGAGGGCATGTGTGGTCTGGGCTACAGTGACCAGTCCCAATGCTTGGTTGGCTCCTGGCACAGAGAGGCCATTGATTGCATTGTGATAAAGGTATTGATTATCGGTCAAACATTTAGGGAGGTGCTTTGAATCTGCTGCTGTTTGTGGGTCGCGATCCTGCCATTGTGAAGATAGTGGGAAGGTTTGATTTGAGAAGGGTCCCTCCTTTGAAGAGGGAGCACCAGTGTATGGTCTTGATAGTGGCAACTTCACAATGCTTTTTCTTTTTTCTTCCAGAAATCAGTAAGTTATTTTTTAACAACAAATCACTCAAGTGAATTACAAAAGAAAGTTAAAGAAATTGTTGAGTCATGGTTTATATTTTCCTTCTATCATGTCTCTGGATACCCCAGTATAAATAAATAATGATATTCACCACAACGAACAGTTGGCACCATGTTAACTGCACTGCATGCTATTACGTAAACAACATTTTGGTAGGAAGAGAATTGTGTAACTTAAGTTTTAATTGAATACAAATAAAAGGAGCTTGTTTGAATTGACTAAGTGAGAAACCACACTTTGCTTCACACTTTATCTTCATAGTATTCGTATTACCTTAACTTCTCCTCACTGAGCATCTCGGGCATGAATTCTGATCCTGGCCACCTTCAGGGCCGACACAATGGACCTAAAGTCCTCAAGTTCACCCCCCCCTCCGTGAATGTATGTGAACCCTCCGCGCTGGGGTCTCACATGATGGCCGACTGTTATTCCTCCACCCCTGCAGAGCGCAGGGGGATCCCACGTTAAGGGGCAGCACTCGGAAACAGGATATTGTGAGAGGTCTTTTGTGTGTTTCACTTGAGCCAGGGGGAAGAAAGAAAAACAGGAAGGTTTCTCACCTACACACGGGCAGCCTGGGTGCAAGGTTGATGTGGAGGAACCCACCCTTCTGTTGTGGGCTGAGAAAACGGGAGGGTGTGTTTGTGTTTTGGTGGGTTACTTCCTGTATATGTGTGCCCAGCCATCTGGTGTGTGTGTGTGTGTGTGTGTGTGTGTGTGTGTGTGTGTGTGCGTGTGTGTTCTTGTGTTCGTATCAGTAGGATAAGGGCCTTCTTGAGAGCGTGTATTTCTACAGTCCAAGGTAAGACAAGTTCTCTGTGAGGGTGTCGGGTAACCAAAACGAACGACTTCATCGCCGCCTCGGAACGTCAAATAAAATGACCTTTTGATTGACATTTGATATTTTATTTGACGGACAGTGACATTTGATTGCCCCTGGGCATAATGAGGTGCATTGCAGCCAGTCTAGTGGAAACACCCAGCGTGAAGGTGAGAGCGTTGGAGGGCCTGTCGGTTCTGTGCGTTGCGCTCAAGGGTTATCTGGTCTTCAGTCCAAGTCGGAACACTGACGGGCGGGACGTGCTCAGATACTGAGCGCGTGACCTTCTAATTCACTCCTCTCCGTACGGAAGAGTCTGCTGACAAACAAAGCTGCTCTTCGTTTGTCCGAGTAGACATTTAGCATTTAAATGGTCTCTGTCGGGATAAAACCACCCAAGCGCCAGAGTACAGACAGAGACACATTTAAATGGTCTCTGTCGGGGTAGAACCACCCAAGCGCCAGAGTACAGACAGAGACACATTTAAATGGTCTCTGTCGGGGTAAAACCACCCAAGCGCCAGAGTACAGACAGAGACCCAGGTGAAAACCATGGTCTTCCAGAACAACACATTCATTTGTGCGTCTGTGTGTGTACCGTTGCCCAGTCATGTGAGTGCCCTCAGTGCAGATTTGGAAATCATGAAACTTACATTCTTTGTCACGTTTTAGTGATTGTGCTTTATTACTGACAAAGCTTTCCATTTCCATTTCCATTTCCTCCATGCATAACCCTTTGGTCTCTCCTCTTCAATGTTTGTCTTCTATGTTCTCCTGTTTGGGATGTAGCATTGGAAGTGACCCCCATCCTCCCATTCTAATCGCTCCACCTAAAGCCTGTCAAAGTTATGCCTGATCTCCCCAGCACTTCCAGCCTGCCCCTTGATAACGGCAGGCCAGTCGTAAGCCCTCCAGCCCCTGCCATTAGCTCCAGCTCCATGTCCCTCCCTAGAAGTGCATCCTGGACAACAAAGGCCCAGGAATGTGCCCTCGCTCCCAGGGAACACATCGCCTCAGGAATGCGGAGGAGGTGAAGGAAGAAGAAAAGAAAAGAAAAGAGCGAATAAGGGAGGATGGCTGTGTCTGCCGACCCCCCCCTGGGTCCAGGAACACGCTCTACTTCTCCAGGCGTAAGAGACATCAGAGGGGAGAGAGAGAAGAGAGGGAGAAGGAGAAGGAGAAGGAGAAAGAGGGAGCGGATAGGAGGAGAGTGAGCTGTTTCCGGCCGCGCGGCCCGCCTCGCTAATTGCAGGAATGAGCGGAATGGAGCGAGGGATCACCAGGTGCTCCGTGTCTCCGTCTGAGTCCCGGTGAGAAACACAAGGGGAACGCCGCCTCACAAAAATGACAAGACGAACAACCCCAGGTATCCCTGTGTGGGGGACGGGGGGGGGGGGGGGGCGGGGGGTTTGAGACGTCTTGTCCCATCAAAAGGTGGATCTCAGGCCTCAAACCTAAGTGCTGTGTGATGACACTCATCATCCAAAGGGCTGCTGGGGGATGGGCCATCAGGTGACTCCTCACAATTGACTTAACTGCAATGTGGACGTCAACTCATGAATTACTCATGTGACACTTACCGGGGTATATTTATTCAACAGGGCTGTGGCCACTGTAAGCTGCTCTTACTGCTCCTCTCTCTCTCTCTCTCTCTCTCTCTCTCTCTCTCTCTCTCTCTCTCTCTCTCTCCTCCAAACTCTCTAGTTTTTCACCCTCCGACGACAGGCGCTTGATCAAAGACATTGTCTCTCCTTCTCCTCCGCTCCCGCCTGTCTCAGGCAGAGGGTGAGAAATGCTTGTCTCAGCGGGAGTTTTGTTTCGCAGGCAAGAGGCAGCGTGCACGCCTCCGCACCACACTCCCCGCCAGACAAGTTCCCTTTATCATCGCACTTTATCAAATTCGCCGGGGCTGCGCCACCCGCCGAAAGACAGAAAGGAGAGAGGAAAAGAGGAGGCGACAAAGAGACTGATAAAAAAGATGTGAGAGGTTAGGCAAAGAAAGTTCCTGGCTGTTGTCTTTTCATTAGAGGAGCTGGGAGGGAACGGGCGGGATGCGGCGGGGAGTCCCGGGATCTGAGGCTTGGAAGCAGCCCTCAGCTGTTAGTTTGATCAGGTGCGCGGCCCCCATTTCTGTTTGCACTTCAACTGGGATCTTTTGTTGAATTCCACAAAGTCCCCCATGTACGTGTCAATTAAAAATAGCTAGGCTGCTCCGAGGAATCGCTTTGGGGTATCAGTGCCGTGTGTGTTTGTGTGTGTGTGTGGGATCAGCTAATTCAGGAAGTCCTGTAGGGCCAAAGAAGACACGTCTCATATGACCGCCACTCCACTTCCTCTGCTGCCCTCAGGGACGGATTGACCTACAGCTCACACGCACAAACGCGCGCACACACACACACACACACACACACACACACACACACACACACACACACACACAGGCATGCTGAAACACATCACACACACACACACACACACACACACACACACACACACACACACACATGCTGAAACACACCACACACAAAACAAATTACAATTACAATTGCAAATTCAAATACAGACTGCTATTGTACAGTATACAACTGCTAGAGTTTGGGATCATGGTGTTCTGGGAGGATGGGACCACTTTATACTGTGTGACTAAATACTGTTACACCAGAAAAGTAAAATATCAAGCTGTTAGTATGTGGCCTATCAGTAGAGGATAGAAGACTGTGTGTGTGTGTGTGTGTGTGTGTGTGTGTGTGTGTGTGTGTGTGTGTGTGTGTGTGTCAGAAAGATAATGGATGCACTGATGGCGAGTGTGGCCAGCTATCTTGTGAGAGAGGAGGTAGGATGAGGGTGTGTGTGCGTGGGTGTCTTGAGAGTGTGAAGGCCAGGAGCCATGCCCACAGTCAACAGGTTCACCACAGGTTGAACCCTGCAGAGAGGCTACACAGCTGCCTTTATCTCAGACTGATTAGATTGAGAACGCTGGACAAAGTCGGAGGTGTTTGTGCGTGCGTGTTTGTCAAAGGGAGTGTGTGTTGGTGTGCGTGTGAAACCGACAGAGTCGGTGAGTAAGATAGAGACAGAGACAGTTAAAAGGGGTGATGGATATTATGAGACACGATTAGTTCTACTTTCTATCACTGAGCCTATTTACAAAAGAATGTTTGTTCTCCATTTTGAATCTATCGAATTTCCATCTAGTCTTTGAATGTACACATTCACATTTTAGACCAAATGCCGACTCAATTGGGAATTGTTTCTGCCCACGGAAGGTTTGTGTAGAGCTGCCGAACCAGGCATAAACAATCTGAATCTTGCTTCAAGATCCATCAACATCACTTACAACTGAAGGTACAGTGCCATGGGAGCGAAAACAGTCTGCTGTAGACTGACATTTTGAAGTGAAACATTCTGGCCAAGGTTGGCATTGTTAGGTGACTCACGTCAACATTTAGACCCTTAAGTAAACACACAGTGGTCCCACACCATGCTGCCAGCTACTGAACAACTCATGTTTGCTTGTTCTTTGTGGCGTGGTGACTGGTCAACTCTCTCCTCTCCCTCTTCTCCCCAACACTGAAGCCCTGTACGTTAGCCCAGCGCCGTTTTCACACGACAGTGGCCCATGTTTTCTCTCGCTCGGCAAATGAAACCACGGTAAAGCACAAGAACAATATCAGTGCAATCACAAAGGCCAGTATTTTCCTTGGCCTCCCACTTCCCATAGCAATCACATGGAACTAAAACAAAGAGAGGTAAGTCGATTAGGCTGCCCATCCCCCCTCTATCACAGGGCTGAGAGAAAGGGGTGAGAGTGGGAGACGGATGCAGGGCTGGGGTGATGCTGATGGGTCAAAGCCCCCACTCCGCCCACCCCCACCCCACCTCCATCACCCCCCTCCCCCCTCACACACACACACACACACACATTTGGTTTCCTCCCACCCCCTGCCCTAAAGCTGTTATGTGGGCAACAGGGGCCACAGGGGCCACAGGGCTAACGAAGGAAAATGGGGTGGAGGGGAGGAAAAAAAGAGAGGGGGTGAGAGGTGGGAGGGGATTTTGAAGGAGGATCGAGTTTAGTTGAAGATAGGAATCATCGAGCTTGAGATAACAAGTTGAAAAACAATGAAACTTGACCAAGGAAGAGAGAGAGGAAAGAACAGCACAGTCCAACCAATTCAGGGAGGAGGAGGAGATGAAGATGTCCTCTGGAGAGAGAAAGAGGACAGGAGACATCTTGTTAGTGGGGGGGGGGGGGGGGGGGGGGCATGAAGAGGAGACAGAAAAATAAAGAGTAGATGGAAGAGACAAAAAAGAGGACGGACGCTGGCGGATCCTAGATCAGCTCACATCATCTCTATTATGTAGAAATATAAGGAGAGGCTGACAAAGGCTGATCCCAGATCAGCTCATGTCCTCTCTATTATGTAGAAATATAAGGAGAGGCCGACAGTTTGATCTTAGATCAGCTCATGTCCTCTCTATTATAAAGAAATGTAAGGAGACGCTGACACAGGCTGATCCTAGATCAGCTCATGTCCTCTGTCATATAAATAAAAGGAGAAGCTGATTAGAATGGATGAGCTGGAAGCTAGTGGAGAAGCAAAGCTTCCTTTTGATAAAGGGTTAACCCGCCTCAGAAAGCCTACAGACACCCCCCAGAGCCAGTGGGGGAGAGAAATAACAGGAGACATTAGTACAGGCCTGAGAGAGTCAAGTAGACTAATAGGCAGCCTTAACCCGTCTTGATGCTGTCCCCTCCTACGATCACACCAGCTAGATCTCCAGCCACAACGCTGGCATTGACAAGGATTAAGATTGATGGAAGGAACAAGATAAGGTAAACGCTTACAAGACAAAACGCAAGGGAGTTTGTTTTCCTAGGAGAGGCCGTATGTGAGTGTGCGCTCAGGCATACGTGTGTGTGTGTGTGTGTTTGTGTG
Organism: Aplochiton taeniatus; assembly: GCA_017639675.1. NCBI lineage: Eukaryota > Metazoa > Chordata > Actinopteri > Galaxiiformes > Galaxiidae > Aplochiton > Aplochiton taeniatus. The sequence goes on along the minus strand of CM030172.1, from coordinate 39,719,453 downwards.
TGGTGGTCTTAGAGGCAGTCTTAAGCCCTGAAAGGCCCTGTGTTTTTCTGACCCGTGCTTAACTCTACAACTCCAGATAACGGGGCCCGGCTGACCCCCTCCTCATTCAGGGTTGGCCGGGCGGGAGTAATGGCCAGAGCTTGTGACTGACAGATTGGTATCTCGGGGAAAGGGGGGGTTGGGGGGAGGCCGGCGGGGGATGTGAAGCGAGGAAGGGAAGCGTGGGGATGAAGTGAAGGGACTGGGAAGGGAATGTTTTTATGTTGAGGGGTGGGTCTTTGTTCGTTATGTCACTGTGTCCATTTTAGGCCAGGTCAGCTGACCTTTATGTGGCAATGCGGGTTGACGGGCCAATGAGGCGCAAACACCAACATTTACCCCCGGCTCTCTCATGCTCACTTAGCTCATTAGCAGCCCCTCTGGGCAACAGCTTTAAGGCCGGAGGGATCAGGTCTAGGGTGGGAGGTTGATATTAGCGTTGACCACTTCCACCATGAATAACAACAATTAGAAGAGCGCTAGGCAGGCAGATAGACAAAGACAGACAGACAGACAGACAGACAGACAGACAGATAGACAGACAGACAGACAGACAGACAGACAGACAGACAGCCAGACAGACAGACAGACAGACAGACAGACAGACAGACAGACTGACAGACAGGCAGAGAGGCAGGCAGACAGGCAGAGAGGCAGGCAGTTAGACAAGACAGACGGATATACAGGCAGGCAGACAAAGGCAGATATACAGGCAGGCAGAGAGACAGAGAGACAGAGAAACAGAGAGAAAGACAGACGGACAGACGGACGGACGGACGGACGGACAGACAGACAGACAGGCAGGCAGGCACTCAGACAAGACAGACAGATATACAGGCAGGCAGACAGAGAAAAAGATATACAGGCAGGCAGACAGAGAGACAGACAGGTAGGCAGACAGAGGCAGACAGACAGACAGACAGGTAGACAAATATACAGGCAGGCAGAGAGGCAGACAGACAGAAAGGCAGACAGGGAAGTCATGGGTAAGCCAACATAGCCCAGTGGGTCCTGGGAACACGGCCTCTCTCCTCCCTGTGTCCAGTGGGCCTGCGTGGCGGTGGGGCAGCGTTTACGGCTGTGTGTCCCCGGAGCCTTTTGTCCTTTTGTCCCCGGTGGCCGCTGCACTGATCCCACTCTGATAGTGTCTGCCTGGGCAGGAAGCAGGACAATGCCAGGCAGGCTGGGAGGAAAGGCTGGAACACGACCACTCAGACCCACACACTCACACACATGCACACACACACATACACACACACACACACAAACAAACAACACATACACACGCACGCATGCGCGTGCAGACACACACACACACACACACACACACACACACACACACACACACACACACACACACACACACACACACACAGACAGCATAGTACCAAGGGAGAAGCAGAAAAAGGTGAGGCTTGAGAGCAGACCACTTTAGGACACACATATAGGCTACATTTAGAGAGTTAGACCTCATGAATACAGTGTACACATGTTGTGTGAGAATTAAGCATGGTTAGCAGTCAGCCTGTTCTTTGGTCAAAATATGTTATTTTTTACTGTACAGTATAGCGTAACAATTATTACCATTGGGAGTACCATTGGGAGCATGCATACATCTCATATAATGCTTCTTTGCTTTAGTGAATAAGATGAAACCAGGAACAGACAGGGACCAAAGACTGACCCAGTATCAGATCATAGGGCACGATACAGCGGACCTAAACAATATACTATAATGCTTTTTTTCGGTCTAACATGGGCTCTTGAAATACCCTTCATGGCATTTCTCAGTGAAAAGAATATTGGCTGAACTATTTATTGAGAAACTAGTAACTACATTTTGCTTTTCATTACACATTGTGGCCTTTTCCACCAAATTAGCTCTGGTTCTAGAACAGGTTCCGTTCAGGATTCTTGTAACCCTATTTCGAGAACCAGTCTGTGTTTCCACCAGTTTGGAGTGGAACCAATGCAATCAAGGATGCGTCATCAACGGAGGGTGTTGCACAATATCGCCTACCGAAATCTAGATAGTCATGGATACAGAGTTACGTAACAACATGCAGGCTAATGGAATGAGTCCACGTTACGCACTCCATCACCATACACTATACTATACACTATTGTCTATACACAATCTTCAAAAAGTGGTATGAAACGAGAACATGATGAAGGCAAGCATTGGGTTTCGTCGGCAGACCATCGCAGACTGTCACTTCATTTCTTCATTATGGCTGTCCTTATCCTCTCTTTCCAACCTGTAGAATATAACATGCCCACTGATCTCATCATGGATCACACTTTCATTCCAGAAACAAACTGCTGTTTTGGGGTCCAGCTGGGAACCAACTTTTCGGATTCCAAACCAATCTACTTTTGGTCGAAATGCCCCAAATGCTTCAATTATAGGTGCGCAAACCGAACGGAACCTGGTCCATGTTGTTGGAAAAGGTCTATTAGTACTGGTTTTCAGAGCGTGATACACAGGGATGAGGCTTAAACAACTGGACGTTTTAAGAAACAGAATGTTGGCCAACACATTAAGGGCTGTACAGATAGACAACTAATGGTCACTGCCTTTTTTCCCACTGCAACTCAACATTGAACCCCCGAACGTGCTATTTTTCACCACACAAAAAGTCCCATCTCTATCCATCTGCCCTGTCGGCTGACCTTCGGGTCTCTCAATTCAGAACAGTTCACTTTGGGAGAACACGGGCCACGAGCGTCTGTTGTTTTAAGGGGTGACGTGGACCTGGGCTCGCCTCCTTGTTTCTCGGGCACCACTTTGTCGCATCTCCCGGCCTCCTCCGCCGACCGGCACGCAGCCTCCAACAGTGATTGACCCGGCGCTCCAGTGCGCCAGACCCCTCCCGGATGGGAATAATAGGAAGCGCCGGACCACCAGCTGCAGAGCTCGAGGAGAGAGACGAGGGGTTGCTAAGGGTTGCTAGGGTAGGGCTGCCCAAGGATAGAGCAGCAGTGGCTGCCCTGTGGGTCTCCGTCTTAATCCCGTGTCCTCTGGGACTAAGGGCCATTGACTGCTACTGGGAGTTAATGGCACAGAAGACCGGCATAAAGACGCCCTGCGGAGGCACAGGAAAGACAGGATGAGCGGGCGAGGAGATATAAGAGGTGAGAGGGAAAAAGAGAACAAACGAGAGCAGAGGTGAAGCGGAAATTGGTTGGTGAGACCGGCGTGGAAAAACAAGGTCTTTTCTATGGATAGCAAGTGTGTTTTTTCTTTTTTTTTCCTCTCGAATGTGCCATACTCATGTGCATCTCATGAAAGTTGCCAATCCAATAAGAACTAATGAGATATCATTTGAATCCCAAAAGCAGAGTGATAGTGGGAAAGGAAGGGGAGGAGGGGAGAAAGGGATGAATGAGGGCGAGTGGAGTCCTGGGGAGAGGGGTTTGTGACAGGGCTCCACCCCCTAGGAGCAGTGCCATTCTATCTCTTCTCTCCTTTCTCTCATTCCCTTTCTCCTCTCCCTGCTGAGTTCTCCCTCAATCAGATCCATTCGGGGCCCCCTCTCTGCTAATTCACCCGGCACTGGCTGCTGAGAAACAACCTTATTAGCCTCTTTGTGTGTGTGAGAAGCCATGTGTTGGAGGGAGTTTGTTTGTTTGTGTGCTGAAGAAGGAGCGACATTCAGAGACAGATGTCGGTGATTCCAGAATGTGTCATAGAGAAACATTGTATGAGTCTGTGCCTGCAAGACGAAGTCTAGGGGAGGTCATCAAAACCGCAACAGCGCCATAACTTTTGGAGCCTTTTCTCCCTGCTCGGACATCAGACGTTTTCTCCCATAGCAACACAGTGTAGTTTCACCGCATCAGCGTTAGCGCTCTGTCCAGCAAAGAGAGCTTAGTTAATTAGCCAGACACTAGTAGTTGCAGCGATCCACTAATCACCTGCTAAAGCCATCAGCTGAGAATAGAAAGAGGATTAGAGACATGATGGAGGGCTAAAGGAAAACAGCCTGGTAACAATGTCCATTGAAGGCTCATGCTAGCGTTTCCCTTGGGAAAGCTTAACAGCTATTTCCTGCTATAGTGAATAAAGACAGACAAACAAACAGACCGCCAATGTGTGTGTGTATGTGTGTGTGTGTGTGTGTACATGTGTGTGTGTGTGTGCGTACGTGTGTGTGTGTGTGTGTGTGTGTACGTGTGTGTCTGCACGTGTCTGTGTGCGTGGGCACCACCTGCAGAATACCTTTTGGACCCCAGACACCAGAGAGCCTGTCAACCAAACTGCTGATCGAGTTTCAACGGCGGCCACAAGTCATCACCGCTTCCTTTGAAATAGTAACACGCACAGTCCCACCATACCACACACCCAGCCACCAGCAGACTTCAAACCTGGGAGTCAAATGCCTTATAACCGGCGGAAGGTTACCGCTTCTCATTTGAACCTCACAGGACCAAGAGTAACTTAGCCCCCGCTCGTTTGACCCCCACCTGAAAAGAGCTTTTAACCTTAAAGAAACACAGTCTCCTCGGTATACCGCCCCCCCCCCCGCAGCCTGGCAGCTATGTTATGACAAGTAAAGACAAAGGGCCCCGCACCCCCATCCACTCAGAAGAAGACAAAGCTCAGGGATGGATTGCACAAGAGAGAATGCCAGGAGAGTGATGAATATTTCCTGCTGTGGAAACCCTTCCCCTGCCAGGTTTTTGTTTTCATATTTGCTGTGGAGGAGTCTCCCGGCACCGTGGATAAAGCAACAGTAAATATGTCACGCCGCTGTCACGGTGATGAAGTGAAGACCTACACGGAGCAGATGGGTACAAATGGCGGGTCGGAGGATGAGGAAGTGTGGCCGCTATCCCAGGTGGTGCACAGCTGAAACGCCTGGCGATCATTACCGCGGGGCGAGACATATTGACGAGGAACCGCTCAACGTGCAGCAAGGCTTGACAGGATCACGGCTGTAATTGATGGAGCACTCAAACGCGAGCGTTGATACAACTTTAGAGAGCGCACATTCCTGGAATGGCTTGAGACCTCTGAAATAAACACATTTCACGTCTATCTGACTGTTCATGCACGGGCTTGTCTCGTTGCTGTAATTGTCAGTGGGGGTTCATTTTTGGGTGTATGCAATCGGGGCATTTTTTCACCATGCTCAGATATTTCAGAGAATTTATTTTTACAAACTGTTATGTCTTGAGTAGAAACTATGTCTGTGTCCAAGATAGGTCTATAATAAACTGCTACCATATCGGAGTTGTTCATTACTGTCCCACATCGATGGTAATGCCTAGCAAGCACATTTCAACTTAACTGGTCCTATGATTACTTATATTGCATTCGATTTCAGAGGAAACGGTCACTTTGATCTCGTTCAAATATCTAAAGCCTAGTGACCAGGAACAAAGGGACACTGGAAGAAGCTTGAAGGGAAATCAAAACACTGGAACACTGGGATGTTTGAAGCCGCCACTGCTTGTTGTGAGCAAAGTGAAGGATAATTGTTAGAGCAGGTTAATTGAATGTCCCCCCTTGTGTCCTGGAGAGCCCTGTGCCGTGAAGACATCTAGTGACTAACGTTCCAGACCAGCAAGCACCCCCACCTTTTTGCACACAAAACCACCCACGCCCACATGAGCATGCACACACACACACACACACACACACACACACACACACACACACACACACACACACACACTAATAGACACACAGACACACAATGATGGACAAAAAAGGGGGTCCGTTCTGGCCTCCAGCTGTTTGGCCACAGATGGGCTGCTTCCTGTCGGAGTCTTTTCCAGATGTACCAGGGGTTTCTCCTTTCCTTCTCCCTTTCTTTTTCTTTCTGTCCCCAAAGTGTTTTTTTTTTTGGTGTGTGTGCCTGTCTTTGCAGTCCAATGAGCACCCACACCTTAAATCTCTTTCCGTTTCCTCTGTTTCTCACAACTTCTTTTTTGCCCTTGTCCACAACCCTTAAGCCAGATCTTTTTTTTTCCACCATCCCCACCATCAACAGTTCCCCATCAAGCCCATGTGTGAGGGGAAATGTTTCCAAACTATTTATGGATGGCTTGGCATGTTTGCATACGGCGCCAGGTGCAAATAAAGTGCTGGTATCCAAAGTTGGATGTCCTCCTCCCTCACAGAAACATTTCTTTATAGTGGTGAGCAGGAGCAGAGGGACAGTGAGACATGACTGAATAGAAGCACACCGTGCTGCAGTACTATCTCTTAGTTAGCCCCACAGTCCTGCTCTCCATCTACCTCTATCTCCTTCCGTCCCCCAAAGCCCTCTTTAGTGTGGAGTGACAGCCGCAGACACACGCTGGCAGATGCCTGAACAATAGCCGGTGTGTTAAAATATTAACCGGCTCCTCCTCATTAAGAAGCAATCCTCTCTGTTTGCCTCTCTCTCTCCCCCTGTCAGTCATAAATGAGACCTTCTGTGCGGTGGTGCCATAAACCATGGGCCAGCCCCTCAGCCCCCAACCCAGACACGGTGCTGCTCATCAGGCCAACGCACCAGCAGAATGTGGCCCCCCTGCTGGAGCTTTGAACACAGGAGCGGTGTTGCATTGTGAGTGGAGCTTGTTGGAAGTCCAGAGGGAGACGCATTATGGTCGAAGCACAGAGTGTGGTCGCCTGCTCACCGATGCCAGGATGTAGGAACCTGTTTGTACACGTGTTTGTGTACGCGTCTGTTTAAATGCAAGAAAATTTGGGTGAGGCTGTTGTCCGAAGAGTGTGTGTATGTGTGTGTGTGTGTGTGTGTGTCTATCCGGACAGCTGCCCTCAGGGCACCCCCGGCCCTTTCCCCTGTCTCCGCCCCCCCCCCGCGCCCCTCCCCTCCCCCCTCCTCCCTCTCTCCCCTGTCACTGATCCCTGCTCTTTGTGTGGCTCCTTCCCTCTCCAGGAGCCATTGATGGGGGATTAACTCCCCGAGTGTCAATCAATACTGTTTTCCTTTCTTTCTTCTTTTCCCGCCCCCTCTCTCTCCCTCTCCCCCCTTCACCGCGGAGCCATTTTAATTGAAGCGGAGAACGATGTCTGCTAGTGCTTTCTCTGCCTTACCTTCCTCCCTCCCTCTTACCCTCCTCCCCGAGCTGTTTGCAAGGTTTCGGGTCGCTAGACTTAGAGGTGGAAGGACGAAGGAGACAGATGAGGGGAATAACAGAGCTGTCAAAGAGAAAGGGGGAGAAAGAAAGAGTGGAGAGGGAATAAAGTCCAATGAACACCAACTCTCACCCGCCTGAAAAAAACAAACACACACACACACAGGTGGTTGGGTGTTTCTGATACTTTGATCACGGTAGGCAATGCGGGAAATTCTTTTTGTCCCGTTCAGTTATGTTGGATGTTCTAGATCTCAAGAGCCTCGGCACGGCCATGTTAACAGCGCTTTCAGCCAAGGTGCCTCGCTACGAAGGCAGCTCTACGACCCACAGTGTACACACGGGGCTTGGAGAGTGGAGTGGTGGTGAAACCAGTGGAAATCTTATCTGTCTTCTCACATGGCAGCATGAAACAACAAAACACACTTCAGACGTGAAGACTATGCGCTCGCACAGGAAACCGATTCTTATTTTGATTCACCTAGCGTGAACACACTCACAACCTTCCAAAGTTAAGCGTCTGCTAATATTTACCCCGCCGCTTTCAAAGCGTTTCCATGTTTCATTTCTGTTTGACACTTTTTGTTTGTGTTATGTACTTTTTTCCAACTGGCTGGGAAAGTGCTGGGTGATGATTTGATCCTTTGAACCCAAGCAGGGAGAACAAGGGGGGTTTCATCGTTCACTTACACAGCCCGCACACACACACACACACACACACACACACACACACACACACACAGATGTGCACACAAACACCAACACGGGCACACACAATAAACTTACATCGCCTCACATCCCTCCTAACTACACCAACCCAAGCATTCAGAACAGCGCACAGATCCACAGATACTTTGGCGGCCATTTTCCCCCCAGATAGTTTCCTAAGATAATAGGATCAGGTAAAGCATGGGCCACCATAGCCTTTGATATAAGGCTTACTCCTACTTAAAGTCTTAGGTTTCACTAAGTTAAAACGTGCTGTCGTTTTAGGGTCCCAAAGTCCCTAGAGATGACAGAGGGGCATTAGGAAGTGGTTAAATGGCTGGGAGGCACAGGACAGGATTCAGGGGTGGATGAGCTAAAACGCTGTCTAGTTAGTGCCCAACCTGTTAAGAGCCTGATAAGAATCAACGGGGATCAATAAAGTCAATGGAAGCTGATGGCTTGGGCTTCTAGAATCCGAAATGCAGTTAGCTCTGGGTTCATGGGTCAATCTCAGACCATCAGTGTTATCTCTGGACCATTAACCCCTGCAGGCTCTGCCAGGAGACCCTGCGTATAAAAACAGGCTGGTGAGATCATCACCTGATGACCAGAGATGTAAAAGGGTAGTTGGAATCTTGGGTCTAGGAGGAAACCATGGAAACCGTATGAGTGCATGTAGACACACGCTTATTTATACACATACGATGCACACGTTCATACACAAAAACGCATCCACACATACACAAGAAAATAAATACAGATGCAGTCAAGCAAACACATGCACATATTGTACACAAATATTATCTCTCTCTCCCTTTCCCTCTCCCTCTCACTATTCATAAATATATATATATATATATATATATATATATATATATATATATATATATATATATATATATATATATATATATATATCACTCCCATCCACATTTAAATATACTAGCAGTTATTAGGTGTAATAAATATCAGGTATGGAGGGATTAGGGAGAGACACAATGACAAAGCAACACCATAAATCTCCCTCCACAAAAAGAAAAGCTAAACAGTCACACAGCAAACGTTCTGCAGTATTTCACTTAATAACGGCGGAAAATACCCAAAGCCGATATCTGTGCTCATGTATGGAGGCCTGCGTGGAAACACCGCGGCCATGGCTCTTAACCACTCCCATGACTGACGGGAAGTGAACCTGAAGGCGTTGGGGGCTTTTATGTCTTTGTCCCGCGAGTGACAGAGCGTTCCGCCGGCTGCAGCCCGGCCGCCCACCGGGTCACCGTCAGGCCCACTAACCTAATAGGCTGGCCAGGGGCTGAGAGTTCATTAGGCCCAGCCGGGAAGGCGCGGCTAGCCCCCCTACCCCCCAGCCGACACCGTGTTTGCCATAGCCCTGTGTGTTCTCTCCTCTCCCCCAGTGTGTGCTCGGCCATTAGCACCTGGCCAGTCATGTGTAGTCGAGGCGTGAGAGGGTCTAATCCTTCCACTTCACAACCGGCCCGCGACGTCTGTTTGATCCTGGGCGGCCGGGCAAACACCGGTGGAGGAGATCTGCAGGCAGGCACGCGCGCGTCCATGCACGGGCCCTGTAGCCCACCTCCGCCGACATTTTTGGAGCCACACACACTGATTCATAGGGGTGAGCACGCACACAGGCATGAGTACGTACGTACACATGCAAACAACATGGTGCATTGTGTTGAGCAGAAGAGCATTGGAAGAGTCAGTGTGGGGCCGAGGTCATTCAGAGGCTGGGCCCTTTAAACTTGACTTATGTGTGTGTGGCAATTCCACACAAACACACATGTGCACACAAACACACACACACACACACACACACACACACACACACACACACACACACACACACACACACACACACACACACACACACACAAGCACTTCCACACCCTCTCATTGTCACATTCCCTTGATAATCCATCGTCCAACCACCAGTAGGCCAGCATGTTTATACTCCATCGGCTGAATTTATACTCCGGGGTAACTTTGTTTTAACTTCATCATTATTTGAGTGAGCATATTGTTCTAATGAACACATTTGTATTGCCATGGAAACAGACAAATGAGGCTCTCATTGAAACCAGACTGAGCACCCTGATTAGACTGATAAAACAGTCTAATCTACGCTGGTGACGTGATCTAAACATCATTTAAGAAATGATTTTTGTGAAGAAAGGCTGATTAAGGATCCAGTGTCTACAGACCGCAGACTGCTTGCTCCTTAGAGGTTGCTGGAAAAAGGCCCTTTCGTGAGATCACTTTGTTATCTGAAGTGAGCAACCCGTAGTAAAAGGACACGAAACATGATGCTCCCACAGCACAACCAAATCACACCAGGGGAGGCCTGAACCAGGGGAGACCGTCAAAGAGCAGAGAGACACACACAGTAGAGAGACCAGGAACCAAACTACCAACGTATCAAGATGAGATGAACCCTCTCAGGACAGTTGAGAGACCAGGAACCAAACTACCAACATACAGTATCAAGACGAGATGAACCCTCTCAGGACAGTGGAGATGGCAGGGGGTTCAGCTGAAACCAAACTGCCAACCTATGAAGATAAGATGAACCCTCTCAGGACAGTGGAGAGACCAGGAAACAAACTACCAACGTATCAAGATGAGATGAACCCTCTCAGGACAGTTGAGAGACCAGGAACCAAACTACCAACGTACAGTATCAAGACGAGATGAACCCTCTCAGGACAGTGGAGATGGCAGGGGGTTCAGCTGAAACCAAACTGCCAACCTATGAAGATAAGATGAACCCTCTCAGGACAGTGGAGAGACCAGGAAACAAACTACCAACGTATCAAGATGAGATGGACCCTCTCAGGACAGTGGAGAGACCAGGAACCAAACTACCAACCTATGAAGATGAGATGGACCCTCTCAGGACAGTGGAGAGACCAGGAAACAAACTACCAACGTACGAAGATGAGATGGACCCTCTTAGGACAGTGGAGAGACCAGGGAGCTGAAACCAAACTACCAACGTATGAAGATGAGATGAACCCCCCTCGACAAAACCCTGAGCAGTCGGTCTCTGAGTGCACACAAACACAAACTCACAACTGTTGCTGTGGCAAGTGAATTTCCCTGATGCGGGATTAATAAAGTTGTATCTATCTATCTATCTATCTATCTATCTATCTATCTATCTATCTATCTATCTATCTATCTATCTATCTATCTATCTATCTATCTATCTATCTATCTATCTATCTATCTATCTATCTATCTATCTATCTATCTATCTATCTATCTATCTATCTATCTATCTATCTATCTATCTATCTATCTATCTATCTATCTATCTATCTATCTATCTATCTATCTATCTATCTATCTATCTATCTATCTATCTATCAACCAATCAAATAGCTCACAGAACGTCCACTGGCCTTAAACATTGTTAAATAACAAACAAGAACCATCCCCTCTCTTTTTCTCTCTCACACACACACACACACACACACACACACACACACACACACACACACGTACAGCATTAACTTTACAATTATGGAGAAAAAATACTTTCCACGGGCCAGAATAAATATCGGGCCCATGGAACACAAACCAGGCCCACACTGTAATGAGGGCTGCAACCGGGGGACAATGGAGCAAAGGTTCCCGTCACGGAAGGCTAGCTGGGGAGGACGCGGTCGGTCAGGGAAGGTCACCTCTGTTATCATAACACTAACCGCCCCAGCATCTGACCGATGTGGGAAACGGATCCTTAGAAAGACTCGCTAAAGTCGCCTGAATAGGCTGCTAGCTGTTTAGCCGGAAGCACTTTAATACACAACAGGTAAATGTTGAAATTAGGTCAGTAACATTAGCATGCCACTATTAAATATCCTAACGTAATGTAACGTTTGGCATATAGCTTCTAAGTGCATCTCATTGTCTTCTGTACAGCTACTACACACACATAAGCTATCCCCTATACCTGATCTCCAAAACAATATCAGTGGTGAAGTCTTTTTCCTGTGCTCATTGCTAACTCCTACCCTGACACCACGACCTGACCAGGGCACTGAGTCCGTGCCTGTGTGTGCCACGCCGGGAGCTCACGCCATCCCTGTAAGCTGGATCAGACTGTTTACGCAGGGCGCTAGGAGGAGAGAGCCAGACCCCACCCTCCAGGGGAGTTACAGGCCAATCGATACGCAGATCCTCTCCATTTCCCTCTCCCCGCGCTCCCGCCAACATGACGGTTATCCCGAGCCGATGTGTGATTAACCTTGAGGTGGGGGCACGGCAGAGGTAGAGTGGACGGGTAAAAAGAGCCCAGTGGCACGCTGCATAGCCCTGCTATGTTAGTGTGGAGTCTAGGGTACGGACTGAGAGAAATTAGGGAGCACTGCATAATGAAGGCAGAGTGAGGCATTAAAAAATAAAAAAAACACCACAGGGCGAGAGCTAAAAGCAATGGAGGAGAAAGAGGTCTAGTTGTTGGCAGCTCTGCCGACTTGGCTGGTTTTCCTGTGCATGACCAGGCATAAGAGAGCGAGCTCAGAGACCGTCTGGACGGATTAGTGGGTAGGACGGACTACTGCAGTCAGGGTCAGGGGTCAAGGATCAGTTATAAGGGGGTCACAGAGAGGACAGAGGAGCAGGAAGCATGCATGTCTGGGGATAATGTGTGGGAGGGCGCCCCGACGTTTTCTCAAGGTTGCATGTTTTCCACATCTCCAACTACCTGACAGCACAATGCCGCGGACAAAAAGAGTCGTTTCCCGTTTCTGTCTTTGACATGACACGGTGTGCTTTGATGCTTCCAGAAGTTGGAGCACACAATCACATATCTAAATCCCATCCCGTCCGTTTAGGGAACGTTCACGGGCCTCCTTCGACAAAGAAAATCCCCTTCACATACGACCAGCGATCCAGACATCCGACTTGTCTCTCTAATCAACATGCAAGGGCTAATAGACATTCTTGGGTTTGGGCATGACCATCAAACGAGAGGTTTTAATCTCCTCAATTACACTGTATCTCCTGGTCATACAATCAAGTAGTACAGGCATGGCAAGTGTTCCATGATTGTAAATCAAAAGCAAATGCCCAGAGAATGCATTGTCGTCTGTGCTCTCCACTGTACTGCTGGGGGAGAGGCGGCATGGGAGAGACAGAGAGGAGGCAGATTAGAAAAATCCCTCAGCGAGTCAGATGAGGGAGGGCGATACAGTTTTTTTTGGAACGGAATTCCACACCACCATGAAATAGGATTTTCTGCCCAGAATCAAAGTTGAAACGCAGGAGCTCAGATCACATTTTTTTCTCTCTCTCCCCCCGTCTAATCTAATTTAAACGTTTTTAATGAAAGTAAGGAAACGATTTGGGCTCACTGGATCTTGCTGGTCTTTTTTTGCCCGAATGCCCATGTGTGTAATTGTTATCCTGCAGTTACGAAAACAGTTTCTTAGCTGGCTGGTCTATTGGTACGATGGTGGTTTGGGATATTGTGTTGGGAGGTGCTTTTGAGGGAGAATGGGCCTCTTCTAGGTTTACTGCGAGTCCAAAACCCTTCCCTCTTACACCCCATCTGTTGGGTCACCTCATGAAGAGCCAGGACCAAAGAGAAATGAGCGTGTGTTCCCAAGAAAGATAAATCCAGAGAAGGGCTGTTGTAAGATGGGAAGGAGGTGGCAGTGGATGGAAACAGTGGCAATAGACTGCCAAAGAATCATATTACAGGTCGCATGTGCAGCTTAAACCTGAGCACACGGCTTTTTCCAATTTCTGCAGGTCTCCTTTTCCTGGAAATGAAATCGTCCTCCATATCACTCCCTCAATGCTGGAACACACATTTTGCCTCTGGATGCAGCTGGATCCAGTCTACAAGGCTAGTAAATAAATCACCCTCCCCCTTCTCTCTACCTTCCTTTCTCCGTCCTTCATCCCTTCATCATATAACCCTCTTCTGGCTCCGCGATTAGCTGCGGCAAGGCCAACAGGAGCGAGCCGAGCCGGGACTGAGAATGGGCCGACGAATCAGCCCGGCTAATAAAAAGATGACAAACAATGACAGGGAGCAACAGCGACACAAACAGTCCAATGATAAATACCGAGCGAAACAAAGCAGTGGGAACACAAACCGACAAACGCAGGCAAACAGAGAGCTGTAGAAAAAGACTGGGGGAGATCCAGGCTGGCACGGTGAGCCAGCGGCAGGGGTCTTTTTGCGGTGCGGGAGCAGCAGAAAAGGAGCCTCCGCATTGTGCTCTAGGTGCCGCTAATTGCTACCATCCGTCTTCTTTAGCAGGACGCTAAGTACGTTATAGCCGAGGCAGGGAGAGGTTAGAATATATAAATAGGTAAATAAAGAAATAAATGCGTTTGCGGTGTATAAATCTTCCTTCCCTGTCCCCGGCGCAGGCCTCTGGGCACCACGTTGCCAAGCCAAGGCCCACGCTACTACAGCTTGACAACTGGGGCATTTTTCATGCTACCCTGTGGACCGCTAGCCAAGCACCAGAACCAGCGCTGGGAGCTACCATGGCAATATGCTTACCAAGCACACTGGGGGAGGGGGAAGGTGAGTTGGTGAATGATTCCGACGTTTAAGGAACAAACAGGATATTGAAGCAATACTTGAGAGGAGCGATGCGGTGCTTTAACCGCATTAGGCAACGCAAATGAAATGATTCACAGCCGCTGTGAGCATAGACTGAGCTTGCGCATGTTATGTGAGCGAAGTCATACAGTGTGTGTCACTTTACCATTCACAGTCATGCACGCACATTACAAGTGCTCTATCACAGTTTTCTCTTGTAGGCTCATCTTTCTCATACAGTGTAATATCACAATCCTTCTTTTCCCACACACATAATACCATTTAATGGCCTGTGCTGCATTCCCAGAGGGTAGACTGCAGATTATATGGATCCAGCGTTTCTGCCAACACATTTGCTCCCATTACTGCTCCAGAGAACCACTTGGCATTTAACAAGATATATGTGCCTCACCACCACCCACTGAGAGTGACTCCTAAAATTCACATACTTACTATCCACAAATACATCACTAACCAAACTATAGGTTTTAACTCAGTCTAATGCCATCAAAGCATGTTAACGTGAGCATTTTACAATTTAATTAAAACTTTCGGTTGATAAAAGAAGAGAGTGGGACAATGGGACTTGGAAGGTCTTCGGTGTTACGTCCCAGCCCCTCTTCAGACAGTCTATAGGCAAACTCAATTGTGTCCTATAGAAGTGCACTTGAACTGCTCCGAGCTGATTGATGTCACTGGAGTATGCGAAGGAGGAAGAGCTCCATTAAGTGTGTGTCTCTGTGTGCGTGGGTGTGTGTGTTTGTGTAGCTCTAATTGAGTTAGTCTTTCCAGGCCAGGATTAAATTAGGGGCAGATTAGGACAGAGGGTGGTGAGAAGAGAGAGTGTGTGTTCTCTTCACACACCGTCTTGTGAGTGTTTAATCACTCCCTTGTGTGTGTGTGTCCAGTCTATGAACAATGATGGCGGAGAATATTATTTGAATTGCTAGATACCAATGTATTTTTATCTTATTTTACCACTATAGAGCACGTGGATTTTGTTTGTGTGTGTTTATGGCCCAGCTGCCCCACTCAAGTGCTCAGTGCCCCTCTGGGTCTTTCAGGCGGCAGGCAGCTGGCAGGCAGTAAACAGTACCCTGCTCTGTCCCATGTTGATGAGGTGAAACTGTCACACAGTAATGATGTCATTCTCCTGCTCAGAGACTAGGAAACCCTGGACCAGATTAGGCAACACAGATGAAAATACTATCCAGAGATAATGATAACCATCACCCACTTTGCTAGCCGATATAGCACGAGCAATGCACAACATCACCAACTGTTTGCTGTGTTTCTCTATACGGCATGCGGCTGCACGTCTTTCTGTGTGCCAGCCTGCCTGTTTTCTGACGGCCTGCCTGCCCTAATTCACATCCCAGGGCATGTGTGGATGAATGTGGCCGTAAAAATGATCGAGAGTGGCCGTGTGCTTGTGTTTCCAATTTGCATGCGACGCCGGCATGCGTCGCTGAAAGCGGCGGTGGAGCCAGGGCCCTGGGCCATTGTGCCCTCCAGATGTTTTCTTCTTCAGCCACCCAGAGTGACACAAGAGGCAGCGCCAGCCAGCCAAAGAGGCCCGCTCCACTAGGCTGAAAGCCAGGCTGTAAATTTGCTGTGTGTCTCGTCGCCATTTGCACCTGAAAGGGCAAGGCAGTTAGACAGGGGTGGTGGTGGGGGGGGGTCGCTCTCAGCTGGTGGTGAGGCCTGCTGCTCTCTCTCTCTCTCACACACACTCACCACACACACACATACACACACGCACAAACTCTCTAACTTTTTCATTCTCTCTCACTCTCTTACACAGGCATAAAAAAAGAAAAAAATCCCGGACACACATGAACACACACAGGCATTGAGGAGTGTAGGGAAGTGGAGCGGTGGGGGCCATCTTCTCTCCACCATTGGCAACAGTGTGTGAGAGAATAGACGTGCTTTTAAATGGTAATGTAAGCCAATTGTCACATTGCAACAAAACAGGGCTGAAGCTAAAGGGTGCTGCCCTAACAGTAAGTAAAGACTGTAGTGAGAAAATCCATTAACTTGATGTATTTAAAGAGAGGCTTTCATCAGGCACTCATTGAAATACACAAGTATCCTCGAAATGCGCAACAATTATTTATTAACCGTGTTTAATCAATTTAACACCCTGCTTCCATTACACACACAAAAGCATACATGCACACACACACACACACGTTATGTTTATCTTGAGTGCTAGCCTTGCATTCTGAACGCTGCATTAACTCTGCCTTGTCACTCAACACTGTTAGGCCAACACCTGACCTTTCTGACGGCAGACTAACATCATTACCACTGCTCAACATACTTTAGCGGCTGGCTATATTAGCCATAGAAAGCAAGCCACATGGAATGGCTTAAGTATGCACTTGTATAATACAAGACTACAGGCTACATCATGATGGGGGGTGAGGGGGTGTTTGCATATGGAAAGAACGTAATTTATTATAAAGATTAATACAAATAAATAAAAATGGTACGGTAAGGTTGTGTCATCAAAAACAACCAATTCACCAAAATGTACCATGTAATGTATGTGGATTAAACTCATTTAATAATTGTATTCCAATTTCAGATTCAAATATTTTGGATTTATTCAAAACACGATGAAAGAACAACTCGATGTCGTACACCATGACACACTTTTTTTAAATCACAAAGAAGCAAAGCAAATCTTTCTTAAACGTTAACATCTGGTTGTGCTCAGGGGAAACAAAATGGCTGACTGTATTAAAGACCTGGTGAGAGGTTAGACCTTGAGAAAAAATGAGGAGTTGATCTGGCCTGGGCCTTTTTGTAATGGACATCCAGCACGACAGGGAAGCACAACTAAGCAAACGCACAAGAGAGAGATGGAGATGAGAGGCAGAGAGAGAAAGACGAAGAGGATATGCAACAGTGATCTGATGCACACTCGTTAATCAGCCTTTGCAATTAAAATTGTATGGTGAGGGTAGCGGTCACGGTTCTGATTCACGAGGAATCTCACAGGGAGTAGAGTTCAGGACTCCTCCAGATCTTCTTATTCAAACCTAGCCAGGGAAATAATTAGATATGTAAGCATTGTGCTTCTTCATTATTTCAGACACTCTACAACAACCATCTTTTTTTTATGGATGCAGTGTGCATGTGTACTCTTCCAGAGAGTGGCTGGTCAAAGAATAACTAGTCTGGGGCATTCTGGAGTAATTAAGAACTTGACTGGAAGACAGGCTGCCTTTGAAAAACTATTTCATACACAATAAACAATGAAAAAGTACAACACAATTATTCATTGATCCTAAGGTATTAATCTCTGACTGCCGAACATGTTTAATTTGCCTCAAGTTCAAACTGGAACTAAGCTCTAACGGTCCAAAAAGTTGTCCTCGACTTTCTTGCATTATTATTTTAGGAATAAATCAGGCGTAAACAGCTTAACAAAGGGAGAGCGAACCACAATTGAGGTTCATCATTTGAATCACTCAGCACTTTGACAGACAGAGGAGGTTCGAGACTCGTGGGTATAACTGCCTAGGCAGCAATATCCCCTGTAATTTAAAAACAACAGACTCGCGGCCCTGTTTGCCAGACCAGGATCACCTAGTAAAACAAATGGCGTAGCCGTGGTCCATGGCTATCCAAACAGCCATTAGCATTTCCGTGCTGGTAATCGCTGGCGTTGAGAAAACATGGAGGAGGCCTCGCGGCTGGCTTCCCACACATTGCTACAAAGTGGACTTAGGCACGCCTGCCACTCATTTGGGAAACACACACACACACACACACACACACATACACACAAACTGACTCACCGGATTCCATGCCCCCAGACTAGAGTCAGACATGACGGTTCCCAGGGGCAGATGTTGCTGGGCAGTTTAAACTATTAAGAAAACAATTAAGTCATCGGTATCATTCCTGTGGAGAAGGAAAAGGAAATTGCAAGTAATAAGGTGATGTGGAAATGGGATTAGAGCTTGAACAATGGAGAAATCAAATTGGTGATTAGTAGATACCGTTGTTGCAAAATGCACAGATCATTGATTTACACTGAACGTCCTGATCCCAAGTGCTTGAGGTGCAGGTCTGTAGTTTCAACACAAATCCTTCAGGGGGCGTTGTGGTGTGAATATTTTTACCCATTCAAAGCAAAATCAGATACAAAATGCAAAATTATATCAATCTATGCAGTCTTCAGACCCTGGGTAACGCAACATGTAAATGAATGAATTATCATTCAATAAATCAAGAACCGAATATCGAAATCATGGGCAACCTCCAACCATATGTTTCACTTCTTTGTTCTTTTTTAGAATTAGAAGCAGCTGTATTTGCCATGGTGCATCAAATTTAAACATTCCTGATGTGAGAAGAGAACATTTCAAAAACGAATATGCATATTGTTTGTTTTCAATCAATATATGAGCCATGCCAAAGTTGTTGTAAGAAAAGTCA
>CM030172.1:39670573-39695573 GCA_017639675.1 Aplochiton taeniatus | reverse complement strand
TGGAGATGAAGCTGCATCCGTCCTCATCCTCTTCGTCATCGTCATATTGACCCCGAGCCAATCTGCAGCAAACCAGCCGGCCAGCTCTCTATCATCAGCCTTCCCTGCTCTGACCAGCCTGCTGGGCGGTGGCCTCTGGTATTCCCCCAGCCGCCCCTCGCTCCCCCGTCATCTCAGGGTCGCATGGAAAAAGTAATTTTACCGACTGCCAACACGCAATTTTCCCCCAACATTTTATTCATTTTTATTTCCCCTATATGGCTGACGCTACCGTTGTTGCCGTTACAGCGACTAAGTAATCGGTAACAGTTGTTGACACATGCCATAACGCATGAGGCAACCCGGTATTGCACAGTACAGGCCGGAGGCTGGGAGAGCTGGGAGAAAAGCCCCATGCTGAGGGCTATAATTAGCTCTGAACTCCCTGCTATAGAAAAGCAGGAAATGTCGTCAGCGTGCCAAAAAGACAGACCGAAGGGCTGGGAGCCAGCCAAGCAAGGAGAGGGCATTGTCTTCTAATGTCACATTCAAGCACATCACCTCTCAAAGGAGCTCAGGGGGAGGTGGGGAGAGAGGGGGCGGGGGGGTTAATGGTTAAATTACTTTGTAAGCGCTGTGTTGTGACTCACGGTTGGTTAGCTGGGAGATAGTGTGCGCGCGAATCCACAGGTATGTGCGTCCGTGTGTGTCGTGGAGCGTGCGTTGGACCGGCATGCGCGCGCGTGTCCAGGGATGGTTGTCTGTCTCTGTCCTGGGGTACAGTGTCCAGCAGCAGTCCCAACAACACTAGCCTGCCCTGGTGTGACTCAGCGCATCCCGACAGGGACGGCCATCGTAGGTGATACTGAAGAGCAACATGGACACCCACCATGACTCAGAAGCACCGCTACGTGTGTCTTTGAAAGGGACCTCCTACTGCTCTGGGCTGTCGAAAAAATAGATTGCTGCGTTATCTTGGGAGCCTCCTATGTTTTGACAGTGGACTGGCTGTCTTCATCAGCTCCACAGGAATGGGTCATACCACTGCAAATGGGGTGGGGGTGGAGGTTAGCCCGGCGGGGAGTCCTGGTTGATGAAGTTGGCTAGTAGCTAGTTGCGCAAACAGCCGTGTTTGTTGTGATTTGGGCCGGAGCAGTAATCGTGTCTTTGGGGGGTCAGCCTGACCCGGTCAGGTAAACAACCAGCCTGTCTGAGGGAAACCATAACCTAGTGTTATTCGGTATCAGACAAAAGCATGCTGTCATCGAAATGGAATATCACTGGGCATTTTTCCTCTTCTAACACGCTCTCCATCCCCCCCCCCCCCCATTGCCCCTGTCCCCCTCAGCCTCTCCCCCCCAACACACTTTGTTCTGTCTGATGACTAAACCAGGGGCTCGTATAGATGTCAGACTTCTGCTGTGGGGTGAGAGTCTGACCTCTATGGAGGAGGCCTTTGATCAAAAGGTGTGCCTGCGCATTTCACTTGGAGTATGTCTGCATGTGTAAGTATGACGTTGAGTGTGTATATGTTCTTGTGTGTTTGTGTGTGTGTGTGTGTGTGTGTGTGTGTGTGTGTGTGTGTGTGTGTGTGTGTGTGTGTGCGCGCGCGCGCGTGCACCCGTGTGTGCGTGAGAGAGTGAGAAACAGAGGGAGAGGTCACATGATGGATGCTTCCTCTCTCCAGATCCATCTTCCCTACCCTGACAGGAGATTGATCCCCCTTTCTATTGATCGCCACCCTTTAACCTCCCTTTCCACCCCACCAATCTCAACCCCCCCCAACCTGTACCCCTGTCCAGCCTCATCCTTCATCCTCATCCCCTTGGCATCCCCTCCTCTGAAGCCAAAATGTGAATGGGTTTCCAAGTTAAAGGCTAGCAGAACTTTTGAACAATCGATAAGCCGTGGTCATTTTATCTCTGTAGCATTTGCAGTGGGAGGACATTCGGGATCAATACTCGCAAATCTTTTCCCGTTTCTCATGTTTTCAAAGACGATACACCATTTGAACCACTCTCTGGCTTCTTGATTACATACCTACACCCTCTGACTCCGACTCTTACACATCCTTCAAATGGGGTGGGGGGTGCAGGGTCTTTATGGGGTCCTAGGGTGTGAGAGGCTAACACCAAGGTCTCTGGAGGCTGGATGTTACCAATGATGAGATTAACAAGTGTTTTGTAACCGGATATGGCTTGTGACATAACGGCTCACTTTTATCCAGCGGCCCGACGACATCTGTTCCTGTCAATCAGCGGTCCCAACAAACAGAATGCGCGCGCACGTGTGTGTGTGTGTGTGTGTGTTCACGACTGTGCGCGCACGTGTGCACAGCTAAGTGGGTGATTGACTGACAGTAACAGATGGCTGTGTGGCCAGGCTGGTCACCTGTGGAGCTAACCAGGGAGAGGACCGTACCCCCTGCTATCTACTCCAAATATCACTGGACACAATAACTTAGTCACTGCTCCAACCAAACTGATACTCCACCCACTCTGTCACACACACACACACACACACACACACACACACACAAATATACGCATAGCCTCCATCTCAGTTCTTTGTGGATAATAATCTAAATATATGAGGTGAGAAGATATTTCCCGGCAAGGGGGGACTGTGAATAATGCTGCGGGGTGCTGTGGCGGATTTTGTACCCTTGTGAAAATATGTGTTATCCCATGACCAGATGGTGCTGCCCACCTGCAAGACTTCAGCGCTTCAAGGCTCTTGGGCGTGCTGCCTGTGCTGCCTCCCAAGCATTGCCATGGCACCCAGCACTATGCTAGGACCCAGCGAAAGGAAGCAGACAGGTTAGCCTTATCAGAGCCAGATTATATTAGCCAGGACAGTTGCGTAACCTGAACTCCCCCTGGGTTACGGGACGCCACCGTGGATGCTCTTAATTTAGCGCCTGGGGTATGCTGACTGAGCAGCAGATAGTGTTATCCCGGGAAGGTTGTGGGAATGATGGACAGGGGACGTTCCCCAGAGGGCGAGGTCAGACCATCAGCTGACCTCAGGGAAAGGGGAAGTGAGAGTGAGCAGGGGTCAACATTTGGTCACCAGCCAGCAGTGTGTGTGTATGTGTGTGTGCGTGTATGATGCACTGACTGAGGATCATCTTACAGTACTTAGAAAGGGGGGTATTTTGTAATGGGGGGGGGGGGGGGGGGCAATTAGGGATATGACTGGGGAATATTGTTGAGACAGTGGGAAAGAGCGGAAGAGAGAGAGAGATAGATAGAGAGTAAGTGAGTGAGATAGAGAGAGATGGACAGAGAGTGAGTGAGTGAGTGAGTGAGATAGAGAGAGATAGAGATAGAGATAGAGATAGAGATAGAGATAGAGATAGAGAGAGAGAGAGAGAGAGATAGAGATAGAGATAGAGATAGAGAGAGAGAGAGAGAGAGATAATATGTGTGTGGGAGAAAGATAATTACGGTAGGTGACAGACTTACAACAGCTGCCCTGGAGCCCGACATGTCTTTGCCACCTACAGAGAGGCTATTTGAGGACACCAGGGAAACAGACACAAACACACACACACACACACACACACACACACACACACACACACACACACACACACCCTCCAGATGGTGGAAGTATAATTACATTAACTCTTAATTTACGTTTGATCATATTCACCTGTTCTGTATATTTTTCCCGGGTTTAAAATCTTAAGTGCGTCAGCCCTCCTAAGTGAATGCTAGTATTTTGGATCTGACGATCTTTATGCGTTGAATAAACGGAATGAGGGTTTGTGTAGTGCTTGAGGAGTGTGACTGATTAAGGGTCTGGGGGTCAAGGGTGACACTCCTAAGGAGCCCTGTCTCACACAGGGTGTCATGGCGGAACCATGGGGGTGTCAGAAGGTGCCACCAGGCCCTCAGAGGTGTCTAAATCAGGCCCGTCCATTTAGAGAGTCTGTGTCGTGCCCCTTACAGCTCTCAATGGAGCTGCCAATCACACTGGCCCCGCCTTGATAGGGCTCGACACCATGGAGTTTGCTGGAGCCTGAGTTTGTGTGAGGATGCGGACAATAGTACTAATAGGCAGACAGGACCAAATACTGAGAGATGTTGAGGAAAAGAGAATTCTAGAACAGTCCCACCCTGGGCATTGTGAGATCTTATTGCTATGGGAACACTGTCAATCTAATCTGACTGACCTATACACATTGTGCTCCCCAATGTGTGGTGCTACATATATTTAGTTTGAAAGTTATGATGTGACAAGCAGGCACATTCATACACATATGGAAACAAAAGCCAAGCAACTCAAACCTAACAGACATTTATAAATACCTTAAGGCCATCATTCAAGTCTGGCACTCATGGATTTTATGGCTGCCCACGCTTCCTCCTGTGTTCCAATTAATACCTTCACAGTCCCACTGCAAGCTTTGTTTACGGCTGGAGCACTCGGGGAGTTTTGATGCCGGGTCAAAGGTCGGCTAAGTTTAGCAGGGCCCCAGAGACCCTGCAAGCCTTTAACTGCTTCATCGCTGAGGGGAAAAGCCATTTCTTGCAGGGCTTGGACCATATTGAATTGGAATTACAGCGGAGGGTCCACTCCAACCTTTTGTCCGCATAAAAGAATGTGTCTTCTTTCATGTGGTTCAGTTAGTAGTAGTTTCCCTCACTCTCGGTCTGGCAGCCTCAGGGTGCTGATCCGCTGTTGAAAAGTAAGAGAGAAAGATAAACTTTTGGGGGTGAGGAAGTTTTCATCTGACGTGACTGTCAGAATGTGCCACTAAGTGAAGAAAGCCAGAACAACATGTTGAAATGTTTCAAAGACACTTTGATAGTTTTAGGTTATACGAACCAGTGCTTGACAGGCACCATAATTAGGTTATGCATAACAAAGGAAGGGAAACCAGACATGTTTTGAAAAATAATAAAGCTTGGTTTTCTACATGATTGTCATCTCCATACGTACTTAACCTACATTTCCGTATTAGACTGCGATTCTTTTGCCGTCTTTTCTCTGTCTTCTACCGAGCCTACTCGCTTAAAGGTTTTCTCAGCTACCAATGACATCGTTTGAAAACAAACCCTGATGCAGCACTCACCCCTCGTATTTTCCTCCATGTTCTTTCGACCCCCCCCCTCACCCAAGTTATGTCGTTGGGACCCGACAGCCCCCCCCCCCCATCTCTCACCCTTTGCCCCATTCGCTAACGTGGTGATATCTGTGGAAGACAAACGAGGTGGAGATCCGCCGCAATATTCAGGGTCCCTTTAGAGGTCGAACTTGCATCTGCGGGGCGCCCCTCAGCCGGGCTACTGGGCTCTGGTGGGTTGGTGGACGGGACAAGGCCTCCATACATCGCGGGCAGGCCCTCCCACTGTTAGGCGCAGGCCCCGCGGAGGTGCCCAGGGAAGATACTGTTTCTGTCTCTGTCAATGAGATGGATGAGGGGGCAAACTCCGAGAGAGAAAGAGTCTGTTTAGTCACAGTGATATCATATAGTGTGTTTGGCACGTGCACGCACAAACACACCCACCGCTTTAGGCGCTCAGAATGGACATATGGTAGGCCAAATCAGCAATAAGATGACTTAGATGAATAAGATGACGAATTAGACTACTACCATACACTGACGGTCAAATTAAATTTGTCATGCGCACACACACACACACACACACACACACACACACACACACACACACGCACACGTGTGCAGCACAAAAGCCTGGATTTGGCACAAAGGAGGTAGGGAGGACACCATACTGTGCTGAAGGCAGATAGAGTGATGGATATGATGGATCAATCACAGATGTCCGTTTAATCAGGACATCAGTCACATGGCTGGATTGGGGGGAGGGGGTGAAGGCTGACTGGGGCCCAGAGGGGGGGGGGGGGGGGGGGGGGGGGGGGGGGGGGTTGGGAGAGCCTTCAGGCTCCCAGTGACCAACTTTAACCCCAAACGGGGCTGGAAGAGTTTAAGCCAGGACTTTCCGTTTCAACATAAATGACAGGCTTATGCCTGCTTCGCAGAAAGCATTCCCATGAGCAGTCATCCACTTCATAGTTGCCTTTTTTTCCTATTAGAAAGAATCAACATAACCCTCTATCCGTGTTAATACTAGGAGCCGGGTATTATTTCACATTAAGAACAAGAGAGAGGTTGGGAGGTAGGGGGCGTCACATGCTGGACATGCTGTTTGTTAGGCTTGCCCGTTTGTTAGCCCTCCCTCCCTGAGGGGCCGAGGAGAACGTAAGTCCCCTCTGTCCACTGCCCCACCCTACCCTCCAGCACCCATACTCACTAACCTCGTCACTGTGAAATGAGATTCAGTCCCTCTCCATGCTCTCCAATGGTGGTTGGCTACATGAAAGCTAACACGATTAGCTCTCACAAATAGTCCAGGCTCTGGGTCACTCCCTGGTGACCCCCTCTGACACATAAACACACACGCACACATACACACACGTATGAAAGTGTGTGATCACACTCAAGTCACACTGAATCACACAAACACACACACACACACACACACACACACACACACACACACACACACATACACACACATACATCCAACACCCTGTAGTATTTCCTTGAGGGCTGGACATCTGTGGTAGAGAGAAATACACAGATTTGTGTGTTTTCCAGCTGCACACCGCTGTCACCTTAGTACACAATGGTCAATGGGGAATAGGGACACACACACACACACACACACACACACACACACACACACAAACAAGCCGTCACGGCTCTGCTCTTGATTGCTGAGAAAACGTTTCTGTCAACTGATTGGAATTTGTATCATTTCTTTTCAGGTGTTCAGACTTCATTGGAGCCGATAGTTGGAGTGTGGTAAAATAGGGCAAGATGCCAACCTATTTAAGTGAAACGACTTCGCCCCACATGAAACACATTGCTTTCCCTCAAGGTCAATCAAGATAAACTCCAACATACTGTATATCTGTGCATCTAGGCCTGATTCATGCGTGGGATGTGGACTTTCATCGTTCCGGCTACTGCTTATCAAAAGCTCCAGAGTAAGAGCTGCATGTCTGTGTTCATAAGCAGAGTGTTGTTTGGCCACGTCCTGGCATAAAAGGCTTGTGTAATGCTATGACGAGGAGCGCTGAGTGAGGAGATAGCGTAAAGGTCCATGTGAAAAGGCTAGCATGAGTTTCTTCTAAAAGCCCTTGACTAATGGTGTTGTCTCGGCTCCTTCCTTGGCCAGTTTGAGTGTGTTCACACACTCGCCCCCTTACCTCACTTCATCACCCTGACCCCAGTCTAAAGGAAATGCCCATTGTTACAGTGGAGAACACTCACAGGTAGTGAGAAGGAGTAAGATAAAGACAGTGTTTGTGTGTGTGTGCGTGTGTGTGTGTGTGTGTGGTGCGGCGTCTGGGGGGGGGGGGGGGGGGGGGGCATTTGTACTCATGATAGATGTGTCTTTCTTCCTGTTTGTAGTTTCTCAGGCGCAGGCCTTTTCCCATGCTGCAAATCACACACACACACATTCTCTCTCGCTTTCTCCGTATTTTGCTCTCTTTTCTCTGTTACTTTGCAAACACACACACACACACACACACACACACACATACACTAAGAATTCTAATTACGATAAACCGCTCCGCTTTCTCAGGGACATGCTGTGGGAGAGAAAAGAGGAAAAGAAGAAGAAAGAGGTGAGAGATGAAAGAGAAGAGTAAATCTTTTTCCACTGGACCAAAGGATATTCCAAAAACACAACAGAGGGCAGGGAGTCTTTGAAAGTCAACGTTTTTCCCTCGCTCGCTTGACGTGAAACTAAGGCAACCAAAGTCAATGTGGCATACTGACACCTAATGCAATACATGTACCCATCAATCGTTAGCCCGGGTTGGCCTCAGTGGCACAAACAGGAACATAGACCATTCACTAACCGTCAGTTTGTATTTTCAACTGATAACAGTCTCCATTACTTGCCTTGCCCTTGAATAGGGACCTCTGCGAGAGAAACAAAAGCTTAACCAGATCACCTTTCCCGTCCAATACTTCAGAGCTGACCCTTGACCTGGCCATTTGGCCTGACAAACTCACCTGTCTCAATCTCAGCCCAGCCCCCTAGGGAAAGATGATGCCTCTGTTGGCACTGACCTCCGTGTGCAATATAGTGGTGAGAGGGCCTGCATCTTTTGTCACAAAGGTCCTTTCTAGAGCTCATGTGACGCTTAATCACATTTCTTTTGAGAGGGGGTCACAGTCATTACCTATGGAGACCCCCAGCCCCTTGGTGGCTTTGACAAAAACACATCTTAAGTGCAGGCATATGGTCTCGGTGATGAATAGAAATGTTTAAGGGTTACTGGTTTTGTACCGAGTGGATTCAGAGCGTTTTCATGGGTGAAATCATTAAGCAGGCCTACTGGTCACTCAGTGAATGAACAGCTGAACAGTTTAGAGCATTGATGTTGTGGCAAATGGTGGCAGAATTGGATTTTTAAATGAAAATATGGCTTACGAATTACATTATCATAACAAACAAATGTAGACTAAACCCACAAGCTTTACTGGGGGTTATCAAACATTGGGAAAAGGTCCTCCTAGTGATGGATAAAATCTCTCTCAGCCCAAACGACCGTTTCTGGTTTGGGTTTTTACTTTACAATGGCCACGAGTCTGTTCCCTCCAGCAGCATGGGGGAATGATGTCAGAATGGGAAATGACGGGGGGCAGCCTCACAGGAAGGCCTCAGTGACTCACTCACCAGCACGGACCAGTCCAATGACTCCCTAAAAGAGTCCCAGGCCTCCTCCCTCCCGTCTCCACAGGTCTCTGTTGGCTCTCCTTTCCCTGCTCCCTCTCTGCTCCCCTAACTCCTCTCTCCCTTACAAGACACACCCCCGCCCCAGGGTAAAAGAAGCCGCCTCATTCACCGAGGGGGAAAGCTGGCTTTCAGGTCTCCCTCCTCAATGGCTCTTTATGCCAGGACCCCTGAGACATCAACATGACAATGTGACAATGCGCTAGGGCCTTCTAAAAGAGATCCTGTGTTTGTTAAGCATTTCTGCTCCTGAAGAGCACCACGGGGCAGGGGCAGGGGACTTGAAAAGTGACCATGAAAACAGAGGGCCAACTTTGATCACACGTGAAAGGGATGGATATTTTTTTTCATTATTAACTTTTTCTTTAGGATTCTGTATCCATGGGTTCTAGTACAGTATAATCTTCAGGCCTCTAGGTCATTTATCTCCCTCTAACAAACCAACAGGACACTCCTTCCCTATCCCTCTTCTAGTAAACATTATGTTCAAGTAAACAGTGAACAACTCTCCAAACTCCCAACCCAGATATATTTTTTCTTCTTCTGTTGCAAAGGCCCTGTCTGGAAAAGTTGGTTAATAAAATATGTTTTATATATTCATCAAAAGGGGATTTTAAGCACTTCTCCCTTGCTGTCACATGGTAACTAGCTGAAAACAAGACATTCCCCAGCTCTCTAATGCTGATTCTTCTCATCATTGCAAACAGGACTCATGAATAATTTACAAACTCCCAAATCACAGGAAAATGATTGTTGTGCTTCAGGGGAGGGGTTGCAACAGAAATTCCCGGAAGGACAAACCCAGGCTTGCCCTTAGCTTCCTTCTTCTCTTTAATTCATAGGACACTTGCTTTTCTTTGAGGTTCTGTAGCTCACCATGATAGTGTCTCATATTGGAAAGTCCTGTTTGCAACTCCGCTATATGTGACTTAAAAAAGGGGGACAATTTAAGTACTAAAGTCAGTCAGATTTTGTAGGATGCAGTAAACAGCTGCATTTATAATTACTAAAAATATATGTTCTTGGTCTCAGCTCAAGTGACATACAACAAAAATCTTTCCTTTCTTTAATTATACATGGTAAGAAGGGAGACAATGATAAGTCTTCTTGGAGTTATTTTATTTCTAGCTGAAGTGACCTTTATATTTGAGTCACTGGGCTGATGAGTTATGTGTTTTAAATTTAGTAATGCCAGTTTATTTTTAGCACAGCTCTCTCAAGAGATTCATTACAATGGCCCAATTTAGCCAGTAATCTTTTCTGTATGATTGTTGCTGTCGAGTCAGTTTCCCATTCCAGTCTATTATTTACCTTTCAGAGTGTCTATTTAAAAAAAAAAAAATAACTTGTAGACCTGCGTATATTTCACTTCGAAACATAATTTGTAAGCAAGAATATGTCATGAAAATACAATTTAAACGTTTAATTCACTTGCCTATAAACTAGCCTATATGTATCCTATGCCATGTCCTGTTAATTAAAAAGTCCACACCGAATGACTGTTGACAGTCCTTGAGATCATGCTACTTTTGAACAAACTTACCTTTTAGTGTCAGTGTCAACTACGCATTCTATGATACACGTTTTTAAAATTTTGATCAAACAATACGTATTTTTTTCTTCCAGAATGGGACAAAAATATTAGGTTATGTGTGACTCGAGTGGCTGTTTTTGTGGAAACAGATAGAATACAACGTCTAACCATTCCCTGCAGTGTGAGTATCTTCGAATGAGCTTCTCATACTAATGAAAAGTATTCCTATCATGGGCGCAGCTCATTAAATTAACCTGTTAATCAAAAGCTTTAGGTGCTTGTCTTTCAAAAAGCGTCCTGACTGAGAAAGGCCCGAAAGCAGACGGAAAATAACGAAAGCAGCAATGTATGCTGGGAAAAGGGAGCCCGTCGCCATCTTTCTTTACTGCAAACTAACAGGGCAGGATAATAAACCCATTTTCCGAATGAATAATTTAGCTAAATACAAGCATTTTAACCAACAAATTAGAACTAGTTTTCCTAGTAACAACTTGTAGGAGGTGTAGGTGGAACACTGTTGAAAAAAGTGCTCAAAATCAACGATAGACAAAAGCGTTCGACTTGAAGAGGTGGTCAACATGGGCCGCTCGAGGAGCCGCAGTTCGTCACGTTCCAAACACTCAAAAAGCAGCAAGCACAGCAAAAAACGAAGCCGATCGCGCTCCAGAGATAAGGAGAGGCCTAAGAAACGGTCGAAGTCCCGTGAGTCTAAGAGAAACAGGCGCAGAGAATCTCGTTCCCGGTCCCGGTCTACAACGGCTTCGTCCCGCAGGGAGAGACCAGCCACACCGCCTGAGAGACTGGACATTTTTGGTAGGACGCTGAGCAAGAGAAGCGCTCTGGATGAAAAGCAGAAAAAAGAAGAAGAGGAAAAGAAGGCCGAACTCGAAAGGCAGAGGAAGATGTGAGTGTTTAAAGAACTCTATGTGGCCAGTGTAGCAGCTGAACAGCAGTATGTGCTATTTGGAAACTAGCAAACTCCTTTTAGGCCAGGAAGGCTTGATGCTAAGTTCTGTTAGAGAAATCAACGGCATGCTAGCTACTGTTAGCCATGCTAGCAACCTAGCTAGTATGGGCTGGTTGTCCGACTGCAACATGCACCATCTTATTAGCTAACGCTGGCTAGCATGGCCCGGCTTCAAACCATCGTCAGAGATGATTGAAGCTACTGTTATCACAGAATACACGGGGTTAACCGTATTGATTGTAACAATTTCAAGCTGTTGAGTGCCATGAAATAGATTTTTGCCTGACTGTGAACAGTTCATATATGTATCTGCAGGTGTTTACCTTAGCAGCAGCATGATCACTTGTAGATGTAATACTCGTTTCAACAAGCAGTATCGATATGTCCTGGTCTTATGGCCTGGTCTATTGTTGTTTTTACAGTTGATATCAGTTAGTGAGGAAATCCGCAGTGTGTGCTGGCCAGAGGCAGACTGACACCTGTGACCTGCAGGACTATCTAATTTCTGGCCTGTTGCATTGTCTAAAGTGATTAGCCATTGGGGAATGTAAAGACACTGACACTCATTTGAAATGAACCGTGGTGTCTCGTTTTCCAGTGACCATCCAAGTTATCATGTTAGGGGGGGTTGTTTATCTTGATGTGCCTGAAGCACTGGGACCTTCACCCACACTACCTAGTTACATCCTGTTAAACTTAAAACAGTTTACAAAGCATTTGAATGGTAAACAGGACACCTTGTATCCAGCTAACTGACTCTTTTAAAAGATAACTGTTGGGAGGTCACGAGAACCCCTCTCCTTGTACTTCTATGCTCAATACCTCCGAAGTCGATGGGGCAACTGTTCACACAGGCTGATGCAATGCTGAGATTCAATTTTTTTTTATGTAGTTTATTGTAGATTCCCAAGAACTTATATGGTGTGTTGATCACTTATTTGCTGTGTCCCCTTTTGCTCTCGCTGCAGTCGACAACTGGAGGTGGAGGAGAAGCTGATCGAGGAGGAGACGGCGCGGCGGGTGGAGGAGCTCGTGGCGAAGCGGGTGGAGGAGGAGCTGGAGAAGCGCAAGGATGAGATAGAGCGGGAGGTGCTGCGTCGCGTGGAGGAGGCCAAGCGCATCATGGAGCGTCAGCTGCTGGAGGAGCTGGAGAGGCAGCGCCAGGCCGAGATGTCCGCCCAGAAGGCCAGAGAGGTAACGCTCGGTCGTTTGGAATGCAGTCCCCCTCCCACCCACCGCTGCCCTTTCCTGGGCATGTGGGGGCTCCTATCCCCCAGGCAGTCTAACTGGGCCACGGCACTAGTTTCACTGCAGGGAGGGTAGATGGGCACTAGCTTGGGTGGCTGTTGCTGAGGTTATGGGTGGGAACCCTGGTTGGGCTTAGGCGGCCATTTGGAGACACGGTACTCTTTTATATCCAGTTGTGATCTAGTAGAATCAATGTTGCGTCATGTAGGGGCCAGTGACGCTATTGCCATGGCTCAGTTAGCAGACTCGCCTTCTTTTTTTTCATCACTCTACCCTCTAATTACCCCACCCATCAGTATTTTGCTTTTCGCTCATACGTGTAAACATATCTCATAACCTCTCTAATAAAGAGCCCTCCATTGGACACTTCTTATGTCATGATTATTTCATTGTGTCCTTAGTCCAGTTAGATAGCCTCCACCAGACTGACTCATCCCCAGCCTTGTTCTTCATAGAGGCCTTGCAGGATTATCTAGTATGTTATCAGACCCCTTCAGTCACGTAGTCTGACCCGAGCCCTAGTCTGAGCACCCTCCCTCCTTCCCTGTCCACGTTTAATGGAAGTTTTGTTTATAATACAGTAATAATGGTCTGTGAATGGACGGAGCATCATATGCCCAGCCACCCAAACTCACAGGCAGAAGCCATTGGCTTGGTACTAATTGGATGAAAAATGTGCCCTCAGTGTACCTCGCCATGCTACCCCACCTCCACCCCGGCTGTCTGGTCCAGCTCCCCCTATCTGGCCCACCACAGACTTTAGGGACAGGTTACCGGCCTGCTCCATCGGTGCAGAGACTAGTGTGGCCAAGCCCCTTCCCCTGTTTCTATGTCATTAGAACACTTGTTCTTGTTTAGCTGAGATTGTCCTGTGCAGCTTTATTACCATCCCCAATAATCCTTGTTTTGAAAAGCTCCCATTAGATGGCATCCGCTCTGGAATACATAGCAATGATGGACCTACACTTCCTGTTTCCTGTTTGAAAAGGTCAACGATCTCTGGTCTAACCTTTGTCTGTTTACCTTGATATTATTTTTTCTTCTGATTCCTTTCTATTTGTGTTGAAACTAACACATTTATAAACGAAATGTACACTTTCTATATGTCATCATCACTTGCTTCTCCTTAGGGGTGTGCCGTTAAGTCTCATGTGATTGTATTTTTATGTTCTTGTGACTTGGGACACAACACTTGTGTTAACACCACCTTCCTAACAAGCATTTGACCTGAACTCGCCTGCAGTTGCCCAGCTTGCTCCATGTACTGTAACCGTACAAACACCACTCCTACTGTACTGTAATGTGTACTCTACTGTACCCCGCCGCACGTGTACTCTCAATGGGAACTGAGCAGCTCCAAAGAGAGCGCAAGCTGGGGCTGCAGGCACAGGCTAAGCAGTACAGAGGTCAGTTTTAAAGAGGAAGGCAGCGGGCGCGGTATGACGTTTGGCAGAGTCCCCCCCTACCTACCCCTGGAGCGCTTCTGTCTCTCTGCAGGAGACACACACTCTGGACGAGACAGTAAATATTCAACCGTTTAATGCCGAATGCTTTCACCAGTTGTGTAGGTACACAGGCAAGGAAAATGCGTAGGTATACGTGCATTGGTGAGCCAAAACTATTCACTCCTTTTTTTTGTATCCTTTTTCTCTTGCTTATGATAAGAAAAAAATAAAAAGAGGCAGTTGATTTTTTTAGAATCTATTGCCTGTCATTAATATCTGTTTTTCTGTTTGAGTGGGACGAATGGGTTTCCCGTAAATTTGTATTTAATGTGTCTTAAATATGATGCAGTGGAAGCTGTAAATGTGGTTAAACCAGTTATTTTCGGGGAGGGTAATGTCACCATTTAGACAGAATAATAAAAAGGAGGGGTTTGCCCCCTTTGGAAAATGTTCTCACCCTTTGTTAAAAATAAAATTTGGTTGACTGCAAGTATGCTAAAGTGTGGTCATGTTTGAGAGGGGATGAACAAACTTCTATGTTTGATGGAGGTGTGCGTGCGTGCGCGTGCGTGCGTGCGCGTGTGTGCGTGTGTGTGTGTGTGTGTGTGCCTGCTGACGTGAGAAGGCAAGATTGAGCGTGTGTGTCTGCTGTTCAGCCGTAGTCTGTTCATGAGCTAACATGGCATCGTGTCATCCCTGTAGGAGGAAGAGAAATCCAAACGGGAAGAGTTGGAGAAAATACTGGAGGAGAATAACCGCAAGATTGCCGACGCTCAAGCCAAGCTGGTACGCCCTTCTTTTTGTCCTGGGATAAAAAAGACATTTCCTTGTTTAGCTTCAAACTAGCAAAGTACAATTGCCATTGAATTATAGTACCTTTTGGGGGGGATTATTATGGACATTTTGGGGGGGTGTACCCTGGACATCAACATTGGTTCCCGGCTACTATTCAACATCTGAACAGGAACTTAGACTATTGAAAGTCCTACTATTAATGGTTATCAGTTGGACAATATTTTTGGTGTATGTCTACTAAACTAATTTGTAAGCATTGTATATTTGATTTGGCCATTACTTTAACAGGAAAATACGTTTACCAAGAGTGATGCTAAGTTTTAACAAAGAAAACTCAACAAAAACTTAATCTTAAAAGTTGGACACAAATAAAACCTTTTTAGGCTTTTGCGGGGGAAATAATGTGTGGCCTCTTGACTTGGTTTTAGTCTTCTGTTTTAACCCTGCTACCTCTTGTCGCCCCCCCCCCCCCCCCCCCCCCAGGCTGAGGAGCAGTTGCGTATCGTGGAGGAGCAAAGAAAGATTCACGAGGAGCGCATGAAGTTGGATCAGGACCGCCAGCGGCAGCAGAAAGAGGAGCAGAAAATGATCCTGGGCAAGGGCAAGTCCCGGCCCAAGCTCTCTTTCTCCCTCAAGGCCACTGAGTGAGAGCTCCTCCTCCATTTCCCTCCTCTCCCCCCAGTTTCACCTCCTAATTACCGTCCTCCTCTCTGGAACGCTAGTCTTGCGTTGATGCGCGGAAGGCCAAGGAAAAGGGGCAGCCAGAAGACCCGTGTATCACGGCGCTCTCCTGCCGACCCCCCCCCCCCCCCCGCTCTTAAGACCTTCCCCAACCCTAGCCTGGGAGAGGAGGCTGCTGTACTCCCAACAAAGATGTGACAGTCCCTCCACTCCGTAAAGACTATCTTTTGTGCCGTTTTGGTTTTATTTTAATTTTTAAGGATTTGAACTGTTGTGTAGAAATCTTTCACTCAGCCCTTCCCTGTGGTCTTGCATTGGTCCCAAACAAAATTGTTGGCCTGCGTGTTTTTTTTTTTTTTTTTTTAACAGACAGCTAGCTAGACTATACTCATGGATGAATATGTATGTTTGTGTCCATTACAGCTTATTGAAGACTTATGTGCAGTTTGGGAGTTGGTCTGGGCTTTCCTGTGTGGTCTTGTTTTTTTATCAGACTTACACGCTGGTACTTCTGAAAAAAGAAAAAAAAAAATGATATATATATATATAAGCACAGTCATCTCCTGTCTCACTGACAGGTTTGTGTCTTCCACCTTCCTCCTCACATCTGCCCTGTTCCCAACCTATTTAAATGTCTCAACGAGTTTCCCTCAAGCTTTGCATGCGAACAAGTCAAAGCTGCGCAGTTGAACCCAGACTAAGTCCCAAGCTGCCCATAGAGCCTTGGTGTGACCTGCAACAGGATAGGTGTGTGGTCCATGATAATAAAGCGCTGTTGTACAGGGGGGGTATGTCCTGTATGATATAATATAAGCCTGGTTGTAATGTGCTGTTCCACCATCAAATACTGTCAAATTATTCTACACTTAAAAGCAAACAAACAAAACAAAAAAAACTGATTTGGTGAATTGTTACCTAAATTATTTTCAAACTCATGGTGACATTCCACACTTGGATGTACTGTCCTCGTCCTATTAGTTTTGCTGTTGTAAATTAAATTAGGATGCCCCTTCAATAGACTGTGGTTCTTAAAGGATGTCCAAGTCCAGGTAAGATTGACAAGGTAGATGTTGAGGTCAGCTGTGTGTGTGTGTGTGCGTGTGTGTGTGTGTGTGTGTGTGTGTGTGTGTGTGTGTGTGAGAGAGAGAGAGAGAGAGAGAGAGCGAGAGCGAGAGCAAGAGAGTGTGAGAGATATAGTTTAAGCATGATGTGGGTGTCAGAGCTGATCTCAGGTGGGTATGAGTCTTTTTTTCAGTATTTGAATGTGTTGTGGTAATCTGTAAAGGGACAACGATTCACCAATAAATTCCTTGAAAGAGTGGTTTGGGTGTCATTGTTTCTTTCTATTAGTGGCATTTCATAAAATAAATAGACCAGCAGTTAGGTCAATTTCTGCAATTTCTTGAATACTGTATAGAGTTAGCTCTTCATTGACAGCAAACATGTTTACAATTTATTGGAACAGGAACCTACCAATTCTCTTATGGTATCAAGATTTACACAATACCCACGTAGCGGTTTGTTCAAAGGAATTACTCCATAGTATATATTATGTATCAGGTCGGTGGGCCTATAATCAATTTCACGTTAACTAAGTGCTGTGGTAACAGACTGGCTGGGTTTAGTTACCTTGGCTGTTTTTAAATCATGGACTTGCGGCACGCATTTTTAACCGCTCCTGCATTAAGTCAAAGTAAGAAAGTCGGTCTAAAGGTAAATTGATGATTAGAGTTTTGTCTAGTTACCAGGCTGTGATGCGATTAAAGTTGAATTGCATTGGGAAATGCAGGACACCTTTAGAGGGTCAAATAAACTATTTTTTAAAAGTTCAGCAGCCTATATTTTACTCCCCAAAATGCAAGGTCTTGTTTGAAAAGCGCTTGGTGCGCGAGCATGGCGGGGCAGTTATGATCAGGATAAATTGGAAAGACGCTTGCGGATTTACGACCGCAAGGTAAGACTCACAACTGACCAAATATGGTTACTTAAAGGCAACAACAATGCTAGTTATTACCTACTCTTTGGTTCGCGTCCCTTTTAATTGCGGCAAAATGAACAGTGATACGTTTGCCGAAAAGGTTTGAAGTCGAGAAAAAAAATACCCTGAATAGTAGGTTACTTAATAAAGGCGTATACTTCATTTTGAGTTGCAAATACGGGCACATATACGAGCAAGTTTTATTACTAACTAAATCCATGATGATGATTAGTTGTAGTAGGCTAATGTCATTCTGATAATACAATAACACGGGGATGTATTTGGCTGTTAAAAAACATTCACTTTTATAAGAAAATTATTTTCCTTCTTATTATGGTGGGTGTTTTTCAAGTTCAGTCACGCTGAGGCCTTGCTAAAATAAAAATTTTTGGATCATGTAGGCCTATATGCTAAATTAATTTAAGATAGGTTTCATGGCCTCTTTTAAGGTTCCATATATGTCCCGATTAGTTTAGACACATCTGCTATATCTACAGCATAGTTTTCAAATCAATCCAACTATTTTAATAAGATAAAGGGGTATTTTAACGAGAATTAGAAATTGGTGTATCTGTTCAGAAATCTGTAGCCTATCTTTTGGGGTGAAAAATGTAATGGATATCTATTTTTTATTAGGCCTACATCGACCAATCTTTCAAGTATTGCCTGTAGCTTAATTATAGCTTAATGCCTTACTCAATGGACAATCTGACAGGTTTGACTAAATTGGCGTCTTTATTCCAAATGAAGGAGAATATGCACCATAAACACTTCATATAAACTCTCATTATCTCTTAGGAGTGATCTCCTGATTATCAGCTAAATAAACAGCGCAATACACAAATTTCACTCTTGATAATTGATTAAATTAAGTAGTATGCCTAGGCCTTAAGAAGTGTAAAAACTTGACACGTTTCTTGACACCAAACCCAAACTATAGAATGCGAACAAATACACAAACAACACAACAAACATTTAGCCTGTCCTTTATTTGTAAATTTACAATGTGATACAGATGTAACACACGATGATGATGATGATGATAATAATACAAATAATAAAAACAATAGGCCTGACAAAATAAAGGACAAAAGCATATTCATCTTGGTACTATTAGTAACCTAATAGCAGGTTATTATTATAAGGCTATTAATAATAATAATAATAATTATGATAATAACAATAATTTCACAATATAACCTAACTTGGCTTAAATTACAATAGCCATAATTGTCTCTTAATAAAAACATAAGCTTTAGCCTATGACGGCAATATTGTTAAAATAGTAAAAAAGTGTACATCGGGAGCAAATGGACGATGTTGAGCTCAACTTTTCATAGTCATAGCCGTCAAAGGATTTTTTTTCCCGCTAGTGTGCGCTGTTGCATTGTAGAAAAAAGTTGAGATACCATGCAATGGCGATACTTGGCCAAAATGGACATTTTGCATGACTCAATATTACAATTTATTGATATTGATATTACAAAGCGTTGATATTGTGTTAGCTAGAACAATAATTAATAAAATGCGACAAGAATGTGCTCTGTAAACCCATTGGGACACTTGCAGATTTCTTTTTTTGGGGCCATTTATAACTTGATGTTTAGCCTGTGAACAGGCTGGATTGGTAGTTAGATTCATATTTAGGCTTACAACAACTAATGAAGTAACTAACTAATAACTAGATGTTTTTCATGATAGACATCTATTGTTTCAATAACATACACTTAATTTAGGCCCGCTAAAGTAGGCCTACTTTAAACCAGTTGTAGGGCTGCCTCGTGTGATTGACTGGAGTATTTCTGTGGACTTTCAGAGACCTGTCCAATGAGCAGCAATGTAGGCGGAGCCCCAGTAAAGCAAGCTCTGCCAAATATTCCGACTCGCAGTCACTTGCAGTTACTTGCTATCCAGGCTCGGCGCAGCATTCAAGCATCCCTATGTTTTTGCCAAGCATTTCATCCGGATTTGCAGGATTCAGCCACAGCAAATATTTTGCAACGGAAAAGGACCTACAAGCCTAGTATGAGAACTTTCATTCCAGTTAATTTAGTTTCTTTCATTTTCATATTTGATCATTTAGATTTTTTTCATCCAATATCACTGTTTTTTGAATTTTTATCCTCTGTCATTCACATTTCCTTTACTGCCAATTTGCCCACAATCTGAGAGGAAATAATTTGAGCCTTTCTATTTCGCTTGCCTGCTGCTATTTGAGAGAAGCTCGCGCACTTTGGATTGGTACCTGCATTGCTGGTTTACAGAGAAAAGGGCAAACGGAGGATTTATATATTGCGCTATTACTGGTTGAAGTGGACACCAACGGCGATACGGGCGCCTTTCTCTGAGGAATGTACCCAGTAAAGTCCGCACTCTAAGGGAGAAAATTGACGCGCTCTGTGTGCATGAAAAACTGCCGTTCTCCACTGTCTTAGCGGAGCTCGTGAAAGGGACTATCTCGGGAGCAGGGCTCTTCTTTGGGATGCCCCACATTCAATTGATTTGTGGTCTGCATTTTCATCCCTTTTGTCTCATCTAGGACAGGATATAGAAAATAATCGTTGCAGCTCCTCTTTGGTCGTCGTACGTCTTCTTCTGGACATAAACGATTTGGAAAAGGATTGTGACCATCCGAATACAGCAATAATGGGGGACTCAATGTGGAGATATTATTTTGGAGTTTTGTTTATTGCGTGCAAGGTGAACTTGTCCCGGGCGCTAATTCTGGAGTCCATCTACTGGAACACAACAAATACTAAGTAAGTGCAGTCCACAGACATTAGTCAAATTCAAGTAAAAATACTAAGGAAAAACGTATTTTAGATATTATATAAACATTATTGTGTAGTTTTGCCGTTAATAACCATTGAAGCAATAACTGCCTTTATGTTATTTATCGAACTCAAACTAAAATTCCTGTCGCATTAATTGTTTTTTTCCCCGGCCTTGCTTATCCCTATGTCTTAGATTTTACGCGCGTGTGTGATCTGATGCTTGGTATCTGGTCTTGCGTGTAGCTCAACAACGCTTATTTTAGGGGGAAAACATATTTTTTTCTTTGCGATGTATTGATTTTTTATTTAATAATTATTTAGGTTGTGTGTGTTTGATTGTGTGGGGGGTCATTTAGTAGCCTATCGTTTTCCGCCTATCCACGTTGGCACTAAGCTGACTTTGGAGATTTACAATATAGCCTACCCCACGCTCCACTTTCTGTGTCAATAGCAACTTTACTGATAGAGACCTATTAAATATAAATCAAACTGGATCCACTGATAACTGACGTATTCAATTGTCACTCTGCTTGCAAACAACACGGCATAGGCTAAGCCTATTGTAGCCAAATTACACGTTATACCACAACATTCTAAAGGTTATAGGTTAGTTATAGGGCGTAATGATAACCAACGATTAGTATAACAAGTCCTGTTATTCATTTTGGTCCAAGCCTATTCACATGAAATAATGACACCTGTGTTGGCATTTTTTTCTGTGCTATTTGTGCTGTTGAATTAACATCGATTTACGGCTAAAATTTAGAAATAATTAAAGGCTACCTTATAAAAAAAATGATTAGGCCTACTCTTACTCGGCTCTTGAAGCCGAAATGTAAATATGAACACATTTCCAACTACTTCTAACCTAAGTTAGACCCATCGAAATCAAATGTAGCCTCACAGCAAATAGACCATATTAAATTATGCATTCAGCATTGCAACCTCAGACAAGGAATTTTGAGGGGGTCAAACTTCAATGGGAGTGTTCGTTTCTTTGTGAAGATACAAACATCCCTCATACACCGACTCATGATAGCTTTAAGTTCAAATTCAAAACATTTCGTGTTGGATGGAAATTTTCTGTGACCATCTAAGCAAAAAGCCATGATGGAACATTTGATAACGAAACAGGTGTAGGCCTATATTTAGCATGTTCATGTAATCTATCGTCGTATTACCTGCTAATATGTTGGTTATTTCCGCCTCAGAATGGAGGTTATAGCTGATGTGCAGCGTTAGTGATCCTCTTGGGCCATACAATTATGCTTTTATGGTGACAGCAACAACCGTCTCTGTCTCAACTCTCTACGTAATGGATCGCTAATGGCAAACGTCTCACCAGAAGTCTATTTTATTCCACAACACATTCTAGTTCTATCCCCATTGTAAATCAACATTATGATCAGCTGGCGTTTACGTTTACCTTTTAATTAGTGCCCTGTTTTTGATCGGATGAATGGAACTGCAGTAGACAAGGTTATACCGTTAGGAACACCAATTAGTCGACACACAAAATTAAATGTTTAGAAAGACTAATTTAAGGACTCAAAACGTATTTGGCATTCAGTCTAGACAATATTCAGCCACAGTTGGTATTGGGTTATGTCTGTTTAAAGTGAACAACAACTTCAATATAGGCTAGACCTAGTCATAGGCTATGTATATTTAGTTGATATTAAGCACATATGCAGACAATAGGTCGACTTTTCATGATGTAGGTGAATGCGTCGGTTTAAGATCTACTTCGGCCATGACTTTGGTGTAAATCCAGGCTGTCAACGAAATATGCCTTCTTTCTCCCTTGGCAAAATTGAACATTGTAGATTTTGAGCAGCAGCTGCCGGCTTTTTGGTTTCTGTTGTGTAATTTAACTTAACATTTCACTTTTCCTTTAGAATAGGGCTAAAATTGTTCCCCCTCGAGGATAGTAAATCTACAAGCCTTGGCTTCCACAAAAGACAGCGGGCATTCCGTGGAATTAGCTTGTGCGCACATTCTTTGCGTTCTGTCTGGGTGACGAGTTCAAAGGTAATGGTCAGAGGACGTTATTCTGTGGTCGTACTGCTTCTATTGTCATGGCAGTCACCTTTTGGCCCTTTGTAATAACCCCTTATAATAGAGCTGACAGAGACAAACCACTTTGAATTAGGACGAATAGGCTAACATCCCACATCCATTGGACCAAACATAAATTATTCGTGGTATAGACTAGATTATCAAAACTCGTAACTTTTTGTTAGTTCTGTTATCTTTCGTTTTACCCAAAAATATTATCATCCACCAGTCAGTAATTTTCATGTCAACGTTTCTATTACTCAGATTTGTTATTTATTTAATCAAGCTCCCTTAAAAAACAAGGGAAACACCAACTGCCAACATATTGATTCATAAGTTCAGCAATATGGTCCCTTAAATTTTTCCGTCTTCACGTTGTGCTATTTTTCCTCTCTACCATTGAGACAGGATGAATGCTGGAAATGTGAGTGCTTTAGGTCGGTCTAATGCCTTTGTGCGGAGCCTGAGAGGGTGGATAAAGCCCGAAATATGTGCTGTGCGTGTCTGCGCTGTGTTTGCAGCCTGCTTATGGAGGTTTTAGGAGAGCATAAAAACCTCACTCCACAGGGCCTTCTGCTGTGTCGATTTAAACCTCATTGTTGTTTATGCTTCACTATTTTGCAAACCGATGCGTGAGCCTCTGAAAAAGACTCCCTCCTCTTTCCTTGTCACCCCGAACTCCCCCTCCACCCCACCTCACTCCCTTAGTAATCCATTTTGTAGTTGGGCTGCGAAACAAAAGGGAGGCCTGCTCTACACGGTCTCTGTAAAGGGAATAGTCCCTCTTCTCCACTGCAGTTCATTAAGAGATTACATAGAAGCCCAAAGGCTTTTTGTGGCTGGCTGTGATGGGGGGCACATCCATGGCTCCTTTTGTGAATAGAGGGGAACGAAGGGATGGAGGAAGGGGGCGCATAGAGATGCAGATCCATCATGAATGACTGACGAGGGCCACTGAATTTTGAAATGCGGCCCTCCTTCTTCCTTCCCCCGATCCCGTCAACCTTTTCCCGTCTATAGCCTTCACTACAAGAAATTCCCTGTTCTCCCCGCAATACTTTTCAAAGATAGTCCGGAGAGGTAAAAGAACCAAAGAGGGTCCCTGTCGTGTTTCAGACGAACGTGTCTGGTTAGCAGGGCATGGGGAGCGGGCGGCAAGAAGCAAGAGGAAGGAGCCGGGGGGAAAAGTTCAATTCTGTTCCCTGGGTTCTCTGTTCGCAGCACCGAAAGGTGGGGTTCAATAAGCCTGACTCTCATGACCACAGCTGGGAGGAAAGTTGATGATTGAGATTTATGAAAAGTCACGAGGGTGGAACAGAGTGAAATTGGGAGAGAGAGGGAGAGAGAAGAAAAGCAATAGAAAAAGACAGCAGAAAGAAAGCGCCCGGGCCTCTTGGGGCAAAGGGGGGGGGTAATTATGTCTAGGCCTCGCAGGATCCCATAGGCCAGGATTATGGGATGAAAGGTAAAACTGAAGGCAAAGAGAGAGAGACAGAGATCGGGACGGGGTGTGTGGTGGTGGGG
The DNA here is from genome assembly GCA_017639675.1 of Aplochiton taeniatus. NCBI lineage: Eukaryota > Metazoa > Chordata > Actinopteri > Galaxiiformes > Galaxiidae > Aplochiton > Aplochiton taeniatus. The sequence goes on along the minus strand of CM030172.1, from coordinate 39,671,804 downwards.
GGTGGTGGTGGTGGTGGGGGGGGGGGTGACAGGCGACGAAGGAAAGATAAAGCCTCCCGTCCCCTCGGCCGACGCAGGGCACGGCAAAGCGTCGTGGCCGGATTAACCCTTGCTATCCCTGGTCTCGACTCTTTGTCTGTCCGCCTAATGAATCGCCAAATCGCTGCCATGATTGAAAGGCAAACAGTTGTTCTAGCCTTCCTTCAATCCCTCCATCCCTATATATTATGCCTCTTTGTTCCCCTCTTTCTTTTTTGTGTTTTCTTAGAGCTCCAGGGCCACAGGGCCACTGGCTATTGGGACAGGGATTAGGCCCAGGCTGCCATTGTGACTGTGTTTTGTTACTGGCGGGCCACACAAATAGCAAGGGCCCTGGTTTAAATAGACAGCTAGACAGAGGCAGAAAGAGAGAGAGAGAGAGAGAGAGAGAGAGAGAGAGAGAGAGAGAGAGAGAGAGAGAGAGAGAGAGAGAGAGAAAGAGGAATGCAGGAATTAAAGTGAGCACGGCAGGGAGATAGAGATGTGCAGTGACAGAAAGGGACGAAGAGGAAATACGTTTGAGACAGACAGTCAGACAGGAACACAGAGCGAGATCTTAGAGCTTTTTTATTACCGGCAACAGATGTGATGGTCATAACACCAGGAAGTACTCCCCTCCTTCCTTTTCTCCATTTACTTTTCTCAAATCCCCCCCCCCCCCCACACACACACACATACACGCTTTAAAAAGACACCATAGTGGAGAGTGAAATGGGGTGGCCTCATGTGAAAAACAGATGTCAACCCCTCGATTTACTTTCATGTCTCCCCCACCTGTGCACACCCGCTCCCAGAGTTTTGTCACGTTTCCACAGGACAAGTGTGTGAGAGGGACAAAGAGAAAGAGAGAGAAGAGAGAGAGGTAGAGAGAGCTCATGGTGGAAAGTGTTGTCAGAGGGCTCCTGTGGCTCCTCTCACCTCCACACCAAATGGGCCCACAGTTTGGCTTGGCTAGGCCAACGCGTGCTTGATGGATAAAATACTCCTCCCTTTGCTTATATCCTCTCTGCTGCTTTTCTTTAGGCGGTGTTAAGATGTGTGTGTGTGTGCATGTGTTTTACTGTGTGCGTGTGAAGGATAGGAAGATTGATAGTGAGGTTACAACCTTCATCAATGTTCCTGAGGTTGGCGCTGTTGGGTTCATTGTTATTGGTCACTAAGCATTCAACCACAGACACACACACACACACAC
>CM030172.1:39665573-39668073 GCA_017639675.1 Aplochiton taeniatus | reverse complement strand
TCTCTCTCTCTCTCTCTCTCTCTCTCTCTCTCTCTCTCTCTCTCTGTCTCTATCTATATCTTTCTTTCTCTCTTTCTTTCTCTTTCTCTTTCTCTTTCTCTCCCTCAGTCTGTCAGTGGACACACTGTACCACTGTTGAGTGAGTCCCCCGGGGGGGGGAGCATATTCATTCGGCCTAGTTGGGCTTACTGTGTGTGTGTGTGTGTGTGTGTGTATCTGTGTGCCTGTGTGTGTCCATGCGTCTGCTACACATGGAACTACGGTTTGTGTTGGGGGGGGGGGGGGGGGGACTTTTGAGAGGAAGTGAAAGAGATAATGCATTAGTCTATCTGGGGGAAATGTTTCTGAAAGGCACACAGAGAGGGACAGTGTGAGGGTCACAAAAAGGCCTGCTTGTCCTCCGCGCAGAAGTGTACCGTCGAGTCTCCCACAGCGCGTCGTGAATTCGAGACGGTCTCGGCGTGAGAGTCCCCCCCCCCCCCCACCTGTCTCTTGGTAGGGGGAGAGAGCAGCGGGGAGAAGGGAGGGAATGGTGCGCCGTGCCTTTTTGGTCAGAGTGGTGAGTCTGGGCTGTCATCCCCGTGCCCTCTATGGGGTCAAACGGGAAGACACTGGGCCCGACGCCGAGCCGTGCAGACACACACACACACACACACACACGCACACACACACACACACACACACACACACGATGTGGGGGCTGAGAGAGGCGTCAAAGTCGCCGAGCAGCGGGGAGAGATGAAAGCAAAGCGGCCGGTGCCGTGTGTGCGTGCGTTCCCCCCTCCAGCCCCTCCTCACCGTCCGTATGAGGCGTCCACAGGGTGTGTGAACCACGGCACCAGGGGAGCAGAGACGCCACAGCGGAGATCAGCAAAGCCAAAGCCTCTCGTCTCGTCACGCCGTTGTTTTCGCCGCGTTCACGCCGTTTCTAACTGTGTGCCGTGGAATCCCCCCCTCATCCAGCTCGCCGCCGCCAGGAGGTTTTGCGCGCGGCCCCTTGGGGTCACACACACACACACACACACACACTCTGCGCTCGGGCGTGTTTCTGTACAGGGAGGGAAAGGAGAAACGTTGGGAACGCTGCAGGCCATCTTTTAACACTGCTACCAAACGGGAACATTTTGTTTTGCGGCCCAATTTACAACCCCAGACGTAGGCCTCCAGATTTTTAGTGAGTGCGTGCGTGTGCATATGTTTTCATTTATTTATTTATTTTGCTTTTACATGCTGCCGTTCTGATGACACCTCATTAATACAGGGCTCATTGTCTACATCTCCTTTGTCTGTAATTATACGCCAAACAAATGTTCAAATCTTCTTTGACTTTCTCCTCGGACATGGGGGTCATTGTCGTCTGAGCACACACACACACACACACACACACATACACACCCACACACACACACACACACACACACACACACACACACACACACTGTCATTACCCTTCGTCATCACACAAATGAATGAACCCTATCAGTAATTAACCCATCAATAATTAAGTTGGCTCAGTGTTCAATGATGACATACAGAATACTTAATGAACTTCAAAAAAGGAAAGAAATCATACTCTGCCACAGTGGACTGAGACTAATCATCTTTCTCCCTTCCCTTCTCTGTCTCCGTCTCTGTCTCTCTCCCTCTCCCTCTCCCTCTCACTCTCTCTCTCTCTCTCTCTTTAGATTCGTGCCCGGGCAAGGAGTGGTGTTGTACCCCCAGATCGGGGATAAGCTGGACATTGTGTGCCCACGCGTGGATGGCGTGGCGGGGGAGGGCATCGAGTACTACAAGGTCTACATGGTTCCCCGGGAGCAGCTGGAGAGCTGCACCATCACCAAGGCCGACACACCGCTCCTCAACTGTGTCAAGCCCGACCAGGACGTCAAGTTCACGCTGAAGTTCCAGGAGTTCAGCCCCAACCTGTGGGGCCTGGAGTTCTTCAGGGATAAGGACTACTACATCATCTGTAAGTAGACCAAGCGCAGCGGCCAGCGTGATATTGGTTTAAGGTGGATCATTGGGTTTTGTGGTTTTTCTTGGGGCTCACTCGGCGCATGTAAAGTACACATAAACGAACGTGTCTCTTAGGTTGTCACAGGCAACCACGTGCAGATGCTGTCGAGCAAATGATCTTGATTGGCGTTAATGTGTTCGCACGGCCCTGGGAGGAAGTTCTAAAGGGATTGTGGGGCGGCACCCCCGGTTGGAAACACGGGAGGTGGACTGAACCATCTGTGTGAGGCTGTCGAGGGGTGGCATGGACAGGACCATCTGTGCCGCACTGCCACAGCCATCTGGGAGCTGTCAGAGTCAGGGAAGGCGATAATTCTGACTGACTGGAGCGGAGAGCAGCAAAGGAGAACAGGACAATAGAGAGGCACAGGAAAGATGGTGGTCCATAAACGTGGGCTTTCTATTCAGTCATAACGGCAAGCATGTAAACTAGACTTTTGCATTCTGTTATATATTTAAGGCAACCATCCTAAAGCCTTTGTTA
>CM030172.1:39658073-39663073 GCA_017639675.1 Aplochiton taeniatus | reverse complement strand
TAGTATGGTCTGCCTCACTCCCCCATTTATCTGCAGCCGGCCTGGGGAAAGTCCTGCTATTAAACTAGACAGGAATTAGATGGGCTTCGTTCAACCTCCCAACCTTCTAAACGTTTGGTTGGGTTCATCCTTCGCCATGTCAATTGAACCTGTCACAACTCTTTAACCGGTAAGAAGTACAGGGAGATTGATCACCATGGCTGGTGAACGGGAAATCATTCATGGCTTTTTCAGTCCTCGTCATCGTGTGTGTGTGTCTATGTGGATGTGTGTGCGTGTGTGAAGCAATTTCTATGGGGGTGGGGTGGGTGGTATTGGGGGTGACCCCGTCCTGCCCGGGCCTGTTTCGGGGGTTATGGGGGTCCTGAATGTAAGGGCACCCTCCTGTCACCGGGCATTAGGACACACCGCGATGACGACCGCTAACCAGCCCGTGACCCCGGCGCCATGGCGATAGCTTCACGCTCCACGGCAACTGGGGAGGGCAATTAGGGCCGTCGCTTAGATCATAGCTGCGACTGTCCCCCGCTATCTCCTGCCTTCTTTATCTCTGGCCCCCCTCCCTCTGTCCCTCTTTCTGCCTCGCTCCCTCCATCCCGTTCTCTCGCTGTGTTGCTGTGGGTGCCATGCCTTGGCTCCGAGCTGGGTATTAATTATGCTCCCTCACAGACACAGAGGGTGCTCGTTACGGCAGTTACAGTTGAGCTAAGAGCTGGGAGCCTTTATCTGCCCGTGCGTGCCCCGTGGAAGCGCACACTTGACTGGTGCTTGTTAGGAGAGGGAGGGACTCTACCCTCTCTGGGTTCGATAAATAGAGCTAAATGAAGTGAAGGAGGTGAGGATCGGGGTGGGGGGGTGTGTGTGTGTGTGTGGGGGGGGGCGTTGGGGGGGCTTTGAAGTAGTTGAAATTGGCACGGGGAGACGGAAGGTTAGATGGGAGAGTTTGGAGTTGTGTGTGCTCAAGAGAGATGATTTCTTCTGGCATTTTTTTTATTACATTGTGTTCAAAGTGTGTGTGTGTGTCTGTGTGTGTGTGTGTGTGTGTGTGTGTGTGTGTGCGTGTGTGGGTCGGTCAGGACCAGCTTGAGCTGCTGTCACTTCAGAGTGCAAGGCTACTTTGTCATTGTCAGTATGGGATTTTTCTTTATGGGTCCCTCTCCCTTTGAGGTCTGTGTGTGTACGCCTGTGTGTCTTTATGTGTGTATGTGCATTCTGCGAACCAGTCATTTAAACACAAAATGCTTTCGAAGTTTGACTGGTGCCTAACCTCCTCTTAAATCACGAAGAAAGAGTTCAGAGAACTTTGCATTGGAAAATAGGACATTTTAGTGAATGTGGGCTGGAGGAAAAGTGACACATAGCTTAAATAAGGCTCTCTTTACCCTCTCTCCCTCCCCTCATCTTATTCGCTACCACTCCTTGGGTGAGGTCGAGCAGTGGCAGCACCAGTACACTCTCTCACTCTTTCTCTGGGATTGGTGCCTGAATCTCTCTCACTCTTTCTTTGTGATTGGTGCCTGAATCTCTCTCACTCTTTCTTCAGGATTGGTGCTTGAATCTCTCTCACTCCCTCCCCCCCCCCCCCCTCTACATCTGCCTGCCTCTCTGACTCCCGATACTTCTTATCTGGGTGCTGTAAGGCAGTGGTAGTCAGGGAGTAAATCCATTCGGGAGAGACGTGTATGAGCGAAGTCTATCCCCTCTCTGTGCTCCTTCTGCACAGGGGATTAGCAGCTAGCGGTTAGCTAGCTTCTCCTGCCAGCCAGCCAGCCAGCCATTCACCCAGCCAGCCAGCCAGCCAGCCAGCCAGCCAGCCAGCCAGCCAGCCTGCCAGTCAGCCAACCTGCCTCATCCAAGCCCACAATAACATTCTGTTTCAAACCAGCTCAGGCCTTGACGATTGCATTTCTGGCACTGGGCTGCGTGCTTCAGTGTGTTTCCAAAGGAATAGTGACAAAGCGGCAGCGCTCAGCCTAGGGTTAGCTTTGCACAGGCTGCTGCAATACTTCACGTGGGATTCCGGGTGAGGAGCAGCTTATGGGGGCTTTGGAATCGACGCGGTTTCTAGCGGGCTTCACTGGGACTGGGAGGCAATTGGATGTGTTGAGGAGAGAAAGAGACCGGGAGAGTAAGGGACGTAAAGAAAGAGAGGCAGGGGGAGATGACACCTTGGATATGGCAGGCCAGACCTTCTGTTCACTCCACCACCCTAACCCTCAACTCCGAGCTGCTCTGCATGAATGGACTCACACACACATATACACACACTATGGACTATAAACAGACACACACTTAAATACAGAACTCACACACATACACACAAACTCGCGTACGCACACACTCGCACACACACACGCTAGCGTGCACACACACACACATGCACTCATCAACACGCACACACACACACACACACACACACACACACACACACACACACACACACACACACACACAAACATTGGATTTAATGAGGCATTAATCTCATAATAAACCAGAAGCAGGTATTGAAGGCTAATAACTCATTAGACATTCAAGTTCCAATACTTTGTGCTAACAGGTTGATAAAACACACAGACAAATACAAATACACACATGGAAGCACACACGCCCGCACTCAAGCTTTTAAGAAGCTTTGCACATAATGTGCTTGTCGTCCTCCACTAAAAAGCCATAGGTCAGCGTGGTAGAGAGACAGAGGGGGAGAGGCAGGAGGGAGGGGAGACACAGTCCTTGTTAACATGCTCTTTGTGTCTGTCGCCACCGCCATCCTCCTGAAGCCAGCGGAGTCGGATCAAAATGACTGGCTGAGGCAAAGGGTCCGTGCACAGAGCTTAATTTTTTCAAAGATGTGCTCTCTCTCTCTCTCTCTCTCTCTCTCTCTCTCTCTCTCTCTCTCTCTCTCTCTCTCTCTCCCTCTCTATCTCTCTCTCTCTCTCTCTCTCTCTCTCTCTCTATCTCTCTCTCTCTCTCTCTCTCTCTCTCTCACTCTCTCTCTCTTGCAGTGACAGAACAGGCGCACCTGCTTTTTAATTCCCTTCCGGTTGATGAAAAGGTTTCAGGCACGATGGAGGGAGGACAGAGGGAGGGGGACGGATTGAGCGACATGGGGCGTAGGGGCAGAAAGGGGGGATTGGAAGGTGGAGGGTAGGGGAGGGGCGTGGAGGGGACGGAGGGGGGAGCAGGCTGTGTGGCGCCTGCCTTGCGGCCTAGTGGACGGTGGGCAGAAAGAGAGGGAAGGATTGAAACAGGGAGGGAGGCTGAGAGAGAGAGAGATAGAAGCAGGGGGAGTGTGTGTGTGTGTGTGTGTGTGTGTGTGGGGGGGGGGGGTCGGCGGGGGGGCGGAGTGAATGCGGGCCACTGCACGCTGGCGGGAAGCCAAGCCGCTAAGCCCTGGCAGCTCGTTAGCCTCTGTGTTACTGACCTGATAGACCACAAGCCCCCTCCCCTCCCCTCCCCCTAAGCCAGTCCGACTACAGTGCCGCCTGGAACCTCCAGGGGCAGCAGAGAGACAAGGAGGGCATGGCGGGGAGCTCGGCCTGTCCCGTCCAAAATCAATACGGGGAGACCTAGTTCCGTCCGCCACTGGCTGTGGGCCTAGGAGCTCATCTTGCTCTATTGAAGCCTAGACAGTCCCAGGCTGCTCTGTGTGTGCCAGCGTTGCTCTGGTGTGTCTCTTCCTTCAAGCAAACGGTCAATTGTGAAAAGGGGAGGGGAGGGGAGGCCGGCCCCTCCTCCAGTTGCGTGCCCCACATTTGCTCCCGCTCTTCCGATTTATGTGTTAAATGCTGCTTCGTCGTCTTTTAAAGAGATTCCTAGGCCTTTAGATCTTTTAAAGTTCACTGCAATATTTATCTCCTTCCGCCTCCTTGCTTTTTTTCCCCAGCCTCATAACTCCAAGGGCCCTTTTCACATCTTTATTTTTTTTTTTCCTTTCTGCTGTAGTTCCGCCTGCCAGTTCATTCTTTGTATACCAGGCAGCGGCTTGGAGAAGAGTCAGGTGTGCTGGGGAGCTTCTCTAGCAGGTGCCGGTTCTTTAATAAGTCGCTAGCGCTCTCCAGAGCATCGTTGGCATTAGCGTTCGATAAGCCTCCGCTGGATTCCTCATGGCGTGCCAAGATGGCCGCCGTCTATTGTCCCCGTCCATTGTCTCTCCCTGTCTCTTTCGTTTGCCGCTCCGCTCGTTTCCCCGTAACTGCCGTTTCCTCAGGGCCCAACAGCTCAGTTAGATATTACAGACACAATTACTCAAGCTAAGTGGCTTGGGGGACGTGGAATATGCAGCCGGTTAGCAGTGACTGGGGTGACGAGACGATGAATTGGGACTTTATTAGCAGGCAAATGGCTGGAGCACTTTGCCCGCTAGAGGCTTTTTCCCAGACGTCCAATAAGGGCTTTTCTTTTTTGGTTGGATGTGCTAGCTGACCTGCTAACCTTGTTTTTTGTCTCGTTCTCATTAGCTACATCCAACGGCACAATGGAGGGCATCGACAACCAGGAAGGAGGCGTGTGCAAGACCAAGTCCATGAAGATAATCATGAAAGTGGGACAAAGTAAGTGTGGCCGACATCGCACACTGCAAAGTTACTAACAGGGATCCGTGCCGTGTGGCGTGGCAGGACCATATGGGGTCCTGGAGGGCGAGGGTGAGCGTGGTCAAGGGCTGGGAGGGCCCCAGATGTACTCAGCTGATACATGCACATTGAAAGTGTCGCGGAATAGACACACGCACACACACACACACACACACACACGTCCTTACGCACACACACACGCACACACCCCCGTACACACACACACCACATCTGTCCTCTATGGCAACGAAGCCTGGTCCCTGCCGTTAATTAATGGCCATGATTATTCATAAATCAGCTCCCCGCCACCCAATGGGGTAATTTCCCGAGGTCTCTGCTCTCGTCAACACCAGCCGCACAACTACTGAGAGCTGCTGAAGGTCAGGGAATTAATCAGAACTGCTGGGCTTTCATTAAGAGCAGCCCGGG
>CM030172.1:39640573-39653073 GCA_017639675.1 Aplochiton taeniatus | reverse complement strand
ATTTATTTTTGTATCAATCGTGAGAAGATCTACACCTATAGAAAGTGTTCTTAACCACTGAAAGATGTAACAACAAACAAAACAACACAAATCAAGCAAAGTATGTCACACAAGCCTGCTGTTAGGTGTTTTATTTGTAGTATGACTTAACCTTTTCTTTTCATTTTTGACTGTGTGCCGTAGTTCAAAAGTAAACTGTGAAAATAAAATGCATCTGGACAGTTATTTAAGAAAACATGAAAACATACACTAGATATTCACAAACGACTTGCTGTTTAGTTGCTGTCTGACTGCGACAGAATATGACAATCTTATTAGTTTCTTTGAATCTGATGTTCTTGCTCTAGCCACCAGGCTTAACATTTTCTCAACTCTGCTAAGGCCATTCGTTTCTTGTTGGAATGGACAAAATGTCCCGAAAACGTTGTCAGAATGTTAGATGGTTGGCTAGGAGAAGAACTTCAGGCTACTGTAAAATGCCTTGCTCGTATGGTCAGCCCTCGGTCACCTGACTCAGTAATTTTGCACCGTTCTTCTGTAGGTAAGAAACTGTAAATACATTCAATGTTTGTATTGTTTATGGATCCTGGGTTGTTACAATAGCCTTATTCACATTTTTAAAGAAAGTAAATGGAGAAGAATACAGAAAAACGCAACACTTCATTGAAAACAGAGCATACTAATTTTTTTGGTAAATAGCTTGTGTAAATATTGACCAGAACCCAATAAAACATTTTTATAAACTCTTAAAAGTAAGATGTTTTGTATAAAATTTGAATTTTTTGCTATGTATTTTAGCTAGCGCTCGTTGGAAAGCCTGTGTCCTCCCACTCCCTTCCCTTTTGCACTGTTTCCATTAAAATTTGGTTTCAAAAAATTTGAGAAAGAAAAAGTTGCCAAACCGACTGCTGCATATTTGTGCCATAAGTGTGTACCATAAATATTTATTGAATTCGTTTTTTTTGTTTCTGTCTTTGATTTGATTTCTGTCCAGTTTGTGAGTAACACAGTATTATGATTACGTTTTTTAGTTTGTCTCCCCTGGTTTCTTTCATCTGTCATGGTTTCCAGGTGGCTGTGGCCCCTCCCCCTTTGCAGTTTGAGATGGCAAGGCCGTGAAATGGTTAAATATTCAAAAAAACTAAATGGAAGCTAAATGAGGAAAAATAACACACATTCCACCAGTCTGTTACAAACTGAAAATGTTTTTCAATAAAATGTTTTTCCTATGGATATGCTGTCTGTCTGTGTCGTTTTACACTTTGCCAAAACATTCATTTTAACTTCCATGGCTTTATCTATTCATTTTGTTGGTCTTACAAAAACATAGTCTTAAGTGGGTTGAATTTAAAATACAGTGGTATGACCTGTTATTATTTTACCCAGTCCCTTAAGCCACAGATGCCTCCATGTCAACATGCACCCATTACTAGTTCCATGTTAACCCGCCCTATCTCTGTGGCGGGTCTGATGAAGGTGTTGTCTGCTCAAGGCATAAGGTTGGCCATTGTGCCCTGGCGACGCCTGGTGATGTCATGCGGGGCCAGTGATTAAGGGGCCCTCTCCCCTCTCAGTAGGGGATGCTGGCTCTCTGGAACGCCACCAGCTCAGGCCAGCCGACCCAGGCAACCGACCAGCGGTCTGGGCCAAGTATGGGGGAGACCAGTCCCAGGGCTGGCACTGCCACTTTGCCACGCCACCCAAAACACTGTCCTCAGCTCAAATAAATACGTCAGATAGGAACGAGGAAACTCCAGCTAAACACTCCTGTTTTGGGGGTATCCAATGGCTTCTGTTCCCCAGTTGATGAGCCATCCCACTCCGCTTCCTCTCTCCCAAAGGGAAAAGGAGAATAGGAGTTTCGGCGGCGTTTGCTAATTCCGGCCACTCCTTTTTGGGCTCTGTTTGCATTTCAACAGATAAAGATGAAAACATTTCACTTTCTATTGTGGCTCCTTTCAATATTTATCGAGCCAATGAAAATGACGAGAGATGGAGATGAGAGGAGCGGAGACGAAACGGGACAAACAAACGGCGAGCCTCCCGTCAGCTCTTCCTACACGGGGGTCCGTCATCTACTAGCTGCTCTCTCTCCGCTCTTTGATCGGGGAGCAAACTTTCAGATGTTTTTTTCTTATTCAACGTTTCCTTTTTATCTCCGCGCGCTTTCAAGCTGTGGACCTCAGAGGGCTGTGGAGAGGCGGCGAGGCGTTGCAGACTTTTAATAGGTTTTTCATTTGGAGAAGGTTGAGGAGTTTAGCATAGGGGGGGAGGAGGGTTTCAGGCCATAACCTCACCCTGCATGACAGTAATTTAACCCTGTTTAGTAACCCTTTCTGAGTCATGGTTAATTATGTCGCGACAATAAAGTAAATGATAAGACTAGGGTAGGCTCAGGAGAGTAGGAGATGACCACAGTATTTTGAGACCTTGGGAAATTGTATGGTCTCGATTACACGGGCTGGGTTCAAGAGGGGAACTAGAAATGAATTTCCGTAATACTGTTTTAAATTCCCCACTTGCTATGTGTAATCCAGACTTAGTTAAAACATGGCTTTATTGGCTGCGCACTCCGTCAGGGTTAATGTGGCAGACCCAATGGACGGCGCTGTGTCTGTAGTATAAGCCGAGGCTAGGCAAATGTAAACCCAGAGAGTCAACAACGGGCAATGTCTCCTCCACTTCACATCTACTACACTCATAATTGCTTGACAACAATGCCATATGCATGTTATTCTTTTGAGGAAAAAAACAAACCAAAAATGGTTATCCCTAATGGTTTTCGCATGAGTCATGACACTGACACACACACACACACACACACACACACACACACACACACACACACACACACACACACACACACACACACACACACACACACACACACATTTCCCTCTGAAACCCTGAGGCTATCACACTACATAAGTCAGTAATGTCACTGCTCAGTATTACTCCAGAGAGCAGGGGCTCATGCATGTTTGCCAGGGTCATCATCATAACATAAATGTTTGTTTATTCACACCTGGTTCTCATGGGGAATGAAAGAGTTTGCTACGCTTGTCTAAATGAAATAGGAAAAACAATAATGAAGAAAATGAGAGTCCAAACAAGCGGCAATATATGTTTACGTGTTCACGGTGTCTTATGCACTCTCCCCAATTGAATTGATTGAACCGCCTGCATTAGGTGAAACACAACAGTTACAGAAATTGGCTTTGCGGGGTAACCCCTGTTGCCATGACACCCACATGGCTGTCTAGCCAGAACCCTTGTTTGGAAAACAAGCCCCATGTTCTAATATACAAACAGCAGCGACGAGGTAAACTACCTCCCTTTTCGGAAAATCTCCCTTAGCCAGTTTGCCTGCTCCATTATGGCACAAACGCACAGCTGCACCCTCCTCCATTGTGTAAAAATAATTGAGAGTTTAGTCACTGTGGATCTGGATATTACGCACATAAAGAAGCAGTGAGACAACGTTTTTTTTTAAGATGCTCCTTTCAAAAGAATAGTCCCGTGCACATTCCTTTGCTTCCTCTCCCTCTCTCTGATTCTCAGTCTCTCATGTACTTTCAACCGATTTGTAATCTTCTCCGTCTTTCAACTGGCTCTTTTGCTGCCTCTCTCTCTCTGTAATTTGGAGACAAGTTTCACTCTTAATTGTCATCTTCCTTTCTAGGTTTCTCAGCTGCTAGTCATTCCATTCAAATCTCACACGAGTTTGACACAGCGAAACTTCTAAGGCGGGCCACCACATATTTCCCACTAATTGGACAACATCGAGAGGCTTCATTTGAATGCTAACTCTGTTGTAGAGCTTGCCGCTGGAACTCTTCCTCCCAGCTCCTATTGGTGAGGCCCCGACCTTCTGGTTTGGATGTCGCAACGTAGTTTTTATCGGTGGGACCTGTGGCTGGTGCTAGCCCCCACCAGCCAACTTCTTTTCTCAGATTGGAAAAATAGCCCCTTTTATTCTGAGTGTCGATGGCCTTTTCCTTTTGATTAGACTCAATGTGTCCGTGGATAATAGGGACAGTTCAACCACAGTCCCAGTGGGATGTTTGACCTTTTCTTTTGTTTGGACTTGAATGACCCGTAGAAGAGCTTGTGGCATTCGAACAAAGAACAAAACAAACAAACAAAAACAACGGCATTTAAAACATTTCCACCGACATCTGTAACAAGTCTCTGAGGACGTTGGGGTCTGACATCATTCTAATATAGCTGCGGACAATCAGCAGACAACACCGGTGAGCCTGCCCTCTGCCATCTCCGGACGTCAGTGTCGGGCCCACAGCTGCCAGTCATGGCGTTGCCGTGGCGACGGCGATTCCTTCAACTCCTGGGCTACCTTTGTTGCCAGAGGCACAGCGCCGTCATTAGGCTCATGGCAGGCCTTCTTAATGGACCCCCGAGGAGCTCCAGACGGCTGGACGATCAGCGAGCCCTTCCTCTGTCCCTGACAAGTGTGATGTTTCACCGCTAACGTGCACACACCGTTTGACCCACACACACACACGCTCGTGCACACACCTTCGCAGGAGCAGCCCCACCTCGCATACAGAACGTAGCAGCGCGCCCACACACCCCAATGCAAATCCACCTCTCGGTACCTTTCCCGTGACGGCAGCACGTGGGCGTCTTCAATCAGAGTTATCAGCTGGCCGTGTTATCGTTATTTCCTGATGCTAAGCCACGCGCAGCTAAAGTAGTGCGGTGGAGATTGGTGTCTAACTTGGGGTTCGGGGCATAGAAAGCAACACATTAACAAGGTGATTCAATTCCATTTGCATTGTTTCAATGGCCAGTGAAGGGGTTTTGCATACATAAATATAAATGGGGGAATTAGCTGGTTGTGTGTGTGATTAGGAGTGGTAATGACAGGTTGGGTCCGTGGTGACGGCGGCGACGGGGGAGAGATCTTTGAAACAACGGGCCACCTCCTTTTCCCATGAGCCTTCAGGGCCATCAGTGTTGATCCGTATGATGGGCTGATGATGAGGCTTCTGTCCCAGCCTTTCCATACGGCCGCTGCAGTCGAAGCCCCCCCCCCCCCACCCCCACCCCACACACGCACACACCCACCCACACACACACACACACACACACACACACACACACACACACACACACACACACACTGTGTGATGATGGGTAAGAAGATTTTGCGCCCCGCGAGGAGCTGTGATGCGGTGCTAATCACAGGCCGAGCGACAGAAGACTACAACGGTTGAATAATGAGAGAGAAGGAGGAGGGGGGGAGGGAGGAAGGAAAGAAATCAAGGGAGGGGGGATGCTTGTGAGGACATGTGTTTCGGGCCGATAAAGATAAGGAGAGAGAGCGAGAGAGAGAGAGAGAGAGAGAGAGAAAGAGAGAGAGAGAGAAACGAAGAAAAAACACTGAGAGATAAAACGGTAAAAAACTGACCACTAGGATGATGAAAGGGGGAGACAGAGGGAAGGATGAGGATGAGAAGGATGGAGGAGGAGGAGGAGGAGAGAGGAAACAACCGGGCAGGATGGGGGGAGGGCTGAGTGTACGGCGTACAGTATCTGCTATGCATTCATGATGTGTGAATAAGTGAACACACAGGCCAGCGCCGGAGGCTGCAGGCGCGTGGAATTACAGCAGACGACTCTTTATGGCGCAACCTATAAATCCCCTCACCGGAGATAAACATGAGCCCTGAACATGGCATCCTTCCCTGGGTGTCCACAGCACCGCTGCTGGTTGGAGCCTGGGTCCAACGGGAACTCAGCCGGCGTTGACGGCGGTGCGCTCAGGGGAGAAGGGGTGATCCTGGGAAAAGCGTGTGGAATGGCATGTGGGCATTGGGGACCCAGCTCTGGTTGGTTGGAGAGTGGCCGAAGTCCACGTTTAACGCAAGCTCTGACGCAGCAGGCCCACTGCCACCCACCTCACTTGAATCTGTGCCTCACAAACACACACACACTCTGACTCACACACACACTCACACACACACACACACACACACACACACACACACACACACACACACACACACACACACACACACACACACACTATCCCCCTCAGTGCATCTCCCAGGGAGCCCACGCCATGCACACACCTAAATGATGTGTCTGTCTGTCTTACCGTGTGCACCACCATTTTGTGTGTGAGTGTGTGTGCGTTCGTGTTTGCATGCTGGTTGGCAGACAGGCAGACGGCTTGTCGGCTTAACGTCCTCTCTGATGGCATGCCTTTCACTCATTGGATGACACGCCTGCCAATCAGTCTGGTTTATCACAGTCTATTGTTCTCTCCCCTGGAGCCACACCCCAAAGAAAAGAGTGGGTGAAGCAAAGAGTCGGATATTGCCCCGCTCAGGTCTGGTTCTACAGGTCATAATGCAACGTGTTTGACTGCCTTCTGGATATTCTGCCACGATTGTAACTTTTGGACACGTGCTACGCCTGAATGAATACATCTCAAATACATGTTTCTAAACGTCATGCCGACTAGGAGTCGAGCTGAGACCTCTGTGTTTTCTCAACACCACCCAAACTGTCATGGCTCGAACACGATTTTGCTGATCAGTGAAATAAAAAACAAACAACAAAAGCCTGAACCGGCCTCTGATCCAGTAGTGGGCTCGGCCCAGCTTTTGTGCCCAGCAAGGCTGGTCTAATAAGCCACATCATTTCTCACGGTGGCAGCTTCAGAGATACTTACCCAATAAATCCTGCTCAAACTATGCATTTATGTGTGCTCCCTGGGAGATGCAATGTGATCCATTTGTACACCCGCATTCATACACATAAATATGCAGAGATGGAAAGAAAGAGAGAGCGAGAGAGTGAGGGAGAGAAACAGAAGGAGAGTGACAGAGAGAGAGAGAGAGAGAGAGATGGAGAGACAGAGAGAGAGAGAGATAGAGAGAGAGAGAGAGAGAGAGAGAGACAGAGAGACAGAGAGACAGAGAGAGTGAGACAGAGAGAGTGAGACAGAGACACAGAGCATTAGAGAGACCGCTGGGATCATAACTCAGATCACAGCAGCTAATGAACGCAGGGACTTTCTATCTTCTGGTAATGAATGCAGCCTGTGTACTTGTGGAGCTGGAGCCCACGGAGAAGAATGAGAGATGGCAGCGAACACACCAGGGGGCCCGGGGGTCCCAGGAAGGCACAGTGTCACGTCTTAATGAGTAAAGAGACAAAAGTAACGCCCCCCCCCCCCCCCACACACACACACACACACACACACACACAAACACATCTCTCATGTAATACACATAGCTGCTTCCCCATTTTCTCTCTTATTCTTTCCCTTTAGACAAACTCTTCTACATCATGGTAAAGCAGGCCCAGGGGGAACGACTGGTGTCTCTTTCTTTATCTGTGTGTGTGTGTGTGTGTGTGTGTGTGTGTCGGTGTGTGTGTCGGTGTCGGTGTCGGTGTGTCGGTGTGTGTGTCGGTGTCGGTGTGTGTGGGTCGATGTGTGTGTCGGTGCGTTGTGAAGCGTGGGGTCTGGGGGATGAAGAGGAACAGTAGGAGGGAGAGGCGGGGAGAGCGAGAGAGGGAGCAAGTGAGCGCAGCGACAGAGGGGAGCGTCGGAGGAGAGAGAGAGGAAAGGGAGAACAATGTCGAGCCTGTGCAGGGGGATGGGGCTGGAAGCAGAGATAGCATCGCCGCTCCCGTCAAAGAGCCCGTCTGTCTCCTCCTCCTCTCAGAAGCACAGCCAGAGAGATGGAGGGGGGGGGGGCAGAGAGAGAGAGAGAGAGAGAGAGAGAGAGAGAGAGAGAGAGAGAGAGAGAGAGAGAGAGAGAGAGAGAGAGAGAGAGAGAGAGGTACAGGGGGAAACAGAGAGGGAGGCAGGGGAGAAAAAGCTTGATTGAAGAGCGATGAAAAAGAGAAGGTTGTGAGACAGTGAGAGCTGGAAAGAAGAAAAAGCTGAACACAGAAACGATGAGAAACAATAGACCCCCAGCATGAATGGTTGAATGAATGAATGAGGGAACACGTGAATGGATGAATGGATAAGCACGTTTTCAAATGATATGAATGTCTGAGGTCTTCACGGTAGTCCCAATGCACTGTGAGACGTGCCAACACGATCACCTCCTCCTGTGTAATTGTTGTGTGTGAGTCATTCCTTCCATGATTATCTTCATCACGGCTAGACTAAGACATGTGGCCTCATCCCATTATAGTCTGGGCTATCTCCAAAACCAATTCAACTTCACTTCCCTTTCACAAGTGTACACAACACAGACCGTCAGAGATGCAGACACACTCTCTCTCTCTCTCTCTCTCTCTCTCTCTCTCTCTCTCTCTCTCTCTCTCACACACACACACACACACACACTCCAGTGACACTCTCGAGCCAGGACACGTGTGCACCTTAATTAACCTTTGTGACATGACGCTGCCCCAGAAGTGCTGAAAACACACTCCGTGTGACACGCAGAAACAATAAGAGCCAGAACAATCCCTATACTGTCATATAATCATACTGTAACTAGACAGAGCCGAGGAGAGCGCTTTCAGAAGGCTCCTCTCTGTCTCCCACCTTCACACTAGCGCACACGCACACACACACACACACACACACACACACACACACACACACACACTCACACACACACACACACAAGGCTAACAGAACCTTGGGCCCACCATGGACACTTCCTAACTCTAGTAATTGCACTTATGCCTATGGCTGATTGTGTGAGATTGTTTTATGTACTGTGTGGTGTGTGTGTGTGTGTGTGTGTGTGTGTGTGTGTGTGTGTGTGTGTGTGTGTGTGTGTGTGTGTGTGTGCGTGTGTGTGTGTGTGTGTGTGTGAAATGGCAGAAAAGAATGAACCCAAGAAAGAAACTATAAGCTTTGTGTCTCCATTTTTTTCCATGTGTTTGTGTGCGCATGCATTTGACAAGTTGCTGGGTGTGCGTGGGTGTATGTAAATGTGAAGAGAGACAATTGTAATAGTAATGGATTCACAGTTTCTACACAACAGCAAACTAGGTGTGTGGCACTTGCATCATTCTTGTCTGGATGGAGACTTGGCTGGGGATGCACTTATACATCTACCTGATTTGTGAGTTTTTGTTATCTTCCCATGTTGAAAGCACTATTTTAAAGGGCCCCTAATGTAAGATTTTGAATATTTCTTTGTGTAGAGTTGTATCGTTCATAGGGAGTGTACCAGCAACATAAAAAGTTAAATCTGTGCCTTGAGCAGTTTCTCTAGTTCACCTCTGACAACACATCTACCCTATTTTACAAGCTGTTCTGAATTGCAACGATTTGTGATGTAGAAAATGGGGAACCGATCGCTTCAACACAAAATTTGCATAGCTCTGAACGTTACCATATCCCCAGCCAATAAGACAAGTCAGCTAATGAATATGAATGAGCAATGGACGTCAACTGATTACTTGTGGGCATTCACCACTGAAAACGGCATGCGATTTGGAAGGGAAGAAAGAGGGACTTCAATTCAATTGAAAATATAAAATATGTTTTTTATTTTTGTGTTCAAGTATTTTTAAATGTGCTTCATAGACAAAGGCTAAATTATTTTAATGTAATGTCTGAATAATACAGTACATAAAAACCTCGCCATCCTCCTCTACGTCATCAGTTTTGACTGTCTGTATTTGTACCACAAGTATACTGTGTGTGTATATTCTACCCTGTGACAATACACATTACATGTGTGCTTGTGCCTGTGTTTATCTGTTTTTATCTGTGTGTTTGTGTGTGTGTGTGTGTGTGTGTGCGTGTGTGCAGTGCGGTGGGGGGTGGGGGGGATCGGTAGTGAAGGAAGACGTTAACTCCCCGCCACAGATAAGGGCTCCTCAGACAAACAGGCCCCTGTGACTGGAGACCCTCTGCGCCGCCCTGGGCCCGGAGCAGGAGGGTCTGCCCTGTCACAAGCCGAGCGCAGCAAAGTGGCTCCAGACACGCTAACAAGAGCCAGGAGGCCCGTGCCCGCCCTGGACCCACGCGGGCAGGGGGCAGAGAACAGCGGAGGCGAAACGCGACAGAGTGGAAGAGAGAGTGAGGGAGAGAGAGAGAGAGAGAGAGAGAGAGAGAGAGAGAGAGAGAGAGAGAGAGAGAGAGAGAGAGAGAGAGAGAGAGGGAGGGAGGTGTGTATGGAGGGGAGGGATCTGGTTTGGCTGGGTGGGGGGGCTGTCGCCCTTCACCTCCACAGTCAGCTCCCTGTGTGGCCCGAGGGGGGCTGTGGTCAGGCTAATCCAGAGCGATGGAGTGGAGGGGAGTTTAACGCGGCTGGGGGGAGAGAAGGGAGACGGCAAACCGGGATGGAGGGAGAACAGGAGGAGAGGGGGGAGGAGAGGGCCTCTGAAGGCTGGAGGATTAAAACAGAAAGGGTTGGGAGGAGCAGAGGAAAGGGTGGCAGCAAGAGAGGGAGAAAGGACAATGAGGGAGGGGTGGGGCGGGGGGTTTGGGGGTGGGGGGTGGGGTGCCTCACCTTTCAAAGGCGGTGATTGAAGCCCTCTGAGCCCTGCAGCTTTGGGCGGCCGTCGTCATCATCTACGTCTTGAAAGGATTCAATCAGAACGGGCCGAATCAGGAAACGCAATCGTGATCCGCGCGCGCTTTCTCTCCCAAAAAGGTTTTCATGGTTTCTGGCCCCAAAAGGCTACAAAGGAGGTTACTGTAAGTTGGCATGCAGGCTGAGAACAGCTCCTGTTTCCAACGGGATGAAAACCAACAGGCCTGACACGGCCTGCTGGAACTGAGGCCCGCAGAGGAAGAGGTGCAGGGAGTCTCAACCCAACATGACGCACCGCTGCCATGCCGACACACACACACGCACGCACGCACGCACACACACACACACACACACACACACACACACACACACACACACACACACACACACACACACACACACAAAGGCATCTCACTCCTCACTACCCAAAAAGATAGGGGCGAGGAGGGTGGAGGTCAGGTTCAGTTTGTCTGTGTGTGTGTGTGTGTGCGTGTGTGTGTGTGCGTGTGTGTGTGTGTGTGTGTGTTGAATTGTGTGTGGCGGCTGTACAGAGTGCTGCGGGCTGTTCTGTTTACACCACCCAGCCCTAGCTCCATTTCTTTGAACTTAGTCATTAAGTACCCTCTTTGCTATATGGATCTTGTGTGAGAGGGTGCATGTGTGTGTGTGTGTGAACGTGTGTTTGTGTACATAACAGGAAAATAAGTTAGTTGGTGGAGGAAGATGGGTGCAGTGCCTGCCAAGGCGCTCACACACACACACACACTCACACACACACACACATACACACGCACACACACACGGCAATGTCACTTTGGATATTTGTTTGATTCCTCATGTAAACCAACAACCCGAGAAGAAGAGACCAGGGAACGATCCCTCTAGAAAGAAAGAAAGAAAGAAAGAAAGAAAGAAAGAAAGAAAGAAAGAAAGGAAGAAAGAAAGAAAGGAAGAAAGATAGAAAGGAAGAAAGAAAGAAAGAAAGAAAGAAAGAAAGAAAGAAAGAAAGAAAGAAAGAAAGAAAGAAAGAAAGAAAGAAGGAAAGAAAGAAAGAAAGAAAGAAAGAAAGAAAGAAAGAAAGAAAGAAAGAACGAACGAACGAACGAAAGAAAGAAAGAAAGAAAGAAAGAAAGAAAGAAAGAAAGAAAGAAAGAAAGAAAGAAAGAAAGAAAGAAAGAAAGAAAGAAAGAAAGAAAGAAAGAAAGTGATTTAACCAGTCCAACTGACCAATTGGAGGGCCGGCTCAGGGTCACCAAGGGTCAACAAAGGAGGCAGACATATTGGGAGGGAGAAATGGTCAGAAGGAGGGAACAGAAGGAGAGGAGGAGGAGAAGAAGGAGAGGGGGGGAAGAGAGGGGAAAAGGGGGGGCAGGGTAGAGACAGGTTCTCAACATGAAAGACCTGCAGAGGAGAGGAGGGAGGTCCTGAGCACTGGAATGGAACCAGGGTGGGATATCATTAGGCAGCGCCCTCCGGCCTCCTCGGCTGCCCCTCCCCTCTCCAGCCTCTCCTTCTCCCGGCTTTCTTCTTCACCGCGGGCCTCTGCTCTTCAAAGGGATGGCCATCAGACAGGCCATGTGCTGCAGTCAGACTATATTCAGAATATTCGAGGTGAAAAGAACAACCTGTTGATGATTTTTTATCGCCTCGCCGTCGACTACATTCACATGACCGAATAATAAGGCTTTGTGTGGGACTGAGTGTGTTGTGACTGACCAGGGCTGTAACCCATTTTGACATACACGCGTGTGTGTGTGTGTGCGTGTGCGTGTGTGTTTGGTCCAGTCGTTTTGCTTTGTGTCCTGCTGTCATAACAGATTGTCTCTTTCCTGACAGCACTGCTAGAGCAGGAAACCAAGAGCAGGGGACGCCAGTCCAGAGTTCTCTACCCACTTCCTTCCTGTACACTGTCAGTCTCTCCCTCTCTCTCTCTCTCTCTCTCTCTCTCTCTCTCTCTCTCTGTCACACACACACACACACACACACACACACACACACACACACACACAC
>CM030172.1:39615573-39635573 GCA_017639675.1 Aplochiton taeniatus | reverse complement strand
GTTACGTTAACAGGCTAGTATCCGTTGACACTGTGGAGAAAGAATTTAAACGACAGGGTCATTCATTCACATTCTAAAATGGAGGACGGACGGTGAGCAAGCACCAGCAAGCGTCTGCTTCGCCCTGGCGGATCACTCAGCATTTCCCTCGCCGTTGTTTATCATGAAACGAGCCCGTCTCCTCAGTTCAGCCAGTCAAACGCTGCAGGGCCTTACCCGGCCGGTTAGCGGACGAATCTCTCGACGCAAGGCCTTAGCATTCACCGAGGTAGCTGCGTCTGTGTCAGACTGACCCTGCGCCCAAAATGGAGAGGTAATTATGCGGTGTTTACCGTTTGTGTGCGTGCTGGTGGGCAGCTTAGTCAGGGCTGCCAGCGGCAGGTCGGGTGGGCAGTGGGCGGCTGGCTGGTGGTTGGTGGGTCGAGGGGGGCTGGCTGGTGGTTGGTTGGTCGAGGGGGGCTGAGGGACCCTCCAGGCCAGGTCACGCCCCCCCGAGAGGCCCTCCGTCTAGCTGGCACCGAGCCCACCCCCAGCCTACTGGGGCTGGGGAGAGAAGAGTGGCCGGGAGGGGAAAAAAACAAACACACACACACACACACACACACACACACATGTCAAATTACTTGCAGATATGTAAATGCACACCTCACACAAACCCACACAAAGAAAGAAAAAAAATACAGGAGGGAAAAAAAAGATAAAAAAAAAAAAAACACAGGACGCCAGTCACCATGGAAACCTACTACTCCAGCAACAACAAACATTTCCTTTTCCTCTCCCTTTCTCCTCGCTGTCCGCACCAGCCGTCAGCAGTCCTCCCCACCCAGCAGTCCTCCCCCTTTCTCTCTTCCTGTACCTCTCTCTCCCTCCCTCTTTACCCGTCTACTCTTTAACCCCGTCCACCTTTCTCCTGCTCTCTTCATCTCCCTCCACCTCCTTTTCGATAGCAGCTCAGTACCCACTCCGAGGCAACACAATGGCCACAGTCCATCCGTCCGTGGGTGTATGGAGCTCTCTTTATCCCTCCATCCAGCCCCCTCTTGGGCGTGACCGAGAGGCTCATTGTGGGGCAGCAAGGCGTCAAGGGCCCAGGTTAGAGGCCCGCGGGGCCCCCGGGCGGACAGGCAGAAAAACAGGCACAGCGGTGGAGCTCGCGGAGGGCGAGGAGGATAATGCTGCCCCCCGCAGGGCACGCCATCCTGGGCTCGGCCGGCTCTTTGTGGCCGGTCACTGGATCGGCCTGGTCCACCCTGCTGGAGGCCTGCCTGGGACGGAGTCTCTTTAACAAAGAGAGAGGGGCTGCCACGAGTAATCCTCTGTACACGCGGCTGTGTGTGTGTGTGTGTGTGTGTGTGTGTGTGTGTGTGTGTGTGTGCGTGTGTGTGTGATGGGCGGAGGGAAAAAGAGAAGGTTGGGAATTGAAGGGGCGGAGAGTTTTGTCCCAGGTGTGAGCTTACAGCCTGTGGCCTGTCTGCTCGGGTCTGTGTGTGCAGGTGCACAGGGAGAGCTCTGTAACGGTCCTTTTAGTGGGAACATGCCTGGTCACAGGCTGGGGGATTACATTGGCAAGGATATTGTTCAGCATATCTGTGTGAGGGAGTGTCTCTGTGTGTGTGTGTGTGTGTGCGTGCGTGCGTGCGTGTGTGCGTGCGTGTGTGTGTGTGTGTGTGTGTGTGTGTAGGCGTGTGTGTGTGCGTGTGTGTGTGTTCTCTAGTGCAGTAACGACTGTCTGAATCAAACACACCCCCCCACACACACACACACACACACACACACACACACCGAGAGGGGCTGTGTCTGTGTGTCGCCATCTATCTTCGCTATGAACTCAAGTGCAGAGAAATGGCTTTGCCTCCCGGCCACTGTCTCTTACCTTCTGTCTCCCACACTCAAGCTGTGTTTTTACTTATCTCACTGCCTGGGCCTTTGATGTGTGTGTGTGTGTGTGTGTGTGTCTTTGTCTCCGCCTGCACCTCCGTAACGTGCCCGCGCATTCGCTCCGTGAGCGTGTTGGAGAGAAGAGAGAGGCCTCCGCCGCTCGGCAGGCCCAGGCAGGCCGACGGGAGGGAGAGGAGGAGATGAGAGGAGCGGAGAGACGGGGGGAGAGAAAACATGTCACTCAGGCGGGGCCCCGTCTCCTCGGTGTCTGGAGGCCTCGCCGACCCCGCCTGCCTGAGCGCTCCGTCGGATTCGCTGTCCACACTCGGACGGAACGGGGAGGGGGCCACGGCGGGACGCGCACGGGCACACACACCTACGCTGCGGAGGTACAGTGCTCGAACGCAGACGCGGACACACGTCCGTACACACGCGTATGGGAACCCGGGTGGAAGGGCTCTCCCTGGTTCGGGATGGGAATGGCCGCTGATTGACATGGTCAGTGTGTGTGTGTGTGTGTGTGTGTGTGTGTGTGTGTGTGTGAGAGAGAGAGAGAGGTGGCCGGCGTCCCCGTGGGTAAGAGGAGACGGCAGCCGGGCCTCCCCTCTGCAGCATTAATCCCAGGCAAGCCCCGCTGCTCCCGGCCGGCCCCACCTCATTAACGGATCGCCGGGAATTAGCCTGGGTCATTACGACTACTCTGCATCTCTGGGCCCGGCTCAGCTCAACCAGGCCCGTGCTAATCCCAGGGGCGTGCTGGGGTGACGGGGGAATCAGACCGAGGTGGCACGGCACGCCGGGAAAGCACGGCACGCCGGGAAAGCAGGAGGGCGTGGGGATGGGAGTGACGTCGCTTACTCAGCCAGTTGTTCTACTGAGACCTTGAGACATCGAGACCTGGGGTTTAGCCCTGGCATACATTAAAAGAAGCAAACGCTGGTCAGTAAGTCGGGCAGGCCGTCTCCTCTCTCAGCCACCGTGGGTAAATGGGCTTTGCGGCCTATATGAGTTGGCCATGTCCGCCCCTCTCTCTCTCGCTCTCTCTCTCTCTCTTGCTCCCTTGCCCGACCCACCGGCTGGCTTCCACCGCCGTTGGAGTTGGTTTCCTGTGATTCTGGTTGCACTGTGCAGCATTCCTGCATCCTACTCCACCTCTCATCCGCACACCTCACCCACTGCTGATCCCACTGTCCTTCCCATGCCATGCACTTATATCCTTTAGTTTAATAAACATATTCTATTTTACATCTGATTCTTGTGTGATCTCCTGTCTTTTGTTAGGGGCCTGGAGCCAGTTGGTGACAGTGTGTGTGTGCGTTCGTGCGAGCGTGTATGTGTGTGTGTGTGTGTGTGTGTGTGTGTGTGTGTGTGTGTGTGTGTGTGTGTGTGTGTCTGTGTTTGGTTTATTGACCACAGGCCGTCAGCCTTTATGTGCCAGAGGTCAATTGATCCTGTGTAACTCTACAACCGAAGCCGTCTACAACCTGAAAGTGACCTGTTGCAACGGCCAGGATATATTAGCATCAGATTGGACCCAAACATGGAAGGAGCCCTCCAGTGTGTAGTCACAGTCAAACACACAGGTTATTACAGAGCTATAGACATAGACAAACACACAAGTTATTACAGAGGTGTAGACACAGTCAAACACACAGGTTATGATAGAGGTGTACACACAGTCAAACACACAGGTTATTATAGAGGTGTACACACAGTCAAACACACCGGTTATTATAGAGGTGTACACACAGTCAAACACACAGGTTATTATAGAGGTGTACACACAGTCAAACACACCGGTTATTATAGAGGTGTACACACAGTCAAACACACAGGTTATTATAGAGGTATACACATATAGGCACACAAACAAAACCAGAACACTGCCAACCAATCAACCTTACACCTGTGTGCTTCTGTGTGACCCAGCCCCTTGCCCGCCCCCTCAGCTATTTTTTGCCTTCACCTCTCTCTCTATCTCTCTCTCGTTCTCTCTCTCTGCCTCTCTCTTAATGGCTTTCTCTCCCTCTCCCTTTCTCTCCCTCTTCCTTTCTCTCCGTACATTTCTGACTCTCTCGTTCTGTCTCACACACACTCCCTCTCTCTTTACTTACCTCTCTCTCTCTGCATGTCTCTTGATGACATTCCCTCTCCCTCTCTACATCTCTCTCTCTCTCTCTCTCTCTCTCTCTCTCTCTCTCTCTCTGACTCTCTCCCTCTCACTCTGTCTCTCACACACTCTCTCTGTCTTTAATTACATATATCTCTCTCTCTCTTTTTCATTGGCTCTCTCTGTCTCTCTTGCTCACACCGTGTCTTATTTGGTCCATTTAATACCTGGTCTCTCACTCCACTGTGCTGCTCCATCCAGGACACAATGAGAACAAGTCTCTATTGTGGCTGTGTGTCAGTCAGGCCATCGACACAACAATCCAATACAATAGGCCCTCTAAAGTGTGAATGTGTGTGTGTGTGTGTGTGTGTGTGTGTGTGTGTGTGTGTGTGTGTGTGTGTGTGTGTGTGTGTGTGTGTGTGCGCACGCTAGAGAGAGTAGGGCCGCTCGAGTCGATGAGAAGGTCTGCCTCCTCTCTGGGCTCGGCCGGGTCCAGGTGTATGGTGACCGCTCGGGAACAATGGGGATTGTGTGTGGGTGCTTTACAAAGCGCCTGTGGAGAGGAGCTCCAGTAATCAAGTCTGTGTGCCTTTCTTCAGCGCACAGCCCCGCTGTAACTTTAGAGTGACGGCAAAACTAGGACACGTCCACCTCCATAGACACGGCTGCACACACAGTACGTATTCATTGTGTATTCTGGTGTTACATTTTATTACACAACACCACATTGCATTGCATGCAAGTTCTACTCAAAACACACTGAATTGGCGACGTGTGTGAAATGTGCTACACCATTTTTTCACTTGACTACACTAAACCCTACATTACATTTCACCACACTACGCACGTCACTACACCACACTACGCACTATACTACACAACACTACGCACTATACTACACAACACTACATACTACATATTGTGGCGTAGTGTGGAGTACTGCAGATCTACACAGACACAGCCATGCAATCGCACTTAGCTCCGCAACACGGAGGCGTGTTTGTGTAGATTGTGTGTGAGGAGAAACGCGCGTCCCCTCTTGCAGGGAGGCACCAGCCCTGGCTACAGGCTGCCGCAGTGACACCTGAGAGAAAGAGTGGCGCTGGGAGTGTGTGAGAAAGAAATGGAACCGCTGGGAGGGTGTGGGAACCTGTCATTCCCAAACAGGAAAAATCAGCTCCAGTTACCTCCGGCTGCTTCACTGCAACCTGACCTCTCCCTCGCGCCTCCTCGTTCACCTCACACTTTCACGGAACCCCCTTCCAAACACAGCATCCATATCTCCTTCTGTCTGGACGCGATTTGAAGGTTTTATTTTAGCACAGGTACTGGGTTTTTAGATATTACGGTGGGGGAAAAAATCAATTTTACTTGGGAAAAAAATCACATGAAAGGCAGCATGAACCACTGGTGACCTTCGGAATATATTACGGCTAAAAAGATTGATATTACACAGTATTTCGGCATTCAATTCAAAGCACTCCGGAATATAAAGAATACTTTATTTTGCTGGAGGAGCCTGTGATAGCCAGCGCGACTGTGACAGCTATATATAGACCCAAGAAGTACACCACCAACGGCATAAACATCCACATAAACAATCGAAACAAAGCACAACACTACAGCCTATGAACTCAAGTATTATGTATTCTCTTTGGCTGCGTTGTACATTTTCCCCTTCTGCAAATGTCTCTTTCTCTGTGTCTCCGGCTCTTAGCCTTGAGCTCTTGTCTGACTAGTCTGTCTCTCGGGAGCGATTGCTTTAGTGGTATCTGCGGTATGCCATATGTAGCATGAACGACACGATTCTGAGGTGACTGTGTATGAGAGTGTGTGAGCGTGTGTGTGAGAGAGAGATGCGTGTGCGTGTGTGTATGTGTGTGTGTGTGTGTGTGTGTGTGTGTGTGTTGGGATGACAATAACCCAGGCAGTCTGTTGTGTTCAGTTCAGCCCCAGTCTGCCATTCTGAGGAGACAGCGGGAACATTTTGCCCCGAGGTCTCGGAGACGATGAGGCCAGACGAGCACGTACAGTCCCTGGGAAACGTGTTGCCGGCTTAACGCCGCCACTCCACGGAGGAAGGGTTTCACCCAACGTGACCTTTGCCCAGACATTTTGTCTTCTTTCTATCTCTTTCATTCAGACAAGTTTAGAATATATTTATCCCCCCTTTCTTTCATGACAAATTTCTCATGCACAAGGACGCACGCACGCTCACACGCACACACACACACACACATACACACACACACACACACACACACACACACACACACACACACACACACACACACAGACATACACACACACACACACACAGACATACACACACACACACACACACACACACACACACACACACACACACACACACACATCTAAGCGCAAACACAGGCACACTCACCCATACAACCACACACCCTCGATAACTAATTTGAGACCTCAGTCTTGCCAGCAAGAGTTCAGTCCCCATATCCAATAACACAGAGGTGGGCTGAGAAAGGTGGAGAGAAAATGATAGATAAGAAGAGAGCAGAAGAAGAGAAAAACTCAAGGCGAGGGCTATTAACTTCAGTCAGATGGAAGCTCCATGGCAAGAGCACACGTGTGTATGTGTATGAATGCCTGTGTGTGTGTGTGTGTGTGTGTGAACGCCTGTGTGTGTGTGTGTGTGTGTGTGTGTGTGTGTGTGTGTGAATGCGTGGGTGGGCACGTGCGCGTGCATCTGTGTGGGTGTGGGAGTCGGTGTGTTCGGATGGTCTGGGCCATGCATCTTTCATGGGGCCCGGTCCAGACTGAGATTACATGCATGACCACAGCCAGTGAACGTTGACTGCACGCTTACTGGCCGTCTCCAGTCCACTCACTACAGAGCCCCGGTCCACCCCGTACCAACCGAGCGTGGAAAATCATTACCCCCAGCCCTGGGACTCCCTCAGCTCACTCCGCTCCGCTCCGCCATCCATATTCATAGGGCGTTTTGGGATGAATGGTGGGAGGGAGAAAAGAGGGGCTGACCATAGCAGAAAGAGCTCCGTCAACGCTTTCTTTAATATTTGGGAGTCGCCGTTGGAAATGATCAGCAGGCACACGGGCCGCTTTTAATCGGGCCGACACGGTGAATTCTAATTCTTCTGCTACTTCAATCAATGCCCCCGATTGTTCTGCTTGAAGTATCACATGCGCACAAACACACACACACACACACATCCACACACACGCACACACATCCACAAGCACACACAAACATACCAGCTAATTTGAATAATGATTTGTGTTTCTTTTTCTTTTCCTGGTCGCTGAATTCCGACAGAGCAAGGAAAGGAGACCAGTTGGGATTCTGGTTTGTTCGTGTGGTGGTAGTGGTTTGTGTGTGAGTCAGTGGTTATTTGTGTGTGCAGAGTCTTGTGTGCTTGGATAACATGGGCTGGCCATGCGGGCAGTTTGCCATGGGTTATTCGCTCTGCACATGGACATTGCAACATGTCTTCCCGCTAACTAAATCTCCCATTCGACCACATTCCAGATCTCAACACCCAGTCAAATCCTCACACACCTTGGCTTGGAAGTAATCCTCCAGAACCAATCGGCCCCACTCCAACAGTTATGCAGTACCTAGCCAACCTTAATGTCCACGGTGTCTCCTCCCAGAGGTGTGGAGCCCCGCTCAAGATGGAGTGTGACCAAGCGTTTGGTAAAAGAGTCGGCTTATCACAGCTCCAATAATCATTGGCTCATATCATCTGCATTTACAAGGTGTATATATTTTTTTTGCACTAAAAATCTCTTTCCCAAATCTCCAGATATTAATCAAAGGCTTTAAAGGGATCGTATTAATATTTATGCCACGCTCTCTGTTGCTTTATCTCTTTTCCTTCTCATTTCAGCAGTCTATCTTTGGGAACCGGAAAAAAGACGCAATAATTGTTAGACCAACACAGCCCCATCAAGGGCTTCTCGAATATTACACAAGGTTTTTTTCAGGCTGCCTGACATCCAGGCTCGTGAATAAGAAGTGTTTTGATAAGTATCTGGAGTTAAATATGGATGTGGCCTCTATGTTGTCTTGGCAGGGGGTAGAGAGACAGATACTAAACTGCTGTGCTTGATGAATTATGAAAGAGAGGAGAATGATGCAATGTCAGTGTGTTTGTGTGCGTGTGTGTGTGCATGTGTGTGTGTGTGTGTGTGTGTGTGTGTGCGTGTGTTTGTTTGCATGTGTGTGTTTTGTGTGTTTATGTGTGTTTGCGCGTGTGTGTGTTTGTTTGTGTATGCGTGTGTTTGTTTGCGTGTGTGTAGGTGTGCGTGTATCTGTGTGTATATTTCCATTGAGTGAGTAAATAGAGAATATGCTGGAAGTAATCCTGTTTCAATTTAGTACAGTGTGTCTTGAAGGTAACACTGTCATGCAACGTCAAGTGAGGTTTCATCCCGTTGTGTAGTCAAGCTTACCTTTTTAAAAGGCCGAAACAATGCCACCAAGGAGGTCCTAGTCTGAGGCAGTGTTTGTAGTTCAGACCCTCGGGCCAGGCACTGATGCTTTTCTCCAACTCATTTCTGTTTCGCATTTCTGCATTGATAGTGATTAAGACAAGAGAATCATTGGAGTCACTGCCAATACGGATTCTCCACCCCTTCCTGTACTGTTTCTGCGCTGGGGGTGTAAGGTTTGCGGGACGTTGTAGTTGCGACATCCAGAGAACGTTAGCACGGGACTATGGGAGTGCGGCCGCGTTGGGCCAGCCTAGATGCCAGTGTTTATCCCCTCATGAAAGCATGGCCCACTTCTGACTCTCTGGCCTGGGTGAAAATGTGGAACACAAGCCCTGCCAAGAGGCAAGGGAAAGGCTGGTTGAAAACCCACGCGTGCACTCACACACACACACCCCGCCCCTCCACACACACTCACAGAACAGAACCGAACAGAACACAGGAGCCAATGTGGAGCACAGGGGTCGATCCAGAGAAAGGAGAGCACCAGAGACTGACACCCAGGCCCAGCTCCTCTCAGGCCCGCTCCCATGGAGACAGAGGGAGGACTGGTGGGAGGTAGAAACGGAGGTGGTCGAAGGGGGGCTGGTGAGATCTGTGGGAAAGGATCCCAGTTAATGAAGTTAAGTTGGGAAAAAAGTGAAAGAAAGAGTAGGAAGGAGAGAGTGGGCGGTGAGAGAAAGAGAGAGAGAGAGAGAGGCGGGGGGGGGGGGGGGGCATGCTGTAAATAGAACAGTTACATAGCCTGGTACCTCCCTCTCTTTGCTGGAGAACAGGGTTTGGCTAATCCCACCAGTGTGCCATGCCCAGGCTGGCCCTCTTTAACCACCAACAATAAACACACACACACACACACACACACACACACACACACACACACCTGCACACACACACACACACACACACACACTGTGCCAAAGGCTTTGCAGCAGAGCTCATTACTTATGTAGAATGGTTGGACTACAGAGTTTCAACACCAGTTGCGCAATGCAGATGACTCTGGTGATGATGATGATAGAGATGTGTTATTTCTTCATCGAGATTTTGTCACTTCCAGATCTATTTCCATTGAGTATTATTTGCAGGCAGAACAAATAGTCCAAAGTTGTCCTTTCTCACGTTTGCAATGTACACACGTGTGACATAAAACCACAACCAACGACAACAAATGACAATGGATCATAGCATGATGCTCCTATAAAATATAAAACAACCGTTACTGTTTATCATCTGAAGTCACAGCACCCATGTGTCGATGAGGAGCAACCCAAGAGCCACCCGCCAGGCCAAATGAACATTCAAAGCAGACCGTCTGCCTCTGAGGCTCCTCCAGGCTGACACTCCTGCAGTCCCTTACACAGACACGCTTAGTTAGGCCAGGGCCTAGCAGCAGGACACAGGGCTGATGGAGAAGACAGAAGTCTCTGCCTTCAGTCAAAACAGCAGGGCTCTGGTGAGAGGGGGGGGGGGGGGGGGGGGGGGGGAGGGGGGTGGGGGGGGGGGGGGGAACGGGTGGTGTGGCTCAGACTGGAACGGGTAAAAACTCCTACGTCAATCTCACACTCACCGGAGATAAACACACACACACGTTTATTGTTCTTCGTGAAATCGAGGTGATACCAACTGACTCACTCTTCCTTGTGGAGCTCCAAACACACATGCATTCACTTGACAGTGTAAAGCAACAGGAGAACTGCCATGCCCGACTGTGTTCACTTTTCACCATCTGCATCAGGCAGGTAAGCCATTTTCCTTGTTCAGAATCCTGTGCAGGCGTACGCAACCACACATGCTGGCATGCGCACGCACACACACACACACACACACACACACACACACACACACACACACGCAGACACACACACACACACACACACACACACACACGCACACACGCACACACACACACACGCAGACACACACGCACACACAGTGAGAAGCATGTTCCCACATTCGCTCCTCAATAACCCTCTGGCACTAGCTGCCTTTCAGCCTCTCTCCCTTCACTGTAGCGGCTGATTAATCAATGGATCAATGAGTGCTGAGGGGAATAGAGCGAGACAAACAGCTGGAGCGGCACGCCGTTTGCCTCTCGTCTCGACGTTTTCCCACGATGCACCGTCTCCCGGGGACAATGGCTTCAAAGCTTTTGCATTTCATCGCCGTCGCCGCCGCAGACAGCGAGAAGAAACACCGATGGGGACAAAAGCAAACAATCATTTATTAGCCGTACTTTCTTTGATGGAAACAAACTCTTCAAAGACCATTCTCGCGTTTCCAAAGGTACCCGGCCTGAACATAAAAGGCGGCGATAGAAAGAAACGGCAAGAAACGACTAGAGCAAGGTGTTTTGGGGAATTGAATACACAGCTTTACTAAGTCAATAAAAAAGAACGGCACTGTAATTGGCCAGGGACAATGAGTGGCAGGCTGCTTGAGCTCATAGGCCGTGCCTGGTCGGTGCTTGGATGGGGAGAAGCTGAGAGAAGCCGTGCTCTCCATTCTGCTCTTCCAGGGCAGCGTTCCTACATCCCAGGCGCCGTTGCAAACTCCGGCATCACCAGGGATGACAGCTTCGGACGAGGTCGCTCCAGCCCCGATGCTGTCTCCGAGGCTGAGCCTGACCGTTGCCTTTCCCTATCCTGCCACAGGTGACCACACGGAGGAGCCTGCACGCTGAGCCCCCCCCCCTTCGCTCTCTGAACGACAGTCGTACGGTCTGGGCCATGACTCGGCCCTCCTGACCGGATGCTGACTCACCCTTGTTGTTGGGTGGCGGCGGCGCGAGCGGCTGTGCGTGGGCCTGGAGAAGCACTCGGCAGGAGAAGGGCAGCACGAAGAAGCCGGAAGAGGCATTATCACCTCTACCTACACTGTTAGTCATCCTGCCTTTTCCAGTCCTCTCTCTCTCTTCCTCTCTCACGCTCCCCCTCTCTATCTTGCCCTGCCTCTCTCTCTCTCTCTCTCTCTCTCTCTCTCTCTCTCTCTCTCTCTCTCTCTCTCTCTCTCTCTCTCTATCTCACTCTCTCTCTCACTCTCTCTCTCTCTCTCTTCCTTGCTCTGCCTCACTCTCACTCTCTCTCTCTCTTTCTCTAGCTTTTGCTCAGCGGGTCTTTCTAACGGCCGTTGGCAGCCCAACGCGCTCTCCTCCCGACAGCCACCTCTCCGTTCCCTTTTCTCTTTCTCTCTCCCTTCTTTTCATCCGTCCTGCCTCCCCGTCCCGAGGAGCTCGGCGGGGCACGTCGTTTGCGTCCCGCGGGGGACCTGGTGCCGGAGCCAATGGCTCGCGCCATTACGGAGCGGCGGAGGGAGGAAGGCGGAGACGGGAGGCCATCCCATCTGCTGCAGCGGCAAAGGACTCTCTCCCTGCTCCATGACTCTCGGGGGACTAGTCATTGCAGATCGTTTGGACCCGGCTGGCATGTTGTGCGCCCCCCCCCCCCCCCCCCCCCCCCCCCCCATTAAGCACAGCCGTTCCCGTGGTAAATCATGAAGAGGGAAACGACGGCGCGGCCGAGTTTGCAGGGAGCCTGTCAGGTTAATGAAAGCGTCGATACGGCCACCGTCGGAGGAATGCTCCCCATCGATCAGCGCGATGGTGTGCCGAGGAGGAACGGGGAGATTAGGCCGGAGACGGGCGGGGGGGCGGCGGGGGGGGGGGGCCAGACGAAGCCTGAACACACAAAGGGAGGGACGGGAGGATGAGGAACGGAGAGGCGGAGAGGGGAGTGGGGTACTCCTGTGTTCTGAGCAGGGCCGAGGGGGAGAGGGGAGTGGGGTACTCCTGTGTTCTGAGCAGGGCGACGGCAGCTCGTCTCCCTGGGATCGTACCTATGGCTGATGTGCTCTGGTTCCCCGCCGGCTGCCTGGAGAGGCTGCTGTGCTCACAGCTCCGCCCCTGGAGTCGCGCTGCTCTGTCTTCAGGGCACGCCGCTCCATCATTAGCCCCGAGGTCAGAGCGCGCGTAAACACACATACACACACACACACACACACACACACACACACACACACACACACACAAAAACAAACACACACAACGGAACAGGCATACTCACACAACACGTATAAACATGCAAACACAGGCTCCGCTAACCAGGCACGTAGCGAGGGGGTTGGTTTTGGGTTCGAAATCTGCAATTGGTCCTTTATCTTCTCCCCCCCCCCGGCTTAATATTTTATGGCTATGGGCCTGCCGCTAACATGCATGCCTTTGAATGCCCTAAATCCAGTACCTGCCTCCACCCTTTCTACTCCTCGAAATGGAAAGGGTCCAGCCGGAGAGCCAGCAACACAGACGTGGTCACAGGCCCACACAGCGGCCACACCACCCCCATGTGTGTCCGTTCGAACGGACCTGCCGACGACCCGAATGTGCTGTGACATCGGGGGGGAGCGTCTTGGCGCAGAGAGATGAAAGACGGCTGAGGGATGTTTATGAAGCAGAAAATGCACTCCAGAGCCGCACAGCACTGGAGGATCCTGAGAAAGGGTCAAAGGTCAGCCAGCCGTGCATCCCCGGGGGGTGGGGGGTAACCTTTGAGTAGGGGGTTGATTGGCCACGCCGGGGTGTTGGGTTGAGCCGGGAGATAACAGAGGATAGGTGTGTGCGTGTGTGCGTGCGTGTGTGTGTGTGTGTGTGTGTGTGTGTATAGGCAGAAGGAGGAGGAGGAGAGGAGGGGGTTCCGCTATGGTGAGCGATTTGGCTGACACGCCTGGCTTGGGTAGCAGGTCTGCTCTTCTCATCACAACGTCAGCACAGAGAGCAGGAGAGCGGGGGGAAACGACGTAGGAAGAAAGAGAGAGAGAGAGAGAGTAGAGAGAGAGAGAGAGAGAGAGAGAGAGAGAGAGAGAGAGAGAGAGAGAGAGAGAGAGAGAGAGAGAGAGAGAGAGAGAGAGAGAGAGAGAGAGAGGGAGAGAGAGAGGGGGGGGGCATCGAGGAACAGGGAGCCTGCATCGCCTGGGGAACATCTGTCGACACGTCTGTCGTCAGGTGAATTAGCTCCGGTGCGCGCAGAGAATTGCCAGCAAGACGCCGCCAGAGCGAGAGGAGACGTTAGCCACACAACACACGAGAGCAGATGGCAGTATCCGTCAGTGCCTCATAGACCAGTGCATGCAGGTACCCCCCCCCCCCCCCCCGTTATGTCCCTCCTTCATTCTCTCACTCTCTCTCTCTCTCTCTCTCTCTCTCTCTCTCTCTCTTTCTTCCACACACGCACCCACCACCACACACACGCTCAAACAGACGACGGCCTCAGCAAACAACGGGCCGTCCACAAAGCCGGTGGATTCCGCCGGACAGACACATTCCACTGGACGGACGCGTTCCGGAGCGTTTGCCGTCGACATTCCTTCAGTCTGTCGCCGCACGGCCACGTTCCACGCCGCGCGCTCGGGCACCGTCCGTGTCCGCACCCCGGGGGGAGGTCGATCGAGGTCATGAGGCGCCCGGCCGGTGGTGGAGAGAGTCCCGCACAGGAACGAGGACGCCGTTCTCAGTTCTCAGGCAATAGCTTCATTACTATGAAAAGTAGAATATAGTGAGTCTGCTAAAACCCATCGATTCTTAACGGTGACCCGTCCCTTAGTCTCGGTGACTGCTTGTTGGTAATCCCTTCTGAGTGTCTGGGCTGTGATTGGCTGCCCTGCCTGTCGCCCCAGGTCCAGACGACAGCGCTGGACGGTGAGAGGCCTCCCCTGACCCCCCTACAAAACTCTGGCCTGTCACACACACATACACAGACAAACACAAACACAAACACAAACGCAGTCGCACACTGCCTTGTCACACACACATACACAGACAAACACACACACAGACCAACACACACACACACACACACACTCTCTCAGACACACACACACACACACACACACACACACACACACAGTCACACTCTGCCTTCTCACATGCACACACACTGACAAACACAAACACACACACATCCAGTCACGCTGGGCCCTGTCACAGCAGAGCATCATCACGGCGCCCTCATGGCCCGCGTCCTTCCCCACTCTCCATCTGAGCGACAGGTCAGGCTGAAGCCCGACGCACTGACCCCATTCTGACAACGTGCTGGAGAGGCCGGCTGAGGTGGCGGAGCAGCATCGCACGTCTGTCCGTCGCCAAGTCTACCGGACTCAATCTACCGGCTTATGTCTTTGTGTCTCCTGGCGTGGGCTTTGTCACCAACTAGCTCTGGTCCGTGACAAAGGAGGGGAGTCCACGCCAAGGTTGGAGGAAGGGAAAAACGAGTTGAATGCAAATCGACACGTTTCTACTATGTGAATGGAAACCAGTGAGATCAGCGCTGAAGGGACGGAGGAGGGGACTTGAGATGTGGGGTGTTGTGATGTGAAAATAAGAAAAAGTGTGGTAACTACACGAGTCCCCACCACTCCAAACGGCAGCCTGTCATCGTCAAGTCCAGCGAGAGAACCAGTGCGGATCTTGTCCTGGCCTTTTAGCGATTTCCCTGACCCACAATCCCAGGTGTGCCTGATCCCTCTGACGAGCAGCCCACTCTTCCACCAGGTCAGCGCCCCATCCCCACCCCCACCCCCAACCCCACCCCCCACCCTGACCTCATGCTGCCAGTGGGAGGGGCGTCCCAGCCGGGTCGTCGGTCTGTTTGCATGTTTGACCGATTCCTCCTGTTGTTGCGTTAGGCTCACAGTGTGTTTCCTTAACGTCTATATACCTGACTGAAGGCATGATCACAATAACGGTCATGCCTTGAAACAGGCTGGGGAAAGAGCTCAGAAAAAGAGACAGAGAGAGAGAGAGAGAGAGAGAGAGAGAGAGAGAGAGAGAGAGAGAGAGAGAGAGAGAGAGAGAGAGAGACAGAGAGAGAGACAGAGACAGAGACAGAGAGAGCAAGAAAGAGAGAGAGAAAAAGAGAGAGAGAGAGAGAGAGCAAGAGAATGAAGGAGGGACATAACAAAGCAGTGGAGGAGCCATATTGATCCGGGGCTCAGAGTGATGAAGTCACGCGGCGCTGCTTAAACACATAATGGCCGTCCTCGTTGCTGCCACTCGCCGTCAAGGAGTGACACTAAGCTCCCGATGACAGCGGGGCTCACGTGGCGGAGCGCAAACCTCAACGCCACTTGTGCCCACGCCAGCAACCCGCCGGCGGACTCACGCGGCCACCGCTCTGCTAAATCCAGGTGTTCATTGGGACTTTGGCCTCGCGTAAGATCCCATCGTGTCACGGGCTTGAGTGATCTCGGAGAAACGTGGACGGAGGGGAAAACACCGCGAGGCTGAGTTCTCGGCGCTCCCTGAAGCAGAAAGGCAGGGAACGGCGGATATGACGGGGAACGCAACGAGGGCTTCCAGGCGATCCGCAGGGAGAGCAGAACGGGACGGGAGAGGGTTTGTCAGAGCGGCACACAGAGGTGGAGGACGACACAAGGAGGATACTGGCCTTTCTTCTTCTAAGGTTCCAGATGGCAGTCCTCTCATTCACTCTCTCTGCCACTGCCTCTCTTGATCTCTCTCTCTCTCTTTGTCTCCATCTCTCTTTATCTCTCTATGAACAGCACTGACACACACACACACACACACACACACACACACACACACACACACACACACACACACATACGCTCAAAAGCACACCGACTCAATTCATTAATGCTGTTTTCGTTCGTCTAGAGCCATAGGGAACCGACTGTTATGACATGTGTTTGCTAGTTTGGCCTTTTATGAACTGGAACGGGTAGGCTGTCGGGGGTATGCTCACACACACACACACACACACACACACACACACACACACACACACACACACACACACACACACACACGCACACATACCCCCTCAAACCCACACAGCATGTTGCACATTCAAAGCAAAAACCCACTGTACGCACGTGCACATAAACCGCCTTGTTCTCTGAGCTCTCTCAAATACACAGGCACACACACACACACACACACACACACCCAGACATGCACGCCCAGACAAATAGTCAAGCAGGGTTTCCGGGCCCAGCAGGGGGCCCTGTGTGCAGATAAGCCTTTAGCTGTTGATCAGGGCCTGAGTATGATCTATAGGAGGGCCCAGTGCTGAAGACATTTGTGGATCCGTGCCATATGGAGATGAACGCTCCCTCGTACGGGCCCTCTAATGAATGTAGATGGATCTTGGCAGTCCCCTATCCCTCACTACACACACATCGGCTCTCTCGGCTCTCTCTCTCTCTCACACACACACACACACGTACGCACGCACACACACACACACACGTTGGATGGTAGACTCAAATGCGAGTGAAGTGCCGAGTCACTGTCTCTCTGTCGGTCTCCCTGACACATTCAAACGCCGTCGGCTCAAGTCGCTGGAGAATCCTTTTATTGGATCCTTTCACTGAACGTCTCCTCCACGCGGCTCTGACTGTCAAATGCTTCTCCTCGTTGCCCCACATCAGACTCCAGTCGGCCCCACCGTTTCCGCGCGCCCGCCTCTCGCCGAGGTGTTGCCGAGCGCACGCACACACACACACACACACACACACACACACACACACACACACACACACACACACACGCGCGCGCGGTGGCGTGCAGTCCCGCCGCGGCGGCCCTTCCAAACGGCTGCCCCGTCTCGCGCTCCAAACGTGAGGTGTCATTTTTTAAACCCAATTACGCCCAGACACAGGCAGCCGGCGTGACGGGGGCCGCTCGGAAGCTCTGGGACCGAACGACTCGGAAGGAGGCGGAGAGACTCGGGGAGGGGAGCAGAGGAGCGCCTTCCCGTGGGTGGGGGTGGGTGGGGGGGGGGGCGAGGCCGCCTCTCTGTCAGCACGGCCGCGGCCGCGCGAGAGACGGTGGAGCCTTGTCGGAGGGCGCGGAGAGAGAGAGAGACCTCCCGCGGGGCCGGGCGGGCCACCATGTCCCGCCGGAGAACCCGCCATGTGCTTAAGGTCTGACAAATGGTGCAGGGCTGG
The DNA here is from genome assembly GCA_017639675.1 of Aplochiton taeniatus. Taxonomy (NCBI): domain Eukaryota; kingdom Metazoa; phylum Chordata; class Actinopteri; order Galaxiiformes; family Galaxiidae; genus Aplochiton; species Aplochiton taeniatus. Next base: position 39,618,133 of record CM030172.1, on the reverse strand, counting down.
AGAGAGAGAGAGACTACGCGAGGAGGAGAGGACTGAGGGCACCCTTGAATAAAACGGAGCTGGTCTCCGGTCCTTGTGTGTTCCACACGGCCGGCCTCGCCTGGGGGGCCTTCCTCACGCCCACCGAGGCCACTTCTACTTCAACGTCGCCAGGGGGTGGGGGCCCACGGTAGCGACGCCCTCCACAGATCACAATGGACAGCCGTGTGTCTTCCTCCATCGTTTTATGTCACTATGTTACAGAGACACTCAGGGTTCCTCCCAAACACAGAGACAACATCAAGAATGGCATTTTAACCCACCTATTGAAATGAGAACCATTCAAATTCCAACCTCCTTTACTGGGGCTAAATACTTCTCACAACAACTCTGCGCTGGAAGATCTTTCATTTCTTTCACCTCTGACCTCATGACAGTGCTGGCCTGGATTGCTGTTTGAGAAACGTTCACCACACTGAGCCACCGTGTCAGCCCAACCCTCATTTAGCATGGTTTTCACAAGCTGTAAGGCTTTGCAGATGACAAAGCACATGTGTTTTGAAACACCGTCGGTGCGTGGTTTACGCCGTTCGGAAGGCCCTTGTCTGTGCAACAGCACTGAAAGGATGGGCATTGTTCTTTAATAAGCGGCCCAAACCAGCGAACAGGCGGCCACTGTATTCTGCTGAGGTCTGCAAAGGTTTCGAATGCCCGAGGGAACGAGATATTGACTCATGGCCGCGATTTCAACATCGTCCACTTTGTTATTTGTATCTTAGTTAACGGCGTGGCTGTGGAGAGACACACCTAGAGGTACTGCCTTAATATAAACCCTCGGAAACGAATCGATGAGATGTCAAGATTACACTACCCAGTGTTTCTTAGCCTGACAAGACTACACTACCCAGTGTTTCTTAGCCTGACAAGACTTTCAGCCACACAATTAACATTATGACTCAGGAAACGTCTGAAACAAAGCCCTATTATTCATGGGAAAAATGTTGGCAATGCGGTATTTCACCATCGATATAAGCATTAATGACACCATACAATCCAAGGGTTTAACCATTTTATTTTTAAATAGTTACTGTAACTAGATAAAGAATCGTACTTTATTTCACTAGCGGACTCTCGCTGAGTTGTGTAACTCTGACACTTGACTGTGGCTGTGAGTAACCATGGGACTGTTTTTTTTCTTTCTTTGAAAGGGACTCAGCTACACTCTTTCTCTTTCTGCCCGAGTGCTGCTCTCTAAAAAGTCGGTTTGGAAGGGGGTTCTCAGGGTGTGCGGATCTGTACAAGTGCCAGTGTGTGTGTGTGTGTGTGTGTGTGTGTGTGTGTGTGTGTATGTGTGTGTGTGTGTGTGTGTGTTTGTTGTGTGTGTGTTTGTGTGTGTGTGTGTGCGTGTGGTGGTCCTGTGTGTGCTTCTCATTGACTCTCTGCAGCATTTGTATACACACACACCCCACAGCAGTGACACTGGGGTTGCCGGCTCACAAAAGCCTGCTGGCCATGACCTATGCCGACTGAATGCTAACGCCGGCAACGGAATGCCTGCCGCTGGCGCCCCCCCCACCCCCACCCCCCCTCAACACCACCACAACAACAACAAGGACGGCGACTCCAAATGGCAGAGCCTGCCATGTTTGATTTGCGGGCTACTACGCCACCCCGGCACGCTGAGGTAGGCGGAGGCAACATGCCATTCCACCGCTGGCGACAGGCTGGATCAATGGAGATGGAGTTATGAAAAGAAAAGGGCAGGTCTCCTGAGATTCCAGATGAATGGTGAGACGTCGTGTTATTGTCTGGGTTTTAGTTCCCGTGTTTTTTTTCTTCTCCTTCTTCTCTTTGTGGAGTGGTTTGTCAGAGAATGCCTCTCAGTTTGAGATGGTACATCGCCTCACAAACACGGTGCCCCAGCTGGGCTTTTGAGCATGCTCATGGATGGCGTTTTATTTGTGGGAGCCCAAACCAAATCACTAAACTGGGCCTGATCTTTTGGCCTGCCTTCATGTCTTCATTCAACTTCAACTTCATTACTCACTCTGTAAAAGTTGAAAACCTTTCTTCTCTCTTAACCTAAAAAACCTGTTGGACCTGAACATTTGTACCTGTGTTGCGGTCATCGTGTGTGCGTGTGTGTGTGTTTGCGGCTTCGAAATCGTTTTCAGGTTTTGTTTACCGAGCTGCAGCCTCGGGGTTGCTGCCCTAAACTGTTATGTCTAGCGGCAACCGCAACGCCCGCAAACCTTCCTCGCCGCTATCTCCTCTAGCCTGGCAGCAATTAGATACGCCCTTTGACCTCCGGTGCAGGCTATGGGAACACACCCAGGGGGGGTGGACGAGAAGAAACGGTAATTTCAGGGCCCGGCTCTAACCCTTTCATCCAGCAAAACAACCCCCACGGCAGGGGGGGGAAAGGCGGGAGCAGGAAGATGGGATGGAGGGGCAGAGGAGGGGAAGGAGAGAGGTACGGAGTGACGGGACAGGGAGATAAGAGGAGGGAGGCAGGCTGTGTTGACATCAGCAGGATGGAGGGAGGCAGGAAGATGTTTACGCTGTCCCCCCTGGGAGTCGC
>CM030172.1:39093073-39610573 GCA_017639675.1 Aplochiton taeniatus | reverse complement strand
CAACTTCCCTGTTAGAGTGCTGTTAATTCTACCAGGCAGATTACTGATGAGGTGAGAGAAGTTGTCAAAACTCCAATGGAGGGTAAAGTAAATGGCTTAGAATGATAGGCAAGGATTAGTTGTGACAGTTTGTTCGCGGCAGAGGGTGATAGCAAAGAAAAAATTGTGTTACTTGGCCACTTTTAGACAGCATGTGATAATTTATTCATCTCTAATAGGTTTTCTTTCAACCGAACATATTTTGTAGGCACCACGCCTTTTAAAACGAACAATCACTCCAGTAAATCACCAGCTCCACACCAAACCACCTTGTGTCCCACGGTTACACGACAAGCACAGTCAACATGGAACTACAGCACGCGCTGCAACACACGCTGCATGAAATATAGTGTAACTTTACGTTCTGCTGCCTGCCGTCGGCCGCCTGTTTTTAGGGAACCATTCTTCTTGTCGTCATGCCGACCTGACAGGAAACAGGAACCAAGTCTGAGGCCCAGCGACAGAGAGCATGCGGCTCACCCTGTCCCAGCGCCGGCCCGCTTTCCGATTCGACCCCTTTCGTCACACCTCATTCATCGCTGACGCCTGGGGTCAAGGTGTGACCTGTCCTGACATTCAAAGAAAGCAGGTCATAGGTCAAACTCTCTCATTAGAGACGGCTTTCTTCACGTCTCTGCCTTCTCAACTCCACAGAAGACATGGCCAGCGGAAAACCCCCTTTGGCTCCTTGGAATTTTAAGTGATTAAGGAGGCAGCCAGTTTACGTGGGATCTCAAGTTGGCATGGTTATCGTCATGGAAACGACGGTGTGTGTGTGTGCGGGTGGGGAGGGTGGATGAATTAGGTGAATTTCATGAGTGTGCTGTGCTCATTTCTAATGACATGCCTCTGGCGTTCCATTTCCCGAGATAGACAGAGCCAGGAATGATATTGGCGGGCAGATGCTCTTAATGGCATAATAGGAGCATGGCATACTCCTGAGGTGATGTGTGTGTTTTCAAGCACGTTTGGACAGGAGCTTCAACCACAACCCCCCCCCCCACCCTCCACCCCCCCACCCCACCAAACACACACACACACACACACACACACACACACACCCACGCACACCACCACCACCACCACCATCCTCATCCACCATCCTCATCCACCTCCCGCGCCCCAATTCACACACGTGTTCAATGGCTTTCCCTCTTCCTACTCTCTCAGTCCTCCAGAGAACAACACACTCTCTGACCCTGGAGTGAAAACTTAATTAATCTGATGATAATTCTGCACCCTATGCGGTAGATGAGCGCTAAGTGCTCCCATATCGCTCCCTGCCTGTTTACATCTCTGTATTTCTTCCCCTCCTCTCCTTCTTTTGTTCAGACTTTTTTGTCTAAATCTCTTCCTTGGCACGCAACGATTGACTTCGGAAAAAGGATTTATAGAGATAATTTAATTTGGATTTTAGAGAGAGAGAGAGAGAGAGAGAGAGAGGGAGAGGGGGGGGGGGGGGGGGGTTAGGCAGCCGCAGCTCTGCAATCTTCTTTAATTAAAAATCATATTTTTTGTTACTCTGGCTGTGGCATGGTGCTAATCCTGCTCTCTGGACTACTGTGACCCAGACCATCCTCTCCCTGCTCAAACCCATCACTCCTACCGACCCCCCCCCCCCCACCCCCACCACCACCACTCTGCCCTCCTTTTGAAGTCTTGAGAATTGGTTACGGCACTCTAAAGACAAGTGTGTATTTTCCCTTGCTCTGCCTGCCTCCCCCCCCCCCCCCCCCCCCCCCCCCCCCCCGGTGCCTGCCCACTCCATTCGGGCCAGGCTGGATGTGGAGGGAGTGGGATGTCGGCAGCTCCTGAAGAGGAGGGAGATGAAAGACTCTTCAGCTCTTTGTTTACACCGGGGCTCTGGACATGAACTGACGTGTGCATCCATCTTTAGCTGCTTCTTAAGCGTGGCCTTGGGCCTGCCCTGCCCTGCCCCGCTGGGGGAACATAGATGCAGGCTGAAGGTAAAGCGGTGGGTGACTGCATTCGGGGACGAGCAAAAAAAACTAAAAACCTTGAGGACTTTATACTCCCTTTGAAAATGTATTTTCAAAAAGCATTTGAAAATGACTCAAAATGTTGAACTAATTGAAGTATGGATGATAAAAGGCTACCTTATTTTCTCTCGGGCTGCTGTAAGATCATTGTTTTGTCAGACTGCACACACACACACACACGCACGCCCACACACACATCTACACACAAGCACCAGCTCTATAAATGGTGGACGGTGTCTAATACTGTAGCCCTAGATTTTTAGTTTGAGCAATAATGGACGCCTAATAAAAACAATAGAATTGCAAAAGTCACTCTGGTTAAATAACCTGACTCGTGGCTAAGTCCTTCATAACACAAAATTGCTGATTATATGTCCACAACTTTACAGAACCTTGCTACAGGTTTCAAGGTTCCATATATAATAAAACTGTAAAGTATCGACACTTGTACAAAATCCTACACTAGTTCCAGTGCCGTGAATGAAACCATGACAGACCCAAACCACGCTAAAGACAAAAAGTATGGCAGAAATGGAGGACAATGTAAAAATCTAGACAAATTCACCTCACATAATTCCAGAGGAAATGGAATAACTTAAGGACATGGTAAGGCCAATTTGTAGTATTTTCTTTTGGATGAATTTACAGTTTCTCTATTGGCGCATTTTTCTGCTTTCATCTTATATCATCATGACATCCATGTTCTGTTGCATAATTGGGGACAGTTTGGCCAATTTGTCAAAATAAAGACAGCATCGGTTGTGTGTTGAGAGTTGTTTTTCTCTTTACAGAAGTTGACCTCAATATCAGGAAATGTTAATACTTTAATGTTCTTTGTAACTGTGAAGCAGGTTTGCTAATGGCTAGGCTTATTAGCAAACAGAATCTTATTTCTTATTTGGCTTATTCATCGTGACCCTGCGTTGAACTGTGAAGTTTGCGCTCCTTAATTGCTTCATCAGTATGGGGGAATTCATGTCTATTTCAGAATGGTTAGCACTTAGTAATTTGTTTACATGATATTTCTAAGAGTGATAATGAGAATGTGCTATGTTTAATAAGAGCTTGTTTACTAAGGCACTCTCTTGTACTCTTTTTTTTAACCACTTGGTAAAAAGAAGTTACTGCACACTGTGTCGCTGATAATACGTTTAACCAACCTGTCTGGTCATGGGAAGCAAATTCACAGCAGGTTTTCACCTGACTAAATTGTACAACAACACGACCTTGACACTTTTCTTCTAGGGAAGTCCAGAAAAGACACCAAGAAAGACTGAAAACGCTCAGATGCCTCCGAGGTTAACCCGGGATTCCATGGCCTCAATAATGTGCACAATTAGCTCAACCGAAAAGCAATCATGTTGCATTTGCGGTCGAACGCGAATGCACATCAAGGCATGTGTTGACGTGAGTGCATTCTTCTCTCTTTATTCATGGCGGGAGTGTGGAAAGTCCCCCTTGCTCAGCGTGCTCAACAACGCTCCGCTTAACACGCCGTAATGAAACGGCTTTGATACCAGATAAGCCCCAGGCCCGGTCGGGCTTTCCTCAGGTAGGGCTACAGGTGAGCCCATCCGTCATTCCCCACTACTTTCCCTTGTCCTGGGCTCTGGAAAACTGCCCGCTTGCTTGCACAATGAGAGAGTGAGGGCCCCCACAATTCCGGGCTGACATCCTGTACATCAGACAGACAATGCCAGGAACACTCCGCAGTTTTTTTCTCTCAAAGCACAAGAAAGGCCATCTTTTACCACTCCAGTTACAATGTCGCACAGAGGATCATATCTTAGATCGATTGATCTATATACAACCCAGGGAGTTGCTGGGGTGCACACACACAACGGCCAGACGTGCACGCGCACACACACACACACAAACACACACGCAAGGGCTTCTCCATTCGTGCTCACAGGCGTGGCATCAATCAGTTGGAGTGATCGCAGGCTGGCTGGCGTAGGCCTCGCGAGCTGACAGACCTTTTTCGTTCCCTTCATGTTGTTATTGAATGTTATCTATGCAGCTGCGGTAGCCTGTATGGACAGACCCTCCGCCATGCGTGAAGCAGTTTCCTCTACGTGGAAAGGATGAGAACAAAAGCGGCCATTGTCCCTCCTCGCTTCACTGTCCCTCTTCTTTATTGAAAATATTTTGCTCATTCGCCATTAATTATACAAAAACAATAATTTAGCTGCTCGCCCCGCAATTTGGAGGGTACTTGAACCGTTCTTTAATCTTGGGTATGAATAAAGAACAACATTGTGTGAATTTAGTCCAGTAAAATACATACCGAGAGCAACACGATAATTAATGGATAATGGGGACCGATGTTATCAACACTTGAGATTTTCAATTCAACTGACATTTAGGTGCCTTTACTTTAAGGCATTAATTAGTTGATTATCTGTGCAGGTGGGAACAGAGGGAGAAGAGAGAGACGGAGGTAGAGACAGAGAGAGAGAGAGAGAGAGAGAGAGAGAGAGAGAGAGAGAGAGAGAGAGAGAGAGAGAGAGAGAGAGAGAGAGAGAGAGAGAGAGAGAGTGGGAGAGAGAAAGAGAAAGAGAAAGAGAGGGAGAGAGAAAGAGAAAGAGAGGGAGAGGGAGAGAATTAAATAAAGATACAATGGATATTTCCCCCAAAGGTAATACACTGGCATGCTCTCTATTCATCTATTCATCAGTTCTTGTCAGTTGTAACCACTACTAGACCCAGGACCACACCTGAAGTCCAGACCCCAGCAGGTCTGTGGCCTCTGCTAGCCTGAACGTTGGAGCCACGCACCATAAGCGACTTACAAAATGGTCGGGATCCCTTATCGCTCCAAAACGGCGCCACTGCTTCCCTACGCTTCCACGACACGTGTTCCGAGGATTACATCTGTCACTGTGCGCATTGAACAACGCCGTGGTGTTTTCTCAAGCCTTACAAAACCACGTCTATCAACCCGGAACATTGCAAGCAAGCATATGCTCAGATCTTCCATAGTTGTGTGTGTGTGTGCGTGTGTGTGTGTGTGTGTGTGTGTGTGTGTGTGTGTGTGTGTGTGTGGCTTGGTAGCCAACAGAGACTTTCCCCCTCTCGTCTGCACACAACGCTAGAGTAAATAATTAAGAGCGGCTATGTGCAGGGACTTGTTGGGTCCCCCCCTCCACACCTGCTAGTGGTTGGCATTCCACGAAGCAAGCTGAGGTTGAATAAATATATACATGTGGAATGTGCCCCCGAAACTGTTATGAGGAGCCAGCAGGGCAGGCCTGCCTTAGGAGCTACACAAGAAGAATGCCACCCATTGAGGTTAGCATATCGCTAGATGAAAGACCATTCTGCTGCGTGTGTGTGTGTGTGTTTGTGTGCGCAGTGGCTGTTTGGACGTGTGTTAGATGTGGAGATTGGCCAGTCGATGTCACACAGTGGCTTTTCGGGTGTTTAGTCTCAAAAGAGGGCGGGGGGGAAAGCGCCTCTGTTTCCTCCTGCTTCTCCCCGGCAGCTCTGCTCTGTACAGCTTCAACGAGGCCACAGCTCAGCCACTCTCCCAGCCTTGAGCATGCGGAGACGGCCGAGTTCAGCAGGAGTTTGTGTGAAATCTGCAGCCAGTGACACCTTACCCCACATGTTGTATTCCCTAAACATGACTTTAGTTGAATGTGTGAAGCTCTCTCGAAAATGAAACTTAGTTTTCCCGTTCAACACGGTGTCTATGTTGTTTGCTGACGGCCCAACACCACGGGTTCTAGAAACCAATCTTGGCCTCACAGGCTTCCTTACATGGCCGGCGTTCTTTTCTTGGGGTTTTATGGGTCACTAGTTTGGAGACAGAGCCGGCTAGCAGGCCCGCTGGGTTCGCAGATTTGATGAGCTATTGAGAGTTAACACTCATTCATTAACCTTTACCATGGCCAATGATTCATCTTGCTACACACACATGCACACGCACGCACGCACACACGCACACACACACGCACAACCACACCGTGTGGATCTAATTAATTAATTTGACGTGCCAGCCCAATGTGTAGGCGTGCCACACACGCCCTATTCATAGATACAGTATATCTCCAAAGATTTGTAACACATTAGCTCACCTATTCTCCATAGATACGCGACTATTAAGAGTTTGTCCGCGTGTTTGACATTCCTCTCTCCTCGTTACCTGCCCGACGTACCTGTCTAATAACCCATCATTAGAATTACAATGTCATGCATTCAGGTATTTGGAACACTACAGCCAGTGAAGGTGTGTCGATGTGAACTGCATGCACCCAGACTGCCAGTGAGACGGTGACGGCTTTGTTTTGACTGGGGACAGCGTTGTCCCGTCTACAGGTCGAGTACCTGCGGGGCAGACTAAGGTGACGTAACCAGGGGCTGACAGATCGGTCCGTCTCCAAAGCCACGGCCAGGCGTGATCGGGAGGTCTGGCCGGCCCGTGAAGCCCCTGTCCGCTGAGGGTTAGGGCGCGCTGCCTGGCCATGGAGAGGAGCGCCCAGCCCTCCCGCCCGACTCCCCGACTCACTGTTTACTCCCGGGCAAGTTGAGCAGAGCTGTGTTTACGGGACGCGTAAGCACGCGGGATCTGTGGTCGGCGGTTGCGACACGGGCTTGGGCTGGGAGTTTCTGTAGACTTTAGCGCTCCTGCTTGGGCTGACTCAAGGGGCACGGCGATGAATCACATGCGAATCATGTGTGCGTCTCAGCAGCTTACTGTAATACTGAATAGACGGGGGATCTTTATGGAATTATTCAACACTCTTAACAAATGAGTGCAAAAGTTGCGCTGTCCTCCTCAACTTCCAGAAGAGACAGTGAAAACGAAGGGCTTTAAATGATTTCATGGTTCTAATATTGCCGTGCTGTAAATCATTGACCAACTGCCTGCAGGGCCCAAATGACTTCATCTCATTTTATGACCAAATAATTCATGCAATTTGCTGAGAGTAATTTGAAAAGACGAGAATTGAAAATAGAAGGGCCAAGTTTGTGCAAGCGTGTGTCTGTGAGTGTGCGTGTGTTGGATAAAGAGAGAGAGTGAGAGTTTGTGAGAGTGTATTGTGATGGGAAAAATGTGTATGTGTGTGTGTGTGTGTGTGTGTGTGTGTGTGTGCGTGTTAGCGAGAAAGAGATAGCTAGTGATAGTGTATGTATGTGTGGGTGCCTGTGTTAGGAAGAGAGAGTTTGTGAGAGTGGATGTGAGTGTGTTTTCGTGTGCGTGTGTGTAAGTGTCTCCGAGTGGCATGCAGCGGCCTGCGGATGGATGAATGATTAATCTGTAGTCTTTGTGGGTAATTTAGATGTCAGGCCGTCTTCCTCGCGCTCTTTTGTAATCGTGTGTGTGTGTGTGTGAGAAAAAAAGCCACCTCTACCCTTTAGTCTGGCCCAGTCAGGAAGGAGCTGTAAAGAGGCTGTAATTCCAACTGTCTGGGAGTTGATAAATAGAAAGGGGTCAGCGAGGGTAAACATAGGCAAGGGGAGCCGAGGGCCATGTGTCATGTCAAAGAGGTGTTCTGCTTAGAAGAAACAGGTAGAGGGCTTCCCCTGCGACGAGGTGTTTCCCTGGCGATACGTGCTTCTCTTGTCACGCCAGCACGGAAATGACATGCTGCTCCTGAGTGATGGAGGTTAAACAACAAGATATAGGAAGCCATGGACAGCATGGCGGAACTCTCAAACAGACACTGGGTGCAGCTGAGAGGGTTGAACCAGGGGAAATCCACTGCGACCATGCACTCCCAGACACAGAGAGACCCATTACAGAACATTCCACTTATCTTTTCTTTCACCCAAGCAAATCCTGTTGCCTTTATGATGAGTCTGATAAGGGCTCTACTAGGAAAACAACACTGTGAGATATGTATTACACATTATCCATACAGTATGTATAACATATATTATACATTTTATACTGAATTACATATATATTAACAATTTGATACTGAACTTAATTTGTAGTTTCAGAGGTTGCAAGGGGGGTTTCGGTTAAGCTGCCCATTGGCTTGTTTTATCAGGATCAATGCTGACCTGTGGTATTCGCCTTAGGGGAGGGTTAACTGCACCCAAATGGTGAAACTATTGTGTACGCGGCTGGAAGATCAATCGGCACCCTGTGGTGACCTTGTAGTGACACTGTTGTGAAACAGGAAAGACCTTAAAAGATAAAGGGATTGAGGTTGGGACAGCAAGAAGTTTCAAGGAACCCATCTTTTCAGACGATGTCTTACTGCTTCACCATTGAGAGTTGCCTGTGTATAAATACTGTGACTGAACAATTGTAAGTGGTGAGTTGCACTAGGTAGCACCCCACACGTATTTTTACATAAACCATTACTTTAACTTGGGAAATGGTGTTTTTGTTCGAAGCCTTCTTCCCCCTCGTATAAGGTGATTTCCACCAGAGGCTACACGGAGATGAAAGACGGGAGGGAAATGTCTGGGAGATGGAATGAAAGATAGCGACAGACAATCATTTTTCACCTTCTCTAACCTCCCAAATGACAGTGTGTTTAGAACGCGGCACATGGCTGACTCGGACAAAAAGCCACAAGCTAGGAGTAAGAGTGAGAAAGACAGTAAGAATGTAACAACAAAAACAGTAAACCCACGCCCATAAAATATCTCCACTTTTCCCCCTCTCTCACACATGGATTTTTGCTGGAATTGTCCCCTGTGAGCAACATTTCCACAAATGTAAGAGAGACATTCTTTTGAGAGGCAAGTGTGAGCTTTTTCAGGATGTGCGAGTTTCGGCACGAAACCCGTACTTTGAGATTTTTATTCTCAGGATTTGTTTACAGAACACACACATGCGCACACACACGCACACACACGCACACAGTGTAATATCTCACTGGATGATTAGGTATTTTCCTCTGGGCTTGTTATCTTCTTTAGTGCCAGGGCAGAGCAGTGCTGGCCTCTGCAGAGTGTGAGCTGGAAGCACTTGTCACCTCGTGCCTGCAAGCCTCTATCACTCCGGGGCTTGGCTTGGGTGGGAAAATATTACATCTGAAAGAGAAAACAAGGTTATAAACGAGCGAGCCAGAGGGCCACAGGATGGGGAAAGTTATTCTTTTGGCCCAGAAGAACAATGGCAGCCTGGACTGAAGAGGCCTGGTTTGTCTGGTGTCAAGAGGAAAAAGATGTGTGTGAGAGAGAGGGCTTTACAGGGGGACAGACAGGGTGGGGGGGGGGGACGGAGAGACAAACTCACACCATCAAAGCACAAGCCCTGATACAGACTGCTACTGACGCTGCAAAATAGATTACGAACAGAATTTGTGTTGGGAGGTTGAGCGGGCGGTGTTAGGGGGGCAGTTACATTATCTGCCAGAAAGACAGGGATGCCAACACAACAATAAGGCGAGGGGAATGGTGGTAGGAGGTAAAAGATTGCGATAAATATATTGCAGTCTCATTTTAAGATGGAGGGAGAGAAAGGCAGACAGCGCAAAGACCCGATTTCTTTTTTCTTGTTTTTATGACATAGACATACTTGGGTCTAGACTCCTGGAATTGAACATCTGGAATAAAAGGAGAGCTGGCACACACACAAAGAGGTGTGCGTGTATCAACCCAACACTTCCCACTGGAATGAAGGTGCCAGCCGTTTGACGGGGTGGCCCCCTGCACAGGGCTCGGCGCAAGGCGGTTTGACAGTTGGCCTCTTGTTATCTGGTCGTGGCTCACATTGTTTCTGTGAGGCCAAACAAGGGGCTCCACTTGGGGATCGTTAAAAAGCCATCGAGGCCGACCCGGCGACGCCCCGTCCTGACACAAACGGCACCTCTTCTTCCTGCCTTGGCGATGGCGAAACGGTGGGAACCTGGAAAACATCGGCGCCCGGCGTTTGTGTCAGCGGAAAAAGACGCCGTTTGTCACGTCCATCATATTAGCCTCTGCTGCACACGGCTGAGGTTGCCAGGGTAATCATTTTGGGGGGTTCCGCACAGGAGCTATTGAGGCCAACGTAATCTGTCCGGCCCTGCCACTGAGCAAGCCACACAGTCAACTGCACGGTACCTACGTGGTCCTCCCCCACTCATAAAACACTGGGATGTACTCAGACACTTTGTTCTGATGCTCTGTACGTTCACAAAAGGCCGCCCGCAGCTAATTCCTCCCTCTTTTAATTGCGTACCAAAAAAAATTAAAAAGAAGAAGAAAAAATAAAAGGTAAATGATAGGTAGCTGTCTCATAAATTCACTGCATGTCTTTCTGTCTGTCTGCTGGCTCTCCCTCGTACGGCCCTTTGAAGAGATTAGGAGAGCACACACAGAACCTGAAGAGCCCATTGATTTCCACCTGAAGTGCAGATGCTTTGTCTCCGAGTGTCGGCTCCATAATCACACGGGGAGTTTTGATAACGATAATAACGGCTGTGGCAGTGAATGCCTGTGCCGGCGTCTTCCTAGTGAATGCCTGTGCCGGCGTCTTCCTAGTGAATGCCTGTGTCGGCGTCTTCCTAGGGGAATGCCTGTGCCGGCGTCTTCCTAGTGAATGCCTGTGCCGGCGTCTTCCTAGTGAATGCCTGTGTCGGCGTCTTCCTAGTGAATGCCTGTGCCGGCGTCTTCCTAGTGAATGCCTGTGCCGGCATCTTCCTAGTGAATGCCTGTGCCGGCGTCTTCCTAGTGAATGCCTGTGCCGGCGTCTTCCTAGTGAATGCCTGTGCCGGCGTCTTCCTGGTGAATGCCTGTGCCGGCGTCTTCCTAGTGAATGCCTGTGCCGGCGTCTTCCCAGTGAATGCCTGTGCCGGCGTCTTCCTAGTGAATGCCTGTGCCGGCGTCTTCTTAGTGAATGCCTGTGCCGGCGTCTTCCTAGTGAATGCCTGTGTCGGCGTCTTCCTAGTGAATGCCTGTGCCGGCGTCTTCCTAGTGAATGCCTGTGCCGGCGTCTTCCTAGTGAATGCCTGTGCCGGCGTCTTCCTAGTGAATGCCTGTGCCGGCGTCTTCCTGGTGAATGCCTGTGCCGGCGTCTTCCTGGTGAATGCCTGTGCCGGCGTCTTCCTAGTGAATGCCTGTGCCGGCGTCTTCCTAGTGAATGCCTGTGCCGGCGTCTTCCTAGTGAATGCCTGTGCCGGCGTCTTCCTAGTGAATGCCTGTGCCGGCGTCTTCCTAGTGAATGCCTGTGTCGGCGTCTTCCTAGTGAATGCCTGTGCCGGCGTCTTCCTAGTGAATGCCTGTGCCGGCGTCTTCCTAGTGAATGCCTGTGCCGGCGTCTTCCTAGTGAATGCCTGTGCCGGCGTCTTCCTGGTGAATGCCTGTGCCGGCGTCTTCCTGGTGAATGCCTGTGCCGGCGTCTTCCTAGTGAATGCCTGTGCCGGCGTCTTCCTAGTGAATGCCTGTGCCGGCGTCTTCCCAGTGAATGCCTGTGCCGGCGTCTTCCTGGTGAATGCCTGTGCCGGCGTCTTCCTAGTGAATGCCTGTGCCGGCGTCTTCCTAGTGAATGCCTGTGTCGGCGTCTTCCTAGTGAATGCCTGTGCCGCCGTCTTCCTAGTGAATGCCTGTGCCGGCATCTTCCTAGTGAATGCCTGTGCCGGCGTCTTCCTAGTGAATGCCTGTGCCGGCGTCTTCCTAGTGAATGCCTGTGCCGGCGTCTTCCTAGTGAATGCCTGTGCCGGCGTCTTCCTAGTGAATGCCTGTGCCGGCGTCTTCCTAGTGAATGCCTGTGTCGGCGTCTTCCTAGTGAATGCCTGTGCCGGCGTCTTCCTAGTGAATGCCTGTGCCGGCGTCTTCCTAGTGAATGCCTGTGCCGGCGTCTTCCTAGTGAATGCCTGTGCCGGCGTCTTCCTAGTGAATGCCTGTGCCGGCGTCTTCCTGGTGAATTCCTGTGCCGGCGTCTTCCTAGTGAATGCCTGTGCCGGCGTCTTCCTAGTGAATGCCTGTGCCGGCGTCTTCCTATTGAATGCCTGTGCCGGCGTCTTCCTAGTGAATGCCTGTGCCGGCGTCTTCCTAGTGAATGCCTGTGCCGGCGTCTTCCTGCGGCTCCCACCCAGCGGGCGGTCGAGCTCCAGAGCAGCGGCGTCAATCCAGTCCACCCCTCCCTCCTCCCACTGGCCGTGAGCGCCGACTGCGGAGGAATCGGCTCCGGGAGTTCGCTGCTCCTTCATGCGAAGGCGTTCCTGGCTGCCTGGGTTTCGCAGTGTGTCTGCGTGTGTGTGTGTGCGCGTGTGTGTGTGGCATGTGTGTTGCACATGTGTGTGGGTCAGAGAAGGAGAAGGGAATGGTTGCTACGAATTCTCTCAATGCCTTTGAACCTAAACGCTGTTTCATGCATGAAACTCCTTTGGAGAGGCTACGAGTGGCACCATGATCCTCTCTCTCCAGGGGGAGCCGGGGCTTATAATTCCCACGCCGAGTCGTAGTCATCTCCGAGTGACAGGACCTCGACTCCACACAGTGACAGTCTGATTACAGCGGCATGCTCCTGTAAGGCACCTGGGTGATGACTGGTTGGGAGAGAGAAAGAGGCCCGGCACTCTGTTTACAGCCTGGGCGTCATTTCTTTAAATGGGAGACAAAGGGCCGCACTGTGGTACAGCACAAGACCTCTCTGAGGTGCTGTGACGTGACGTTAGCACTGCCTATGAAGGTAGCATATGGGCTGAGTGTGGTATGAACAACAGTT
Organism: Aplochiton taeniatus; assembly: GCA_017639675.1. NCBI lineage: Eukaryota > Metazoa > Chordata > Actinopteri > Galaxiiformes > Galaxiidae > Aplochiton > Aplochiton taeniatus. Next base: position 39,597,919 of record CM030172.1, on the reverse strand, counting down.
CTGTTCTGCTACACTACTACTCTGAGGTTGTGTAACATTCTAACAGCACCATGTTGATGCGGGTTCTATTTTCACGGCAGAGGATGCCAGGACAATGACTTCAACAGGATTCCCCTAGTATCGTCCATGTGAGTCAGGGACGAGAGAGACTATGAGGGCTTTGTAGTCCAATACAGGAATGGGCAGATTCTTGTGACTTGTACAGCAATAACACAATACCGCCTAATAATGGTTTCCTGGATATGAAAACGTTGTTTATCTACAGGTGGGTTTAACGAACAGTCTATCAAAACAACAAAAAAGTAATCTCTGTGACTCACTCCATGATTGACAATAAAACTGAATAATGGAGATGGCAATGGCCCTATTGAGGATGAATCACCACAGGCTGTAATAGAGGGGGATTATTGGAGAAGGTGTCGCTGGTGGGGGCCAAGGGCCGGCTATTTAGTGGTTGATAGCTGGTCTCACCGTCTCAGCTTTTGGCTTCCAGTTTTCCCTTTCCCCTGATCTATACTTCATCCCTCCGCCATCCTTTCTCGCCTCGCCCCGATCTTCCTCCAGGCAAAAGGCTTTCCATCTTCCTCGAACTGTTTACGGCTAGGCGGGAAAGTCACCCAAAATGGAATGGAGCCAACAGGTTATTGCTCAAATAATAAACACTTTAGGATGGAGTAGGTTTGAAATAAGATTTGTTGGTAATGCGGTTGGGTAGTTGAGAGGAGAAAAACAAGGGGTGGAGCAAAGGCAGGGATTAAGGAATTGAAAATGATTCTTTTTTTTTCTTTCACGACAGAAAAAGGAGGAAGAGAAACAAAACAGGGACAAAGAGAAACAACATCATTACCCAACAACCTGTTTGGAGAACTTGCGGAGAACTCAATCAACATGAACATTCCCTATCGAGATGGAGCTGCTCTATAGTGCACAAGCCTATTCCATCTCGATGGATGGTGACAACTAGCCAAGCTCATCAGAAGAACAAGATATGTCCTCCGACGGCCATGGCATTTCAATTTCACAGAGTGGACTGGTATCATACAAAACGGGCAGTCTTGGGCAAGTCCAGTGTCATTCAGCCTGACGTGAAGGTGTCAGACGGAGAGAGACTGCCTCATCGTAGGCACAGCTGTCTTGATGTGTGCCGAGTTTAGCCCCAACTCTTACATCTCCCGGAGTAAATAAAACGCCAACAACAAGAGCCACTCCCATGTCTTTGTGTGTGTGTGCGCCACGCACACGCAGCTACCGAACCCTGTCATTACCTCTGACGGTAATAAGCACCTATGTTCCCAATCAAGTTTTTACTTTCTTTGCTTCTGAAAGAAAACAGTTTAGCGGCAGACAGAGACACACACAGGGATGTCTGTTGGTTTATTACCACCTTGGCTCGGGGCCTAGCTCTCCCAGATTGTTCGCACAGCACTTTTTATTTTACACTTGTAAAGTTCCCCAACGTTGCCAATGCGCTGTCAAAACGTTCAAATGGAAGCCCTCTGTTTATTATCCTGCGCTGTGAATACATTGCATGTGGTCTGACTTGTCTTTTACAGAGTCTATATTTTTACTGCTGAACAATTTGTGCTTGTACTGAAAATAGGTAGCCAGACAATGGTCGAGTGATCTGAAGTGGAGGGAGAGAGAGGAGCAGAGGAAAAACAACAAATAAAATCAAGGCTTTATTGTTCTGTAATCTCGCTTCCATCATGACTGACTGGGTAAATTATGTGCTTCAGCTGTGTCCTATTTTTTCCTCTCTCCCTGACAGAGAGGTGAAGGTGTGAGATGTTTCTCTTTTGTTTACATAAATCACTCTCTTTTTTGGGGGGGGGGGGGTAGAGGGTTTCTCTGCTGATGGCATTTGATAACGCATTCACGGACGGAGAGGTAGACAAAACAAATCAGTTAATCATCGCAAGGGACAGGATGAGAATAGATTCGGAGCAATTCACCCTCTTCTCTCTTTTTTTCTATTTCTCCATTTTACTCACACACACACACACACTGACCCACGCACATACACACAAACACAGACACAGACACACACAGAGAAAATAGCTCAAGGCTCCGTGTTAAGGCTCTGCTTTCCATCCCTCCCTCCTCTTCCCAGATAGCCCAGCAAACCATCCAGATTGATGAACTCGCTCTTGGTGTGCTCCTACAGTATGTTGGTGGAATGTGGTGTAAACACACCAGACTGTGGGTTGAGTTTGGCCAGCTTCATCACCTTGCCCGGCTGGGGCGAAGACGACCCTAATCCCCCTGGCTGTAAACATCCCATCAACTACAGTCTCTGCCAATGGGAGTGTTAGCTGGCGGAAATAGCAAATCAGCAGTACCAGAACACCACCCAATTTTAAAAAGGTAATCTCGACCAATCTCTGCATAACAAACAACTAACAATCACAGATACTGTGCTAGCTGGTAGGAGGCAGAGGGAAGAAGGGAAAGAACGTGTGGCGGTCAGGCCGCTCAATCGGAGGCCATTTTGAGAGCTGACCTATATTCCGCCCCCTCCGGCCGCATGTTGGCAGCGCCAGGCGTTGGGAGCTGAGAAAGGCTCCTGTAAAAGCTGTGATTATGGTGCTTCCATTGGCCAGCTGGAATGGTAAAGGGAGAAAAAGACAGGAAATATGTGCCATTTATCTCTTCACATATGGTAGCTGGCCGTTAGAGCCAATATCGTACTCTCTCGCGCTCCTTTGTCTTCATAATGTTCCCAAGTCTTAGGCGGAGTGGAAAGTGTTCTGTCCAAAACCGTTTCACCATCGCACTCCCTCCACAAGGCCTTATCATTACGTTGTAATGATCTTAATGTAATGCCCTGAGTCTTCATTAGTGTTTCTTACTATGCACAAAAAGAAATATATTAATTCCACCCGAAATGAGTAACAAAGTAACAAAGCCGCAGTATTAACAGAATGTTTTCGAACAGTGTTTCCAGTTGTAATCAGCATAGCCCGAGGTGGAGAGGCACAAATTGTTTCATGGCGTGTTTTGCCAGATTCCTTGCGGCTGATACATAACAACCACACCTCTCTGCTCATCAGTCACTCCTTCGTCTGCTCCTCACGTTCTCAGCAACGCAAGCAACTACCAGGCAGTTCTCGGTGGCTGGTGTAGCTGATCAGGTATGTGTGCTGCCTACAACCCTTTGTGTGCACGGGCGTGTGTTTGCATAGAGATTATGGATGATACTGTACATTCACCATGTCGTCTGTGGAACCCGCCTACCCAGAATGCCCTGTGGCAGGTCACATGTTGTCCCTAGCATCATAATAACCCCCCGCCCCCCCCCCCCCCCCCCCCCCCTCCTCCCCCCATGTACTACTGCCCTGGCTTCAACACAGTATTTATCAGATGTGAACCCTGATTCACCGGGCACACAGAGCTAGTGAACCCTGATTCACCGGGCACACAGAGCTAGTGAAACCTGATTCACCGGGCACACAGAGCTAGTGAACCCTGATTCACCGGGCACACAGAGCTAGTGAACCCTGATTCACCGGGCACACAGAGCTAGTGAAACCTGATTCACCGGGCACACAGAGCTAGTTTCACATTCCTTTTTTTTAGAAGCAACCCAATCGTGACAGGCACTGATGTCGTGGTTGGTTTTGGTTTACATTTACATTTCAAGTGAATATTTACGCTAGTGCTCTTCATAAACACGGTGAGACACTGCATGTTATTCCCCCGTGTTAAAGTGTGCTTTCATAATGTGACCCTAACCCTTGGCAAATAGTAGGGTAGATCAAGTGACATAGTTCAAATCCTACTTATTGGGTTTTGTCTCTATACAGTATGACCTTTAACCTTTCAACATTGTGGGTGTGCGCTTATGTCAAAACAACATACTATTATCCTTGTCATGCCCGTTCTCTACTCCATCCCCTTGTTTTTCGTAAAGTTCTTTGTTTTGTTGTCTCTGTTCTAGAATTATTGCATCTCCATTTTATTATTTGTTTTGTTAGTTTGTACATATTTTATGACGTATGTGTTTTTGTTTGCAGTGGGACCCATTAAAAAATGCAAATTTCTCAATCCAGTCGCCCATTTTGCAATAACCCAGGGGCTTGACCATACATAAATAGGATACAAGGTTTATTTTCTACTTATTTGCTGAAAGTAAACAGCTCATTTAGTGAACTAAATCTGTAAGAATAACTTACACAACGCCATTCATATTTCATTAGACATGATTGGTTTGATTTCAAACTAAATTAATCTCTCTGTGATGACAAACAACCAGCTTATGTCTATTTGCATGGGCAATGGCTTACAGCTTGGCAATTCACGTTGTCAACCTGTAGCTCCTGTAGCCAGGAGAGATGCTGAGGGCAAAAGACAGAGAAGACAGACTGGTGCTCCCTACTCTTCCGGGTTAATAACCCATTCTAATTAAACCAATCACCGGTGGCAGTTTTAGTGAGGCATGCCATGACGTTGTTCATTGATTGCTTGTATTACCACGGCAGGACGGTCACATCTGGCAGACATTCGCACGGGGTCAATCTAGACGCTGCCGATCCAAATGTACACGCCTTGGTTAGAAAGAGGCTTGCTTTGCGTGCGTGAGAGAGATGACATCGGCTTTCCGCGCATTGCAAATGGCCCGCCGGACATGAGACTTGCGTGTAAACGAGTCATTGTGGTCAAAAGTGTGGACGTTTTAGCTTCCCCTGATTCCACGGAGAGATATAGGAACCATTATTGACAAGTGACATCAGCAAGGGGAAGTGGTCGAGTGCGCTACACTGTTAGCTGACAAGGGGTCAGGTGACTGTACCCATGGTGTTCCCGCTTCCTGGGAAAACTCCTCCTCTTGACCCTGCGACCTCAAGCTGCCAGGGGCAACGGTTGAGGAACAGCGGGGGTGGAGGGGATGTCTGTGCACCCTCCCTCCTCGCCACGCCGCACAAAGACATTAACGCAGGGGGCATTTTGAGCGTAACACAAAACCTGGAGCAGAAATAATCAGCCATCCGATGTGACCCAACACAGCCCCACTCCCACGTAATGTTTCCCATGCAGGAAAGTACAGTGCTGCGGCCAGATCCATAAATACAGGCAGGAAAGTGGGAGGAGGAGCGGGGGGGGGGGGCTGGTTCCATGTTATCTGGTCCTCATCAGTAGCGGGGGAATACAGGACCCAGCTCTCAGCCTACCGTTGACACACACTGTCTGCAATGCGGCTGAGTGACAGGCCGCCGCAGGGAGGTGTAGAAAGAGGGTCCTACAATAGAAAACAGTTTAAAAGCCAGGGTAGATTTTTGAGATAAGGCCAAAGGCACATATGAGTGTGCGTTGCTGCTGCTCGGGTTTCTTGCTTTCCTGTTCCTTGTTCTTAGTTTCCTGTCAAGGACTCCCACGGCCAAAAGTCTGAAACACAGTGGAACACTGTTTGTAAACCACATGTTCGGTCCGGACTCTAGTGGAAGGCAGGGGCTGGTCTGTTTACTGGCCTGAATACATGGGAGGGAAAGAGAGACACATCTAGAGAGAGGGAGACACGGAGACAGAGAGACGCTAAGAGAGACAGAGAGACAGTAAGAGAGGCCGAGACAGTAAGAGAGAGAGAGATAGAGAGAAGGTAAGAGAGACAGAGAGACAGTAAGAAAGACAGAGAGACGCTAAGAGAGACAGAGAGACAGTAAGAGAGACAGAGAGACAGTAAGAGAGACAGAGAGATAGAGAGACAGTAAGAGAGATAGAGAGACAGTAAGAGAGACAGAGAGACAGTAAGAAAGACAGAGAGACGCTAAGAGAGACAGAGAGACAGAGAGAGAGACAGAGAGACAGTAAGAGAGACAGTGAGATGGTAAGAGAGACCGAGACAGTAAGAGAGACAGAGAGACGGTAAGAGAGACAGAGACAGTAAGAGAGACAGAGAGACAGTAAGAGAGACAGAGAGACAGTAAGAGAGACACTGAGATGGTAAGAGAGACAGAAAAACAGTAAGAGAGATAGAGAGACAGAGAGACAGTAAGAGAGACAGAGAGACAGAGACAGTAAGAGAGACAGAGAGACAGACAGTAAGAGAGACAGAGAGACAGAGACAGTAAGAGAGACAGAGAGACAGAGACAGTAAGAGGGACAGAGAGACAGAGAGACAGAGAGACAGTAAGAGAGACAGAGAGACAGAGAGACAGTAAGAGAGACAGAGAGACAGAGACAGTAAGAGAGACAGAGAGACAGAGACAGTAAGAGGGACAGAGAGATGGCTGCTGCAGCTAATGGAGCTGTGTGTGAGGGGAGGCTCATGACAGGTAGATTACGGCGCACAGGGGGCACTTAGTTTACCCCCCACTGACACACAGCGCCACTCTACCGCTCCACACACCAAACTGGAGGCTGAGGTAATGATAGGTAGGGAGGTAGCGACTAAAAGGCTGGACTGGATAGAGGAGGCGGTGGTATAGAGCCAGGAGAGGTGAGAGAGTTGGACTTTAATGGATTCTTCTATTTTGGAGAAATGGTGTGAAAATAGGGAGGGTGACGAATGCTGGGAGCAGGTGCTAGAAAGAAAGATAACCGCCATTTTGCCTCACCTTTCAATCGATTAATACTTTAGGGCAGCGGAGGGGTGTGAACTCAGCATTACTTACCTGGTCCAAATGTATTTTCAATGCCACTCGGCGCCCATGAAAGAATAATAGCCCTGTGATACTTAGTTCAAGGTGTGAGAGTGATTGCGATGGCTAGCTTTATGTAATGGTCTATTCTATGCGACAATGCAGGATGAAAGGATGTAAATGCATTGGTGGTGTGATTTATTCAGTTCCTCTCGACACTTTTGGTCACAGTAGATGGCTTTATTTTCGTGCCACAGTCAGGGGTATGGAAGCTTGTACTTACAGCAGTTAGGTGAAACCTTTCTGAAATGACAACTTAAAGTTCTCAGACACAGATAAACACATTCATTTATGTACAATTCTATTGGAGATATTTTCTTTCTTTCTTTCTTTCTTTCTTTCTTTCTTTCTTTCTTTCTTTCTTTCTTGCTTTCTTTCTTTCTTTCTTTCTTTCTTTCTTTCTTTCTTTCTTTCTTTCTTTCTTTCTTTCTTTCTTTCTCTCTTTCTTTCTTCTAATCAACCATACTTGCACTGTCCAACTCTGTCCTTGTCCCAATCAGAACAAAGCTGGGAAGAAGTCAGAGAGGAGAGGATAGGTGTGGTCTTAGTTTTTTTTTTTTTTTTTACTTTCTTCAAAATAAGACAGAGGCAGACTTGAGATATATATAGTTTCTATTTTGGATTGGAGGGGAAGCGGGGCTCTGGTAAAGGAGGTCAGTTTGTGGGCTAAAGGTTCTGTTTGCAAACTCAGGCACTCTAGAGCCGATGGGCTCAGGTCTTTTGTCTTCAGCAGGGTTACACTCTGTGCAAATGGGGTCTAAGATATCATCACTTCAGAACTGCCATTGCCGCTGCAAAGCTTTTAAGAGTAGGAGATAAAAATCTGATTCATCTATGAAAATAAAATTTGATTTAATCGCCTGTGAATTGTTGACCTGCTACTGATAAATATATACATGTGTGTATGCCACTTCTTCATGAAGGGCTAATAATAACAAACACTTTGGATGTTGATTACAGACCTGTTAGCAGACCTTGGAGGCACTACTCTGGAAGCATCTGTCTTTGATTAATGAAATATGAAAAATAAATAAGTAGGGGAGCCCTTAGTCCACAGAAACATAAAAAAAGGAAAGTATGAGAAAAAGCAGAGCATAGAAATATGTAGCATTGTAACAGCGTGTAACATTGCTAATGACCTGTGTCAAAGAGGCAAGGAGATCCACAGCAACACAAAACAGTGAAATGCACACACACACACACACACACACACACACACACACACACACACACACACTCTGCTCTTGTTGCAGTGTTCACTAGTTTGCATAAATCAACCACTGCCCACCTATATTCCTAATTGCTATGAGGGCCACAGGAGATGAACAGGGGGTGTAATGCGTGTGTTGTGTGTATGTTCTCTGTATGGCATGGGCGTGCGCAAGCTCGGCCTTGTCAGCGCTGGCTGATCAAAAGCTGCTTAGCATTCTTCCCAAGCTTACGTGTGCCTAGAGCCTGGGGTATGGTGCCCTGGCTGTCTCCTCTAATGGAGCTAACATTCCCCATGTTAGCCCAGGCGCCCCTCCACCACCCAGGTACCAGGTTTATAAGGGAGGCGTGTGTGGGTGCGTGTGTGCGTGTGTGTGTGTGTGTGTGGGTGTGTGTGTGTGTGTGTGTAAGGTGTGTGCAATTACTAATGGGAGGCGGGAGAAGGACTTGTGCCGCTAACAAGATCAAGACTGCCGTCTGGATGTGGTTTGAGCAGAAGGAGAAAGGGCAGGGAACAAAGGGCCTCCAGTTATTTAACCATTGTTCCTACGAAGACGCACGGGTAGATAGCACAACACTCACACACACACACACGCACACACACACACACACACACACACCACACACACACCACACACCACACACACACACACACACACACACACACACACACACACACACACCTACACCCACACACAGATACATCTACAGTAGGCTCAGAGATAACACAAATGCTGTAGGCACAGGACTATTTTCATTACAGCGCTGTGTGGCATGGGTCATTGGGGCACCCACACAGTGCATGAATATTCCGCACATTTCCATTTGGTGTATTTTTCCCAAAGCAGTACGACATTTAGTCGTCATTGTACCTGTCATATTCTGACTGCTTGTGCAGCTTGTCAGACAGTCTGGGAGGAAGATGTGACCCAAAAAAGCGAGGACAGACAGAAGAATTGGAGATTGACTAGACTTATAATTAGAGGAAAACAGAGAGCAGACAGGCACAGAATGGAGAGGAAGTGGAGAGACAGAGAGATCGTAAGGGGGGTCTAGGGATCAAGACAGAACGAAACAGCTGGAGGGGATAACGGGAGAGACGGACGTAAAGACAGACTGACAGACAGAGACACAGAGCGAGACATGCAAAGAGACGGGAGAAAGGGGAGAGAGGGAAGGAGGGCAGAGAGAGGAGACGAGCAGATGAAAGATGAAGTGGCATGGCGGAATGCTGAGTGCAGCCTAAGTGTGTGTATGGAGTGTAGGATTTATGGGCAGCATACGCTCAGGGCAAAATAGTTTGGGAATTATTAAACGAGTTCAATTAAAGTAATAACAGAGAAGAGAGGGAGACACCCCACCTCCACCAGCCCCACCCCACCCCCTACTGATTTATGAAGAGCCTCTTGTCTTCTCTTTTCCTGGTCCCTCCATCATGCCCTCGCCTCTGCCCCTCCTCTATCCCTTTCTTTTTTATTGACTTTTACTTGAATTGCCAGCGACAAAGTTCCTGACATTTGTAACTTCCTTTCAGTATCGATGGCAAAAACGATGGTTAAAACCTGGTCCTTGTTTTCTTGAGGTTTTAAAACAATCGTTTCAAATATGTTTAATTTCCTAAATGTATTGGGCCCCGTAAAACCGGTTTTATCGTGATGCTATAGTTCTGGTAAAAAAAAATACCTATATATTAAATGATCAGAGAGGTCCATATACTAATTGGATTCGACAAGTAAAAGCTATCAAACGAGGCTTAAAAAAGACCCACGCTTCTGCCTTTTTGTGGCTTGACATTTGTGCCCCTCTGCATCCACGTATCCTGAAAAGAGATCCTTCCAGAAATACTCCCAGAGGGAGCGCCCAGCCATGTTTTTAGACCGTGGGGTTTGCTTCCTGACACCGGCTCGCAGTCGTCAGACACAGTCCATCCAAACCAAGATGGCCCGTCATATTTCTCCATGCAATTAGAGGTTAGCATTGGACCAGATTGGACCAGACTCTTATTCATGTATTTTCTGCTGCCCCGGCCCTCTGCCACGGGCCAGCGTTGACATCGTCTTTTTTATATGTGCATTCGTGTGTAATTAGTTTGGCTTTACTGAGTGTAATAGCGAGAGGCGCTATCACAGTGTTTACAGCGTAGTTTAAGGGCCATCTTTTGGGGGTTATGGGAAAAGGTTACGAGCTTGGGCCAATCGCCAAAGCGCCTTGCATATTTGATTGTGATCGCAGACGACTTCCATAAAAGCTCGTCATTTCAGAAAGGACGCGGCGGGCCTGGTTGGTGGAGGCTGGCCAGAGAGGACTGGCCGCAGTAGGCAGGGCCCTGTGGGCGGGGTAAAGAGTCATGCAGAGAGCAGACGGAGGGTCGGATTACACGGAGGTGGAGGAGGGGGGGGGGGGGGGGGGCTGCTGACACCAACAGACGGCTGGGAGGGAAGTCTGCCTGGATGATTGACAATGTCAGCGTTGTCGATATCAATTGTAGTCCATAGCCATGCTCCATCATGATGTCTGCTGGCAAATTCACGAAAGCCCCGACCCCCGTTGCATTGATCAGGCGGGTGCCGCACTCACCGAAGTGTGTGTCAAACGCGCACCCTCGCGTGAGCAATCCAACTGGCTGGCGATGCAGTTTTCAGATGACTTCCTGTTGGCGAGGGTTGGCCAGGTCGGATGCCTGCCAACAGCCTGTCCAATCCGAGGAAGGTTGGGAAGACAATGTTGGAACAACGCTGGGCTGAGGATCAAAGTGGTTCTGGGACACTGCCACCCAGTCTAATTGATATGGTCAGCGCTTGGGTCTCAGCTGGGATCAAACAGAAGGAATGGGAAAGCTAGAGGACCCTGATACAGAACCGAGCCCTGTGGTTCTGAACGAACAACCATAGCATCGCTTGAAGAAATTAAATTCAAACCATGTGGGCATGACATGCATAACAAAAACTGTAGGACCTTGTAATTGTCTTTGGCACAAGAAAAATGTAAGCTATTAAAGTTTAATATGTGCATACAAATACAATGGAGATGGATTGACAGTTACAATAATGCCTTATTAGGAATAACGCATGTATTTGGTTTTCAAATTGTATCCTGTTCAAAAACCATTTTCGGGTGGCCTGCCATGAGCAGTGTATCTGAATCTGCTGCAAATGCACATCAATAAATACGTATGCAATAGAGTCGTGAATCATAAAGCCCCATTCAAATCCATTCAAACAGTCTGGCTCATCATTCGGCACGCTTCTGCTCGGACAATGAACCGTTTTAAGGGTAAGCTAGGTTGACGTACTGGGATCGGTACAGAATTGCAATCAATCATGTTGCTTTGACATCACTCTTGTATGGGAGGTTTTCCAGAGGATATGACATCACCAAAGGCCTCTGGGCTACACGTCTATTTTAAAGAGCTCCCACTTGTCCAAGCAAGAATCTATTAGTTTATCTACAAACTCATCTATCTAGGCTCCCTGTCTGTCAGAGAGCAGTATAAAACCCTCACCAAAACATTTAAACCTGTTCTGCTGCAGGAAGTAGTGGATGACTTACTTGAAAGGATGATGCTTTCCTATGGGTGTGACTAAACTTGTATTGATTGAAGGAATGATTAATAGTACAATAAGTAGTGCCAAGAGGTCATCATATCATTATCATAACATTATAGGATCTTGCTTGGGCCTTAACTATTTGCATTTTTGTATTCATTCTTTGTTCTTGCAAGTTGTGAATTTGTTTGTGTGTGTGATTGAACCATGCACAAATGAATGTGTTGTAAACAGTACACAGCCAGTGTGTTTGACATAGTGAGCCCGTCAATGATAACAGAAAATGTTAAAACCCCAACAGAGCAAAACAAATCAGAGCAGAAATGGACTCCAAAGACGACCACACACTAACACATGTATAGCATTCAGAGTGACATTTATCATGCTGCTACCACCAGGCTCTGAAAACGTCCTTCTGTTGTTGCCAGAAATGGTAGTTATGGAGCCAAAAAGGGGGCAGCAGAAAAGCCAGAGGAGAAGAAGTTGATTGATCACACAGAGCGCGTGAGGCAGGCAAAAGTGTGTCACATTTTGGGGAGCTGGGTGGCCCTGTATTTTCAGCTTCAGCGGCCGGCCTCTCCTGGCGCCCCTCAGCAGGTACTTGACTAGAGCGGTGCCAGCGATAATAGGCTGACACCAGGGACCGCCCAGGAGACCAGCATTAAAACCCCCTCCCCCAGCCAGCCCTAAAGCTAGGCCTTCTCTCTGCCCTAGGGGGAAGCCTCTCAAGCAACAGTACAGGCCTACCTGGGTAGGCCTAGGCGTAAATGAATAAAGAGCACAGGCACAAAGCTAAACTCGTCATTTACACTCCAGGTGAGGCTCTCGTCTGCCACGACTCACCTGTTTAGTGATAATTAAGTGATAATGCTTCTCTATTTTTCATCAAGTTTACATTTGTCAGAACATGCTGAGTCTCCACCGCTACAGAAGGAATATAGAGGCTGCAGCCCTTCAAAACACTTACAGTTACACTTTGAAGTTGAACCAGTCATTAAGCAAACGGGGAAATATTAATCATGTCACTGCCGACGTCTCAAATAGACACAATTTAATTACATTTTAATTCCAGGTTAACTGCTCTTCTTTTGTCCTGAAAGGGAACACGTTTAAGCAGGTATAATAACCTTTTAACATCCTCCAGAATAGTGAGTTTGCTGCCAAGCGAAAAATGATTGACATGCGTACGTGATTAACCCACAACCTGTGCTATGTGGGGGAATGCCTTTCAAACTGATTCCAGTTGGACGGTATGCTCAGTCATCCTTTATGTCTTTTGGTTTGGCTGATGTTCCCATCATAAAAACAGCTACACCTTGTGTCAGCATAGTGCTCTTGTTAATACTGTCCATGGTTACCTTTGGAAGAAGGAAAAACATGTTGAAAATGTGCATTCTCGCTGTAATTAGTACATTGTAAATATTCTTTGTATTTTTTATGTTCTATTCAACAGGGTAAAGTTGGATTCCTTTTATAGGACATGGCATTTGCATAATTTTGTCTTGAAATGACCTTTGTGGCGTAGCTTAAATGCAAGGACACTTTTGTCAGATGGTTTTCTGTGCCATGATCATCCAAATATAAAGTGCAATAACAATAGAGTCTGCAACAACAAAAATCACGAGGAAGACTGCGCCGAGCTCTTACTTGATCTTCACTCTAATTAATGGCCCTTGTTGATCTGTGGCCAGACCAAACAAACACTCACAAGAAAGGGTCATGTTTCATAACAACGAGATGATGCGGATATTCATTTCTGGAACAGCATACAGTGAACAATGACTGACCATGCTAGCTGTAGCTCCAGTTCCATGCCCAGTCCTGATGGTTGTTGTTTTTTTGGGGAGGTGGGGGGGTGGGGGTCCTGTTCTCTATCCAAGTCAGGCTTATCACAGTTTGATCAACATGTAAGACTTTGGGAAAAAAAGACAATCTTCCTCGCGGACTAACTGGAGATATGTGAAGCTGAAAATCCTTTACCCTCAATTGGGTTTCTGTGGTAGAAGTTAAATCAATACCGTCCGATGATACAGCTGCTGCCTTCGGCCTTGCTCACTCAAGTCATTCTAAACGGTTCTGTTTTGGCCTCACTGAGGTCGTCTTAAAAGGTTCTTCCACCTCACGCTGTCACTTCCTGAAGAGGGCAACACAGACATATTTATTTTAATGGGTGTGTTGATATAGCGAAAATACCCATTAGAGCAATACATTTAGACACACACACACACGCACACACACGTACGCAGCCTTACCAGTCACCACATTGTGTGAGACCAGGCATCAGATTTCTGATAAGAACAGGGAAGAAGAAAGGGGAAAGAAACTCTCTGTGTGGTTGAAATCAAAGCTGGGTAATCTGCCTTGCATAGTGACAGTTCAGGTGAAATGAGTTCTTCTGATAGGCTGTGATCTTTTAAAGTGCAGGATTTCTCCTTCCCCTGACTGCAAGGATTTGAAATGTCAATCCGATTTGGAGGGAGTATCAAAGCAAAGGGAATGCCAGATGTTTGAGGGATTGCCAAGGCTAACGTGAACTCGAATATGCTCTTAACACGAGCTCGGCAGATGAAGTATGACTCGACATTTTGACACCCCCTTCCTGGCTTCTTTTAAACTGCCCAAAACACAGTCCTCAACTCCGATTCCCGACGATTCGGTTTGTCCCAAACATTTAGTCTGAGCCATTGTCTAGGGGTGTCCTTGGCAGGCCGCCCGAACGCGATTTATTTAACATTGGAGACACGTATGCACATCCCTCTGGCAAAGTGAATAATGAGAACATGTACTTGGTAGGAACGGAACAAATAGGGAATCGTTGCCGATGGAATATAGGTTGGAGCGAGGATGACCTTCTAATGGTTTATACTGTTCTGAGTTCACGTGTTCCCAGACAGAGGGCCGAGCGTGCTGAAAGCAGCCCTTCTCCAGAGCCTGACCCTGAGCCAGCTAATGCCGTCCTCTGCTGCTCACACTGACCATAAATGTGAATCCAATTACTATTAACAACGAACGGTGCTTAAATACATAAGTGTGTGTGTGTGTGTGCATGTGTGTGTGGGTGTGTGTGTGTGTGTTTGAAGGGGTTGCGGGGTGATGAGTAGTGCATCTAGGTGAATGTTTGTCTCTCTCTCCCTTTCAAATGTGCTCCTCTTGTTGACCAGCGGCTTCTGAAGGTCTTTCTAATCCACTCCTGTTTCCCCGGTCTATCTTTCCACAATGACTCACCCTCGCACGTCCTCCTCCGCAAGATAAGCCCGTTGGGCAAAATAGCCTCCTGGATCGTCCTGCTGCATTTAATAACACACGTCAGAAAGCCCAAAAAGGCCAAATCAAAAGTATTATCTAGTATCCCCCTACCCACCCACAAACATATTAAAAACACCCCACGCACGCCCCCCGTCACTAAATCATTGAAATGTGGTATTTCCCCTCTCTTGATTGGTCAGCATAATTGGCCATGTGACTCCCCTTGGCCACATACACGGGCCATGCCTCTCTTTTGCTGCGGAGCCAGCATGGACGCAGGGATTGCGATGCCCGTAATCAGCAGGTCAGGTTTTGAGGTTTTGCATAATAGAGCAGCGACTTTCAATAAGCAGCAATCAGTGGTCGTGTGCGCTTATTATTGTGAGGCCCAGGCAAAATGGAATTGTCCCCGGTGCTAGTATCTACTCAGGACCAGAGGGAAAGCTCTTTGTGCAGAAGCAAATGCAATCCCAGAAATGTAGCCAGCTATATACAACGCATCTCCTACATTGTAGCGCCTCCTTTGGAGGAAGGCAGATGTCCCTCCTATTCCTGCTGGTGATATTCCCGACCCACCCCTGTTCTTGAGGGGCCCTCGGTAACCATCCTGGAATCCCACAGTGGCCACAGGCTTTGTGCTGAGCAAACAGTGGTGGTTTGGAGGCCGCCACAGGAGCGGGCCCAGCCCCTCCGCCATGTTGTTCTGAGACGGTGGTATCGTCAGCGAGCGCACGGCGCAATGCAGCCCTCTAGGAAAGGGTCGGGGATCAAGAGGAGCGAGTGGATCTGATTTCCACGCTCAGCCAACGTGGATAAACATTCGAACTAAAAGGAGCCGGGGAACGGAAGTGGCTTCGACTCAGAGACTCTGGGCTCTGGAAGCCAAGTTTGGAAGCCCTACTTTTATGTCTTTTTTTTTTCCTCCAGTGTGTTTCAAATTATCCTAGAGCCAACTGTCAATGAGTTGAACCGTGCAACCTCGTTATTTTCCCCCTCGTCCTAAAACAAACATTGAATTGTTGTAGCTGTAGGGTAAGTTCCCCGTGTTCCGGCTGTTTGATTTGTTTACAGGGCTTTACTGAGTGAGGGGGAATCGTTTCCTCCCATTTCGGCACCCAAGGGAATGTCAGTGAAACCAAACAAACTGTTGTTATCCCTGGTTATGGATAGAGTGAACAAATAATAATAACTTAGAAGGATAAACACGCATCAGCGAGGGACACGCTGATAAACAATTGGATAACAACATCAACGGAAAGAGAAGGGGGAGAAGGAGGTCGGGGGGATGTTATGGCAAGATGAAATTGTCCTTGACCGTCACTCAGCGTACTGTCACTGCAGAGTCAGATGCTGTGAGGCACGTGTGAGGAACCCACCCGGTTGTTTCTCTATCCCTGTCCTCCACTCCTATCCTCTGTCTTGCCCTATCTGAGCGGATGGGAGCGTGCTACCAGGGTCTCTCAGTGAGGCATGGCCTCCAAAGTGGGAGACACTGCAGAGCCAGGACAGCATACTAATGACCATCGATCTGTTAGGAGACATACCATTTCATTCATGGGGACAGTATCCTTCAAGCCTCAAAAGGTTATTACAATCAATGTGCAATAACCATAATGGCTATCGAGCTAAAGCCAGAGGAAAGAATTAACATTTGACGTGGCTTTAAATGGCGGTTTGCCATGACCACGTGGCGATGGTATCCATTGCAGTGACGTTCTGCCCTCCACACCAATGGAAGGACCACTTTAGCCCCCGTTTAGTTTGGAAAGATAAAGACAGGAAAACAGATTCAAAAACTAAACAAATATCTTTGTAGCTCAGAACATAAAACAAAGTTAATTAAAATGTGAGACACCTCGCTGAATATTCTTAGCACGATTTCAGAGCTGCACTCAAACCCCCAAGGTGATGAACGGAAAGGTAAAAAAACAAAAGGAGGAGTGAAAGAAAAATGGGTTGGAGAGGTGGCAATCGCAGCCCTGCTTTGGCGTGTGACTCTCACGCTGCAGACGAGAGCTGCAAATTGGTTTTAGCACTCCATTTCTCACCTTAATTAGAGCACAGAAAGCTCCACTTCACCATTTTTCAACATCCACCCGTCAGATGACAAAGGAGGTCTGATTTTACAGGCCACGGTATGCGGTTGACATTCTCCGCGGCAAGGCTAGTCCAGGCCAGGCTCAGCTGCTTAACCCTTTGGTGGGAAACCTAAAACGGGGCTGAAGTTCGACGGTTAACTCCCCCCGTCCCTTTCCACCCAGAGTAGCCGTTTACTCTACCAGCAGTCAGCCCTAACCCTAGTTTCACACAAGTCCAGAAGCTAATGAATCATCGTATCAGGCCTTGATTTATCACTGTTGGGTTTCCGTTGTGGTCACTTTAGGATTTTTTCAATGCGGTTGGATATCGTAAACAAAGCGTGACAGTATCTTAACTATAAGCAGATGTAACAATGTTTTGATATGCATTTTGATATGGTAGTTTATTAAATGTGTATCCATTTTTGCAAGTACTAGGCCCATGACAATTTATTTCACATGTTCATTGAATATCCATATTATATTAGATTTTGCCATATTTACAAATGTATATGTTTAATAGGAATAGACAAGGAATGAAGGGAACGATTCTTTCTTTTCCTTAAAGCAATTTCATGAAACCGTTGGGTCCACTCGTCATCCTTGTTGGGGAAATCTTTACTCTCATGAAAGCCTAACGACGGTGCTTACATTTAATGGCCTCCAGCAGGATATGTGGAGATCACCTCTATTGATAGAATCATTAAGGCGATCTTGTAAAAATTCTCCGCCGGATTGTGAGTCAATTTCCCTACAACCGTAATCAGCCCTCACGGTCAGGAGGGGAGAGTCCCTGACA
The DNA here is from genome assembly GCA_017639675.1 of Aplochiton taeniatus. Taxonomy (NCBI): domain Eukaryota; kingdom Metazoa; phylum Chordata; class Actinopteri; order Galaxiiformes; family Galaxiidae; genus Aplochiton; species Aplochiton taeniatus. The sequence continues at coordinate 39,580,407 of CM030172.1, read as the reverse complement.
CTGCAAGAAAAAGACCCCCTTTCTATTGGCAGTTAAGAAATGACATGGATGAATGTTAAAGAAAAACATTCAATTATCTTAAGCGGGTTTACCCAAGTGATTGCCCTGTTGATGGGAGAAATGGCTATCGAGATGGCCACGGAGACCGGAAAATGGCCATTCATCCAGCTCCGACCGAGTTGATTTGATGTGAGAGCTTGATGGGCCCAGTTGACGTTTCCTCTCTGCGGTGATGGCTTAGGAGAGAAAAAACAAATTGCTCCTCGTTTGCCGAGACCGGTTAAGAAACTTGATGAGGGTAAATTACACATCACATCTGCCCTCATTCAGGGCAAAACGTGTCTGGGACCATCATTCTCAGGCTCCAGAAACCCATACCAAAACACTCTAGGGTAGGGGATGGAGCTCAGGATTTCAAACGTGTGTAGGTACGTGTTTTTGTGAGCGAGAGAGCCAGCATGCAGCAGGATATGATTTGAAGTATGTGTGTGTGTGTGTGTGTTTGTGTGTGTGTTTGTGCATGCTGTATACGCTTGTATGTGTTCACGCAAGCTAACATGTGTTTGTGCACACGTGCCTTATGTGCGTGCGTGAGTTCATGGCTCGGGTGTCACTCTTTCGACCGGCACTGATCAGAGACGGGGCGGTTGACAGTTCCTGCTGCATTGTGGGTAACAGCGAAGCATTCCATTCATGCTTGGGGCTAATTAGGCTGTTTGTTCTTGCACTGGTTTCAGAGCCAATGATGATTGGGTGATTAAATTCTTTAAACTTTGACCTTGGTGGAATTATTTATGGGTGGGGAACGAGGTAATGCCGGAGATCATGGCTAGATTGACGGGTGGACAGCCATCCATCTGAGTCGGGAATGAGAGCTGAAGGTTAGCTTTAAAGAACTCTATTGGAGATGTTGCTAGGGAGAGGAAGCAGAGCAGCTTTAGGGACTTATTGCCTTGGCAATGGACAGTCAGACAATGCTGACTCTGAGCGAGGGCTCTTTGCCGATCTTCTCAGCCTACCTTTGATGAAAGTCTCAACTTGTGCACACACAAACACATTCTCTCTCAACCTCCCTTTTTCTTGCAGTATTCTCAAACCACAACTTAGGGTTGATCTTGTTCCAACTGCGGAAACAAGTGAACACTAATGTATTCCACTGACAGGGTAACACTCGCTCCCTTGCACTCAAAAATCCTCACTACACACACTGACACAAACACACACTTGACACACACACACTCACATACATTCTCACTCACACACTTGTCCGCCTCCACCCCATCTCCAGAGCTTGTGCAATCACGCTCACACATTCACACTCAGACAGACAGACACGCACGTGCACACACACACCCACACACACTCAATCATTCAATCACGCCACACTGGTTGTGTGAGTTGAAGCCAGCACCCTCGGGTTTTTCCCCTTGGCAGTCAAATATTACCATTTTGAGGGGAAGGTCAAGCATACGTTTGGCAGACAGTGAACCGGTGGAATAGAATCACACAAGTGAGCCTGTCATTCCCCCGACCTCCAGGAGGAAACACATGTTTGATGTCCCGCCCTCTGCGCAGCGTGAGTAACACACATCCACGCGAGCCCAGCAGTGGACTCAACGCTGCGTTAATGTTTAAGGTGTTTCATCTACGTGTCTGTGCCGCATGGAAATCTTGGGGTCCGAGTTGTAAAAAAAAAAGGGGCATAGAATAAAACATTGAACCAACACAGCTTTCCAACACCCTTAACGTTCAGATTTCATATCTCAATCACCTCCACTTCATAAGTGTTTTTGACCTATCTTAATTAGCGTAAGCGAATAACAGTTGAATAAGAGAGAAAAACATTTGTATGAGCTTTGCGCTAGCAACACTGAGCAGGGTTGAAAAAAAACTAAGCAAAAAAAAAAGATGGAAGATTATATCGTCAGAAATAAGCGTAGGAGAATGTTCCATAAAGACAAACTGTGATGCAGTGGAGGACAGGCAGGTGGAGCAGGCAGGCGCCTGGGGGCCTGCAGGGATAAGAGAAGACTGACCTTTTTTAACAAAATGGCTGCCACTTCACCCAGAGGCAACCTCTGTGCTGCCCCGGTTCCCCACCCCTCATACACTGCCTTTCTACAGCACTTAAAAGCTCAGGCGGAAAAGAGCCACTACATCAGGACCTGCAGGACCCTCGGGGCAACCGCCACAGTCAAGTCAAACGTGAGATCGCTGCAAAGCTCTTGGAATGGGCTAGAGGGATCGCTACTGCCAATTCCACCTGTTCTTTGAACTCACTGCAAAACTTGTGCAGAAATCATGTTCAGACACGTCTTTTTTAGTCTGGCAATTCAGCGTCGGAGAAATGCCCACTCCTCTGGCTTAGGGCGTGCATAGAAATGTGCTCCGCTACTTTCGAAGGCTTTGCTATCTCTTTTATACTCTGAATTCTCTATCTCCAGTGGGCTCTGCTGTTGACCAGACAGGTGGCAGGGTCTGAGGTGGTCTGTTGGGAGCTAATGGGCAGTGCCAGCCTTTGGCCAGAGCCCCTGTCATGGCTTGACACTCTGCCCAGCCTACAGCCCAGTTAAAGGCGGGCCAAAGGCATGGAGGTCCTGGGGGTGCTGGAGGTCTGGATGGAGCCAACTCTGGGATGGTGGAAGGGCCGAGCCTGGGGAAGGGATGGTGGCAGCTCAGCCCCCTGGGGATCAACGGTGTTTAGACGCGCCCCCCCCCCCCCCCCCCCTCCCCTGACAGGAGGGCTGATCCTCAGTGGTGTCAGGGCATTCCATTGTTCCTGGATCATCTAGCATGGGAGTATGTGTGTTCTAGCTGAAGCCAGATTACTCTGGCGCTGTTGACTGTCGAGTACAAGGGAATTTAATATAGATTGTAATGAACATGTAGATTGTTCAACACATTTTTTTTTTTTTTTAACTGTCACCCTGTCACACCAAAATGTCTGTTGTGGTTGTTGTCTTCCTGGTTGTCAGCTCCATGGGGGCAATCTCTCTCTCTGTGTGACCTTTTCAACCTATGGGAGAGTAGTTCTTATCTCTGCAACAGTAGGTTGAGACATGTCTCTCTCTCTCTCTCTCTCTCTCTCTCTCTCTCTCACACACTCTCTCTCACACACACACACACACACACACACTACAACTACATTGCCCCGGGTAACCAACAAGGAGTGCAGCGTTCATAAAATAACGCCGATCTGCTTCGATGGACCGGTCACCTTTGACCTGTCAAATTACTTGGAAGAGAGTGAGGCGTCAGATCTCTGTCTGGTCCCTGTGAACTCTCTATGTGGCTCACTCCCCCCCAATAAACACAAGCTACATTCTAAGCTGATAAGATCCATGCCCTTGGCTCCCAGTGGCATCTATCTTTGTTCCTCTCTCCCACTGGTTAGTGTGGTTCCACTGGGCCAGTTTTGTGTTTTCCAGTAAGCGGCAAGGCTAAGAAAATTCAACTGCGAGGTCTATTGAGCAAGCATTTAAAAATAGATACATTACGACGTATGTTTAATAATTGAATAGCAACACACGCACCTACATGTAAATGCTGCACAACCTCTAAATCATGGAAAATCACATTATCACGTTGTCAAGGCCTGGATGGTACGGTGTTAAGCTCCAGTTATTTATTTTTCTTTTCATTAGCATTAACCTGTGGTGTGCTAAAACAAGAACCTCTAACATTCTTCATTACGTCTGTCGATAAATGACTGATTGTCTCATAAGAGACCTCTCTGTCATTGGGAAGAAGATCTAAGGTCTAATCAGCTAGTATTGTCCCTTTAATAAACATTCATTCAACTGTGACAATGCAGAAATCATCGCACAATCTACAGTGCCACCCCAGATGCTAAGCAGTTAGCCTGCTTGGCAACAGGCGCACACCTCGAGGTTCTTCAGTTAATTGAAACACACAGCTAGCTATGTATGGAAACTTAATTTAGCCCTACTATCCTTCTTTTGAGGAATAACCCAGTGACACCCAAACACTGTTAATTTGCTGGTGAACAGGAGCATTCCAAAGTATGCGAGCGTGAGTTCATTTCCACTCCTTGGCGGCTGCCGACTGTCTGCGTGTAACCTCAGCAAGAGCCCTCAGGAGGCCTGACGAGAGAGTCAGTGAGCAGAAATGGTCCGACATCACGCCGCGCTGTGTAACAAACTGGTTGGACAAAGCTTTTCGTTCTTTTGGTGCGCCGCGCTCTGCTGTATGGTGATTGGGAAGCAGCGAGTTTGAAACGCTTCTTTCTGGCGATCCAGCCTGGCTCCCTCTGCCTCCCATGTCTGTCTGCCAGGACACTTCCCTGTGCATGGCGCCATATGGGATCCCTGTTTGGAGCGAGTCACGTTAACCCACGCAATTAATTCCGAATTACTCCAGACAATCTGCTGCTAGACTGGGCTAATGCAAATGACGAGGCCGGCCTGGAAGCCTGTGGCCCAGGGCAAACGGACACACATGTCTGGCAGTGCAGCACTTAACACACCAGCACTGTGCACCTCGCATGCAGAAGACACACAGCGGCATGTCCCAAGCGCATGCAAACATGCTCTTACTGAAAAACACACTCATGCACACACTCGCAGGCTTGACACATATGCTCTCATGCACGCAGAGACTCACGGGCCGAGCGCACGATTCCAGGAAGCATCTGCACGACTGCCCTAAATTTGCCTGACGTGGGTCTGAAATTGAATCTAATGGAGTTCTCTCCAGAGACACTAAGCAGCTCACTGGTAAATTATTGAGAAAAAAAAGAGCTAAGGACTGCATAATTTAACCAAAACAAATGAGAAATATGAGAGAGAAAGGGTAAGAAGAGATGTGCATGTATTGACTCTTGACATATTGCGTTGTTTATCTTCAGCATAACTTAAGTACAATATAAGAGGTCGGCGTGCATGCGTTCAGGAGTGTGCTTGTGTGTGCACAAAGCAGAGGAACGGAAAGGTTCATCGATTTAAAAATATGGTCAAATGTTGTGCACCATTTGGGAAGTAGCATGCACAGTGCACATATATGAATGCGCCTGCCTTCATCCATATGTGTATTGAAATGGTAAGCATTTCTGTGAACACATGACATGAACCATTTCTTTGGCGTGGGCATGTGTTTGGGAATGTGTAAGACCCCGGTTTAGATAACTGCATTGCACAAGCAAAACCCTATATCTGACCGGAATACATAGCAGCTCAATGCGATAGTGGGTAGTGCGCCATGCTTTAATTCCCATCTCATTTCTCATGCACAAATCAGACTAGCTCCAGTGCCCTCGTAGCTTGTCTTCATCTGCTGGGTAACGTCTCTAGTTATTTCAGCGCTCAGTGCGCAGCCCTACCAGACCTTTAATAATTTAAAAAAAAGGGGGAGCAATGTCATCGTTCTTTGCTGTTTTTCAAAGAGTTCCTCGTTTCAGAGACGAGTTCACCATGGAACCACGGGCAGTGACATGAAGACGAGAGGAAATAACTTTGCAGGATTAAAGGAGATATGTTTCCATTTGGGGGAGATTAAATTAATCTGCTGTTATTGAGTTTCATAATACATTCGGCAGGCAAAGTCTCTTAAGGCAACCTAATTATATCCAATGAAAAAAATGTCAGATGTGCATTGTAATATGTCTAAATCGAGTTTAATCACATTCCATCTCATCCGGGGGTTATACTTTGGCGGCACAAAGGTTACAAGAAATGTTATCTTTATTGAAAGTTAGTTCAAAGTACACTTGTAATGATGATCCTCAATTGAATGTATTACAATCTCTTTGAGGGGCTAAATATCTAACATATGTGCTGGCCCCTTGCATGTGTACTCGACAGCTGCGTGGCTATTAAAGGCCTTCTACAATGACTGGTATGATCTCTCCCAACGGGACACACTGAGGGGCGAACAGAATAACTGCTAACAACGTGTGTGGAAAAAAAAAATGGTGGAAAGATGGAACGATGCAGCAACATCTGTACGGCACCATAAGGTCTCAATGCTACTGACAGGCTGTTGTCAAAGTCAATGACAAGCTCTATGTCCAGGGCTTTAGAGTGAACATCTGGCAGGTACCTTGCTATTACCTCTGTGAGTGTGCTGGCCCACCAGGGCTGAGTCGTGCTAGGCAGCCCGGTGCCGGGGTCAGGTATTGGGCCAGACAACAGCTGGCCGAAGCGGAGGGTTTGGAGCTCGCCGCTGAAGTCCGCACTTCCAGCTAAACATCAATAGGACATGGGTCTAGGTCATGTCTGGTTTTTTTTTTTTGGGGGGGGGGGGGGGGCAACACCTCGTTTTGGTTCCTCTACGGCCTAACTTTGGGTTAGAACTGCTTTTGATAATAGCAGGTTTTGGATCTCTCAGCTGTGCCACTTAGTTTACCCAGTAACACTAAGATCTGTGTGCTTGGCTAACTTCATCCAGATGTGTCAAAGCCCAGGTCTCCTTAAAGGTTTAATCCGGGAGAAATGCAGTCATAACCCAATTCAACTGTTCCAGACAAAGATTCACTGGTGAAGGTTGCTGCTGCTGCTGCTGGCAATCTATTTCTACAATTGTAGAAATTATACTGATGACCTAAATGCATTTATTTGGGGGAGACATTTAACGAGGACATGGTAAAGTGGATGAAAGAACAGGGAGAAAGTTCATTTGAACATACGGTAGGTCTAATACATTTTCATGACTTTTTACTGTTTGTAATAAAAAATATGTTAACAAGCCTTTAATCAATAAAAAAAAAGACAGATAGTTTCTAAGTCAAAATGTGCATAAATACCTATACACAATTTGATCAACCAAGGTGAAGCATGTCATTCTGTCAATCCTCAGAGGTCTTTATTGTGAAATACAGCAACGGGATCTTGTATAAGCACTAGATAGGTGTGCTCTTATCTTATTGGTTTGGGGAATGAGCCAGGTTATATGCCCCATTATGACTTACAGAAGTTATTAGTCTGTACACATGTATTATGCTTTGCCATCCAAGCTGCTGTTATACCTTAATTAGGTTCCCTGGGAAACTTAAACCTCATACTTCCTTCCATTGCTTTTAATTATTAAGTATGGCACTTTGAAAAGCCACAGAGCTAGAGATGATGTAATATTTGAAAATGAGATTATGCTATCTGCTGCTGTGAATATGAACATTTCACGAAAGCATCCCAGTCCATCTGCTCTGGAAGGAAAGACAATCCCATTTTGGCCATCAACTCGTGTAGATCTGAGTTTGCATCTGGGAGTAGACATTAAGTACCAGATATCAAACTGTCTAACGTTGTTATCTGGTTCTCGGAATGGATTGACACTTTAGTGATTTTCAAATGTGTGTTCTGAGTTTCTCACACCACAGAGAAATGTGTTATTAACCACCCAGCCAAGTTTGAATGATTACAAAAATTGCCAAGTATATTAAATTTGTTTTCATAATCGTGAAAAACTGTTCTGAAATGCTGGGCAGGGGCGGGGGGTTGTCTGCTGATGGCGCTGAAACCACGCCCAATCGCGGTAGAGAAGGCACAGCAAGCAAACGACCGACTGCCATATCCATATCATTGTAGTAGGTCTGCTTATATGGTAAGTGAGAGGGGTGCTGATGCACTCTAGTCTTTTTATAGTTTTAGGGGAGGGGTTATTAGACCCCCACCGCCCCCCAAAATCCTGGAATCACAAATGGTGAAAAATTGTTTAACGGTCTAACTCCACAATTGTGCACCAAATAGTTCACAGTCTTTCCACGTTTTCAGCTATTATTTTCTAGCATGTATAATGTGTTCAGAAAGAAATCTCGGAATTTGATTTTCAGCACCTTTAAATGTCCCTAAAGGATGAATTTACAGCAATTTGATGACATCCAACAAAGAATAAATAAACATATTTTGAATTTGTGCAATATCAGTAGAGCTAGTCGAGATCATTTGTATATATATATATATATATATATATATATATATATATATATATATATATATACATATATATATTTTTTTGTCTTCCACAAAAAGTGCTAATGATTTTCAAACCTTTTGTGTTTTGCTCCCCAACAGCTGGAACGGCAGCTGCATGCCCATGCACAGAAGCCAATCCAAATCATAACATTCGATTCTTGAGTCTTCTTCTCCTTCTTGCATTCTCTTTAGCTATCTATTTCTTTTACAATCTCACACTCTGTTTCTCTCTATCTTTCCTCCCTTTTTTATCTGTTAATTATTTTCGGTAAATGTGTCCCTCCCCGCCAAATAATGTGTGGGCTACGTGAATTCCTTCCTGCTATTAAAGATGACTTAATTAATTCAAGCCAGAACAGTGGTATGAGTCATATTTGATTGTGCGGCTCAGACAACGAGTAAAGAATGAGATGATTTCCATAATTGGGGCCCTTTCCATTGTATAACTTTATCAAGACTGAGAGGAGCTAAATTAATCGCAAATCGAACAAAAAAGGTAAGTTCTTCAGGGACAATTAAAACATGTTTTCATGCTGAGAAGACAATTACTATAGAGTTGCTACAATTTCTTCCTCAGCATACAACTCAAGGCCACCAGAGTAGAGGGTGTATAGTTTCTCTGTCAACCTTTTGAATGGATACAGTGTGAGCATGTTTGCGCTGGCCAAAGCTCTGGTTAATTGTTTCTGGTGCTGCCAGTGGGAACGGTGTGTGTGGCAGTATATATATATATATATATATATTTGCTCCAGGGGAATTTTGAGTGCACTTGGACACGGTGTGGAATGGAAGGGTGGAATTTCATTATCAGACCTATGTGATCTGAAGAGCAAGTCTCTGTGTGTGTGTGTGTGTGTGTGTGTGTGTGTGTGTGTGTGTGTGTCGCTTGCTTTGTGTTTGCGTGTGTGTGTCTTCAGCTGAAGGCAATTTCCTCTCAATGACACACTCGTTTAAAGACGCACTCTCGCTCACTAATAGAACACACGCACACACACATTTGTCTCTTTCCAAGTCACTGTGGGTCCTAAATGTTTTCCTTTGTGAAAATAATTTGGCCCCTCCCTCTGGCCTAAGAGTCCCAGAAGTAGTGGTGTGCAGACATATCAAGGGGCCCGCGAGGCAATCATTCCTAAGGGAGCTCTGGAAGCAATTATTTCGCCATGCAAATGCCCTCAACAACTCAGCAGCCACCACACACATACACACACACACACACGCACTCACACAGACACACACACACCTTTTCGGAAAAAGCTGCTGAATTATTGTTGGAAAATCGCTTTAACCTCGGTTACTGTGCATTATACACAGCGTGCCCACACAATGCAATGGAGCAGAAAACAGCCTGCGTTGATAACAGCACAAGCCAGAAAGCCAACGTGGAAGGGGTGGTTTATATAAGTCATCTAGCTCTGATAGTGCTGAAGAGAGCAGTCGATTTAGGGACTTTGACAGTGTCGCCTTGCTCCCTCTATCTTTCAGTAATACTTACTGTGCTTGCATAGGTATTAGTGTATGGGCGGTTTCACACACACACACACACACACACACACACACACACACACTGCCTGCATGCATAGTGACAGTTACAGATGAAGAAGGGTGAAATACATCCAGAATAGCAGAAGCCGGCAGCATGACTGCCAGCATCTGGACAAACTGCTGAGTGCAGAAGAAATGCTAGAGCAACACGGGCATGGAGGACTGTCTCATGGCTCTCTCCTTGTCCTTCTCTTTCTCTCTCGCTCTCTCTGTTTGGAAAGAAAGGGAATTTACTATTCCAGTTAGCTGTTTTCATACCCTCCTCTCACTAACAAATGGAGCCTTCTTCATGAAGATAATTACATGTTCTTAGAAATATACTCAGAGGTATTTCTCTGCCCCGACATGTCCATTGCCCTTCCAGCCCACTTGAAAAATATACATTTGACGTGATGAAACTGAACCCGCCCGTCTGAAAACACTTAACCTCAAAGGCAGGCCTGGGAATTGGCCCGCTGTTTAGATTTCTTTCTATACACCCCCACCACATGAAGGGAGATAGTGTGTGCACTGTGAATGTGCAATGTGTCTGTTTTCCAAAGTGTGTGTGTGTATGTGTGTGTGCGTGTGCGTGTGCGTGTGCATGTGCGTGTGTGCGTGCGTGTGTGTGTGTGTGAGCGTGCATGTGTGTGTGCTAGTTTAGGTGTTAGGGCAAACCAGAACTGTAACTGCTGCAAAACATATGTTTAAGAGATGTCTTAAAAATGATACACTTTGATGTCTGCCGACCTACCCTGTGGAATACAGACAGAGAGCACATCAACCCACGTTAATGGCCCCTTTGTCCGCACGTACACACACACACACACACCAGAGAGGAAACCATCATACACAATGATAGTGACCATCATACACAGTGATAGTCACCATCATGAGAACAGTAGGTCTCACGTTATCCCACATTCTACCTTCAGATTTGGTCATCTGGATATGTTTCTCTTTTGGGGGGGTCTCAAGGTACATCCTAAAATGCTTACCCTGCCTGCTTTTCAGGGTGTGCCCTGATTCAGACCAGGGTAGTAGCAAGGGACAGCAGCCTCGGATTCTTTATAGTGGGAAGAGAGACATTAGATCAGATTAACTCACTCCACGTGCCTAATGGGCTGTTGCAGAGGTCTGACACACACCATTACCCACCATTTACACCTCACGGGCACAGGGCAGAGAGGAGACACACAGCCAGACTGTGTGTGTGTGTGCGTGGAGGAGGGGGGTGGCGTGAAGGGGATGTGAGAGGTGTTGGGCTGTGTGTATTGGTGTTTATGTTTTTGTTTAAATGTGTGATTGCGATGGCCAATAAAAAGATAGTGTGCGTGAGAAAAAGTGACTAAGTATTCTAGACAGTTTTTTTTAATTTATTTACGCACGTCCAAGTGTGTGTGTGTCTGTGTGTTGTGCTGCTGTCTGTTTGTCTGTGTGCTTGATGGGTGGGCGCAGACTTTATTGGATAATTAGGGGAACAGCGTTGCTCTCCTTTCAACATGCCTGTTTTCCCCAATGGTGGCAGACACTGACTGAGACGGAAAAAGGAGTAAGATAATACACTCAAGCAAATACTGTCCCACCACAGTTTGTTTTGAGGCTGGCATTTCCTTCCTCAACTAAAGCTCTCTTCCTCCCTGGATCACAGCGTGTTCCCTTCACGTCACTCTTCTGAGGAGAGCTGTCCACACCAGCATTCTCGACTGCCAACAGTCCTCGATTTGCCTCGTCTTTCAGCATGTCTCGAATCTTAAACTAAATATACGTGTCTATATTGTGGATTGACATACAGCGTACCGTAAATCTCCAGAACGGTAAAACCTTGAGGAAAGTATGGCACTGAACTGATTAGCTACAGGCTATAAATTGCAGTTATGGCTGCTGTAACGCCACATTATGCAGCCTTACAGGTCGGCACAATGGGACCTGCTGTCCGGTCGGTAAGGTGAGTTATTTGAGGGACACGAGGATAAAGTAAAATAAAGGAGAAAAATGAAGGGAAAGGGAGAAGCTGTTTTTCCCTCCGCGGACGCAGCTGGACCGCGTTAGCTTGCTGGGGCGCGGTATCGCCCGGACACAACGTAAAGCAGGCTCGATGCATGTCCTCCGTCACTCGCTCTCCTTCTCAAGCCGCTGTGTTCACATTACAGACAGGCCTTGGCGTCTTAGCCACGAACCCCGGCCTGGGGAGACCAAACACAGTCTGTCAGGGCGGCTAACAACAGCCAGAGTGCAGCCGGCCTTGCTTAGTCAACTGGTGTTATGCTCTAGGCATGCCTGGACTTTGTCATCCTGTAGACTGCCCTTTGGGTTGAGGAAATGAACAGCATTTACTCAGATTTACAAAGAATTCGTAATGCTTTGCTGTGGGACAAACGGAATGTTTGTTGTATAGGATGAACAAATATATATATGTATATATATATATGTATAAATATATATATATATATAAATATATATATATATATATATATATATATATATATATGTATATATATATATATATATATATATATATATATATATATATATTTCGCAAGATTAATACGTAGAAGTATTCAGTATATATACAGTAGTTTTATCTCGCTATACCGGGAATTCTACACGTACAATACATTCACAAAACGTCACGTTTATACATCGGCTTAAACCAAGTCCTGCAACCATTGTTAAGGTCCACTGCACTAAGTGGAAAACGCCCTTTTAACATCCAAGGGTCAAAAGAACAGAGGTAAAAAGCTTCTAAAGTTGACAGATACCTAGGAGAAAGAGCATCACACAAAAGCTAATCACACATGAAAGGGCAGAACATTACTTCCGAAATTGCACCTATTACAGCACACTTTTGGAATCAGATTCACTTTAGCATTTAAGCACCGCTATTTCAGTATTTCAGTTTCACCTGTGTCTTTCTATGACTCTTAATAACAAATTACCCACCAATTTGAGTCATTCACACAACGGGATAGAACCTTTTTGGACCGGGGCTGATTCATAATGACTGCTGATTGTAGACAGTTGTTCTGATTATTCTGCTCACCTTATCTGATTAGAGGCACATTGTTTCTCTCCATCACAGGTGACAAAGGAAGACACTGTTCCCCTTAGTATGCATCACGTAGCAGTATCCAAGGCTGTTTTGTTTTAACTAACAATTAAACTGTTGCTTCATTGTTAGTTAAACAAAACCCAGTGAAAAACGTCACAGATGTGTAAAGAATTAACCTGAAATTTCTTTTAATGATCAAAACATTCCGACTGTAGGTTTTGTAGCCTATTGTGCTGAAAGTGAAGTATTGCATTTGTGAAGGCATTGGAAAGGCCCTCACTGGGTGACAACAACAGCCAAAATGGAAATTGAGATGGGAAAACAAAGCACTCTGCCCGATGCTGAGCCACAGTGAGAAGCTGATCGTGCTGTTTTGATGCAACAGCCAGATATCATCTCTATGTCCCCCTGGGCCCTGTCTGAGCACTTTGAAAATATCACGTCATCTCGGAACCAGAACAACAGTCGTGCACAAACGCCAACGTAAAGCTGTCTCTGTGTGTGTGTGTGTGTGTGTGTGTGTGTGTGTGTGTGTGTTTGTATATGTTTGTGTGTGTGTGAGAGAGAGAGAGAGAGAGAGAGAGAGAGAGAGAGAGAGAGAGAGAGAAAGAGAGACATTTGAAGAGCCTCTCTAGTTCCCAGGCAAGATTGTGAGTATGATAAAGAAATCTGGGAGACAGGTACAAGATAATAAATGGGTTTGTACTACGGAGACAGCAGTCCACTTAATTCCACAGAAGGGTGTTTATGGATAGAAAAATAGAGGCATGCAGAGGAAAAGATATATGGTAGTGCTACAGCAACTACACGGAAGCTACAAGCTTGTCTGATGAGCTGGTTCTAAAATAGCGGGGGAGCGAATTGGTAAAATACTAAGTAAAACTACTCTACTCTAATTTTGAACTACATTAACTAGATTACATTTAATTAAATTTGAGTTGAAGGTAAGAGAGAAGGAATACACCTAGAGATAGAGATAGCTTAAGGTGGAGACAATCTCCTAATAAGTTGAATCATTTAGGTTTGCAAGACAAAGAAGATTTGGTAGCATTTATATAGGCAGTGCGGCAGACATTTAGAATCAATACCCATATAAGCGAGGCATTCTGGCACTCTGCTTTAGAATCTGCAGCCCAAGCTGTGTCATAGAAAGCAGTGGAAACAGAATGTAATAAGGGCTTGTGTGGAAGAGTAATAGAAAGGGAAGCAGCCATTTTAAACCTCGCTTGTTATCACAGCTGTGTGGTTGTCAGATCCATGCTCCCGCTATTTACACTGCCATTCTGAAATAAAGGATGAAAAAATAACGAAATAAAGAAATCCTTGAAACTTCAACCCGCTTCAAAATAGGAAGCAATTTTCCTTTATTTTCACCTTTCACTGAGCAACAGCAGTTTGGGCACAAATCCAAAATTAACAACGTGCTGTTAAATGTCACATTTTTTTTTTTTTTTCAATTTAATATTCTCTGCAACACCACATTACGATCTCAAAGTCTGGGTTACCATTAAATCTCTGCTTGAGTGCCACATGTGGACAAAACTAACTTTGAATGTTCAGGACAGGGTGCTGTGCACACGCCATCGTGAAAAGGGGGAACAAAACCGATATATAAATGTCGCTTTAAAATAAAAGAATAGTTTTAAAACATAAAAAAACACATTCCCATCTAAACCCTTTAACACGGTTAATGTGCTGAGCAGAGACCAAGATTTAGTTGGGAGAGTTAATTGCTAATGTTAGTGTTGCCATGGGCTCTCTAAGCTTGTTACCCAGTAATTTGTAATCCAGCTTCCAATCATTATTCATCATCTTTCCATCTGTCTATGTTCTTAGTCTCCCACATTGCATGGGAAAGCAGACTTTAATTTTATGGTTCCGAATGAACTCATCACAATGCTAACATTAGTATCTCTTCCTGTCTAAAATGGCAGACCTTAAAATGATGAATCACAGATCAATTTCCCTTGAGAGACAGATGGACCTGGACTGAGTCCATCTGTCACCAATTGTCACAAATGAAAATGTAAGAGCAAATTGGTTTCATAAGGTTGAACCATTTTATGAAAGTAACTTCTCTGTTCCAAGCAAAGTAAAAGCTATTTATTTTACGTACAGTTGTGCTTTAAGTCACTCTGTCATACAACTGATCTTGGACCATCTTTCCTGAAAGGATTCTTGTGGTAAACAATTCTCATCCTGTAATGACCCGTGCGATGATTCACCGACTAAAGCCTGTCTCCAGAAATACATTTCAGACTTTTTTCCAGACTTAAAGTGTCTTCTACAATTTGAGAGTACATTTCAGAGAAAGTGATTTTAGTGGTACTCTTCCAGCTTATTTGAAGCACGTTGAGACATCCGGCACAGGTTATTTCTAGCACAGTGCATTCTACTTGATAGACTTATTAACCTTTCCACAGCACCTAGACTATTCTAACTGCTGACATAAAAGGAAACAATTTGTTTACAGTCTTTCCATCTAACCCTTTGATAATGCATCAGCGCAGAAGGTGGATGGATTTTGACAAATCGAAATGCTTATGTTGTTGCCTGTCACAGAGTCTTTTGGCCCACTTGCAAAGAGTGCTCGATGTCACCTGCTGGTCAGGGCTTTTACACACACACACACACATACACACACACACACACACACCTTGATATTTCACAGTTCTCAAAATACTGCCTCCGATCTAATTTCTTCGGCAGAAGTGACCCGTGAAATGGTGCCAAGTTGCTCTCTCCTCCTCAGCGGTATGTAAAAGGCACAGATTGCCTCATGCAGCCTCCGATATTAACCCCTTGCCCTCTCCTTAATACTCTGCCACCCCACCACAATACCCCTGACTGAGCTTAATACAGGCCCTTTCCACTGCCAATAATTCGTTTGTGTGTGTGTGTGCGTGTGTGTGCCCGGCTTAGTATGGTGTGTGAGTTTTTACAAGTTATATGTGTGTGTGTGTGTGTTGTAGTGGCATCTTTGCTTTTCACGAGTGATGAATCACTCTACCCCTGAGATGATAATCCTCTAGAGGTTCTGTGTCTCCAACAGACTGAGGGGGAAAACTTTGTTCATATCCCCCCCCACACACACACACACAAGTGAGAAAATGCACTCCTCCAATACTCAGAATTTAGCATAATCTTGATGGTATCTCACCTGTCACTGAGGTAAATACAATCTGTGAGATAGCGGGATTAGAGGATAGAAGAGATACTTTGAGATGATGCAGAATGTAAGCCCTGATGCTAGCAGTGATGCCAGAGAAGATAAAAGCGAGGAGGGGGTGGTGGGGGGTGGGGCGGGGCTGGGGGGGCTGATTTAGTAGGCTACATCGATTGGATTTCTCAGTCATGACTTTTTGATCCACTAGTCATCGCTCTCTTGCTGCCCTGCAAACTTCATATATGTATGATTTAATAAATGTATAATACAAAGATCCGAGGCCATCTCACACTTTTAACATGTAAACGGTTGCTACTCTAAAGTGGTTATTGCAATGTGAAACACTGCTTTATTTAACCTCCCTGGATTGAAATCTCTCCAGAGGGACGCTAAAAAAAATGAAATAAAGTTATGGTTAATAATACAACTATATTAATCAACATGAGTTGAAATTAACGATGGCATAAATAAGCACTGCGGTTTGGTCAGCCTCCAAGGTCAATGACTAATGTAGGAGAGACTCGGAGCTGCTGGAGCTTGTTAGCGGATAAGAGAGTGGGAAAGAGGAATATGAAGAGGAAGGGATGGAAAGAATAAGAGGAAACCGGAGAAAACAAGCCAAAACAAAAAAGAAAACAGGAGGCAAAAGAAAACAGATGGACTGAAAAAGATGGAATGACAGAGGAAGAGAAACAACAGATGCTGATAAATAGATGAGCTCCTCCAGCTTCTGTGCAGCAGCATTGGATCAGTGCTCCACTGAAGCAACTCTTTCCTCAACAAGGCGAGAGAAAAGCAAGTACTTTCTTCTTTCATGGAAAAGGCTACTGTCACAAACAAAGCCGCCTTATTTATTTTTGAACAGAAAGACTGACTGATAGATTGCGTCCCAATGGCCTCCCTATGCTGAGCAACATAATGCTAGCATAGCTGCTTTAATACAGTTGTAGAGTGCAGAATGTTTTTACCAACTATGAGTCAATTTGAGCTGGGCCTCACACACTTGCAAGCATTACCATAATCGACACTAGTTATATATTTCAAATGATCTGTCTTGCCAATAACAATATTTGGGAACTTAAGAATACAAAAATAATTATTTTGAAAACACATGCAGCAATATCTAAGCTGCTTTGCAGTCACTATGCAGGTAGCTTAACCGAGGGGAAAGCGGCCATTTCTCTTTCCTGAATCCTCTAAGCTTTATTGACATGCAGAGGATGTGTGCTAGGCAGCTCGGCTTTGGTGATTGACTGCCAGCTCAGTGATTAGGATTTGGCCATAGCAAGCCAGGGCATTCCGCCTCCAACAGTCTCAGAGGTTCATCAACCTGCCCCCTCTCTCAATTAAGAGTCTCTCCCCTCGTTAAGGCCCTCTGTACTGGAGATAATTAAAGACAGAAACACTCCGATGCTAACGTTGCCCCCTGGATCACTCCATTGATCTCGTGTCCTGAATATTTCCACTAGGAAAATCCCTCCGCATCCCTACCAAACTATGCATAATGTCTAATGGCATATTTAATAAGGACTGTTGTGTGGGATATACTGTTGCTTCAGTCACACTGCGTAATGGTTTGTTGAGTGTGTGTGTGTGTGTGTGTGTGTGTGTGTGTCTGTGTGCGTATTTGTGCGTCTGTCTGCACATGTGAGCACGGTTGCGTGTGGGCACTGAGTGTATTGGATTGAACCTGGCCGGGGGACGCCATCCGCAGGCCTGGCCCAGCGGCGCTCCAGCCAACGCTGACAGGCGTTTTCAGCAGCACCGAAGCCACCCCAGCAGATTCCACCAGATCTGGCCTTGACCCCTGGAGGCCCCTGCTCACCACCGCTCACCATTGATCCAGGGCCGGACTGCAACTTCCCGCGATGGAGCGATCGATGGAGCCACTGCCGAAGTCACGCCGCGTCAAAACCGCCTTAAGGTCGCGGGAGCAGTCAATACCCTCCAACTCCTAAACAAAGTTTGCTCATTGGAGAACTTGGCCCCTTAATCGGCGCGTCTTTATGAGGTGCGGCGCCGCCGCGATGGCGAGTCCACGGAGCGGGCCACGCAGGGAGGGAGACGGAGCGGGGCGGGCCACGCAGGGAGGGAGACGGAGCGGGGCGGGCCACGCAGGGAGGGAGACGGAGCGGGGCGGGCCACGCAGGGAGGGAGACGGAGCGGGGTCGGGAGTAAACAGTGCCGTCTGCTCGCGCGGAGACGCGAGGTGACATTAGAGACGCTGATGGCGGGCAGACACAGATGGTGGCGGACATTAGCGGAGGCAGTGGAGGCGCGTTCCGCTCGGCGGCCCCTCCCAGGGAGGACGCTGGTGCACGGCCCGGGTTTTCCGCTCCGGCGGGGTGAGCCGGGAGGGCAGATGGGGAGCGGGGGCAGCGGTGGGCTGGGGCGTCAGCAGTGGAGCGGGGGGGGGGGGGGAAGAGCTGAGGCTAACACATTGGGAGTCCCTGTGGCACGGGGAGTGACAGGTGTATTACTGCACATTTCACTGGTGGGGAGCAGCCAGCTGGTGGGGCAGGTTTAAGCTCTAGGGAAGGGGAGGAGGTGTGGGGGGTGGGGGCGTGCTGTAAAGGGATTTTTGTAAGATACTCAGCATCGGTCTCCATCAAATGTAGGCTATGTGCAGGTGGTTTGTGAGTTAGTAGTCTTGCGGGTTAAGGCAATGATTTTTGTTCTTTAATCATATGAATATACTTTCACATAGTGTGTGCATGTGTATGTTTTTCCCTTTGTGTGACTGATCTAAAATCAGAAAATGAAAGACTGTTAAGTTTTATACATCACCGTTACTTTAAAAGAGCAATCATCTAAAAGAAAATGCAAAGCAGTGGCAAAGTTACTGAAGGAGAAACTAAAAAGCAGCAAGAAGAGGCCGAGGAAGAAAAAAAACATACCGGAAGGTTCTTAATGATGCAAAGGTCAACGCCTCTGAGTAATGCGCCTCTCTTAACAACGCTTGACCTAATCCTTTGCTTTCATTAACTCCGTGATGGCTAATGATTTTCTCTCGTCACAGACATTTCCATACCGTCTTTGTAAAAGAAACACCATTCTTTCCAAACACAATGTTGCTAAGGTCTGTAAACACACAGACACACTCTGGGTCCGCCATACCAACTTGTTCTGCTTAGGGGACTTTATTATAGATTACAGTGGCCTGGCTGGCCCAACCGCTGCAGGTCTCCAACCCCCGCCCACCCCCCCCACCCCCCCTCCCCACACACATACACACATACACACACACCACCGACAGGTCCAGGTGACAGAGAAGATATGTGTGGTGCTGCTCTGGGGACCTTGGGCAGTATGAACTAATTACCCTCGGTGATAATTATGAGGGCAATGTTGGGCCTGACCTTGGAGGGGTGATTTAGCGGCCCGGGCAAACATGGGAGCATGCTATTTGTTGAGGAGGAGGAGACGGACGTCGGGCTTCACGTATGGGTCACGTGTAATGGCCAAATGTGGGCATCCTAACGGATGTTGAACTCTGAGCTGTTGTTCAGATGCGAGGGAAGGTTCAGAGTGAAGGCCAGAGCACCAAAGAGATAGCATGAGCCTCTCTGAGACACTGAAGGCATAGTGTTGTCTGTTCGTGGCCGTCATAATATGAGTTGGCATACGTGTCCTTTTCAATACTGGGAAGTAACACATGTTCCCCTTGACCAATGAATGATTTGTTTAGTTTAGACCGATATACTTGTTTCCACCTTGTCAACACATCAGAACTTACTATGCCGTTGGAGTGAACTCACTGTAGTAATTTCTCTGTGTACAGACTTGCTCTCTGTACTCATTTGTAAAATTGTACTTTGATAATTGCTCACCTCCTTTAATGGGTTGTTTTCTGCATAAACCTGAACATTTCCATTACAAATGTCACCAAATGTTACTTTTGCTAAGGTCTGCACATTATTTTCCAAACCTTGAAATACACACAGTTAATATGTAGACGGAGGCTTTCAGAAATATTCAGGCATTGGAAAGTAAACCTCTGGCGGATTTTAGTAGTCTAATAGGTTGTCATAGTTATGTTCTACCTCCACTTCCTCTTGTGATGTCATTGAGCAAGTCATGTGGAAATACCGCTGAGGTATTAATGCTGGTAGATGTGAATACTGCATGATATTATTATATAATGTAGTCCAGTCACATCCTCCCCTTCTGATAAAACCCTAATGCAAAGCAAAGCATGAGTTCATAACCTGCCCCGTGATTCTGTCTCGAGTCTGTCATACAAAATGCATGTTCTCTCTCACTCTTACACACTCTTACACACTCTACACACACACACACATGCACACACCCACGCACCTTGATTTTCTCCTTCGACACTAGCTGATATGCACAGCTCAATTCCAGATGCCGCTCCCCTCCTTTTCGTTCTAGCCACAGCCATTAGGTTGAACGTTGCCACTTGGCTTGTGTCTCCAACCCTTTGCTTCACTTTCAGATAAAGGCTTGACCATGGAGTCTGACTAAACGTGCTGGAAATCAGGTATTGTGCCGGATCAGCAACCCCTGCATCCATAATGTTTATCTACAAGCAGTTTTCCTCACGTCTGCTCAGCTGTCTTTGCACTTTCTCATCCAGGTAAGCTTAGTAATTCAACATTTCAGCAAAGGTTACCCCAATATTGTAGTTATTTCACTGAATGTCTACCATGGTTGGTTTGAACTAATCTCCTTCCCTTCCTGCCTGGCTTTTTCTCTCCTTATAATTTGGTATTATGCAACAAGCCTGTATAGTCAAATGTAAATTGTATTGAACACAATAATGTGATCTTAGACATGTATTTTGAGGGTTGAGATGTTAGTACCACACCCATGTGGGAGGATCTTCCCTCTAATTGTGTGGGTAGATTGGTAATAGGCAGCATTCCTGCTGCAGCATTGCCTCATGAGCTGCACCGCCCCCAAACACTCCCACGCGGACAGCAATTAGAGGTCATACGCACACACACATACACACACACACACACACACACACGCGCACACACAAACAGTAGTCACTACGGTCACTCCTTCACCATAACTTCACCGTTCACTGAGGTCACGGTCACACTTACACACACACACAGTAAAACAGCCTCCCTTGCGAGACTGCGGCTATACCAGTACGGCCCCAGGTCTGCAGCAATAGCCCACTCCTCCACAGAGACCAAAGCCAATTTATTTCAGTGTGCTGGTGGTGACAGAAACGGAAGCGTTTACAGGGGTCACACAGACCAACCTGCCCACTGGGAAATGCCACTGAGCCAATATACTGCCTTTATATACTAAAGAACCAGGGAGAAATATACTGCCTTTATATACTGAAGAACCAGGGAGAAACACAGACTTCAACTTTTACCACTGAGCAGGTGCCTTTTACGGGCGGTCATAATAGAGGAAATCAGAGCAGTATACCACAGCATGGACAGCAGACTTTTTTTGCCCAGCAAGTTATGTAAACAGTGTCCCTGGCCTTGTTTGCTAGAGCGTATTCATGAATTATTTCCAGGGAAACGCACATGAATTATTAGAAATGTGTTTGCAAGTGCATCGCAGTGAGAGCAAAACAAGCATGGCATGCGAAAACATCAACGTGGATGAACTACGCATGTCTGGAGTCATTAGCAAAGTCCTATGGAATTTCACATGCTGCTGTGCCGCCTGCCAACAGGACGATTGATTTTGTGGCACACAGACACAAATCGCGTCTCACTTGAGCACACAAACATCTGTCCGTACGCATGCACGCACGCACGCACGCACACACACAGACACACACACACACACACACACACACACACACACTCGGTTGAACACAGAAACCGACAGACACATGCTAGAATACAAGCGCCCGACGCACATTAGCTCAGTCACTGACACACACACACACACACACACACACACACACACACACACACACACACACACACACACACACACAGATTTATGCTCAACCCCCCGTTTACCCCACAAACACACACACAGGGCCTAGACAAAGCACCCTCTCCCTATGCCTCAGCGTGCGAGCGGTGGTTAAGCGCTGTAGCCTAAGTGTCCCTCGGGGAGGCTGGACTTTAAAGCGCAGCAGAGAGAGAGAGAGAGAGAGAGAGAGAGTCAACCATGGCTAATCTCTCTCTCCGGTCGTGCTCGCTGACGCGCACAGGGGGGCAGTCCCTCTGCCCCTGAGGGCCAGCCAGAGCAATCCACCTAGACGTCACTCTTTGTTTACCTATCCCCCTTCACCAAAGCCAGGAAGAAGAAGAGAACACTGTCAGGGACAGAGATGGAGAGTCGGAAAATGGAGCAGAGAAAATGAAGTGCGCATGTCACTCAGAACCAATGACAAGGTGAAGAAGCCGCGTTTTCAGCTCCTGCTGTGCGCATTTTTGGGGAGCCATCGATCTGATTTGAGGGTTCATAATGGTTGGACTGGGGCACGGTATGGACTGGAGCGGTTCATAATGGTTGGACGGGGGCACGTTATGGCCTGGAAGCGGTTCACAACGGTGGAACTATTATCCAGCCGAGTCATATCCATTCTCCGGGCATGCTTTGAATCCTGCTGGTCTTGCGGCGCAGACACGGGCACGGTGACATGAGTCACGCCTTCTATCTCTGCACCATGTGGCCCGGCTCCTTACGTCACGGGCAGCCTGGAGCCACGGCGCTGCCGGCACCCTGAGAACCGTCCGTCACGGTCAGCCTGCCTCGGTTCCGTTGCATACCAAACGGCGGAAGGCGCCCCCTCTTTGAGTGCCCCCCCTCCCCTTTCTCCCCTCCCCCCTCCTAAATCCCCACCATCCTGGGCCTCGGGGACGTTGACGGTGCGGAACAGGAGGTCATCAGGAGGCATGAACACTCGGTCGCTCCGCTCACCTTCCGTCCTCCCCTGCTTGTCCTCTCCTCCCTCTTCCCCTCTAATCCTCCTCCTTCGCTCAGCTGCTCAGGCGTGTTCTTCTGTGGCCAGTCAGTCGGGCCGCCTTGGAGCCTGGGCTCTTTACTGCAAACGATTTATGGAGCTCTCCTCCCTCTCACTCCCCTTTCCTCTCTGCTCTTCAGCTTTCTCATCGTCGTGCCGCGCCGTTGTGGGTTGTGAGAGACTTCAAAGATGGCTCAGAAAGGTAATGCTGTTCATCCATCAGACCGAAGAGCTATTGTGGAAGGAAAAATGGAAGGCGCAGATTTATTCCAAAGCAGAGGTGGAACATCTTTTAAGTCAAAAGAAACGAGGATCTATGCAACCCATGTTGTATTGTGTCTCACAATGGCATTTTATTTCTATACCTCAGTGTCTGGTGTGTAGTCTGCTTCGATCCCATTTTAAATATCTCACATTTCTTTGTGCAGCTATTTTAATTCCAGACGTTCTGGTCTTGCTTCTCAATAAGTATTCGAGTTTTTGTTTGTGACTGAAAGCTGCACTTTCCCAAATGTCTCAGTCTGAGACTTGTTCAAAAACATAATGGGGGGAAAACGGGGGGGCCCTTAGTCCACGAGTTATCACACACACACACAAACAACAACAACACACACACACACACACACACACACACGCACACGCACACGCTAACACCTGGACTTGGTTTATCAACACCCAGCTGTTAGTCCAACACCAAAGCCTGAGCTGCCAAGCCAACCATGTTTCCCCCTCTGACCCCTATGACCTTGACCCAAAAATAGCACCTTGAACTAAATCCAGTGCTTCTGTAATGCACTGGCATCCAGTAAGGCAACAGAAAGAGTACTGATGGGACCCTATGATTTTCTCCATCACAGACAATATGAAGTAATCACTGAAATGCAGGCATAAAAAACGTAAGCTCAGGCAGACGTGACATATTTAAGTGGAGAAAATATCATTACGACTTTCCTCATTTGCATAGTATCGTGTTCTTTGGGAATAAGACAGTAAGGGAGTAAAACATACATTTGCAGATTTGCTGCATAAAAGTCCCATTTAGAGCTAGCTAGTGATATGGGGTTAGTGAGATAATTAGCAGGTATTACCCGTCCCTCATTAAAGTAAAAACATAACCAATTCTAAAAGCACTCACCCAACCCCATTCTTGTTTTCTTCTCAAACGAGAAGTGTCACATGTACAGAGAAGGATGTACAGATAAACATTGTTTGGTCATGTTGCTCCCACAGCTGTACCATACGCATATGGCCCACATGAATTACATTTACATCAGGGGTTTTGCACTTAAAAAAAAAACGAAAAACCCAAAAATTGGATTGTAGATTTATTATGGCCCGCATGTTACGTTAGTGCTTCTACGAAAAGTAGCAAAAAGGGATTTTGCGGAAGTGTTTCATATTTATGATTTTTTCTCTGAATAAGGAAGAATGGGTTAAAACATACTTAAGCTAGCCTCTTAGCTACACAGAAAGGGTATGCAGAAATACACACGCTGGAATTGTGTGACTGAATGTTTCCCGTTCCTATTTTTAATGCAGTTTTATGAGCGTTTTGAAATTTGTGTTTTATAACTCATAAAAGACTCCATGAAATCATAAAAACGAAATTTGGGGAACATAAAACAAATGCCATGAGGCCATACATTGAACAGACTGAGCGGGAAGCTAATTGATTTCTAATTCACTGTCATCACTGTCTCTCCCAGAGGATGGATGGTCTTTTCAAGAAAAAGCTAGCCGGCAAGGCTATGAAACACTTACGTAAGGCCTAATGTCTAGTTCTAAGATGTTCCTTAGGAAATACGTGTAAAAAGTATCTTAGAAAGCGGATTATCTTCAGTATGGATAGTCTTTGAAAGGGACAGCCATTTTAATGGAAGGGCAGTGTGCAACTTAAGGCGTTTCTTGTTCCACTGTTTTTCTTGCCTGTGCACTTTTTCAGAGACCAAACTTGACAGAGAACAAAGTAAATTGCCAGCAGAAAACACAAAAGTTAAAAGCAGAAAATCCTGACGGAATGGGTAGCATGCTGGGAGGACGGACAAATCTCTCAGCATTGGGCTCCGCTCTGCAGTAGAAGACACAATGCTAAGATGATAAGCAGCGTGGGTTTATATTTATCAGACATGGTCAATGTAGGCAATGCCTAGGTGGGCGGCTAAAACTCATGAAAAACATATTATTGAGATAAATAACAGGCCATGGAACAGCTCACCAGAACTCTCCCTCTCCCTCTGTGAACGCAGGCAGATAAAGTGTCAAAATGGTCACAGTGAAGCAGCCCAGCGCAAAGGCAACCTCTCTGGCTTTGATCAAGCTCCCATTGATTGAATCAACCTCGCACCACGATGATGGCCTATGTAGCCAATACTGAAGACCTTGTGGAGGCCTCTTAGGCTGTGGCTGAGAGTGAAGCGATCTTGTGGAGGTCACTGTGTGGCTGCAGCAGGTTAGTGTAGTGGGTTGGTGTAATCTTGGCCTCGCTCCATGAGGGGGATGGTGATTTATGGCGCCTGTGTTTGTCTGTGGAATTACCGTTTGATTGCTTCATTCCTTACAGAGCCCTTGACTCCAAGCTAAGGAGTAAAGTGCTTATCTATCACACCATTAGGGGTAAATAACATTGAGCTGGTTACGAAAAAAGTAACAAAAAGAGCAAGAAATACAGTTTGGCCTTACCTCTTATCGTAAAATTAATGACTGCATGTTGGTGCTGATAAATGACCTTTTGTAGTCGTAGTAGGAAAGTATGCTGTATGTGTGTGTGTGTGTGTGTGTGTGTGTGTGTGTGTGTGTGTGAGTCACTGCCTGTAGTTTGTAGGTGTGTCTGTATCTGGTACATTCATTACACGAAGTGCACATCGCTCTATACAGAGACTGGTCATTGCTCAGGGGTGTAGATGGTATAGATATGTCAGTCGAGGTATTTCTTTTGGTCATGCTGTTCCGTTCACCTTACATGTGTTAAATTGAGAGACGGTAATGGAAGGCAAGATGGAAGACATGGATCAAAATTGAAATTGAAATTCTATTCCATTGATTTCTCAACATGTACGCTACTCTGTTTCGGGATGTCATTTCATTAAAATGCAAGATCAGCAATGCAGCCTTTGGGCTTTGAAGAGAAAGTTTTAGATTTGTTTGAGCTGTTGCACTGCATCCACTGCTCTCCAGCAGACCTAATCGCGGCATGTGTCAAAAATCAAAGTGTAACATATCCTTGACACGCCCTTCTAAGCCCAGGCATTAATCATGTTTAATAAGGGATAACTAGCTGTAATCGCTAACACTTGTTGGAGGCACGTCTTTGGCAGGCCCTTGCCAAGATCCTCTGTGCCCAAGACACAGTCTACTCCTCCACTTGATACGTCTCCAGGAAAAGGGAATCTTGGATGGGGGATTTCAGATGGACGTATATCAACACTTGGTGAGGGAGCCATCTCTCAGACATCCTCTCTGTTCCTTGGACAGCAACGCGTGTTAAACCCAGTCTGTCAATCTGGATTGGTCGACTGATGACAGCTACTGACCGTATGAGCAGGGTAACACCCTCGAGGTCCATAACGGTCTCAATGTTGGCAAGGGGAGTCAATATACCTGTCATCGAAGACCATTCATACAGGTCTAAAAAACATTATTCATTGAGGTATTTTTTTACTTTATCAATGCTTGATATGTTTCGTGCATTCTCGTCTTTTTTGATGATGAAAAAATTGATTGCTGATTGCGTGGCAGTAGACGTGATAACTGTTGAATCACGTTTATAATATGAATATATTCCAACGTGTGTTTGCGTGTTCCTTTGTTTGTGCTCATGCTAAAAATAAAAGTGCCCGTAACCTATGGCAACTGGTGCGATGAACACCAGAGACTGAGTGTGGGTTTTACAGTCAATGCAAACAGGTCTGATAGAGTTCCATTGTGCGGAACACCGTGATTACCTGGCCTAGATCTGGGCTAAGGAAATTGGGCCTGGGTTGCGTGAGAGCTAGTGAACGATAAGGGGGTAAATCCCAACCTGGCCTGTTTGGATATGGCAGCTATCAGCGGCACTAATCGCTGTGATTAAAATTCAACATCCGATAGGCATGGAGCGCGAATGGATCCAAATCTCAACCCAACTATTTGGAGAGATTTGGCGTTTGGAGCCGCCCAGGGGGTGGAGTAAACCCACTATCTTTGTTTGCTTAGTTAATTTTTAATTTCCTGATGAGCTGCTCTTCAGGGTGGGAGGTAAATTAAAGTTGAAGCCCACACTGTGGTTTAGGGAGTCTTGAAGCATTTTGCATGCCTGGTGAGTCAGCTCTGATCCATGCAGATGTTTCCGTCCAGACTGTTGTCGGAAGGGGACCAGACTACAGACGACAAAATCTGGATGCAAAGCAATCGTTTCTCTCGTTTTTCTAAACACTGTCCCTTTATGCTTGTCTTTTTTTCTTGGGCTCCATTAACTTAACGGCTTTTCTGGGATGATATGAAATTGTAATCCAGTCTAGTCTGTATTTTGAAAAGTTTTCTTTTGCGTTTCCTTTGCTGGAAAAGCCCTCTAGATTCCGAGTTCCACAGGGGATATCCAGCAGGTGGATTACAGACCGTACGGTGAACAGGGAGCCCACAGAGACACCCTGAGGCTCAGAGACATTCCACAGTGGTAAAGGCCCGGATCAGGAAGCACCGGATTGGAAGAGGAGCACAGGGCTTACTTTGAACAGGGTTCTCCTTGACAGTGAGCTTCTATGGCGTCGGGTCCCCCGTGTGCGTACCCAGACACTAGCACAGGCTCTGGGATTGTCTTGGTATCCTGGGAATCTCACGGAATATCATGTATGGCAAATGTAACCTTTTCCACAAGAAGGGGGAGTAAATCCTTTTGTCTTTGAATTCCATTGACAGTTATAGATCCTTTCTGCTCATACCTGAAAGAGTTTGAAAGATGAATCAGAATGAGCGCAGCTGCATAACCTATTCTGAACGACCATCGTGAGTGCCTGTAGGGTTACTTATGATTGCGGATCTGAGTCAACCATTGTGTCAACCATTTCTTTCCAGTTATAGTTTTTATCTAAATCCTATCTGACATTGTTTTATTGGAAAATTACTTGCATCCCAACCTTCTCCTGGGCATATACACTTTTTGAATCCTAGTTTAAATAAACATTTCTGATAGACAAATGTCCTCTATTGCAGACTTTTCTCTGTCCATGTGTCCAAATGTAGCCACAGCCAGGCAATATATGTATCTATTTATCACCAGGAATGACAGACCAAAACACAAAATGGGGATATAAAATGAACATAAAAATGAAATGAAATGATTGATGTGAGATCCACAGTGTGCTGACGCGCTGGGGAACAAAATACATTCAATTTAAAAAATCCCCTTCTGGGCAGAAGCCCAGTGGAAAGAAATCTAAAGAATTAGAATGTCACCATTTTTCACTACCATTTAAAGAACCAGATACAGACACACCTACAGACTACAGTGACGCACGCACACACACACACACACACACACGCACGCACGCACGCACGCACGCACGCACGCACGCACGCACGCGCACACACACACACACACACACACACACACACACACACACACACACACGCACACATATCTTTGTTTCAGTGTTTTACTTTATTGCTGTGCTCCTCCATTTTGATTTGTGAGCTGCATTCATTCCTCTCCCTGAGAGTGTCTGATGCACTTCTCCCCTCTGCACATGGTGCTGCTGAAGCAGCATCAGCCGTGTGTTGGCAGACATCTGGAAATAGTTTGTCCTTGTGCTGCAGGTCACTGTCTCAACCAATAGAGGCCCCATTGCTCCCTTTCACGATGTGACAAGCTTTCATATATTTCCAGAGCCTCCTATACTGTATGGAAACCCCCGACACCCACCCTACCTCCCTCTCACCCCGTCCTCCAGTCCCACATCATGTTACAATAATGCTACAGCTCCCCTCCATCTCGTAGAGCAGCCTAGTCATCGAGACAGACCCCGCCCTCCGGGCCCATCCAACCCACAAAAGAGGAAGCAGGGAGCCAAACCAACAGGAGTTGGACAGGCCCTCTTCCTATCTTCCCCTCTTGCCCCCTCCATATAAACACACACACACACACACACACACACACACACACACACACACACACACACACACACACACACATGGCCACCATCACAATACCTCTTGCTCTCCTTCCCATTTATAGTGTAGCAATGTCATATTTTAAGACGCCATTTATGTTAAGCTATTTATCTGCACACCCTTGGAGGAGCGAGGCAGGGTGGCATCGAAGATTAGCAGAAAGGAGGAGAGTCACATTTATTTGGCTTTGACAGTGTGGGGGGAGGCCTGGTGACAGCATGTGCCTTCATTCATCAACACCTGAGAAATACAGCAACACTGACCTTGAGTGAAAGTGTGTGTTGGGGTCTGATTTGTGGGTATTTGTGCAAGTGCATGCATGAGATTAGATTGTGTATTTGTGCGGCCCCTCTGTGAGTGTGTCTCTGTCTCTGTCTGTGTCTATACTTTGTGTGTGTGTGTGTGTGTGTGTGTGTGTGTGTGTGTGTGTGTGTGTGCGTGCGTGCGTGCGTGCGTACGTGCGTGCGTGCGTGTGTGTGTGTGTGTGTGTGCACGCGCTACCCATGCTAGGACAAAGAGAGCGGATGTGAAAGACCTCTAAACCGTTTCCCTCAGCTGTTGGTCTAATAGACATATTTTTCAGGATGTAGCAGCATGTGGGCTCCGCTCTGTTTTGTCAGGACGATACCCTTCACATTCAGTCATCAACGTCCCGCTAGACCTCCATTGACCTTGTGTCTCTGTGTAGCCGAGAGTTTATGTTACAGGGAGAAAGGGACGTGAAAGACGAAGTCTGTGTGTGAACGCACGCCACGCTGGCTTCGCAACGCCCCCCTGTGCCCCCCTGCCAGCCGTACCAAAACAAGGTGAGGGGAGGGGGTATGTGGCGCTGGAGGCAGCATCCAGGAACTAACAAACAGGCTCCAGGTGAATGGGAAGGGTGCCTCTTGCTCTCTCTAAGAGGCTTTGAACACCCCCCCACCCCCCCACCCCTGCTCTCGGTCCGACAGAAGGGGGCCACATGAACTGATCCATCGCGGGGAAAGAGGTGCGAGCCTGACGACGCTCCGTGTGATCGAGAAGCCGACACGCTCCAACACGTGTTACATCTTAATGATCTGCCTTTTAAGGAGGGCTTTGTCTGCTGTCCCTCCAGGTGCCTCGGTGACAGATGGACGGCCGGGCGGGGGGGCCCCCTCCTAACTGTGTTATAGATAGACACCTTGTCTGAGGCCCAGGCAAGGAGAAACAGACGATTAGGGCCAGCACGGAGGAAGTGTGGCCATCACATGGCACGTGTCCTGGAAACTAGTTCGCCTCACAAACTGTGTTTGTCCTCTAAGGGAGAAACAATGGGTGTAGTCTGCCTCCTCACACAGTCATCAGCCTCACCATGCAGTTTCTGTCGATCGGTAAAGGTCATGGAAGCCGATTTGAGTTAAAACATGAGCGTTTCAAGGACGAGGTCGCCGTGTCGGCTGTGCCCCTCCCACTATCCCGGTCTCTGCTTTCTGCTGTGAATTGATAGCGACTAGAATAATGACAGATGCTTTAGTCTCTCTGCCTGAGTGCAATTGATTACAAGTCCCAGCCGGCAAACAAATTAAAAGGCTTTACCCTATCTAGTAAATCTTGATCTGCTTTCATTTGGTTTTGATGCCGCGGGGCTTAACACCAAATGCCTTCAATCGAACACGTCGAACATTGTTTACGTCCCACCTTTCCCCACCCTTGTCTGCAGGAACATCCACGGAGCCTCTTTTTGTGTGTGTGTGTGTGGGGGGGGGGGGGGCAAGTTAAAAACAACAGGCTCCGCCAGGAAAAAGGTGAACGTGACACAGGAAAAGGCTTTGATGAAGCTGCCTGCTCCCTGTGGGAATAAATCACTGTTGGCGAGGACTCGTATATTAGCGCTTTGTGTCGTGTTTATGGCCGTAGACAAATCAGTTCGCCTGGAGGTTATTTAGGTGATTCCCTTGACGGCCTCTCAGTTTCCACAGGGGTTCAGCTCACCCAGCGGACCAGGCTGCAGTAAAGTGGTCCGCTCCAGCCCTTCCACGGCCAGTTATTTATGATGCACGCGTACAACCACCTTCCGTTCAATTAGAGCAAAGTGCTGGCTTTGTGCAGCCTTCCCTCCATCACCTGCCCTCGGAGGACGTCTTTGGGTGGGACGGCGCTGGTCCGGGTGACCTTCTCTCCGGGGGTGGGGGGCGAGCCCGGAGCGAAGCAGGGGGACCAGACCCCTCTGTGCCGCTGAGGAGGGAAGGAGGGGGACCAGACCCCTCTGTGCCGCTGAGGAGGGAAGGAGGAAGCGGGAGCGCCCTCATAGTAGCCCCAGAGTAAACATTTACAGTCTCTTTTTTTCTGCTCACGCTTCGTGCTGTCACACATTTCACTGCGCCTCCCGTTTTCCGCTCTGAAGTTGCACTTTTCAAGCGGTCCATTACCTCCGGCTCTCTTTCTCGCGTGTGCAGTCTTTTTTTTCTCCCTCCACCTCTCACTCGGCAGTGAGGAAAACAATGCCCCTCTTGTTTAGAGAGGACACACGTTACAGACGGGCTCACCACCAGTCTGCTCCCAGACCTCTAAAACAGCACCGGGTCTGGTTTATACCTCAACCACCGGAAATCCACATAAACAATGTAATGCATACTTCACCCAAATGGCCTGTTACGCACAGGAAAAAGCCTCAGACCGAACGGACGATCCGTAATAAAAGAAACAGCGTGTAGCCCATTAAAACAAGTAGTTGCATGATGATGATGATGATGATGATCCATGGCGTGGCCCTTTCGGCCTGTTTGGAAGGTGGAGGGGGAACTTGACTCTGTTCTCAGCTTTTAATGACAATTAATGGGCACAGATGTCTTGTCCAATAGGATTCCCCACTGCAGGGGGGTGAAAGGTCATTTCCCCTTTGCGGCGAGCAGGGAGGAGACGGTGGGAGCTAATGTGGTGGAGTTCCCTGCCAGCCGACACATACATCACAGCGACATGGCGGAGCCTCACTGTACAGGCCCCGAGGGCGTGACCCCCACTGAGAGGAGATGGAGCCTGAACACAGTGCATTCAGCTCAGGGGACTTTGATTGATAGGTTCAAGGCTCTGCTCGTTTCATAAGTTTGGCTGCTGCTCGCTGCCTAGATTAATCTTCTTTTTTTTTTGTGTGGTTCTCTCTTTCACTTCCTTTTCACTCTCCTACTTTCTTAGTGTATGGTAAATACACTGTTTTAAGCCATACTTTTTTTTTGCTTGTCTCTCCCTGTGTATGAGCGTTTTCTGTTCAGGAATCGGGTGACCACCTCAAAATGGAGGAGAACTAATCTGTAACAGCTTTCCCCTGGATCCACTCCCGTGTTGGCTTAGTCAGAAATATGACTGGCTTGTGTTGTATACGGAACAGTAGAACAAATAAGCAGAACACAGGCATTCCCCAGCTCACCAAAACACGGTGAGACAGGGCCGTGTTTCAATTCTAACCTCTAACGGCACAGTAATGGTCACAGCGGCCGAAAGAAAATACACAGCGTTTGTTCGGCCGCCGCTTGTCAAACAATCCCGGTAATCGCTCCGGAGTCGTGCCGGATTGCGGAGCCTCCAGGGGTAAATTAAAACCTTTACTCGGGGCAGAAATGGCCGTGTCCAATGTCCCAGTTACGGGGGTGATTACTGCTGGAGTCTGACGTGGCTAGGGGCTGCTGCCGCCTCCACGGAGGACAGATGGGCCGCTGGGGGCTCAGGGAAGCTAAGCTAGCGCAGGCTAACTGTGGCACGCAGGCCTAATGTGTGCTCTGATGTCTTGTACACCTGTTTCCCGCTGTTGTGAACACTTGCCCGCCACTGTTCATTATCTCAGGAACCTGCAGGACATTCAAATACGTATTACGTATTGTGGATTAACACTACAACAGTTGTAATTAGTTATTGATGTAAAGGTGTTGTTAACATGCTGTGCAGTCTATCAGGGGGCTTTTTGTTGTTATGCACGGCACTTCATTTGGGCTTGTTAGCTTTGGTCTGAGAGACGTTTTAGCATTTTGGTAGACGCAACGCACGGAGGGTGCGTGTGAGAGTTCCGGTCTGTGCACCCCCTCTCTGGGACACAAACGTTTAGCCATCCATCATATCTGGGAAATGAAATGTCTTTCCCGGCCTCTGTGGTTTCATTTGACACAGCAACCAAACGCACACACCCACACTTACTCACTCAGCCACCCACAATCATACCGCTCCCTCTGACCTCAAATTCATCACCTGGGATGCTCTCACCCCGCTCACCTCTTCTTTATTCTGTCAGCAGGCCACATCCCACATTCATCCCCTCCGCTTCCTTTCCCCTCCTCCCAGTGCTGTAGCCCAGGATGAGAACATTCTCTCCGTCTCCGCTCACCACTCCCTCCCTCCTCTTGTTCAGCCAAGTGAGCCGTCACTGCCACAGATGATGGACGATATGAGGTGGGCCAGTCCCACCCTTTTTCCGCTGTCACTCATGCTGGATGCCTGTGTGTGTGTGTGTGTGTGTGTGTGTGTGTGTGTGTGTGTGTGTGTGAGTGTGTGTGTGTGTGTGTGTGTGTGTGCGTGCGTGCGTGCGTGCGTGCGTGCGTGCGTGCGTGCGTGCGTGCGTGCGTGAGTGTGTGTGTGTGTGTGCGTGTGTGTACTTTGTGTGTGTCTGTGCATTTGAGGACGGGTGGTAATAAGACTGACACAGCACTTTAAGTTGTAACATATAATATAAAAAGACCACGACCGCTGATGATGAGATGATTGGCACTAATCAAAAAGTTTATGTTGCCCCCAGTCCTCAACACGAGAGGAACCATCCCAGAAAAAACAACTGTTAAAAAAAGATTCACAACTGAATTGAGGCAAAAAAAAAATATATAAAGATTCTAACTAAATGTCAGCTGTAATTAATGATCTATTCCGCAAAAAAATAAAGAATGAAGGGCTCCTTAATCTATTCAAGTCAATCAGATTTTTACATTTATTTGGCAAGCACGATGTGAGATAAAGCGACTGTTAAACCGAGGGTCCTTAATTAATCCATTTTAACTTGTCATCAGTTTTGCTTCCTGGAAGCCGCTAGGAAGGTACCCTTTAATGAAATAACGAGCAGACGTTTAGGAGTCGCAGGCCCTTTATCAGCATAAATGTCAGTCCTTGCAGAGAGAGAAGTCATTCAGGCAGATGCTAGTTTTCATGCTTGAGTTTCTGTTTGGAATTACGCAGCCTGTCGTCTCTCCCAATTGCTGCAATGCATTACTTTGACATGTGACTTAGCTTGGTTTTGCTCATGAGTGTGTACAGTATTCTGAGTTATCCAAGGGGATGTCAATTTACCAACACTATTCAGTGATGAGTCAACTGCAGCTAAGCAGGACTTGTTACAAGGTGTTTGCTCATGATAAGTCATTGTGCAAACTATTGCTTCCCGTTGAACTCTCAGTCAACCGGCATAATTGATGGATCTTCATAGCATGTCATTAATCTTACATTTGGCCCGCAAACCACACAGCCCCTCTTGCAAGAGGGCTTTTTAAAAAAAACGTTGAAACTTGTGTACTGTTTTCTCTCTTTTTCTCTCTCTACAAACATACACACAGACACACAGACACACAGACACACATACACACACACACACACACACACACACACACACACACACACACACACACACACACACACACACACACACTCACATTCCATACATTTGCGTCACCAAACGTGAGAAACCCATTTCAGTGTGGTTTCGCAATTCCCATCTGGCCGTCCTTAAACAGTAGAAGATTTGAACACAAACGAGAGAGAACCTTTTCCACTCAGGGTTCAGCTTTATTTACTCTTCTTATCTGGCCCCCGATATCAACAAAGCCATGCCTAGCAGTGCACTGTTTATTCTAATGGGGTAAAGAAAAATACATCACAGGCCATTCAGTTCAGTGGACTTCACTGAGGCAGTGTGCCTGCTTGCTTTGCGTGTGTGTGTGTGTGTGTGTGTGTGTGTGTGTGTGTGTGTGTGTGTGTGTGTGTGAGTTTGACACGTCAATTGTTTTTTTTCCCACCTACCGAAAATGTACATTCTGTCTTACCCCTGCCAGTCTCAATTACCTTACCTTTGGCATTTGTTAATAAGGCGGGGGGTGGGTCACATATAGTGTGGATCCAGCGTGAGGAGAAGGGTGGGGTGGGGGGGTTGTGGTTCAAACTGATAAGGCCTGCTGAGGAAGTCCCGTCCCACTGTCTGAGGACCAGAGAGGAAACGGGGGGTCAGCCTGCACGGCCAGATAAACGCCGGCTCTCCGCCAGAGACTCACATTTCTCCATCAACATCATAACACCAACAGAAGGGCGGGGGCACAGCACGGACTCTAATGTTCATGATGCAGCCTTCCCTGGCTGGCAGGCCTGACAGCGGTCGGCCCCGAAACGAGGAGGGATTTGCGGCCTCCGCCTCGGAACGCCATCTTGTAATCCCCCCCCCCCCCCCCCCCCCCCCCCGCCGCTCTCTTTCTCTTCGCCTCCTCCATTCCCCGCCGTTCCCACTTTTAACGTGCTGTCCGTGTCCTCGGCCATCACGCTGGGTCGTGATGTAGCCAGGCTGGGGGTCGAGCTGGAAGCGGCTGGCTCTCTCGTACAAAGGAGGAAAAGACATTAGACACGCCAGCACTACTTTCCACGCGGCCTTATCAGGTGATCTGCATGTTTTTTATGTGAAGTCACACGGTCACCTGATATTCTGGTAGACAAGGCCTTGTTGCCCTAGAAAACTGTCTGGATATAAAGCAGTGGAAAAGTGGCTAGTGCTGGCTATAGGAAGGCTGCGGTTGGTCCTCTAGATAAATGATTGAGCGGGGCTCCATCCGTGGGTGTGTCTCCTGTGTGTTAGCTTGGCCCGGCCCTTGTACTTCTGCTGGCTGACCCGTGTGAAGGGCAGAGCCCCACTGCCAGCATCCATCTCTGTACTCGCCCTGACTTCTACCAGCCGTGGCCATGGTAACCTCACAGAGGCTCAGTTCATTCCTCTCTCTCTGTTGCACTCACAAATTCTGAACTCTTCTGTTTTTTTATTTTTGGTTTGTCAACCTCTCCTCTGTCTCACCTTCACCGGCTTTATTTGCATGAATAACCATAATAGAATTTGTCGCCACTGACACATTCGCGTGCCACACACACACACACACACACACACACACACACACACACACACACACAAACATATATGCCCCTCCATGCAAGCATATAAGAATGCAATCCAGTGATATTTAAAAACACACACACACACACACACACACACACACACACACACACACTCCAAGAAGTCATCCACTTCTTGGTTCTGTGATATGCTTATATAGCACAACAAGTATCTTTCCACTTAATCTTATGGTCCCTTCTGTAAGACGGTTGACCCCCGCGGCTTTTCTCACCCTCTGTTATGGCACCTGTGACAGGGACTGACCTGCTCTCAGCTAATGAATGCAAATGGTGCTATCTGTCTGCCTATTAGCGCGGGGCTGTTCAAGGCTGCGGCCCTGTGTCAACACTGTCGCCGATGCCGTTGTTTGTACTTAATGAAGGAGAGCTCAATTAAGACCTTGGCCCCCCTCGCTCCCCGGTGCGTCTCCCTCCTCCCCTCTCCCCGTCTCCCTCCTCCCCTCTCCCCGTCTCCCTCCTCCCCTCTCCCCGTCTCCCTCCTCCCCTTCTCCCCGTGAGCGGGACTGTTGTCCTTATAAGGTGTAAACATGGTGACGCGGAAGATCCATCAGCCACGCCTTGACCCCCACCGTCCTCATCGGCAAACAATCCCGGGCCGCTCCTCACCTGGCGCCTGGCCCAGCCCACCCCCCCCACCAGCCCCCACCCTTCCCTTCCCTGCCCACTCGCCTCACCTCTGTCAAACCTGGAGAGTCATTTTCATTTGAAAATGAAGCACAGAAAAAGCTATCAACCCACAAGTATCCTCTGAGAATGACTTCTCAAAGATTGATACCCCGCCCCGTGCCCTGCAATCTGGTGTCAGTGAGGGGATGAGATGGAAAATACAGTACCACCTCTCTCCACTCCTCTGCCTCCCTCCCTGCGTGGCTGTGACTCCATCCTTCTCTCTCTCTCTCTCTCTCTCTCTCTCTCTCTCTCTCTCTCTCTCTCTCTCACTCTCTCTCTCTCTGCCTCTCTCTCTCTCTCTCTCTCTCTCTCTCTCTCTCTCTCTCTCTCTCTCTCTCTCTCTCTCTCTCCGAGGTGTGAAAGGAGGCAGTGATAGAGTGACGTTGTCATGCCCTGAGAGGAGCTCTGGCTTTGCGTATTACTCCTTTCGCCATCATTCTAATGAAAACACCGGGGAGATACCTGCGCCGCCACATAATTGATATGCCCACCCCCAGAGCGCCCCCATGCCTTTATCCATCACCCGTCTCCCTTCCCTGGGCGGGAGGCCGTAAATGTGTCTTGTGCAGCTGGGCCAGGCGACACATCCCAGGCCATTCCATATACAGATGGAGGAAATATGCTAAGTAGAAGCTATTGTCCTTCCGGGAGTATCCCGTAAGGCTGAAGGGGAGATTTGGGGAGGTGAAATACGGCCCAAATTGCTGTTTGTGCTGGTGGTCAAGGACAGGAAGAATGTGGAGTGACTGCTTGAAGCAAAACATGACCGTAACTGAGATAATGAGAGCATACGTAGCTGTACAGGCTAATAGTCTTAAATGCAGGTTCAAGGTGGACATCATTACACTTTCATTAAACAACGTGACCTGTAATGTTTTGTTAATGTGAAAGAAAATCTGTTTAAATAGGGCATTAGGACTGGAAATGAATCACCTTAGGGGTAAACAAAAATTGTTCATTTAGTTCCATCACGGTTAATGGCTGAATCAGGATTTTTTGGTGTAAACACCATCCATATAATTTTATCCTTGACATCGCATTTTTATGTATTTATTAGTACCTGATTTAAAGCCAGTCACTGGCAAACAGAAAATGAGCCCCTGAACGGTTTCAACCTGGTTTAAACATCTCTTCTCTCCCGTTCCGCTCGTGTGAACACACCACTGCCAAACCTCTCCATTCCTGGGCCTGGGCTTTAATAGAAGAATACTCTCTCCTCATTTCTCTCGCTCTTTCCCATCCCCTCCATGAAACCTCAGCCCCTCTGTGCTAAGACTTTGACAAAGCTATGACTCTTACAGGCCTGCCTGTCCTTTTAATGACATACTTTGAGTTCGTTTTCTTTTTGCCTGCACAAGCATTAGGAACACATTCCCCACCACATACTCTCATAGCTATTTATTACTAGGTTGCAGAATATCACTTTTAGCAAGGTCACTGGTCTGCATAGTTTTCAAGGCCTTTTTTATTTTTATGTGGAGGTTTAAATTTTATAACGGCTGGTGCTTTTCCAGCTTGGAGTGTGGTGTGTGTGTGTGTGTGTATGTGTGTGTGTGTGTGTGTGTGTGTGTGTGTGTGTGTGTGTGTGCGTGTGTGTGTGTGTGTGTGGTTTACGACAATAACGACTTAATGTTTTATAATGACTGCATTACTCAAGGGCCCTCCTTATTAACACAGTTATATTCTAGAGATACTGCTTGCTTCCATTAAGACCTTGCGGATCATTTCGATATAGCTAATAATTACCATCCACATTTCAACCATTGAAATAACAATTCCTCTTCCTTCCTTTCTGGAACACTGTGAATGTTAATCGCAGATACTCAAGGTCAACAGCAAGCATCATCCTCCTTTTTCACTGTTTCCTTTCTATCCGAATTCCTCTCATCTTTGTCTCTCATGTTTTCGCCTTTTAACTGTCTTCATTCTCTCCCCTCTCACGCTCTCTTCTTAGGATCTCACTTAACTGGACTCATTTCTATTCTTACTATCACACTCTCTCCCCTATTCCTGTTCTTTTGCCCTTCCACGACTGGGAATATTATACCGTCAGTTTAGTAATAAATTATTCGTATCCATATACAATTTGCAGCTAATCTTACATTTGCTTCCCCTGTAATGAATTCACACATTTTGTGCATGTTTTCTTTTCGTGTGGACAGAACATCATCCCAGTCCCGTCCGTCCTCTTATAAGCCAAGTTGCACATTCACCCATTGCACTGTGGTAGTTTGGAATGAAAATAAGAAAGACAATTACCGCTCCCTCGTTCACTATTGGAGGTTGGATGTGTTGGAGGGTGGTGCATTTGTTTACTTTTGCATAGTACAGTAAAGCCTATTACCGGAGCTTGACACAAACATTACTTTCACAATCTCAGGTCTATGAACACACGATAAGTCTTTCAAAGGCTCATGATGCACACTGTTAACACACACGGATCAGATCTCGAGTGCACAGGTCAATGGGAACAGCTGCTGAGTGAAAGGGAAGGGAACCGGAAATTGCTGACCCACCGACTAGCTTGACCATAAAACATGGACACAAATCAACTGATTTCTTTTTGCCCACCCACCGTCACCCAATGCAGCATGCCCCGGTCTACAAACAGAACATACAGGAGCTGGTCCAAAATCACGGGGACAGCAAAAACAAATGAGGAGAATCAATCGGGCAGCTGTTTGCTATTTCCCTAAATACCCTTATTCATATAGAGAAAATAGAGTGACCCAATTATGGAGCCACTCATCTGAGAAACTCTCCGAACGCTTTCTGGCCGGCAATTATCTGTGCCGAATGAAAAACAAACAATGCGAGAAAGAAAAAAAAGGAAACCCAACCTGTAAAGAGAGGTCACCGGGTGGTTCTCACAGTGAGCGAGTCGTGCCAGTGAGAGAGGGCACGCAAACACACTGAGTTCAACAGGGGATGGCAAATGGGAGACGAATCAAAACCGGCAGGTAATTTCAGAGTGGCTAATCATTCTTACAGTCGATGCCTAATTTCATAGTAACCCCTCGGACCCTTTTACTCGCTACATTAACAGAGAGTATTGTGGAACAACCCCTTTTTAACGTGCTTAACAATGCATTAAATGACTTGATTAAGCATCTGAATTAGATGGGGAAGCTTTCCCCCCAGATGTGCCAAACACACTCTGGCCCTGACGGGTAGAAAAGGCATACGTAACTCCAAATGGGCTACAACTGGACACAGGGAGTTGTTGAATTGTCTTCAAGAATGATTATAATGGACTAATGTACATTGCGGTCTAGTGGTTTATTAGGTGTTTTTGCCTTGGCTTGTAAAATGATTTCCCACGTCTTTGATTCCACATAAAACAATTTGGAATGATATATAGTTAAAATGGAGAAAATTATACATATAAAAAAAGTTAACTATATTTGAAAATGGTACCGTGGACTGTAAGACTAATTGGGGGAAATATAGGGATATATGTAAGGGGAATGGGGTGACGCACACAGACAGACTGTGTGTGTATGTGTGTGTGTGTGTGTGTGTGTGTGTGTGTGTGTGGGTGTTTGTGTCATTAATATAAAGGCAAATAGGTGTCCTGGCTGGTAGGGTTCCCAATGTGACTTCATTGGTAGTAACACTCCATTGACTTTATGGCTGTCATTTCCTGTTGAATGTTTTAAAATATGACCACCTTTCCTATGGTGAGAGTTGTGCCATGTTAGTTTTCTAGTCTAACAAACTGTGCTGAGCCACAAAGAAATTGACCAATAAACGTGAGGCAGGCCTTGTAGGAAGCAGGAAGTTAGCCTACGTCAAGACTTTCAAGCACATCTAAAAGCTAGCCCCTGGCAGTGACTGTTTCCAAAGCAACGCAACCCGGTGTGACCCCTCCAAATCCCTGGCGTGCCACATCTTAGCTCCCCACTGACATCTCCACAGACCCACCCTCCTTCAGACGGAGTGGAGAAGTGCTCACGCAGCGGATAACACCCCCGACTGGGTCAACAAGCCCTCTTTAAAAGTCTACCTGCCAATATGGAGCTGGAGTGTAACGATTTCCCCCTGTTTGTTTTCTTTAGCTCGTGACAGTTGGCACAGAGCGGAGAGTGCAAGCGCTGCCTGAAAGCCCTGCGACTTGTCGGGGCCAAAGCCGACTGGTTAGTGGGCATCGGAGAGGTAGCCATGACCCAGCTGGAATAATAAAGAGCACGGATGACACGTCCTCTGTAAACAAGAGTGGGAGCGAGGTCAGAGGGGGGGGTCAGCGATCCTCTCCAGGAGGCTTGGCCATGACACGGAGCACCCCTCCCAGACAAAAGGTGGAAGGCAGTGGGGGACAGGAGGGGGCACGGTTGGCACCACTTGAAAAACACTCCTTACTGGACATGTCAGACTCTGTCAAATGGAAACGGACTCTTGAGTGGTGACGAGTCGGTGGAAGCTATCCACTCACTGTGTGTGTGTGCGTGTGTGTGTGCGTGCGTGCGTGTGTGTGCGTGTGTGTGTGTGTGTGTGTGTGTGTGTGTGTGTGTGTGTGTGTGAGTGTGTGAAAGACAGAAGGAAGGACGGTATAATCAAATATATAATAAGGAATCATTTGGCTGATACTGAGTGGAATTTCACAGAACATTTTCTTAAATTGAGGACAGGGCATACTGTATATTCATATTTTGAATGTATCGCTATGGGAATTCATAACAGGTGTAATTCCCACCAATTTCCTACTTGCCATAAAAGTGAAAACGTCAAACGGTCTCCAGCTTGATAACCTTTACACAGGGCCCCTTCATGTTCCTTTTCCTTTTTCTTACAATCCTATTCCTGAAGTTCCTGACTACTCCTGGAAAAGCCCCTCTGGCTGTGACATTTATCTAAACAGTTTCTTCGTCCGTGGTAGACGGTACCAAAAAACTGTGCCAAGACATATTCTACATTACATATTTAATGGACAGCAACTGTATTGAATTTGGAAGATTCACAAACATTACAATTTAATGGGGCACAGTTTAGGCAGATCATTGGTTTGCCTTAAATATGGTTCGTTGAAATAAGAAGTAGATGATTTGTTTTTTTTTCATTTTATTGAGCTCCAATGATTGCATCATGCTACTACTAGCTAGCCTAATAGTGTTGCCTAGTCTTGGTTTATTGGCTGAGGACCTTAGAATAATTTAACATGACATGAATCAATTAAGTTGTGAATGGGTTTATATTTTAATAAATGTATACTGAATTAGAAGGATGCTTGCTTTTCCAAGACGTTTGTCACTCAAAATCAATTGTTCTGCTATGGCTACCCATATTATAAGGATGACAAATTGTGAAGTTATAGCAACTTAAAGTTTCTGGTCTCGTAAAGAAATGGAATGAGTTAGAGTTCCACCAGACACACGATGTCAATCTGTACATTTAGCAAATTAAACAGGCAACAAAGAAATGCAACATATGATCCAAGCAATTGTAGTGTAAGTATTGTGACTTGCCTAATAAGACTTTAAAAGGAACTTAGCATCCATGTTAAGCATTTCTATGTTAATATTCATCCATTATTCAGCTTTAGTAACAATGTTAGAATCAGTTTAAGCTTGTCTATTCTGTGGGTTAGAGGTCGTTAGCCTGACCCGAGACACCTGGTTTACCTACTGGCATCTGTGACCTCTGCACCGTTGGCCTGGCGACCCTATTGGAACCTTGTTAGTGGTGAACTGGCCTTCTCCTGGTTGGCGGCTGTTCCAGGGCATGGTGCACTTTTAGCCAACCCAGTGAAGCATAGCTCCATCCTGGACTACCTCCTGTGTTACCACCTCGGCTTGATGCTTGCCGGGCAGCTGTTTGACATAAATATTCATAAAACGGCCTAATGACAATCATTACTCCAGCTCTGTTTCTTTGCCTTGGCAGGCCCCCCAATGAAGCCTGGTGCCAAAGCAATTCTTGAACTCAATGCTCTAGTGGCGGTTATGATTGATTCAGACTGTCAGCAGGTGGATCCCTTGTTGTGTTTGCTTACATAGGTGCACAAACAGACAGGCATAGGACGAATGCGGGCACACTTGCAGCACTAAGGAGATGTCTAATTGACAGAGGTACAGGTCGTATAGTATAGTGTAAGTGTGAGCCTTCATTTGAACAGCTTATTGGGAAGCGTATCAACCACAGATAGTTTGGGACGCAGATCATTCATGTTCAATTTATTTTTAAAGATAAGGTATGGACTTTGAAAATGGATTACTGTACCCATGAGGTTCAGACAAAAATAGTTTATAATAATATTACTTTTATTAACAAGTAATCCTACCGTGAACCAAGTAATAAATCCCATATCCAAGAATTGTTAAATGTGCTATTTTAAGATCTAAAGCATTTTGAATAATATATTACCATAAATTATACTATCTACTAAACAGTTATGTACACATTCGCACACATGAAAATAACTATACTCTAAAACAGCATATGTTTAAACTATGTTTCTGCATGTGTGTGCAACTTCTCTTTTAACATTGCGCTTCCAATCAGAAGCCCAACTTTCATACCCATTATCCTTAGAGAATAAGGTTAAACCAATAAGACCTACTCCGGTTGATTGACAGCAATGGTGGTTGAGCTTCATGCTACTGGAACAAGCCAATAAGAAGCAAAGAAAGAAGGGGATTTTGAAATAATGATGTAGGAAAAGCGATGTTGACAGTCTGCTTTAATACATTCTGAAGGTGGGTATGGGTGAGTAAACCCCAAGGGCTTTCCCTATACTCACAGTGTAAGTGTTTAAACAGCAGCCTTTCAAATGTGTAAGGGGTGAGTGGTAGGGGGCTGGTTAGGAGGCCTAGCTCAAACATTCCCTTCTTCTACTTCTACTCCGTCTAGTTCTGCTAGCCCTGTGCTTTCGTTTCCCCGACAGTGGCCTCTTCTAAGAGTTAGAGACCTCCATAAATCTAAGGGGATTAAACTAAGCAAGCTCTTGGTCCCCTCCGAATTAAAGTGGGGCAGAATCACTCAATAATCTGCAGGAGAGATGGTGAAAAAAAAAACGACAAAAAAAAAACACTGACTTCGGCAGTCCGCCCACACAAAGAACAGGATGCAACTGGGGTATAGGGGGAGGTTGGGAAAATATCTAAATAAACACACACACACATATTTATATATATATATACATATAGGACGACCATTCGGCCATTCCAACTATTTGTAAAAAATAAATACAAAATTCAATATTATTTATATTTTTATTGGAATTCTTTGAAATCCCAATGAATAAATGCTACTTAACTTTATTTTTCTGTTTGATTTATGACCGGTTTACTGGAATTTATAATCTTACCATTGCTCCTTCCCTGACACTTTGAGTTTCGGATGATCTTTCATCACAGAGTAAAAAAAAATCATCATCATTATTCACATCTGTGACAGCCTTGGCAAAGATGTACCACAGTTAACAAGTAAAGGGAAGCAGAACAGACCTCACATATAGAAAACTCCACTTGTCCCCATACCACTACCCTGCAATTAAAAGGACTGGGACATTCAGTTAAGTTCTCCTCCAATGTATAATATGATAAAAAATGACTAACGTGTATTCCTGTGTCAGATAGATAATGCCTGATATAAGTGTATGCCCAATTGCCATTCTCGAAAGAGGGGTGAGGGGTTAAGGTGTGAGTCCTATTGGTCGGCTCCTCCTCCCC
Source organism: Aplochiton taeniatus (assembly GCA_017639675.1). NCBI lineage: Eukaryota > Metazoa > Chordata > Actinopteri > Galaxiiformes > Galaxiidae > Aplochiton > Aplochiton taeniatus. The sequence continues at coordinate 39,536,186 of CM030172.1, read as the reverse complement.
TCCCCTGGGATCCTTTGTTGGCATACACACCGCTGTTTGTTTGAGCCGCTCCACAATACTCTCAGTCACTCAAGGGGAACTCCTCAGGGGTGTAGAGTTGCACCTTGTGGCTTTCCTTTCCTCTGCCATTCTGAAGTATAGCAGAGCCACAGTGCAGCAGGCCCAGCATACAGATGAATCTATTCCTAAGGGTAGAGTAGGCCCAGTGTTGCACATGAAAGCACTCTGAAAGTGGACACTGGAGCTCTGGTTCCTGTTGCGCTCTATTGACTTAATCTGTTAGAGGAGGCTGGCGACCGGGCAGAGTAGCCTGGACGTGCCTCGCTGTGGGCCCTAACGATGCTTGTTTTAAATCATGTGATCATATCAAGGGGTATACGTTAATGCAGTCAGCGTTGTTTTACTATGATCGACAACAACTGCATGTCCTGTAGCATGGCCAACAATTGAGATGAAACTCGTGTTTTTTTTTAGGTGGGAAACAATTTGTCAGGTTCCTGCGGCAGTCAAGCTGTCTAGCTTTTGTGGTTGTTCAACCACCTAACAGTTGTAGAAGGTGTGCAAGAAAACCTTAGTGCATCCTCCAGGGAAAGCTCGCTGGCTAGGCGGAATTACTTTATGGTTGATACTGCCGTCAAGTATAGAATTAGATTTTACTACTTTTGCCCATAATGAGGGCATGTGTGCCAGGACCATGGTATTTACATTTGACAGTGGTTGACTCAAGATTTCAGTGGGCAAATTGAAACCCTCAATGGCACGGTTCACACTCCAGACCATTAGACTGAGCCATTGATTTCAATTCCGTCAGACTTCACATCTGTTTTCTGTTAGAAGTCATAAATGCAAAGTGAATATACCAAGGTCATGACTGACAGATGGTGCCATAACGATTTCTTTGCGCTGGCCCAGCCAGTGGTAGAGGAAGTGTATGGGCCTGGTTAGAAGCGTCTCACAGTAACTCTACTGTAGCTAACACAGGGCTTCTCTTCGGCACCAGGGCGGGGAATCGGGTGCCACCTTCAAAGGACAAATTGCCTTTTCCAGAGAGGAAAATAGGCAGAGTAAATTATTCGTCAACGGGAGCATATTTTACCAATATTATTTACATGGCTGTCACTTTGGCCTGCTGAGAAGCAGCTCACAGGCTTTCTATTCCTATTTTTGCTGACAGCTCCCGGCTCATCCCTTAACCATCATCATGTTGTCTCTCTCTCTCTTTGTGGGTGTTGGTGATGTGGGAATAAAGCTGAAGGGAAGAGAGGAGGCTGCAGGTCACATAACAGTTCTGAGGGCTGAATAAAATATGAAAAGAAGATGCTCAATTGCAATTGCATAGCAAGGCACCATTTGTGTCACTTTCAATTGGATACTTAACCACCAGAACTGTGCCTAACACTAAGGTGTGCTTTGCACTTTACACATCTTCCAGGTAATAGCTTGGGATACAATAGATTCTGAAAAGTGCCATAGAGTCTAATTCATATTGCTCAAAATTAAATACTTTTTTTGTTTTGTTTTGTTTTTCGTCTCCGTGGTTTTTCAGAACATTATAGTCCGTTATTGATCTATCTTTCCCTTTCAAGACATCGCACTCTGCGAGCCCGTTCCTGAGTGTCTTGTACGTCTGTATCCGCCTCCGTGATCTACTTGGACGCACAGCAGCCCACTCATCTACAGCCACTCGCTGATCTACAGACACGGCACAACAACAAAGACGGTAAAAACGTGATGGGATGTGGAAGAAAAAGCTAAGTGGTAACAGGTAGGGCGGGCGGCAGCGGGCAGTGAGGCGAGCAATGCCGCAGGTTGGAGTCACCACCGAGTGTCCTGGCCAGCTCTCTTAACATGGCGAAGAGCCAGAGGTGCAGCCTCTGCACACTGCTCCTTCTGCTCCCCTCTCAGGGCTGACGTGAGGACTGGGTGAGGAAGACACCTGCAAACACACCCACACCAAACGTGGCATGAATTTACCGATTTTGATTGACAGGCACTGTGTTGTTGTTTTTCTTCAGTTCAACTGTTTGTCCCTGGTTGGTGGTGGCTGCTTTCTGTGTGGGCTTATCCCCTTGTTTGCACATTATGGCAAGCGGTTTCCTGCTCCAACACTCGGTTACATGTTCATAGCTGCAGGCATACCCTGCAAATCATGCATGTTGGCCAATGTGTTCTTGCTTGTGTATTTTTTTTTCTCTCGTCTATACCTCAATACGTGACACTAATTAGAAGCAACACATGCATAAATGCACAGGATATGCACAGTATACTGAATAAACCCACCCACAAAGATCTTTACAATCATTCACTCACACACACACACACACACACACACACACACACACACACACACACACACACACATACACACACACACACACAGAAATAAATAGAATGAAATGCATTGTGAAAGAGATAGACTAAAGAATATGAGTAATGCTCCTGACTTCTCATATGTTCTGACCTCACACTGTTTTCACCACTGCCCACAGCTGAACCCAAGCAGGGTGTCTGCTGCCAGGCCCACACGGAGCCCTGCTGAGCAGCCAGGCAGGCAGAGGCACTAAATTACAGCTCTCGCAGCCAGCATCAGTGAACACGTTGCAATTTCCTTGAGACTGAAACATAAAGCAATAATCCACAGTGCAGAGAGAAAGAGAGAAATATGAGGCTGGCATATCTTAACACTCTGGGTGCCTTTTGAGTTTTAACGTGCCTTATTATTCACAACCCGGCCATGAAATTAATGGCCGGTAACTGACGACTAAAGCGTCTGGTAGAACCTGGTCAGGCCCACCTCCTGCCCAACTTTTTTTTTTTTTTCATCTCTTGCCCCCCCCCCCCCCCCATTTTTCTTTTCAAAATCGCTACCTAATGATGTGCCGATGTAACGAGGCGTTGCTGTGAATTACATTGTCCCGCTTTGCCTCAAAGGAACCACACACGATCAAACAAGGCCGACTGCTCCTCGGCAGCCAACATACACGTCAGGGTGAGTCATGGGGTTTTTCTAACGAGCATCAGATGCGTCCCGGTGGGACAACTACAGTGGTCGGCCCCAGCCTCCTCTCAGTCCGACAGGGAAATCTAAAGGCCTTCAGACTAATCAAACATCAACGTTCACCTCCTCTTCTCCAAGCCCTACTTTATTATTGTTTTCCATCCCTGGTGTTGGCCCTAAACAATCCCTGGGCCTTGGCATTCCCACATAAATCCACAGCCCAGTTGAAGGATAAAAGTTAATGACCTTAGCATCTCATTTTCGGAGGCCCTGCCTTTGGAGTGTCGTCTTTGAAAAGCACCTCGCAGCTCAAATGGGACAGAACGGACGAGGAGGAGTCACTCTGCCATGGAATGTGTAATGGCATCTTCTATTATAGCTCAGAGTGGTTATAGGCCATAAAGTTACGAGTGCTCATCGAGGAGATCCCATGGACAAAAGGGGGAGAAGATGACGCGCTCTGGTCTCAGAGGAGCTTCTCCGCCACAGTACTGCAAGAGGTATGAAAAGACTTTCCAAAGCTAAACAGAGGATGTTCTGGAAACAGTCACTCAACAATGGCAGGCCTGATCTGCTCTGTTTGCTAGTGTATTGCTGGGACCTTCAGTGGCTGATCAAAGATAACCTACAACTTGAAATCACACACTGCTTTGTGTTTAACAGTAAATATGCCCCTTTTCCACACCACGCTTCAACTAAGCTGGGCTCTGAAGTTAAAACTTTCTCCCAGTGAGTCCCAGATGCATCCCTCTCATACCTGATCACGTGGTGTTGTCTCTGAGTATCCCGGCAGTAGATCAGGCTCCCCGAGCAGGTCAGAGAGAAGTTGCAAGGAGGCCAAAATTAAATCACTGGACGCTCCCATCAGGAATACTGAAATCCAACTCCAGGAAGTTAGCCATAGCTCTTAACTCACACACATAGCTGTTAGCCCCAGTTACCTTAGCAATGACCATATCATTGGGTAGGAGCCAACCCTTTTAGACGTAGACCAAATTTTCACCTCACCCCTTTTTGTTCTCAGATAGCCTTGGCTTGGCTCCCAAATGTAAATACTGTGTGGGTTAACTTGAGCATGGGAGTTTGAAGTCATATATCCTATGAAAGGTTACCTGAGTAGTAAATCAATTTGGGTTAGGATAATTAAAAAAAGAAAGAAAAATAAATTTGAGGGAACAGAATGAAGTAACTCTGTAGGTAAAAATAATACTGGTATTTATTCTTTGGTATATTTGAATTCCAAACTGTTGGCCATAATCAGACAGAGTTATTTCCAAAATGATGATATGACACAAAATAATGGTTCATTCCAAAATACTTTGAGGTACCACCCTGATAAATTCTCTATACATTTTTCACCTGAAAATGTATATTTTACCTTAGACTAAGCCAATATTGTATGTCTTGATGTTATATGGTGTTGATCATGGTGGGATGGTTGCCTATTGTGTTAGACACTATGGTGTTTACAAAGTGTACACACCAGTGCACCAACGGCAGTCAGCGTCCATTGCACTAATCACACGTCTACTCTCATTGAGAAGGTGAAATCCACAGCCTGAGCTACTGTTCAATAAATCTGTGTGGCTTGTAAAAGCAAAGTGGACAAACACCTGATCAATAACAGTGCGGAACCTCTCTCTCAAACCTCTGACTCATGCTTTGACATCGAACATAAATCTTAGCTGTTGTGTGTGTTTAACGTGGGAAGTGTGTGCGTGTGTCTGTGTGTGTGTGTTTGGTACAACCCGCACCTGTCTGTATGTGTTCCAGTGTAACTAAGTGTGTGTGTGTGTGTGTGTGTGTGTGTGTTTTGGGCGAGGATATGGGGTTGTCAGTTGTGTGACGGGGGTTTTTGGCCCCACCCATAAACCCCATCAGAGAGGAGTGAATCAGAGTAATAAAGAGCCACGGCTCCAGGATGAAGGACAGGCCAACCCACAGCTATGCGTAACATAAACACAACTACTCTCTCTCTCTCTCTCTCTCTCTCTCACACACACACACACAGCATCAGACTATCCCGACTGTGCACCCCCATCAGGGCTACATGCAGACAGGGACACTGTCATGTTTCCCAGGTAACTCTAGTGGTTCTCAGTGCAGGGCCGGGTGGTGGACAGTGGTGGTGACACTCCTACAAGAGAGAACAGCAAAGACCACTTCACCCTGGCCCCATTTCAAAAGCCATTGAATTTACATGTGCAACCCTACCAAGGTTTCACACAACTGAGAGGATGCTATTTTGATTCATATAGCATGGGAACACACAGAGAAACATTTCACCTCGCTTACAGCTAAGAATTACAAATCAGTCATGTAAAGCACACACAGCTTCACAAAATAAGTTGTGAGTAGCGTTTACATTAAGATAAGTATACGAATCTTGGCACAATCAGTAGACAATTTTATTTTCAGGGGGTGGGGGCTTAAAGCTATAGGGCAAATTATAGGCATCGTTCTTAACTGCAGCAATTTGCTGAAGTTAACTGGATTAGCATTAGGACTCATTATTATTTTCCATGATGGTGGCTGGTTATATAACTCACAGTGAAAAGCTGGGGCCATGATTGCATTCTGGATTCCCCGAGACTCGGTAGAAGTACACTCATTGTAGGGCCGTGAGATTCTTATCTCCTGCTCCAAGCCTTAAGTGTGGGTCGGTGGTTGGAGCTGATGGTCTCCCTGCGGTTACGTGTGAGCTAAAGGCACAATGAAGCTCTGTGAGATCCAATCGCGCGCGCGCAAACACACACACACACACGGATTCTCTGTACTTAAAATAGGAGTTTGAGGTCACCGTACCATCTGTTTCAGTTTGTTATTGGACTGCATCTGGGGAGGAAGATAACAATGCACCTAGGTGGTTTAGCACTCCTGGGTTTTATCTGGAGCATCTTCAAAATGTGTAGATAGCAGTCTGGAATACTGTACTTCTGCATGCCATGACAGATTACAAGCCTAAAACAGGGACCAGAGTACAGAGTTGTGTTTTCTGCAATGGGCAAAGATTCAAGCCTGGTTTATTGCGGTTCATAAAGCTGGGAAGAGCTGGGAAACACATTCTAGTGTCCTGGGTTTAGGAATAAGAAGATCACACGCATGTCTATCCCAAGGCTAAGAACAAACAGGCAGACTGAGTGAGTGACAGATATGCTAGTGTACGTAGACACTGAACACACACACATACGCACGCACGCGCACGCACGCACACACACGCAGGAGACTATGCGATGAGACATTAGCGTAAATATTTTCACACAGACGTCTGTACATGTGAACATCCCTCCCTGACTCCCAACCTCCTCTCTGGTGCTGTGGTTTATTGAACCAAGACTATAGAAAAACATGCATGTAAGTAATGACATTCCAAAGTTCTGGAATCTTTTTTTCCCTCCCTTCCCACGTGTGTGTCTTGGCGGCTTTAATGTTTCAAACAGCTAACAGCTATTTAGCCACCAAGGAAACAGGCACAGGAGATTCTCTCCAGACAGCGGCAAGTGACAGAAGCAACTGCTGTTGCAATCTTCTAACTAAGCCGTGGTATCTCGTCTGAGGTGCTGACGCCTTGTAGACATGGGCCGACTGAAACTGCCATTTTATTTTGGCACAAAACACGTTGCCCATCAGGTGAGACGCCAGAAAGGGAAGAGCTGCCGGAACAGTCTGCACTATCGCTTCTTTCTCGCTACTAACCGACACAAACAAACAGTTTTAAGTTACAAAGAAAGCATTCCTCTCGAAGGCTCGTCTAAAAGTCTAAAGCCAGTCAGGTAATCCAATACCGCGTTACACCCTCTGATGTTAAACAACCGACGAGTGAAGGAAACAGTTGGTGGAACCAATCTTTCAAAACACAGCGTTATTTGGTACGTTTTCAGTGTCACTAAAATTGTAAGGCACCGTTGTGATTCTTACACGTATCTCATTACGCGTCGGCTTTGAATTCCAGATTTGCCAATGCATTCTTGTTTGCCCCTCTTTCACTGTTACACGCCTACTGTCAACGTCAAAGTCGTAATTACGCTATAAACCATTAAAGGCTTACTATCTCAAACCTGATTCTGTCAGGTCCGGAACATGGGCTCGGGGGCTTGTTTGTGTCTATTCTCTGATTGGGGCACTGCTTGGCTTAGATGTGGCTGTGGAAATGAAGGCCGGCTGTTGACGTTGTGATTATGTTGGATGGGTGTCGGGGACGAGGACTCCTTTGAGCTCCTCTGGGGCCTGTGCTGGCGGGCTCTTGTTGTAATTGGCATGTAAATGTCTTTCTCTTTTCCTTCCTTAAGGAGTAAACAGAACTCACACATACACATGCAAACACACACTACTGCATCAAGCTCTTGTCACACACACACACACACACACACACTACTCTCTGTGGGCAATGTTTTTCAGATGTGACAAGCTCAAGTTCTTCTGGACGGCATCCTGAGAGAAATCTAGTATTTCATATTTTCTGGCACACAATACACTCTTTTACTTTTCAAATTATCTTGAAATAAAACCTCTTCCTTTTGCTGTAAAATATCAGATTTTTTTTCCATTTGAAATTCATGGCCAAGAAACCAGCAGCAAATGTTCCAGAACTTTTACGACCTGTTTCCTGCTATTTGAATGTCAGCTGTGAGAAGTGTTTATTTTGTGGAGAGGGTAGGACAAACAGGTTACTGATATCTCACCCACCTCGTACGCCATCTGTGATTGGTCTATGACTCATGATATGACCTGTCGCTCTTACACAATATAGTCACGATTGGCTCGTGACCATGCTGTTTTTTTGTTCCAATCATAGGATACAGAGAGTGACATGTTTCAGGTTTGAACATGGGAGTGCTCAGTGCGTGGGTTGGAGTGGAGAGGGAGAGGGAAAAGGGGAGAGAGGAAGGCTGGCACAATGGACCGGGGCGACTGGTGACATCGAGCTCTGGACAGCACCACACCCACACGTTAACAATGGACCATGTCCGCTCCCTGCATGCTGCCCGCTGGACAGAGAGGTGGATGGGGGGGGGGGTTCGGGAAAAACATGGCGATGGAAATGGGAAGGCCAGGGAGATGGACAGCTGTTGAGTGGATACTTGCAGGTGTCCTAGTGTATTTGTGCCATTCATATCAAGTCACGGGAATGTAGAAGAAAAGGCATGCCTGAGAAAGAACAGGGAATGGGCCGGAGAGGAAAATGGGAATGACACACGTGCGTCAAAGCAACGAGGAAGGAAATGGAATAATGGTTTAATCAGATAAAACGTGAAATGTTAATGCGAATGAAAGATGATTGAATCTCTGCAATTCCTGGCTACACCTTTCTTGAACTTATTACCTCGTGCTTATCACAAGTTAGACTGATCAACACCCAAGCTGCAAACTGAGAAAGTCTTTGCTTCTACCCTTCCTCTGCACCGTTCTACATGCACAAACACAGACAAAGAGAGGTGATAATGAAACACTTCTACCATCCGTGTTCTCCTCCAACACGGGGTTTGATATTCTGCACTTCCAAGCACATTTACAAAGAGAACTCACCGTGTCATTTCAGATCAACCATGGCGCTGTGGCGCTTATCTTCAAGCGATGCGCCGTGATCATCCGGCGGTTTGCTGAATACAAGAACAATGGCGGGTTGTCTCTTTTTTTTACGATCATTTCAATGGGAGGCTATCGGCCCATAACTGCTTTCGCATGCCAATATTCTGCAAGACCGCACCGTCCTGAAAATAAGAAAAAAAGCCTGTTATCCTTCCCAGGCTGTTGGACAGTCATAAGACCACAGGCAGGTCATGAGACAATGGTATTTGTTTACTCCAGCACATTTCACACATGATGGATCACATGTACATACTTGTCTGCAACAGTCTGGTAACATCAACGAGAGCGAGAACATTCCATAGATACACCATTTCTTACAGGGGCTATTGCACATGACTTGTATTTATGTGGCTGTGGATTTTATTAAGACGAAACATTTACCGGCTGCTTGTGACATTGTGGCTGCAGGAAGTCACAATTGTGCTGGCCCTGCAGTATTCATTTTAAGGACCGTCAGCATATTGTTCGTGTTAAACAAGTAGAGAGATATGTTGTACGTCATTTAATAAACATCTATACTTGTTCTCAAGCTGACAGTTCTCTTGGTGAGAGGAAAAAGTGAGTCACTGGGTTGGTTTTTGCCTTGAGAATGAGTGGTCCGCAATAGTTACTAAGGCTTTGATGAGAAAGCACTTCACATGGCTAATGTGTCAGATTGAATTAGAGGTGAGAACCAACAGTTCTGTCCAGACAGGTCAAGTAAGCCACCCTCTGCATATTATTTGCATGATATTACCACAGACCTTGACCGTCGAACAAGGATGGGTGCCAATGGAGCTCTATAAACCAAATGCCCTCATGCCAACAATAACAAACCTAAGTAAGCTTTCTGGGACTCGCGCTATGTAACGGCTAGACTGCGGGAAAGGCAGCTGTGTTGCACATTGATGAGAAAACAAAAATAACACAAGAGCAATCATACTGTATTACATCTGCTAGCCTTAAGATATACACAGAATTAGACATTTTATCCATGATTTTTGAGGGGGGCGTGTTGTAGTAGGGGGTTGTGACATACTGTACAAGCCTTCTTCTATTCTCCATTTGTTTTTATATTACTCAGTTGAACCGGAGGTCTGAGTGCAGCTGCTCTTTGCCAGCCAGGAAATTGCATCTGAAATTGGGCTATGGTTTGAGTGGCTAAGAGAGCCCCTCTCAGGTCGGGACGTAAACGAAAAGGCATCCACTTCCTTAGACCCACCAAAAAGCTAAGTCACATTACTATGCATTACACACATTTCTTGGACAATATTTTGAGCCACAGGACGTTGGTGACTGGAAACACTCCGCAAGTCAAGCAGGTTTGGTCTGCGTGGATGAAAGGCCTCCAAAAAGGGAGCGAGAAACTAAAAATATCCTTTTTTGTTTTGTTTTTTGGTCGCTTGTACATGAAAAATAAACTTCCATGTACTTTACAACTGCAGACTTTTCGTTCTAACCACTACTCAAAATCACATTTCATGCAGTTTTAGCTCAAGGTCAAATGTCTCAAATGCATTTAAATGTAATAAACCTCTGTCTTTCAATATCTAGAACCGGATCATTGTGAACTTATACTCTCTTGTTAATCAGCAATATATATGTAATGCTTAGTGATATGTAAAGGTTAGTTTCAGTTTATTGATGACTGGAAGCTGGAAACTGCATACTATCAAAAGGCAGAAAATATACCTTAGTGGTTTGTTTGGATATGGGGCAGTGCTGTTGGTCATGGTGGCTATAATTTCTTTATAAACTGTAAATATATATAACATTTAATACACACACACACACACACACACACACACACACACACACACACACACACACACACACACACACACATATATATATATATATATATATATATATATATATATATATATATATATATATATATATATATATAAATAAATCTACAGTATATAAATCATAGCCACAATGACCAACAGCACTGGCCCATATCCAAAGAAACCAAAGCATGATGCCCTTTACATTGTATTTTATAATAGCACACAATATCTGCATAGACCACAGTATACGCTGGATTTTCCCAACTTTGACCTACTTTTACTCCTACCTATATGGTTAAGATTGGCAGCTAGTTTGAAAGATTCGTTCTGCACAACATCTTTCTGTTATACATCATTTCGATTCTAGACCTATATTTTTTCAATTTCTGTTAATCTACAATTGCCTGTCATCCTGTGCTGCAATATTAATGTAGTAAGGCCTACATGTTGTTGCTGTTTTTATTTTTCTGCAATTCTATATGTCTATCAATATATATCTATTTATACACCTGTCTGCTGTATGATGCGTCACCTCAAATCTCAGCGCGATTTCAACCTAATCAAAGTGCCTTTTCCTCCAGTCAGAGAAAGCAGGAGAGAGACCAAAAAAGACAAAGTGTGTCTTTCTGAGAGAAAAGGAGGTAAATGTCGCTGCAGGGTGTATGGCTAGTTAAAAACAATGATGTATCAAGAAAGAAGCCTCCAACTGGGAGTCCAAAGCTCTCCCTTCAGGTTCTGTGAACGGGGCAGTGCCACGGGAACACGCCGGCACCCCCCACCTGTGCTGCCCCGCATCTTATCAGAAGGAGGATCCAGCGCACCGCATGTTAGGTGCATTAGAATCACCTGTTGTGTGAATTTATTGTAATCACGTGTGTCCCCCTGTATTTAACAAATGTATTGCAATAATCCTGTGTTCCCAGTGTGTTTCGAGTTGTCGTTGAATCCCCACTCTTGTGTTGTGAGTAAAGTCTAAGCGGTTTTCCAAGAAAACCTGGTTCTGACTCTTTTTGCCTCATTGTGTGAGCAATCTTTTTGTGCTTGTACTGATGCTCAACCAAAGCCTAATAGTCTGGAAGAGCTTCATTCCTGCAATTGGGTCTGTTTTGTGACACTATTTTTGTGATAGAGAGGGGGGAAAGGAAGAGAAAAACATGACATTCCAGCAAATGTTGAAAGCAAGCAGTTAAAGACAGAAATGGTGAGCGGATGGGGAGGTGGTGGTGGGGGGGGGGGGGTCTTAATTAAAGGAGAAGGGTGGCTTCTGATGGTTCTGCTTCCAGCTGTCAGCTTCTCTTTGGTTTGGAGGGAAGCTCCAGAGGGAGGAATAGAGAGAGTAGCCCCTCTTTCTACCATGGTGGACTGTACTGGTCCTGACAGAATACAGTCCACTGGCCTATCGTGTATTTGTGTGGCTGTGGTGATCTGTCGTGTGTTGTTTGGTACTCCTGTAGTCATCTGGGGATTTGTTGACTGCGTACCTTTTTGAAAAAGAGAAAGATTTTTGTGCTTTTGTTTCATTTTGCCTTTTCATTTGCATAACAGTTGTTGCTCGGCTCGCTATTTAATCGCTTTCTTTTATGAAAGAATGCGAGAATGTCAGGTGTCTCAACTTTAGCCTGCAATGCAACTGTTTAGAGAGTGGTTCACATGTCAATGGAAATGTCCCTGGATTACAGCTACATATCTTTGTATTTTAATTATGTAATGAGTGTTATTTATATATTCCATTTCTTCCAGTCCCTTCGTACATAATATCTTGTCCAAATGTTAATTGTCAATTTAATAGCCTTTGTCTGAATACGCAGCAGCATCATTTGTAAAATATAAAAGGAAACCTATCTACTTAACGGAGTTATGGAAACCCTGTACTGAATAAAAGCTCATGGCAGGTGTGGAGGACAGTAAAGGAGATGGGGGGATGCGATGGAGAGATGAGGGGGAAGGAGGTTGATATATCGTCAGCTGCCTGCTTTTTCTCAATGATTGGAGGCTCTCTGGATGATGAGCAAAGCAGCTGTGAGATCGTGGAGAGTGTGCAGGTTCACAGCAAAGTTAACACTGTGTGTGTGTGTGTGTGTGTGTGTGTGTGGGCAGGTGTGTGTGTGTGTGTTTGTGTGTGTGTGTGTGTGTGTTTGAGAGAGCAAATGTGTGTACATTTGGGTGTACTCATTTCTAAGTTCTGTGTGTGGATAGTATGTATGTCTTTTTAATATGCATTCAGGTTAAGGGTTAGCGCATTGTGATTCCTGGGGTCAAAGAAGGCAACACTTTGGCTCCATTTTGAACCGCCTCGGTGGCGCGTTGACAGAGCTGCTGTGGCGTTCTAATCAGCCTCCTATTCTTCTCCAGGGGGCTGTTTCCGAGGCAGCACGGGGGCAATCAGCTTCATCAAGTCACCCCATTGATCTGTGTGCCTCCTTGAAAGAGAGGGTAGAGAGATCAAACATGGCTGGATACTGGGTGGCGTAGCCGAGGAGAGAGCCGCTGGGAATATCTCCAAGATCGGGAAAATAGTTCTATCTCCGTGTATGGCTGGTTGGAATCTGTAATTGGAAGGTTGACATAATTCCCCTCGTGAGGAGCAGGTTTGAAAGTGTCAATGGGATTCCAACGTCTCTGACTAGATGACAGTTCTGGGACTTCAGGTCGCATGAAGCGCAGGAACAGCTCTATTATTCCATTGTTAATGTCTGACTGTGTCTTGTGTCTTGATTGGGTATCAATCAAGCTCAAGAGCATGGCACGTTAACCACCGCGTGTGCGTGTGTCACAGAAAGGTGTGCCTGCCAGAGCAGTGCCCTCATCTCTCTCTGCCCCTCATTCAAGTCAGAGGTGTAATTATGGATAAGAGTTTAATTTGCCCTTTTCGTTTGGAGTGATTGGCGTTCACAGAAGTTCTGCTGAAGGCTGGTTAACTTCAGCCCAGGCAGGCAGGCATCGCCATGGCACTCTGCCGCTCCATGTATATTCATGCTTCTCAAGGAGGGGTGTGGGTTCGGTTTAGAGCGCGTTGTTACCGCAGGCTTGATTGTAAATGTGGGGGCTACATTTATTTTAATCCAAGTACATGCTAAGTGTGTATGGGTGCCAGAATGTGTGTGTGTGGAGGGGGGGGGGGGGGCTTCATTTGTAATGTTGCAACTCAAACAGTATATCCAATGTCTAAATGGTTTCTTAGGGAGTTGGGTTCCCTGTGACCCAAAAAAATATTTATTCAGCGATGCAAGAGACCAAGATAGGATCCCCCAATATTCCAGCTGTGAGAGCCAGGACTTCCCTTTGAGGCGCCTCCACATGTAGCTGAGTGCTAGGGAGACACACACACACACACACACACACACACACACACACACACACACACACACACACACACACACACTGCCACAAACATAAGCGGGCCTTATCTTTCTCTGTTTTAGTTTGAGAGACATGTGTGTGACACGGACCGGGGGAGGTTTGGCTCGGGGAAAGCTAAAGTTTAATCCTGACGAATAGCTACAGTGGCATGACGTCTTCTTGGAAAGAACCACCTGATGTTCCATAGTAATGTTTCCCCCCTGTGGAGCTAGCCAGACAGACACTGCTTATTTCGTTCCTCTTCATCCAGCCTATGCTTTGCTATTTATTTTGCTCTCTTCACCTCCATCCTTTTCTCTTTCTTATGCTAAATCGGCTTGCAATGCCAACACTTTTCCCCTTACTCCTCTCTTTTTTTCTTTCCTTCTGCAGCTCCCCATTAGGTGCAGTACATTAGGTTGCCTACCTGCGTCTGTCTCCACCAGCCAGTTATTACACACCCTTATGCCTTTCAAGCTGTACGTGTGCTCCTCCCCCACCAGGCGCACGCACAACTCCCTAATTAACAAACAATTTGTAGGGGATTGTAGGCCTGCGTCGGGGAAACAATTAAGCCGAAATATGCTGCGTGGACGCTTTTGAGGAGCAATAAGCCCCCCCAACACACACACACACACACACACACACACACCAAAACCACACTGTCTGCCCCCTAGGGTGCAGGGGATCATCTCTTTATGGGGAACTATCTCCCCTCTCCTGTCCTCTCAGCTCGGAATGATTCATTCCAAGAGGGATAATGGAGCCATCAGAAAGCCATCATTGCCGGTGGATGGAGAGGAGCTGCCGCCGTGTCGATCACGCCGTGCAGCGGGGCCGCGGACGGAGAGCGGAGCCACAGGGCGGGACGTGAAGAGCAGGGCCGAGGGGAGAGGGTGGGAGAGCAGGCTCGACACGGAAGGTGGCAGGGCGGGGGGACGTTGTCTATGATCTCATATGCGGTTGTCCACACTCCCCCTCTCCCTCATATACACACTGCCACAGGCACCGGTGGGGTAAGAAAAGGCCCCGATGTATAACATAAAGAATGGGCAAGTTTTGGCTGATATTATTCGTGAAAGTTAAAGATACATGCTAATCTCAGAGAGCAAGGGAATGCTGTTTTTAGCGAGGGACTCCAAACTATATTTTCTACTTAAATAATAGACCAGGTTGAAGCCTAATACAAGGTGAGAAGAAAAAGTCCATATTGGTTTTGTAATTATTTTTGTTCTGACCCCATTAAAAATACATTACGTTTTTACACACCATTTGTCAGCTCCTGTTCAGATACCTGTTCCATCTTTACAATTAGGATTTCTAGGACCAGGTCTTTGTACCTAGAGGTCTGTTGTTGGGTACTCAGAAAGCTTCTTTGTAAGAAGTAGATTTTGGTCACCTCCCCATTTACCTTGTCAAGTTTACATAATTGACGATGCAAAGTTGCGCCATGCATTGTTTATGCAAGGCTTTCTAACCCTGATAAATATTCGGAACCAAAGGACTAACTGAGTTTGAAGGAACTCTTGTTATTAAAAAAAAAAAAAAAGTGAAAGAAAAAGTCTTCAACTTATTGAATAATTTTTGCGGCCGAGCTTTTGCTTTGCCTCACACTCAGCAGTGCTGCCGAGAGCAGGATGTTTATTTTCGATCCTCACCAGGGCGGCGGAGACCTCGCATTCCTGTGGCTGGCTGAGATGCTTAAGGGAGATAGGTAGGGATCAAAGGGATTAAGAGTGGAGAAATGGAATCCCATCTCCGAGTGGTGTTTCTCTCCGTTCAACCCCAGCTGTGTCTGCTCCGCCTGGGCTTACCCTCAACTGGTAGAGGTGGGGAAAAATGTAATTGAAATAATGTTGTGTTCTTTATGTCCATGTCTGTCCTATTCTTCTCCTTCTTCTCTGAACCTTTCACAATATTTATCCATTGTTGTTAACCTTTGTAGTTTTTAGACTATCTAACACCTTGTTACCCCACTCTCTCTTTTGTCCTTGGCGCCTCTGCCCTTCCTTGCTTACACCTGAAGTCCCTGAGGGAGAAAAGGGCCTGGAACCAGCGTTGTGGTGGGGGAGGCTCCTTCACGTAGCCCCTCTGAGTCACCCCTGCAGGGAGCCTGGTGCTTAATCAAGTCCCTGGCTTTGCCTCCCTGTGGGCCGCTCCACCCCTGACCCCCACCATCTGTGTGGAGGCTGAGCCTGTAGGCCTCACACTCTATTATAAACTACCTGTCCCAGATCCCCTGGGCCTCACAGCAGTGTCGGCCCAGTACTATTAATATAGGATGCACACATATACACATACCCACACACACACACACAGACACTTAATTGCCACGTGGAAGGTATAAAACCACGAGTACTAATGGTCACAAGGAGAAGGCACAAACACACCGACACTCACACACACGCGCGCCCGAACTCAACACAAGACAAATCGAGGGAAGTAACAAGGGCACACGTCCAATTTTGCTCTCAGTCCACTAACAAATCGTACGACATGCCCTGTCATGTTGTCTGCGGCGAGACGGTCAACTGTCCACCTCCTCTGCGAACGGTTCCACTCGGCGCAGGCCGGGAACACAAACCGGGGGGAGGAACCACCGAGCGTTGGCCTAATGGCTCTCTCTCTCTCGTCCCTGTGGTTTTGCAGCACTTTGTGGAGATAGTGATCCGGCCATACAGCCAGGCCAGCTCCCCTGCTCGACGTCACCGCGCCCGACCACAGAGAACCTCTTATCGACTCGGCTCTCCGCAGCGCTGATCTGCAGCCCACACTGATGAATTTGGCTGTGCATCGGACGGTGGGGGTTTTAGGCCGATCCCTATCTAGGTGATTGAATGAGCAGGGGGAGCTTTGGTTGGCCGCCGCTATTTGCACTGTTATTGCCTGGGCAGGGGGAGTTGGAATGACACTGGCCATGGTGGGGAGACGCTGTAGATATGTATCTCACGTGGTTCCATGCGAGGACAGATAAACGGGAGGGGGTTCGGGGGTACTGCTGGAGAAAAGGTTCAGGGCGAAAGGAAATTAAAAATGATGTGACTCGAAAGATTTATGAATTGTTTGCACTTTGAAAGGTTTTATCGACAGGTCGTAAACAACTGACATCGACCAAGGTCATGGGTAAATGCTCCCCAGTAAGCAAACAAAGAAGGTGGATGGTGCGGTAATGTCTCACAAGGCGTATATAGGTAGACGAGGTGAAGAAGGGTTGGGGAGGTGGGGGCGGGTGTGCGTGGAGGAGGGAAGGCTGCAGGGGTGCAGGGGAGGTAAATGGAGGGTGTAAAGAGTGGAGTGTTGTTTGATATGGGTTGAAGTGAAGCCAGTCGCCTAGCAGGATTAGCCCTCCCCCTGGTCCACACAGCTCCAAGGTGGACCACAGGGATGGAAGGAATGCTGTTTGTCCGACTCAAGGCCCCGGATTGGATATCCACTAAATCCATCGCACACATCAGTGGTCCAGAGAAGGAGAGGGAGGGCGGGGCTGTGGTGGCGGTGTGCGTGTGCGCGCGTGTAAGTAAAAGGTGAGAAAGAAAGAAAAAGAAAAATCAACCGAGAAATAAAGATACATTCCTCACGGAACGTGGAAAAGCGTGGACAGCGCCAGAGTGGCAGAAAAAGCTGAATCCATAAGTGGACAACAGATGGAACCAATGAGGGACGAAAGAGGAAGGACGTAGAGGGAAGATAACAATATGGAGGTGAAGAGAAATGTTTGGGACGCTGCGGAGCGTTGCACCGGGGGAGAGTGTGTCTTCTGTCAAAGGGCTTTTCTCATTATCCAGTCTATCAGCATGGCAAATAAGAGCAATGACCTCTCCTGACCCGGCCCCTGTCTCAGATGAGCAGGGAAAACATGCGGCGAAGTGGCACAGCCATCCTCAGACACACACAGCCGAGCACGCTAAGCCTCCCGCCGCACCGACAGACGCCACTATCGATCCTCCGTCCGTCTGGGCTGCCTTTTTCTGGGAGCAAAAAGACATGCGGAATGTGGAATGGCCGTCTGTACGCGTGTGTCTGTGTGCGTTTGCTAGCGTGTCTTTATCTGCGTGTCTGGTAATGTAGCTCTCAATGTGTGTGTGTGTGTGTGTGTGTGTGTTTATGTGGTTTACCACATATCAACTGTTCTTTCCAATTGCTTGGTGCAGTAGTTTCGCTCTGCACCCTGAAATGGGGAAGCTCTATTGCCAAATGTGTCACCCTCTGTAGTTTATAGTGGCTGGAAGTGAGGTAAACAAAGTTGAGAAAAAGGTGCAATGTTTCTCTTTTATGGTCTACCAGAAATAAAAAATCTTCATAGCATATTGAGTTACTGCTCTGCTTTAGACTACTGAGGCTATTTGACAATTTTTTTTGTTTATTTATGCATTTATTTATTTATTCATTTACCAAAATAGTCTTTCAAACAAACTTTTCCCATGTTCTGTTTTTTGTGTGTGGCTTTTGAGCGCTGATCCTTCCTTTCCCCCAGCTGTTTTTAAAGACCTCTCTCTGTGTACCAGCACGGTTGATGACAATCCAACATGACTGTTTATTTTCTCTGTCCTCAATGGATAAGGACCACCGCATTTCATTGCAGCCGGAGGTTCAAAGTGAGGAAATCTACAGAGAAAAAGACTAAAATAAGGCACAAGCAACAAAATATGAGCATCATTTAGACCGGAGCTTCTTTGGGTCGAAGTACTTAATTTTTGTATTCATTAAAACTTTGTTGAAATGTTTAATACTTAAATACACAAACATTTCTCTACTGTTTAAGATTACTTTCAAATGACTTTTTGGCTACTCTTAGAAATTATGCACATTTCTATAAATAGTCCATATATATGGTACTTTCCACTTGCATACATTGAGTCGCTTAACGTAAGCTGTAGGGCAAAGCTAAAGCTAAAAAGTGTAACATGGCTGAGGGAGTTGGGGTTTTGCATTTTCCAATGAAATAGGAAAGACAAAAGCCAGTGGATAGTTCTGTTTCATCCATTCAGGGCAACGCCACTTCAACTCTCTTCTTCTTGTCTCTGTTTTTTCTCCCTCTCCATTGTAAGTTTTCAGCGGCTCTTGTTCTCCTCGGACAAATGTCTTCTCTCTCCTTCAGAAACGATAAAGGCCTGCACAGTCACATCCGCAACACAGCTCCAGCAAAACAAAAGGCAACCGCAAAAGAATGAGCAGCACTTTGCCAGTCTAACTCTTTTCCCTTCTTTTCACTTGGCTGAGACTAACATTAAGGTCAAATGGTGGATATGTGGATATGTTCCCGCAAACCAAAGATTTTATTTATGTGTCTGAGCTGTCAGAGGACTTGTACTACTCTCATGTGTGCGTGCCAAGTTTCTTGATGGCAAGTAGACGCCAGAACACGGGTTACTCCGACTGCTGTTCGAGTCAGTCCATCCTATTGACGCTAAAATACCCCAACTGTTTATGTAACCAGGTCGTACAAATATATGTGTATGAAGTCAAAAGATTGTATGTGGCTATGAAACATGATGGTTCAGCTCTGACAGTGTGCCTGCTTCTGACGTAAGCAGCTACAGCAGGACCACGCAGCGCAAAGTGTAAATGGGTGTGTTCAGCTACAATTGCCACGAGCAGCTACTTCCAGCATTTGCCTGCCGGCGATGATTGGACAGATACGAGCCGTTGATTTTTTGGGGGAGGTGGGCCGTCATAACTGGGGCTTCTACTCCTCCTCTCTCCATGGTGTTGGAGGATCACGTCGTGATGGGCAAGGGCGGCAGAGGCCTGGGCTTATCTGCTGTCATTTCCTTCCAGGGCTCTGCTTACTACTTTCCTGTTCCGAGGGATTACATGGGAGATGAGATGAAATGGCCCTGCATTTGCCCTTTCCTCTTTCTCTCTCTCTCTTCTCTTCGTGGCGCTCTCTCTCTCTTCCTCCCCATCTCGCTGTATGTCTCACTCTCTCTCGCCCTCTCAAGCTGTTGATATCCTCCGTTATCTCACTCACTCTTTCTTTCTGTATTAGACGGCCTTGTCTAACACGTCTCTGCACTTAGATTCTGCACTATTTCTCTGCTATTTAATACCAATCCTGAACCGTGAAACGAATCTATGAATCCATATGCATCCATATCTTTTCACTTTGCACATGCACTCAGAATAACAAAAAACATTGTGGGTCAAAACTTTGTGGAGAACTGAGGTAGTATACTTTTACAGCTGAAAAGAAAAAATCTTGTTTTATTTTGTAAACATTCTTTTTTTGGGGGTATCAATTGTTTCAATATAGGCTATGGAACATTTACCTTTTGAAGTTTGAGAAAGGCCTGTACACTGTTGTTACAAGGCTTTGACATTCAGTTACAAATACGGATATCCATTGGCGTCCAGTTGTTTACTCTTCAAGTGAATGCCTTTCCCAAATACAGAGGGCATTCAGTGGAGCTTGTTATAAGAGAAGTGCAAACATCCTGTTTTGGATAATGGACTGCTTAACAGTTAAAAGAACAATAAATAATTTGAACAGGCATTGGCAGGCTTGGTAAGTTATTTAGAGGAGACAAGAAAACAAGCCACGGTTCTCGCTAAACTATAAAACCTTTTCTGTTTTGGTCAGTTTTTCGTCTGATTTGTCTAGTGTATGGCAGCAGTGCATAGCTGTAATCACTGTTATAACTATCGAATGGCACATTCAAATGAAGAAATAAGACGGGTTGTAAGTGAACTGGATTCCAGTGGGCACCTGCCAACTACTTCAACAATATGAACAGGCCTTGCCATTTCATCTTATCTAAACCGACTCACTTTCCTCTTGCTTTAAAGTTTCCAACAAAGTGCCCCTTTTTACTGTTCACTTCAAAGTATCTCTCATGGTCCACATCACTCCCAGTTGTTGCTACTTTCCCATGAGTTTTAGTGCGTTACAACACACCCTTGCGCTTTATGTGTTTTATTTATATTTGAACCATGAAACTCCTTTGCAGGCAAGGCCTTCAATGGGAATTTCTCCAACAGACTCTTAATGATCTACTCCCTCCACTGTCAGTCAGCGTGTGCCTCTGGTTCCAGTTCCCTTGCAGGTATAGAGGAGATCAATGGTGTCGTAAGTGCATATAAACAGGATATTAGGTTGGAGGAGATTCCAGGGCACGAACACTGCTGGGGGAAAAAGACGCTTATGGACCTTCTCCCCACGTACTGATCGATTTCTAATCCGCCGGAGATTTACTGTTCGAGGGTGTCACAGTGTACGCTGGTGATCGATCTAGCCGTGTGGGTGAGAGTGCACTGTGTGTGTGTGTATGTGTGTGTGTGTGTGTGCGTTTGTGTGTGTGTCATAGGTCCGTGCACTCCTCTCTATAATGTCCCTTGCCATCCAGGAGGTAACCACCATTCTTTCCGTAGGGCCCGTTTTAAAGACCGTTCATTCAGTGACATTTTTCTTCCCTTCAGCCATCATTAGATCTCCATGCTCACGTTGCCCTTTGCAGAGGGTGGCTATATAAATGGCTCTTTGATGTCAGCCCTTTGTTCCATTAGGATGCGTGTGGGATCCTGCTGTTCCCAGCAGTGGCCTCCTCCCTTGGTGGGCCCCCTGCTTGGACACCCGGGCCTGGCATTACGTGTTTCCTCTCCTCTCTGATACCCACTTTCCTCTGGTGGTCAAGGCTGGCGGTTGCTGGATTAGGAAAAGTGTCTTCGGTAGGAGTCATCAGAGCCAGACAAAACACTGGATCTCATCAAGTGGAATTTTGCACTGCTGCTACTCATGGCTATGCAATTTTAGTCCGTGTTTCGGTATCAAAAGCCATTCGTTTGATGCACTGATTACAAAGTATTTTTCAAAGACTCATCTGAAAGGGATACCTTTTAGTGCGGCTCAAGCCACTGCATGTTATCAACCAAAAAAATGGAAAAACGTGTTTTTCCACCGCAGTTGCCTTGAGCCAGTGCAGACGTCTGTGTTTGCGCCTCTATCGCCTCTGTGAAACGTTGGGAGTTTCCACCATCTAGCCTTTCCAGTAATCCCCGAGCTGTGCCCCAGCCGAGGCCCCGCTAAGCGCCTGTGAGGCTCCTGGGGCTCCAGGGACTAATCTGTCAGGGCAAAGGTCAGCCACTTGGACCTGATCCTGGAAGACCCCTGGCTCGGCAAGTTACGTCTCCCTCTTCCGGGACCGACGTGGAATACATTATGGCCCAAATTACTCTCCCCTGAACAAAGTCTCCTCACCCCCTCCTAGATAGGTGACGGTCTGATGGGACTCTGAGGAGGGAGCCACGGTCTTCCTTTAGCCCAGGATTAGAGTCTCTCCCCGGGGCTAGGGGGCTGACCCGTGGCCCAGGCCTGTGTGAACCCGCTTTAATTATATTAGCTTGAGTATTCAGACCCTTGGCCTTGGATTTCAAAATCACTTTGCGTCTGTATGTTTTTCATCACCAGCTGATTTGCAGGGCCGCTGGTTTGGTCTACTTTGCTGAGCTCCATCATGGTAACTATTTGTCGGACAAGGTCACGTCATGGGGGTTGAAGATCTGCCCCCTCTTTTAATCTTTTTGTCACAGAGACTTTTTGTGCTGAATCAACCCTGAGTGACAGCCACAGCCCACCCGTATTTTATCCAGACAGAATGGGTGGTCACAATCACACACACACGCACACACAGACACACACAGACACACACACACACACACACACACACACACACACACACACACACACAGTACACACACATAGTCACACTTCCATATAATAGTTATCTCTTATGATTTATGGTGTCCCCATAGACGAGGATGCTGTGTTTTGGTCTGACTAAATCAATGCACCCCGAGATGTGTTATTGTAAGTTCACTGACACACACATATTTTAGGCACTGCAAAATATGGTGCCAGATAATAGCTGAAAGAATAGCAGCTCCTTTTAGCCATTTGGAATTTATCTATCATCCACTGAGAGTTCTGAAAGTGACATACAATCCCAAGTAGGCCATGCATACTTTATGTTTTTGAGCACTTTATAGTCACTTCTTTGTGTTTTTGCGTTTGTCTTGCCCTAATAGCGGCTTTATTCTACCTTTTTCTGCGTGTATCACAGACAATGGGACAATAGGGAGGTAGCGATTGGATAGCAACCCAGTTGGCCGTGGTAAAAATATATAAGATGAATAATTAACAGTCACTTGAAAGCATAAACGTGCTGCGCGTACCCATGTAATGTGGCTCCACATAGTACATTATCATATCCCAAAGGACAAGAGTGATGGAATTAGCACTATGTCCCACCTAATTGCTCGCCGCTGGCAAAATGAACATGCCCTTATTCAACCTTGTATCGGTTGTACTGTTTGTTTCATGTTTCAATCGACACATTTACACATAAAAAGAACAGACATATCCAATAATTACATTCAGTTCTGAAAGTGCTTTTGTTTGCTGTGGCAGCAATCATCAATGAGAAACAAACTTCACATTGATGATTTGTTGCTCTTCAACACATTCCATTATCTGGAGAACAACTTTTTTTTTCTTTCAAAGTACTGCTAGCCAGATTATTGCTTTTGGTGTGGACACTGCTTTTATCTATGAGGAACATCACAATAATGTTAATGCAATTTTTTTCGAATATATACACTGGGTTCCGGGCATGGTGAAAAGCACATTGTGCTAATTTGGAAGCCTCAACAATTACTTCGACAATATCCTGGCCCAGCATGGCTTGACTGGTATAAATACAAGCTTTTAGCGGTGCCAACAGGAAATGGGCCACTTCATTGTATTTATTGCCTCAATAACATTAAAACATTAAAGCTGGATGTTAGCTAAATACTGTTGCCTACTCTTTGAGACAGCTGTCTCTAAATCAGAGAGCACTTAGCCTGGCACAGCCCAGACTGCAATGAACAATCTCTAAACATAGCAGAGAGGTAGACTCAAACTCAAACTCGGATTACAGCAAAAAACGAGGAAGAGTGAAGGCATATCCTGCAAAAACAGGTGAGTTCATCCACATATTATGGAGGTACACGTTAACAAATAAAGCTACTTGGGAGATTGGGGGGTGGGTACAATCTTTCAAGTAAAAATCTTTACAATAAGGATTGTCTGAAATCACTTTGATGAACATTTTCTATTCCATTTGAGATGGCTTTCCTGTAGACCACCGAGACGTGCCAAGCCGCTACCTTTGGTTCTTATTACTGAAGGGTGTAAGCTTTCAACTGTTTCTAATTATGTAAGGGATATATGAAAATGGCAGAGACCGAATTTTTATGGATTTTGGTCTCTTACTCGCTATTTAAACCGTGTGAAAACAGCCAACTGATTTGGCCAACTATTCCAGAAGGCCTAATGCAGACAGTCATTCCTCCTTTTGAATTGAGGCGAAAGCGTATTTCGTGAGGGAAGGCATTGGTATGTGCTCTGAGAGGATAGGGTGTTTGGAATTTTACAGCGTTCTGCTGTTGCAGAATAAATGTTCTACTTGGAGTGATCAGAGATCTCATGATTTATTCACCACATCCTGTGGCCCATCTGACTCCTTGGCACCGACAGGCACACAAACGCAAACTCCCACTCAAATGCACACACACACACACACACACACACACACACACACACACACACGCACACACACACACACACACACACACACACATAATTTGACACAGTGGTAAACATACCATTAGTTTGCAACAACTAAAAAGAAACCAACATGAAGTGCCACAGACTGAGTACCCTTTTGATAATGTTATGTCATTAGCTTTCTTTTGTTTGGATCCATATCTTCCCTTGCTTTCAGCAACTGCTGCCATTTAGTGCCGTGGACACCGTCGAGGATAATGGCTTGTCTCACCTCATTGTCAGCATTCAGCCCTTTTCCTTAATAGCTTTAGTGCAATCTAATAGGAGACACAGCCTAAAACAAATGCTAACTACCATTACAGACACAGCCTCTTTAGGTTCCACTGCTGTGCCTGGGCTGGTGTATGGACAGGGATGTGAGCAAAATGTCAGTGCAGAAAGGGGACTAAGGATTGCTTTGTCTTTCTTTAATTTTACGCTTCTTGAATAAGAATAGTATGTGTTATCAGGAAATACAATTTTCGGTTGCCGTGTTTGTTGATCCGTGTTTCTGTAACTTGGGTATATGTGCAGAGTTTGTGTGTGTGAGTGTGTGTGTGTGTGTGTGTGTGTGTGTGTCTCTTTTGGGTGGGTCTTGTGGTGAGGCTCGAGTAGGACTAGACTGGTGTTTTGGCTACCAGGGATGAGCCAAAGCAGAGGAAAAAGGGAAAAGCCACCCCGCCTCTATTCATCCGTCTTGCCTGCCTCCTCCGACAACCTGCTTTGGCTAACGCCGAGAAGTCCTCAGTCATCAAAATAGACGGCCGCACTGTGCCTCTCTCTCTCTCTCTCTCCCTTGCTCTCTCTTGTTTTCGATTTTCTTCTCCGCTTCCCCTCTCCTCTGTCCTCCCGTTTCCCCTGGTCTGTGCTGAATCGATGCCGGTGTATAAATACAACCGTCAAATGGGAGTGGTGAGAGAAGAGAAATGTGTGTGTGTGTGTGTGAATCCCCGTGAGGCTTCAGATGGGGATTCAGTCTTTGAAATTCTAGCCATCCATCTGCAGGAGGGGCTATTGAGAGCGCTCGTCGTGAGGGTGTCTGTGTGTGTGTGTGTGTATGTGTGTGTAGGTGCATGCAACGTGTCTCTCCTTCTGCTCGCCGCGGGGTCTACGTCCGGTCCTCAGCCTACTCCACGGAGAACAGTGGGGCAGAAGTAGCGGGAGCAGGCTTTAGGGTGGGGGGGACAAGTACCTTGGACTGTCTTAAGTACTCTCGCCATCATTGTGACAGTTCAGGCATTGTCCAAAATTGTTTTCTTGACAGATGTTTTCACATGCCTTTCTCCTCTCTCTCTCTCTCTCTCTCTCTCTCTCTCTCTCTCTCTCTCTCCCTGGCCCTCCCTTCTCTCCATTTCTTCCACTCAGATTAAAGTGGAGCTGCTTCAAGGTCTAGAGAACTGCCTCCTCCAACCAGCTTAGGTGATTTAGTTGCCATGGCAATTGGACCCAAATAACTAACAATGGGTCTGGCATGTTAATAACGGTTATTACAGTATAAAGCCTGTGCTCCTGCATTCAGGGTGAGGAGGGGTGGGGGTGAGTTGGGTGGAAAGAAGTGCAGAATATGTCACAAGGAAATCCATACTAAGCAATATTAATTGAACAGCACACGGTAAGCAGCTATACGTGTTCGACAATGAAGTTTGTCGGGCTAGGCCGGTTCCAAAAAATACTCTAAACAGATGCATACTTTTCCCTAAAACGCCCACACTAACAAGAAATCTGTCCGAGGCATTGGGGAAAATAGCATGTTCGCTAACGGCTAATGGAGTGACCACTTACTCTGCACAGAATGATGCCATTTAGGGCTAATGACGTCAGCCTTTCTGCCTGTTATTCTTCCTCCTATGTGTCTTACTGAGAATTCACAATACCCCTGTTGCACCCAAGTTAAGAGCCTCCTTTCAGATGGCAAATGAGAAAAAATAAGAGAAGTAGCGGTGAGGAAATGAGAGAAAGTAATGGTAATGGCGAGATGAGGATTGCCATTTTCAAAGTATTCTGTTCCCTTCGCACCCTCCATTTACCGGGCGTCCGCACCTCCTCGTCAGCCCTCCGGCTAATTAGTGTCGACTGAGTGCACTTCCTTCTTCGCCGTGGCAACGACAGTGCTACTCCATTACCTCTCTAATACCAGGCTGGTGAGTTTGTTAGGAAGCTTCGTGACATCGCCAACGTCCTGGCTATACTTCCACAACAGGGCACCATCAAAACAACAACTTTGTTTTGTTTCTACATTCTACAAGTCAAACTCTGGGAATGGTTTTCCATAAAGAATCGGTCCACCAACTTAAACAGAGCCAGACGCGAACTCCGGTCAGTGCTGAGAAGTTGAGCTATACGGCACCTCTCTCTTTCGCGTGAAGTGCATCCTGCACATCAGCAGATTCTCTTTTCCATGAAATCTTGTTTGTCCCTTCCCAGACGCCGTTTCACAGGTCGGGATAGAAAGCCCGCTTTAGCGCTGGAATCAGATGCAAACGAGTGGGTTATGAGGGAGGCGGGGCGCGCCGAGGTCAAAGCCCGGAGGAGGGCTTTTATTTTGGGAAAGGAAAGCACTCCGTCTCTGGGAGGCAGGGAGACGGGGGAAGGGCGTCCCCCGGCAGCTTAAGCTGCTGCCAGTCAATGTCACTCCAAGCTATTTAGATTCCAATTACAACTGTCAGCATGGGCTGGGCCCTCATCTGTCTCTCTCTCGCTCTCTCGCTCTCTCTGTCCATTCAGACGCCTACACGCACTCTCTTTCTCCTCCCCCTGTGATGGACTATACTCCCTTTCTTCTACCCCTGCTCCCTCTCTGTGACCCACTCTGCATGTCTGTATGTATTAGCTCTGTGTTCCTATCCGTGTCTGTCCCTCCGCCGTCGTTCCTTCACGACCCGCTGCCTTGCTCCGCCGCGAGGCAGCCCTCTCAGGCCCTGACAGCCAAATGGCCACCGACCCAGACTGATGGGGCGGGAGACAGGCAGGTGGATGTATGGACAGAGACGCCTTTACCAGCCTTCACCAGCCCCAGGGGCAGCCAGCCTTGGACGGCTCTGTGAGCAATGACGTCTTGCCTCCGAGGCGGCAGGCGGGCCAGGGCCACCCCGTGATAGGAGACCGGGGGGGGGGGGCAACACCTCCGGGGGACGTGGGGAGAGGGAGGCTCCTGGGAGGGCGGGATTAGCGCCTACACCACGGCCATGAATATCCTCGCCCTCTTTCTTTGTCCATTAGGTCTCCCCAGGTCTACGAGGCTCGCAGTGCCAGCGTTCTGGGCGGATTGGAACACTGATAGTCTCCTCGTATCGGCGCGGCCGCACCCCCCGGTAAAGAGGAGCCATATGGCACCGGCCTGTCTTCCCAGGGAGCCTCGGCTACAAAAGCACCGGGCGGGTCAGCGCGGGGTGATCCCCTCCGAGCCCCTCCAAAATGGCACGCTCGCACACAGGGCCGTGGCAGCGTGGTCGTCGGGCAGGATGAAAGGGAGCGGGGCGGCGTCTGTGAACGCTGTCGGGTGTGAACGCCGCCCCATCTGTGGCTAATAATGTCGAACACATTAGAGGCCTCTCCAGCGCAGCTTCTGCCACTCCATAAATCACACACATCTGGCCCAGTGATGTCCTGCTGTTGGCTACACACTGGCAGGGAAACGCACACATCAGGGCCAATACGCTCTCGTATACTCTTAGACTCCACCAGTACCATATGAACTCATTTATCACTGCTCAGGTCAATTTTAATATATATGTGTGTGTGTGTGTGTGTGTGTGTGTGTGTGAGTGTGCAGCGTGGATGGTGTGTGAGGATATAAGTGTGTTTGTGCAGGTGTCTTTGTGTAAATCTGTGTGTGTGTGTGTGTGTGTGTGTGTGTGTGTGTCAGCCAGTCACATTGGTATTTGGTCTGGATGACTCCTCTGCTCTAAAATTCCATAATACACTTTGATAAACGACCATAGCCAGACCCCCCTCCTAACATGCCTACTACTGTATGGGCCTGAAATGCCCCGTGGTGATCGGATTTGCTGATTTACCCCTCCCTTTATGAGTCATCGCCTGGGTGAATGAGGAAGCAAAGTAGTTGAGACTGAAAAGCTTGCGGGTAGACCAGATGGGCTTTAGGAAAAGAATCAAGAAACATGTTTTTTTATGACCATTCTTCACTTCCACGATGCAATTTTGGGATTCAAATGCTATTTGTTTGTTTTTTTTGTGTGTTGTACCGAACCGCTTTGACCACACAGTGTTTTAAGATTGTAACGCTGCTCCAGATGGTTGTACAGTTGTAGGTGTTCTAGCTGGAAACCAGCAGATGCTAGTCTGGTAAAGAATGTGCCCTCTGATTCTTTGTGACATTTTCAAACAGGAGCTAGGGAGGGTTCTAGAAGAAAACAAGGGAGAGTTTGGCTTTTTTAGTCTATTGGTAATTTCTTCAAAAATTGCATTAGATGCAAGTTTCGAAACACCACTATTTCAATTAAGAGGCAACTCGAACGCTTCGACGAATATAGTTTTTATGATGGAGCAATTTGAAAATCCTTTCTGGCCAGTTCATTAACAAAAATACAGCATGTTTACACCCCTGAGGTACTGCAGGACATGAATGTATCATTTTGTCGTCCCAAATTGGCTTCGTGATCGATTGCACGTTCCCTCAACTTCTTGTCGCACATTTGCTTCTCCCGTAGTCATGTCTAGAGATGTTTCCTGTTAATATCTTTTTAATTTGAATGCCAATAAGAGGGTAGGGGGGAAGGGGGCCCACCTCGCTCCGCATGGTCGGATTGTTAAATCAATAGCAGCTTTTGCTCTGGCTGAGACAATAGACACATTATGAAGAGCTCTCTGTCATAACCTGCAATCTCCCCATGATGAACACAATAATCATGGCCATGTGACGGCTAAGTGGGCCATTCCTGGCCCTGACAGCAGCGCGGCCGTTTTGATTGATGATATTGTTTTTAAAAAGTGTGAATGGAAGGGTTTACTGGGGTGGGGGGCTCCTCTCCAGAAAGACACATTCCACTGGGGAGTAAAGGCGTCCATTGTCGACTCTAATCCACTCTTATCAGCAGGCCTGCCTGGCTGGACTCTGGGAGACCAGTGTTGGTGTGGGGGAAAGGGCCACGCCATTGTGTGCATGCATGTGTCCGGGTCCAGGTCAAGTGTGTGTTTGTGTGTGTGCTTCGTTGCCTGTGGAAATATCTTATGTTGTGTTTGTGTGTGTGTGTGTGTGTGTGTATGTGTGTGTGTGCGTGTGTGTGTGTGTGTGTGGCATGCTAAAAGGTCTCCCGTGGTCGGAGTGTGTTCCTGCTGTGTGTCACATTGACTCAGGTCTGGTCAGAGGGCCACAGGGAGGCTGGCCTCTCTGAGAGAGCTGCTGACTGATGCCCCCTTCCTTCACACTCCTGCTGCGTCTTTCTCCTGCTTCGGCCACCTCGACCTCCTCCGGTTTCTCTCTGCCTTTTCTCTTCTACGACCTCCTTTTCTCCGCCTCTAAACTGACTGGTTTCTCCTTCCCCTCTTCTCAGTAATATCAGTCCATTTCTCGTTTCTTTTTGCTCTCGCATTCTTTTCCACCTTTTTATCTCTCACTCCCATTGTCCCTTTTCTTCTTTCTTTTTTTCTCCTTTTCCACTTTCTCTCTGCATTCTTTTTCCTCTCTCTCTCACTCTCCCTCTCTCTCCCCCTCTCTCTCCCTCTCTCTCCCCCTCCTTATCAGAGGTTGTGATGAATGGTGAAAGGTGAGGCTGTGCCTCCAACCCGATGCCTCCTGTGTGGGAACGCCATTGTGCCCGGTGACTCGGAGCGACAGAGCTAAGGTAACACACTCTTCTCCAGTGCGCTCGATAAAGCAGCCCCTCTCGTCTTTCCCACCTCTGAATGGCATCACTGTGCCGGGCTAAGACAGAAAGAAGGGAAGCCTGGACTGAGAAGAAAGATGGAGGGACAGAGGGAGAGTGGAGTAAGTCGATGCAGTGAGTTGACGAGGCCTGGGCCAACTCGCTGTCTGTCCTCTTTTAACATCGGACCCGTCTCCGAGTCACTGTGGAGTTCTCATTGTCCGTCAAAGCAGGGACAAGTCTCCTTTTCAGTATTCCAAATACCTCCCCACCCCCAACTACATTCGTTATTCATGCTAAAGTCAATTAAGGCTAAATTATTAATTTGGTGAGTGTCAATATTTGGTAAACAATCTCCTGCTGTTTTTACAACCCCCCTGGAGAGAGTGGCTCTCCGTGGCAACAGGCTGGAAGGCCACCTTCACCAAACAAGTTGTTGTTCTCCTTGCATTCATAATGAGAGTTCCCTCGGCGTGGCAGCCAACAGCCTCGTTTGAGAGGCTAACAGGTCCGATAGAGAGACGCATGGGCATAAAGAATAGGCTGGAAGTCATTACATGCTTGTGATTGTAGTGTACATGACGGGCGAGGCAAAGGGGATGCATGGGTTTCTGCATCGTGGTGTTTCAGCCTAATGGATTCCCCCGACACGGAACTCCTTTCAGGCCTTCAAAAACACTGTGTTGGGATGAAGAGCCAGGGAGAGTGAATGTGGATGAAGAGCCAGGGAGAGTGAATGTGGATGAAGAGCCTGGGAGAATGAATGTGGATGAAGAGCCTGGGAGAGTGAATGTGGATGAAGAGCCAGGGAGAGTGAATGTGGATGAAGAGCCTGGGAGAGTGAATGTGGATGAAGAGCCTGGGAGAGTGAATGTGGATGAAGAGCCTGGGAGAGTGAATGTGGCACGCCTCGCCGCGCGGCGCCCCAGGGATCGCCAGGCCATCCGGCTATCCCAGCGCCTGTCGGCCGCGTGGAGGCGGTTGTTCAGGTGTCGGGGAGGCGCACGTTTGGGATAGACTGGGCGTCAAAGCAGCCGGATAAGAGCAGCTATTACCCGAATAAATGGATTTAGCCTCGACTCGGCGCTGCAGTCACATTGGTGAAATCTCCGCAAGTGACAAGTGGATTACAAAAGCCTGCTTCTACACACGCACGCCCCCCCCCCCCCCCCCCCCCCCCCCAAACACACACACACACACACACACACACACACACACACACACACACACAATTACATAGGGACACGCACAAACCACACTATGATGCCTCCTTCTCTTTTTCATTTATATTTTTTCTTTCGCACCTGTTTTCGACATGTTGACCTTTCTCCTCTCCATCGCTGCAACCCCTCCTTGCCTCTCTCCGTCCTGGATTTAAGGGTTGTATGGCAACATTCCAAAACAACTTCCACCACAACCCAAATTTGGAGACTTACGGCTCAGAGCGAAAGACTAGAATAATACAATGTTCAATCATTCGCACAACTTCATTTGGGGTTCATTCTCTTTTTACCCCGAATTAGAGGATAAGTGGGCGAGAGTTGTTTGATGAGTCGACTGACCTGTGTCAGCGAAAAGTGTCGACGAACGAAAGCGTTTGCATAGCAAAGATGAGGTAATGGGAGCGTTAACGACTGGCCTCCAAAACACGCTTTGAACAACGCAAAACTCCAAAGATACAAGGAAAGAAAAGCACGTTTCCCTGGGTTACGTCGTTCTAACGGCTTCGGGGCTGTCACCGTTTAACTTTTCTGTGTAGTGTAGACGGTTCAAACAAGACTCAGTCCACACATTACCAGCAGATGTTGAGGGTGTTTGCAGCACAGCACGTTTGTGCCTCTGTGTGTTTTTTGTGGCGAGGCCATTTGGAAGTCCCAACTTTACGGAACCAACCCCCGAAAACCAAATAAACGGCTCACACTGTGCCCCCCTCTTTCTCCCTCAGTAGCTGGTTCTCTGTTCCCTGGAAGTGTGAGAGTGCTGAATCGGGGCTCTGTGGCGTCTCTCTGTGCGGTCCCTCGGTGGCCGAGCTTAGCAGCGATCAGAGACACTGATAGGAACGTCTGGGGTGCAGTGGAGCCCGGCCTCCCACAGCCCAGATAGGGCCACTCTGAACCTCACTGTCTGCCTTCTCTGCTAGTGTGTGTGCGCGCAAACGTTTGTTGGTGATTGTGTGTGTGCGCTCCACAGAAGATGTTTGGAGAAGGTACTGAAGTACTGAGCACACTCCTGTGGTGGAATTACGTGAAAGGGCAAGGTGTTGGGCTCAAATGCCCCAAAAATTTGAAATAAAAGAAGGAAAAAGAAGAAACTGGGGGGACGTGTGTGTGTGTGTGTCCTGGTGCATGTGAGTGGGAGAGACGCAGAGAGAAAGAAAGAGAAGGAAAGAGGGAGAAAGCCAAAGGGAAATAGAGACAGTCAGAAAGAGATGGAAGGAGAGAACAAAAGATAAGCTTCAATGTTCTTTTTCTTTCTTTCTTTCTTTCTTTCTTTCTGTAATTCCGAGACTAATCGACAATCTCTAAAAAGGATTAGCCCGCTGCTCAGCTAGCTGCTGTAATCAGATCACCGTTTTATTCCACTGTGAACTTTGGAGTCAAGACTGCCATTGTATTTTCCTACCTGACATTAAGCATCCGCTTACTGGCTCAAATACACTGAGGACAGATATGAATAGACCATGAAGTCGTTTCTATTTTAACATGGATTCTGTGTATCTGTCTTTATATGCACGCAAGTTTCTTTGTGTGTGTGTGTGTGTGTGTGTGTTTGCGTGTGCGTTTATTACCGTCTGTGTAAACTGACTACTGGCTGGTAGGAGATGATATATTAAATTATCGTGGCATAAAGCATCCTTTTGTATCCAAGATAGAAACTGGTTTAGAAAGTGCTCCTCAGTCTTTCTCATGCAAACACACACACGCACACACACAGAAACATGCACAAATACATACACACAAACACACGTATGCGTTCATACTCCTGGGGCTAATTAGTCAGGTTAAAACGTCTTCATTTTTCATTTGAGTGTTCAATGATCAGTATAATTGGAATTAATAAGCCATTTTCATTTGGCGGTGATGGGATTTTTTGGCACTTAGGCTGAGCGCCCTCACAGTTGGATACGGCGAAGGAAACCGCAACACAAGCCTCTCGTTATCTGGGTCAAGTACAGTGGAAACACGAATTCCCCTATTAATCTACCAAAGGGCTTGGGCTGATGAAGACGCTTTAGTTTGCTCATCAAACCACGCACAGTCACAATCCCCATCTCCACAGTAGGCTACATACTGAACATTCCGGAGGCGCTGGGGGAAAGCCGCGGCTGTGAAGAGGCCGTGTGTGTGGAAGTGTCCACTTAACGGATACGTGACGCAGTCCCTTCAAGAGGCTGTTAAGGGGAGGGTATTTGTCCTTTGTCGCGATGAGAAACGTGCCTTTGATTTACGCCACCCTGCCCGTGTCGCCTATCCTCAGTAGACTGGTGATAACGCCTCCTTGGGAAAACGGCTTCCCATCCCCGTCTGAGTGTAAACTCGGCGGCGTGCGCTCCCCTCACTCCCGATGTGAACCGTGCGGTAATGGGAACAGACACGGTCACGCTGCTTCTCATTGAGATGTCACCGTGCTGTCGGCCCTCCTTTGGCTATATTAAAAACCCCTCTCCTCCTTCTCTCATTGTCGGAGCAGCGAGCAGATGGCGACGAATCTGCTCGGCTTTCTCTAAGGTCACATGAAAGCCCCGGTTTTGTTTAGACCCCCCCACCCCCAAACTTTCTTTCTACTGACACATTTTGAAGGGGCGAGCAACGTTTTATTCATAACTTTCTCGCACTCCCTTTCCTCACTCTTTGTCTTCCTCTCTCCGACACGTTATTAATACACACGGCGACATGACCATCTGTTGCTGTGATCTGGCGCATGGCGGTGGCCCTCGGCCATCTCTTCTCTGGTGTTGTGACTTCAACAAAGTTGTTCCCCAAAGTAGTGCTGTGGCACCGCGACGGATCCTCCGTGCTCGCTAAGGAGCACGGCTTTACCGTGGTCATCACCGAGGGAGCTGCATGGCCGATGAGAGGATATCACGCACAAAGACCTAGGAGCTGACCTTATATTTGAGATGTCAACAACTTCTCCCAAAGAAACCGAGTTAGTGTCTCGAAGGCCAACGGGAGCACTTGCTTGGCATCTGTGCTCCTTTGACTGTGGGTTCAAAGTTTCTCCGTCAGCATACAGAGAGGATCCACTTGAAGAGAGCCGGCTCCCGTGTAAGCGCGCGGCAGCTAGTGGGCAGACTGTGTGTGAAAGCCCCGCGGCGCTTCAAAGAGCGCCGAATCAAAGAGGAACCTGTGGTAATAGACATGGTGGCTGGAGCCTCTGTTACCGGGAACACTGACTGCATGACGACCGGGAGATGAGTGGGAGACACTGCGCCGCCATTGGACGGCCAGCCTCACACCTCCCACTCGTTTCTCTCTGAACTCGCTCGCCGGCCCTCCCGCTGACACTAACACGCACTCTCTCTCTTTCTTTTTCTCTTTCCGTCTTTCTCTATCTCTCTCAGGCATGCTCTTCCTCTCATCTAGTGAAGTCTCACTGTCTGAGGCGCATAGACACACACACACACACACACACACACACACTGTACGCACACACCTCTCACACAATCTGTGAGTGATGCTCTGTCGTTTCCACGGACAGCCATAGGTCAGAGGAGAACAGAAAGTGAAAGCTAGCACTCGGTGGCATTTCACAAGTGTTGGTACAGTGCTCTGTATAGACATACGTATAGCGGAGCACTTTTAAAATGCACTTCCTCTAAACATATGGTTCACACATCCTGTCATCACATTTGCGACGGAGCACAGCCATCAAATTAACTGATGAGAGGAAGGTGCTCTTTGGTGTGGGGATATTATTGGAGGCTGCGGCAGGGTGTGGCCAGCGACTGCTTGTGTGAGCCTTGTTTCAGGAGCCCAGTCTAATTGGGTAGTTTGAATTGGGAAGGCGGGGCTGAGGGTGATATACCAGAGCCCAAACAAGTGCCTTGAGTGCATCCCTGAAGCCTGAAGCCATTTTGAGGTGAGACCAGCTCTACTGTCTCCGTCTTCATTTTTTCAAATGGCAACAACATAACTGTGCGTTACAGTGAGAGAAAAAACCCACATATACAATCCATGGTAATCGGTGATTACGTCCGCGTTCCCTATGGATATAACTGGTTTGTGGTGGGATCGGAAAACCACGCTGGGATGGATTTATCACTTCCTGGTTCTGCTTCATATGCATACGTCTTTCTCTGTGCTCCAGAGTCCTCCTGTCTGAGGAGGATATGCCATTCTGTTGACGGCTGATAGGAAGACGTGCTGCACGGCTCCTCTCCCCCCACGCCGACCCCGGGGGGCGCTGGAAGCTTTCACCGATACCTTTAACCAGATCGGCTACGCCTCGGCATCCGAGTGCGAATACATCTGCTTCCTCCTGCCCTATCTGTGAGATTCACCCAGTCGAAAGGAGCACACCAGGGGAGCCTGTGACTTTCTTCCCGGGGAAAGCTGCCAAGGAGCGGCCCCTCTCGCGGCTCCGTCAAAAGGAGGTTCCGTGCCATGCTCTGATACTTCGTCGACAGACCACAATAAACAAACACAAACTTTTTTTTTCGTGGGGGTGACATCTTTCTTTGTCTCTCTGTCCCTCTCTTCCTCTCTCCTGGGCGACACTGTTTTGATATGTGGGGGAGGATGACAGGAATACAGTCAAAGCAGAGTGCTTTATTTCTCAATTCTCTGGTCCTGGCTTTACCCCAAAATAAGTATTTTGAGGCGCTTTGAAGTTCTTCTCATTCTGAAGTCTTAACTAATTCCTCAAGTGAAACTGTATTGGGAGTTTTGTGTTGCAGGGGGGAGCAAAAGAGATAGAGTAGAAGGCTGTTGAAACTGAACTAGCACTAGACACGTCTCTGTGACAAGTGAAAAAGGTGTAGGAAGCCATTTTGTTGAACACAATAATCTGTGTGGAAGCCTGTTCTGTCTGTTCTACCAATGCACATGGTGGCTGACATTATTCCACTTTGCTCCTCAGTTCTTGACTAGCAGTCAACCTGAACCAGAGGTCTGACCGTTGTTCATCCACCATGCCACTTGAAAGGTCGAGCCCTATCAAGGGATTTGCGGGATGAACGCATGCCTGCCATAAATATAAATGGCAGTATTAATGCAAGATAACCTCTCATTCTCATATCACATTAGCCATGCAAATCGATTGGAAGGGGAAACGCGGACAAAGTGTAATATTCACTGTGTAATTGTTTCAAGGTGGTTGACCCGAGATCAATAATTTTAATTAGGAGCATTGTTCCGGCTTTTTCTTGACAATGACGGTGTCCTTGGATTTGAATAGGGTGGATTTGTATTTCCATTCATGTGCTAAATCTTTGGTGGTAATCCTTTGAGTGAAGGAAGGCTATGCCGCTGTGGCTGCTGAGCTGTCAGTCACTGAAATAGATTGTTCTATTGTGTGGGCCTCGGACAAAGCAGTTATGTAACTAACAACAAAAAATTCACAATTTACTATTCACAAAAAAATTGCAATTCACATGTTTAACTCATACTCCAAGCTTAATTCTATGTGCTCAATATCAATCAAACCTTTTATTACAGACTCAATGTCCAGATACCAAGACATCACATAATATAAAAATACACACATACAGACATATCAGTTACTTACAAAAACCCAATAAAAGAAGCATGGTTTATGATGAAGATTATATTTTTTATTGTGTTCAGGACAATTAATGTACTGTAGTCAAGTTGAGCAACAAAGTACTTATTACAGTCTCATTAGCCTGGTGGGTCAGAAGCCCTACATATTTCTACTCTCAAGTTTCTACAGATAACATCTTTACTGCTTCAGTTTAACTTTTATATCTATTTTTGCTTTTTTTCATGATTGTGAAAAGATAACAAGCAAATCTCACAGCTTAAATAGACTACCACACCTTCTCTGCTTTTTCTCAGTTTTCTGGTCTGTGATAATTGGGAGTTTGTCATCGGCTTCAACACCACGTTTTCCTGTAGTATGAATAAACCTGACTGGTGTGAGATGGTTAAATCTAAATCTCATGAACATCTGGGAGTTGGCTGAGCAAAACAGGTGGCAGATTCTCATTTCCTGCATCAATATGTATTGGTAGCTTGAGAAGAATGTATTCTACCCTGTAGTGTGATTCGGCATAAAAAAGAAAAAAAATACCATACACAGATTTGAACATGCAATACGAACTTTAAGATATTTCTTATAATATCTTATAGATATCATAGATAAGCCATGTTTGAACTCATTATCTTCTGAAAATAAATATTTGTATTATTATATTTGGGAAAAGAACCTCCCCTGATCAAGGCATTCATGCTGTTTATCTTGTCCATCACTTCCTAGACTGATCAATCCCAGGATCACTGGGCACACCCAACTAGTTAGTGCGTGGCAGCCCAGCTTGTGTCTCTTATTGAAGTCCAATGAGACACAGGGCCATACTTCACTCCGTCCTCCCATTATTGATTTGGTCTCCTTTTTCTGTCCTCACCAAAAGCCATTATTACTGTTATGGCTATTTTTACGAGTCTCCCTCTGGTGCCCACCAATTATGTTATGTATCCCATTAAGAATATTCCATGCTGACATAAATGCTGTGCTGCGCAGCTTTCAGCTCTTTGGCCATTGTCTCAATACGCTAACCTTCCCCACCCTGCATAAAATATTAACACCTGCTATTGCTCCTCTGGTGCTCCAAACTCCTGTGAGGTCCACTTAAAAAGCCTTCCTGATATCTTTTCCCTCCCAAACAGATGCAACCCCCTTCCCAGGCTATGACCCAGTAACCTGGGACTCCCCATCTCCGGTGTGTCAAAAGGATCCAGCTGCTGCCATCTTTTTTACTTTCCTCCTGAATTATTCATGGTGAGAGGGGACTGTTTACTTACTGTCCACCTTGCTGTGGTCCACAGAGGAGTGGCAGAGCCACAAAGGGTAAGAAGCTCATCTCCCGTGGCTGGCATTTTGTGACATGTGAGTGGCATGCACTTCCTGACGTGGGAGACTTGACTAAAATGTCCATTTGAGAATGCAAACATGTATTTAGCAGTAGGAAATGAGCAATCATGAATGTTGTCTACTTAATAACCACCGTTGTATCCTTTTGTAAACGTGTCCGTTGCAAATGTGCACCAAGCTATGGGATAAGCTTTGATCAGTAAGACGTGCAGACAATGAAAACAAAGAAACAAACAGTCCCATTCCTAGGTTTGAAGTGGGAATCTAACAGTGGCTTAATTGGCTCCGGGAATATTTTGGCGCATTGAAGGGGAGTGGGGCAGACTGGGAGATTCCGACTCCATTGCGTTTTCATCACTGCATTTCATGTAGCTTTTCCCGCTAATAAGACGCGTGTTTGAAGGGATGATAACAAAGCGCTCCTCAGGGGAGAAGCCCGTCGGCGGGGACCATCTATCACGGCCTTCACAAATGTCTGCGAAGCACGCTGTCTGTCGGCTAACTTCGAAAACACGCCAAATGAGTGATCACCTCCCCCTTTAATAGCAAATGCTTCCCTAATGTGACAGATGTAAGTGCAGTTGAGATATGCAAATCTGGAGGCCTGCGACACGGGGGATGGTGTTTGGTTCTGGAATCAAACAAAACAACAACCAACTCAGGGGCAAACACTGCTGTCTGCTTGATGTCAATGGAGACTGCCTTCAATTGCCTGTCTATCTGCAGGTTTGTTATTGCCCAAATTGGACCTAGTCCGTCAATCATTGATTGATTGAGGCAGTTATTATTTCCTAGGATTGTATGCGATTGCTTTCAAATTAGTGTGCTTCAAAAAAGTGATTTCATAGGTAAGCATTGATTCGCTTTTTTGAAAGACTATCTGTCTTATTGCTGGAGACGTTTTGTCTGAAATGGAGTGTATGACCTGTACAATGAACCAGTTTGAAATCCAATAGTTGAACCATTTCTCGCTGCTGTTGCTAGATATACATCTAAAAGTCATTATGTTGCTGTTGGGTGTGCTGGGTGTAAATCCCTTCCCTTTTCTAGTATTTGTACATCTGAGCTGAATGGACTAGACCTGGACTGCAGCCCGGGAAGTCAGTGCCTACTCTCCATCCTAGACACACACACAACACAAACACAGCAGGCTCCCTCCCCTGGTGCGAGCAAACAGTCCCACTGCCCCAAAGAGGGCCAGTCTGAATGGGGCCCAGGTTACTTCCAGTCACCACTGCTGGCACAGGCTGGCACCTCTTCTGTCCCCACTGTCACAGAGCCTGATGCCTTGGGCCCCTGCCACCCTGAACCCACCATACCCCAACCCTCACTGCACACACACACACACACACACCCGTACACACACGTACACCCTTCTATACGTCTTTGTCCTCCGTTTACCTCATTTTTCATTCTTGCCTCTGTATTCCTTCCCGTGTCTCCCGTCCATCCTGCACCATTTTGGACCTAAGGCCTTCCCTTTAAATCTCTGTCTCCTTGCAAGGCCTGGCTTTAGGCTTCAATCTTGGGTGTGTGTGTGTGTGAGAGATTGTGTGTGTGTGTGTGTGTGTGAGTTTGCCCGCGCAGACGTGTGCTGAAGTGGGTGAAAGAGGACAGATGGAGCAGCACAGGCATCTCAGGTTCTGTCTGCAAGCAGGGGAGGAAAAAGTGATGGAAGACAGGAACAAAGAGAAAGAAAGGGAGCTCCTCGGCAGAGGAGAGAATGGGAGGAGGGAGAAGAGGGCCTGCCGGTCGGCGGCACAATTTGGATTTTGCCTGACGCCAA
This sequence comes from Aplochiton taeniatus, assembly GCA_017639675.1. Taxonomy (NCBI): domain Eukaryota; kingdom Metazoa; phylum Chordata; class Actinopteri; order Galaxiiformes; family Galaxiidae; genus Aplochiton; species Aplochiton taeniatus. Next base: position 39,496,240 of record CM030172.1, on the reverse strand, counting down.
CAGTATCCTGTTGTCATGTGAACACAGCAAACCAGTAATTCAGTTGTGCGCTCAAATCTCCCTGAGTAAGACAAAACTGTCAGACGGAGGCTGGCGACAGATGGAGAGAGGCTGAGATGCAGCAAAGTGCAGCAATGAATGGGACGAGGGTACACACAGATCCTAGCTACACAACAACACAGCACACGGACTTTGGAGACTGTTCCATACACAGATCATAGCTACACAACAACACAGCACACAGACTGTGAAGACTGTTCCACACACAGATCCTAGCTACACAACAACACAGCACACAGACTGTGAAGACTGTTCCACACACAGATCCTAGCTACACAACAACACAGCACACAGACTTTGGAGACTGTTCCATACACAGATCATAGCTACACAACAACACAGCACACAGACTGTGAAGACTGTTCCACACACAGATCCTAGCTACACAACAACACAGCACACAGACTGTGAAGACTGTTCCACACACAGATCCTAGCTACACAACAACACAGCATACAGACTCTGGAGACTGTTCCACACACAGATCATTGCTACACAACAACACAGCACATACACACAGAAGACTTTTCATTTTGGAAATATTCCATGGATAGTCACTCCAATAACAGGGTAGTTTTACTTTTAACCGGAACTTGATCCAATAAGGGGTTTTATTTCAGTTAACAAAATGGAGGCAAATTACTTATCTGCTGAAGTTATGCGCTCCAGACCCCCTGTTTAGGGGTCAGCCAGCCAGCCTGCAGTCAGCCAGCCAGCCGGCCTGCCAGCCAGCCTGCCAGTCAGCCAGCCAGCCAGAAAACAGTGCCCCGGGTGCCACTTAAGAATCATGGGAAAAGAATGTTCTCAGCTCTTTTCTCCCGATCATATCAGATGTGGAGGAAATGGAGGGACCCTGGGTGGATGCCAGCGCCGCAGAGAGGGGACAAGGGGAAGAGAGGAGGAGATGTGCGGTGGGTGACCAATACCTCCAGGGACTGGAGGGCTGTGGGGGGGGGCTAGATGATTCATTGTGCCCGGTCAGAGAGCCGAACTGTAGGTCGCAGAAGGGAGAGACGGAGGGTGGAGGCTGCAGGGAGGGGACGGAGGGACGCGGTCCGGAGAGAGACAGATGGTAAGTGACATGTCTCGCCTTTTTTTGGGCTTGGGGACACGTTGTCCTTATCAGGGCAGCCTCTCCCAAAACATCCTGCCAATCGGAGGGGGAAAGAGAGATGCTGCTAATGGCGGACGTGCCATGAAGAGGGCGATTCATGATTAGGATAATAATCAGGACCCTCACTGACGCCTCTGATCCTGTTCACACAGCGGGCTGCTGACTCAGGGCCAGGGGACGACAACTGTCGGCTCTCCAACGATGATCTCACTCGGTGGAATATATAACATGTAGAAGTCACAACTTCAATTGTCACCTGAGTATTCATATTCTTCATTCATTACATAAAAAAAAGAGAATTACATGGTAACGATCCTCCCAGGAAAAAAGCATAAACACTAGGCTACACACTACGAACCAAGGTGTTCTTGCAGTTCTTCGGGATATGGATGTTTTTTGTAGAATAGGTGATACAGAATGGCAAGGACCTGTAAGTGTACAGCTTGGCCATCACATTATGTCTTTCAGATATTTAGAATAAACCGTTTTCTTTAGCCCAGGTCTCGATTTTCATCGAGTCCTTTTCAAGAAGGTGTGTACTGTCTGCTCGCTTTAACTGACTAATTGCCTATTAGGCCAATTTGACGTGATCGTTGCGTTGTGTCAAAGTAGCCATGGGGATAATAAGGCTACTATTTGACTAGGCAAGTGAACAGCTTCAATAATAAATCACGTTCCTTAGTTGACAAGTTGATTAGCCTACGTAAGTCATGTTATTTCTGTGCCGACGTTGCCATTTCCCACTTGGCCCAATGCTTATACTGTAAATGCTGCTTCTTCTCAGGTAAGCCATGGCACAATGCTGAACTATGGATGATACGATTGGGAAATGATTGCCATTCGTATCTTATGTTGTGGAACATTGTGCCTCCTTATTCAGTGGGCCCGACTAATTGGGGCCAGGTTTCTCAAACTAGGGTGGTCTGTGAGCCATATTGCCTACCTCTCCAGCCCCTGGCTAGGCCTCAGTGTGTGTGTGTGTGTGTGTGAAGCTGTCTGTCCGTGTGTGTAGAGTCCTGCTGCTGACTGTGCTCCGTGTACCCGTCTCTCCACACGGATGCTGGGGCCGACGCAGCGCCACTCATTAATATTGCCAGGAGCTAATTGAGGCGCCGTCGCAGCTGCACAAATTACACCTGACCTTTACAGAAACAACCCACACTCACAGGAGGCTCTACGGCAACTCACACGGCTGTTTGTGTTAGGGCTTTTATTGTTTACTTTATAGTCTGTGAGAGAGAGAGAGAGAGAGAGAGAGAGAGAGAGAGAGAGAGAGAGGGGAGACGGAGCAGTACAGTACGATGAAGTAGAGCAGAACAAAATGTGTTGCTGAGCTTTTTGGAAAAAGCTCAAAAACGGCACAATTGAAAATGTTGCATTCAATGTGTACCTTTCATGGACTTTTGTAATAATAAACTTTGAACATGATGCTTGAAGCTTTCCAACCCCATCAATAATAACTTATATAGGCCCTCATCATTTATTGCTAGCTCTCCTTGGTACTCCAACAGGTGATGGCAAACAGGTAGCAAAGAGGCTAACAGGCTAGCTATGGCTGTCATCCTGACCCCTTGTCCAAGCTAGCCACCCTGAATGGCTCTGGCAGTGTGTGGGGCTGCCATCCCAGTGGAGTTCCCGATTTAAATACAGATGCACAGCACCAAATTTCCCTTCCTACCTTTAAAGTTGCAGTACGTAAGTCTAGAGAAGTGTGAGAAAATAGCAAGAATTTGAATCAAAACACGAATAAATGCCAACCTCCTGAGCCTTTGGTCCCTCTTATCCCTCATCATGGCCCCTCTCTTCAATAATTTCGTAAGGCCTTCAACATTTCCATTGGGCACGCAAGGTGATTGACAAGCAGGTAGTCGTGCCTCCTTGCAAAAACTTTCCTGTTTGGTTAGTATTAGGCAGGGTCTACAGAATACAGGGTCTCTCTGACTATTTGATTTAATATCCTCCAGGGAAAAATTGTTATTTTAGCTTAGAAATTAAAATATACATACTGCAGCTTTAAGGCAGAGGTAGGCAAACTTTTCTTTATAAAGAGCCATTTTGGGGCTTACCCATTTTGAGGGGGAAAACAAAGTGGTCAAATTGAATGGCGGCAAGTAGGAGATAGAGGTGAGGTAGTCACCGTGCCTAAAAGTTGCTGTGTTGTTTCCTGCGCCATTAACACTCGAACACACCCACATATTTGGTAGTCCTTGATAGCGAGTAGTGAAAGGGAGGGAGAAAGATGGATTTTATGGCTTCAGGTTATTCGGAGGGAGGACACTGAGGGAAACCAATGAGCCCCAATAGCAATTTAGTTTATTTCTGTGGCAAACACTTCATCACTGGTAAGTGTAACCTAGTCAATATTTTAAAATATGTATATTTTGCATTATTCATTATTATACGCTTTAGGCAATACAATCAAGACTTAAAAAGCAAAGAAGTGAGTAGATTTGAAAACAGCCTGTAACATCAGCGCGTCCATTGCAGTGGTTGCAGCAAACGTAGCTAGACGCGTAATATACAAAGTAGGCTATAACGATTTTAACTCTCATTCTATCGACATATTTTACATTCAAGGACTACCAACTGGTGTCCCTGGGGACCCAAAGAATAAACTACTAAAAGTAGTAGTAGTGGTAGACTGAAATGATTATTTGCCACTTTCGAACTTTGCCTAACCTATTCGATAGACCAAGCACAGGTGCACACACTCGGCTCCCTTGCTTCCGAAGTATGTGGTAAAGGAAGCTATGGATCAGTGACTGTCGGTGTTGTGAGTTAACATTATAAACCCTCCCATACATGACATTGGTACATATTGGGTACAATCCCTCAGATCTGCTTCACAGTTACTCAACCCAACAGGCAACAAAGCTAAGTTGCTAACGTTAACTAAACTTCTGTCCTTTTTTCGCGGACAGCATCAACAGCACCGGCACAGACGAAGCAGCTCTCGTTAAGTTAGCGCCAGCTGGCGGCATATCATAGAACGGAACCCTCCGAGTGTGTGAGTGTGCGTCTGTGTGTGCGGGTGTATATTTGCCGTGCACGCGCCTATGTTTCAGTGTCTGAGTAGTGAGTGGAGGGTGTTTACACTGTGTGGCTGGGCTCCAGACATGTTGCTGGGATTAGAGATGCCCTTTCACCCCTGGAGGAAACAGCGGGCCCAGAGCCCCAGCACATCTGTGGCTGGGGCCTCACTTTGTGTGTGCCTTGCCATTCAATCTGTCTTTTCCCTCTTGCATCTCCCCTCCGTCTCCATATCCTTCTGCACCCTCTTTCCTTTTCCGGCTGATTGCCTACTGCACTGCTTGATATAAATCCCTCTATTTTTCCCTCAACCTTTCTCCTTTTGGATAATTTTATTTTTGTTTCCATCTCATGGCCCACTTTTTCTGCGGGTTGGGTTGCTGTGTGAGTCTCTTTCTTCTTTTTCTTTTACACCATTAGTCTCCAAGCAAGGCGGCAAGTTAGTGTAAGTGTGATGTATTTTTTTGTTTGTTTGTTTTCTTACCATTCTGTATCACCCGTATTTCACATTGATCCTCTGTCTCTTTTTCTTTCTCACTTTTTCTTCTCACGTTTATTGTTACAGAAAATAAATGAGCAGGAACAATAGGCCTCTACATTACATCTGACAGGGCTTCTTAAGCCCATTGGTTTTGACTCAAGGGTATGTCAGCAACGTATGAGAGTAATCAAACCATTCATAACTGTCACCATGGAGTACGACTAGAGTTTCAATCTCTTCATCGATGTTGATTTGGACGTGCAATGGAGTCCCACCATAACCTTTCCTTTCACATCAGGAGCCAGTTAGGATCCGTGTTTGATTTTCTTACGACGTTGCATCCAAATTCAGCAGGCTTTGCAACATACGGATATTCCCAGGTTGTGGGTTTGAGTCGGATTATCACAGAGAAATGCCAAAGTGGACTGTTTAGTGCTTCAGGGCAGCTGCGGTGGCTGGTTAGTGGTCTAGCTGTAATCAATGAGAACCGTAAAATGGCTTCGCAAATGAGACCGAAGGACAGAGGATGTGCAGTGGACAACTAGCAGGTACAATGCAAATGGGTGAATAATATCACTTGAGGATTTTCTCGTTTAGTAACACCAGAGAAGCTCACTCTCTTTCTGTCTTCATCTCACTTACACACACACACACACACACACACATTTACACACATGCACTCCCACAGAATCTCACTGTTTATGGAAATAAGCTCAGCCCTGCATCCTCGTTTATATGGTGACAAGGTGATAATTAAAGTCACAGCCTTGGCTCTGTTAGCATCTGGGGTGTATGTATGTATGTGTGTGTGAAGGAGAAAAAGTCTATGTGTGATGCATTGGTTCAGCGTGTGGTTGGAAGGCGATGGCAGGCCACACACACTCACACACACACACACACAGTAAACACACATGCAGCTCTTCAGCCGTCTTACGCCAATCTGGTACTCATCTCTCTTCAGTTTCCAAACTCCCTGGTACATGTAATGTATCACAGGGCCGAAGGATAAACTTGACAGTACAGTGAGGGCAGAGAGCAAGTATACATTAAGACATGCAAACACAAACATCCCTAAGGCATGGATAAACACATGTCCCTACCTAAAGTGGGATTACTTGCCAACATTTTCACTCACATCTGGAATTTAGACAAACCAAGACGCTGCATTCTAGATATATTTCGACGTATATGGTCCTGGCAACTCTAAACTAAAGAGAAACACATGCACACATCTTGCAGAGTTAAAAGTAACTAAAAACAAAAGACAGAGAGACCCCCATCATGGAAGAATAATATATGGAGCCAACCACAAGTGTCAGCCTGGCTCTGCTGCCTGTATATTGTTTTTATTAAAACAATCACGCCGTGAGAAGAATGTGCCCTGCTACTCCGAGCGATCCAGCGGATGGGTAATGACCCGTGTGTCCGACACATGGGACGCCACACTGACCGCCTCATGGGCCGAGGCGGGCGGGGAAAGAGAGAGCTAGGGCGAACAAGACGAAGCGAGCAGAGGAGCGCCCAGCTAGTGCTGTGTCAGACAGAGAGACCGAGGGCGGTGGCAGTGGGAATGACGCGACGGCCAGTAAAGACAGACGTGAGTAATGGCCTTCCAACGGTCTCTCCGAGACGCCGCCCGGCCACTTCCACCACACCGTTTTACAGGTCTACCTCTACCCTGAGAGCTTGGCACGGCCCCGCAGCGCTAACGTCGCTCACCTCCACGTAAAACCACCGATGCCAGCGCGTTATTTATTACTGCTGTGGTGAGCACGCATTTCTACGAGGAAGCAAATCTTTTTTTTTTGCCATTTATTCCCTTTTTTTTGGTTGGGTGGGCAAAGAGGAGGTGTGCATTTTGGAAAATTGAGTGCAGTGATTTGAAACATGCTGGTGTGTAGGGCGTTTTAATGTAGATCATATAAACTCAAGCGCGCCCCCCTAATTCCAATAACCTGTGCAGCCTTAATGGATTAGAGTGATTGGGGCCCTCCATTAACGGATGCCGGGGGCATTTTACTGCCCCTCTAAAAACCTCTGCTTACACCTGCTACCGCTATCAAGGTTATGTAGCTCAGAGCAGGTCCGCTCTGGAAACAAAACAAGGTCTGAAATTCCATTTCATGCCTTTTGGCCTGTCGAATGCTTTAGCGAGCTGTTCAACCGGAGGTGTCTTTAAGGACATATCTTTTTTAGCGATTTTGTTTATATATGATGTCCATTTTACTCATGTCAGCTTGGCCTCTTTCCCTTTGGTTTTGTTCTGTTAGAGGGGGTTTGTGGTTGGCTTGGCTATGATATGCTGTGGTCCTGAACATCACAAACATTTCCCAGGGCCCTGACAAAAAAGATGTGAAGCTCCTGGAAGTGCGGCATTTTTTCCGTGTGCTAGACCGTTCTGACCTGCTGCCATGTTTGTTCTCCTGGCCCTCTCCTTGCCCTTTGAGAGCACCCTCTCCGTCTCGCTGGCCAGACAGCTCCTTCAGGGGTTGCCCAGAGGCCCTCGGCTCTCTCCACCTCGTCCGCCATTAACACCGACAGCCAGCCAGACTGAGAGTCTAGCCAGCTCTGACAGACAGCAGTCCACATGTCAAGATAACAAGCTACATGCTAGCCTCGTACACAATGGACTCAGCCCGCTACTAATGCCCGAGTTCCTGTGAGTTGATAGTTGCAGTACAACATGTACTTTCCATTGACATATATTGACAACGGACTCTCAATAGTATTTAAAAGGCCTTTCCATCCCTTTTTGCACAGAGCATTACCGGATAGAACTAAAGAAGGTCTTTAGGTGGAGAATCAGGCTTGTACAAAGGGTCACTAATGTGCAAGTGACAGGACGTGCTGGTCGGCCAGCTATAGGGAACCTTTCAATGGCTTTCTCCCAAACCAAATGCTTGTGTTTGAGGTGTTCTGTCAACAATCCCTTTGTGAAGCAAACGTAAAGGGATTTAATGTAAAGAGATTTGGTGGTATTTTTAGTGCTCCGCTGCCCTGCTGGGTCACGTGCACATCTTCCTCCCCTGTAACCTGGGATTGTCCCTGAATCTGTGACGTCAGTGATCCGTTTAGCTCCGTAATCCATTGTGCCAAACATCCTCATTTTCCTCCCTCACTGGTACCTACCTTAAGCCTTTTTGCCTGATAGGACGATAAAGGATGTAAATTGGAAAATAATCCTGATACCTTTTTTTTCCTGGTAGCCGTTTTCTCAGCCTCTGTCCGTCTTATCTGGAGGCCGGCCTGTCCCCTTAGAGTTATTAAATAAGAGCACTGAGCTACATTCTTTTTTTAAATGATATCTGCTCTGAGATTAGTGGCCAGACAAAGGACAGGGGCTGGGGAGGTGACAGTTAGCAGCCTGCGGCTGCCTCTCTCCTTGTGCTAACGTTGCATGGAGGTTTAGCCACAGCGGCAGACAAACGGCCAGCTAGCAAGACCAAGAACTTCAATTACAGAACAAAAGGTGTGCAGCCCAAGGAAAACTACTTTGGACTGCCCATATTCATTATAGCCCTTTCAGATGGCCATAGACTGCTTTTATGAGATTGCTTTGTGAGTGTGGAGTGTGTGTGCGTGTCTGTATGTGTGTGGGAAGCCAGGGCCATGGTATGAGGTAAAGGCCAGATAAATATGCCCTGTCTGGGCGTATGTTTGCAGTGTGAGCAGGGGCCATTGGTAGACTCCAGATGGGTTCGGTGTCAGCCCTGTGTCAGATGCCAGGGGGAGGTATAGGAAAGGTCAGGTGTGCTTTGGATCCTGCTGCTACTGTCTGTCTGCCCTGTGGCTCACACACACACACACACACACACACAAACACAAACAACCACGCGTATGCACACAAAGAGTAACATGAGATAATACACAATGCCCCGTGCATGTGGCGGGTACGCACACTGCCCACATGTATTTAAACAGACTTGTAAACTCTTCACACCTTATGGTGTGTTCCAAATTTAACGGGCAGGACTTTAGGACCCTGTAGTCTAGAACAGACTGCTGGGGGTGGATATGTAAAGGAATGGGATTCCATGAGATTTCACCAAATCACGTTTGTCAGGAAGTGATTCGTGATTCACCACATGTTGCTGGCGTTGAACAGGGTGAAATAAACAGAGACGTACCTGTTGATGAAAAAATAAAAACTCTATACTTACCTGGTGATAAAGCAGGACCTAGTGAGACTTACCTGGTGATACATCAGGAACCTGACCTCTGGATCAGCTGCCCAACCACTGTTTTTCCTCTAGAGAAAGTTCTTGTAACCGCTTTAGTTATTCAGCTGTTCTCTGGTGCCATGACAGGTTTTCGTACAGACAATATTTGTGTTTCCTTCTACAATAGTTATCAGCGTTTATGTTCCCCTCTTCCCCTCATAATCCAGTGTGCAGTGTCTAACCCAGTTTGACCCTCATACTTACCTAAATTGTCCTCCCCCCTTGTTATTGTTATTGACTACTTCATACAAACTAACGCACATGTAGAGTGGGGGTTCTTTTAAAGTCTGATCAAATGGAAAAAAAATGTTTTATACAAAAGTGTCTGTTCCCCTTGTTCCCTTAACAGGAACCTTGTGTGTGGTTTTAAGCTAGAACAGTGAAGTGAAGTTCTGGGCCTCTTCCTTTAAGAGTGCCGTTGTCGTGTAATACTGCACATCGAAGGTATTGCTAGTACAGGTCACACAAACAAAGGAGAAAACCTCAACCACAAACAGCACACCACAGCTAGAGCCCAAAGCCTTGCTCTCTGTAATATTCAATTATGGACTAACGGGTTGCGTGTCATTGCCTAGCGATACAGTGTGATGTAGCTTGCAATAACTTTCCAGTCTCTTCCGCCTTTTCCTCCCCGATACAATTACAGAGCAACGTGGGATCAATCCAGTCTGAGAATGGAGTTCATGTTTTCAATGTTGCAACCTCACAATATGTACCTTTCTGCGGCAAGATAATTCAATCTTCTTCACTTCTGGTTACACTTGGGGACAAAGTGCGGATGCAGTGCCCCCCCCCCCTACCCCTCTCTAACTCAATAGAAATGTGATTGTGTTTCCAGGGGGGCGGGGGGGGGGGGGTTGCGCGAGAGGCCACGCACAGGACAAGCCCACACACGAGGAGAGCGTTTGCTTTTCCTTGGGGTTTTCCGTTACGGCAGGTCAATAGGTCGTGGTGTTCTTGCCATTTCGACCCCTCTCCCCTATGGAATACAGAATGAGTCTAATACCCGGTCATCTCTCCCCTGCGGAATACAGAACGAGTCTAATACCCGGTCATCTTTCCCCTGTGGAATACACAATGAGTCTAATTCCCGGTCATCTCTATCATGTGGAATACAGAATGAGTCTAATACCTGGTCATCTCTCCCCTGTGGAATACAGAATGAGTAATACCCGGTCATCTCTCCCCCTTCTCTTTGAAACACAGAGCACAAACCAATAACTGCTTCCTTTTTTCTCCCTCCTGCTGTTTAGGCTCTGAACAGAAGGAGGGGAACCAGAGGATAGAATTGGGGATGGTAAATTATATATACTTAGCATAAAGGCCGAGTGATTGCTTCCACCGGCTGTTGTGTGTGACAAGCCACACTTGTGGATTAAATATCTTCCAAGAGGGAGAAGGCAATGTCCTCACTTCCCCTGTCCTCACGTCCCCGCCAGAGCGGCGGGTTGGTCTGGGGAAAGGGGACCGGTGGCTGCCAAGGCTCCACAGTTCCATAGTGGGGAACCTCCGTGCTCTCGGTGTGAAAAGTGGGGCCCATTGTGGAGTGCAATGCACTTTTACTCCGCAAAACACAGTGTGTCGAGGGGTCCATTTGAGGGCTGCGCACATGGCCTTTTAAAGAGAAAACTAAATCGGGGCTTTTTAGCTGAAATAGCTTTTCCTGTCGCGCCCCGAGGTCATTGCTAAACTGTCACGGTGGGCTTCTCCTCGTCTCCCTTTGCTGGCTCTTTTGGCTGTTTTTCCGGCTTCCATTTGTGGGTGAGTGCATCCAGCAGGGCTGATAGACTGGCTACCTGGGTGTCAGAGATGATGATGCCTGGACAGAATCGAGGTGACAATCCACTAGCTGTCTTCGATAGCGAGACACACTGGCACTATTGTACTCTCAATAACTGCCCCAGTGCATCAAATGACATGATGCAATGAATGCGGCAAAATAAATACATACTAGTTTGATGTCGTAGTTGAGGCAAAGATTAGTAGCAATAATAATCACAACAATAACAATAATAATAGTTTTTCATGCTCCATAATAAAGTGTAAAGTCTGACATCACTAGTCAAAATTGTATGGAGCCCTTTATTTCCAAGCAAACATTCTTTTGTGGCCTGTACTTGCAGTGATTTCCCAAAAGAGCAAAACCTGTTTCCTTTCATTTGTGTTTGCCTATTGCAAAAAAGCAGTTTCAGGGGAACAGTCTGTTCTAGCTCCAGCAGGGCGACCATATTCAAATGAGAGTCAGCTTACATCCCCCTGAATTTCATTTTGACACCAGACACATTCAAATGCAGCCATCACACAGCTGTGTCTGCAGATATTTCACTCTGCAGAGAACACAGATCCTCCCCCCTCTGTTCCCTCTCTCCTCCAATGTATCTTCCTAAATCATCAAACTGAATCCCAGTCCCCCTTCCCTCTCTCTCTTGACTGACCATATTCCGAGGGAGCTCTAAAAAAAAATACCCCTGTCAATCGCCTCCTTCTCACCTTAATACGAACACTTCATCTGGGTTCGAAGGGTTATGAAGGAGTGGGTTTAGGGGGGGTCTGGCGGTAATCAAAGGCCCACGCCAGGTGCCCTATCTGAGGGTATCTCCCCTCTTAGGATCGGGCTGGCTGGGACTCTCATGATAGGCTGGCCGTCCAGGCGTCAAATACAAATAACCCAAAGGACACGTCAAGGACTGACAGGGAAGGAAAGACAGGTGGGGGGAGAGAGGGGAGGAGTGTGCCCAGGAGAGACAGTAATTAAGATGAAGTGGAGTAGAAGTGGTCCTCTAAGGGGGGAGAGAGAGAGAGAGAGAGAGAGAGAGAGAGAGAGAGAGAGAGAGAGAGAGAGAGAGAGAGAGAGAGAGAGAGAGAGAGAGAGAGAGAGAGAGAGAGAGAGAGAGAGAGAGAGAGAGAGAGAGAGAGAGAGAGAGAGAGAGAGAGAGAGAGAGAGAGAGAGAGAGAGAGAGAGGAGGATGCCTACTTCAACACAGGGACAAATGCAATGTTTTGCCTGTAGGAAAACCCCCTTCATAAAAAGAATCCTGGTCACAGCCGTCACGCAGATCTTCCATCCCTGTCAGCCGCACCAAACCCCAGTGCTAGTCCAGCTAGTCCTAGGTGAGCAAAGCCAACTGAACCCGAGATGAAGGCTGCCAGAGCTGGAATGGAGGCTGACAGAACACTTTAGCTCAGACCGGCAGCTGCACTTTGCTGTTACTCACACTATCCGAGGTTGCCCATTGAGTGTTCGCGTAGCTCAGAGTGCATTCATTCAAAATCATGGGGAAATTGATTTCCTCATTTTATCCATCGTGTGATATGTCACACAGAGAAGGGGGAGAATACAAACTACATGTCCTTTGATAAAGATGTGCACCTTAAGACTGAAGACACATAATCCAAAGGCCACACAGTCTGTATGTGTTTCCGTTGTACACACCACGTCGATCCCCGTAGAGTTTCCTCCATAAAGTACTCACGAGTGAGGTGAGCCCATTGATCTTTGAGGGGGGAAGCAGCGGAGGGAGGAGGGGGGAGGGATAAGGAGCGAGACAGCGGGCGATCGGGGGCTGAGAGAGACCCGGAGAGAGGGAGAGGTAGATTGCAGGAGAGGAGCAGCTAAAGCTCTCACCACGCTTTAATGAGACTGGATAGGATGTCCTGGGAGAACAGGAGGCATTAGGAGATTACTAAGCACACATCCAGGTAGAGAAACCCCTCTGGTTGGAGTCCGAGGCAGTAAATGTACGGGAATGTGTGTGTGTGTGTGTGTGTATGGGTGAGTGCATTTTTTCCCCCGCTTGTGAATGGGAAAAGGAGTCTAGCCATCACCATGGGGGTCATTAAAGAGAAGGGGGCTTATGAGTATACCGTACTGGAATAAGGCTTTTTGTCACCAAAACAGCCGTGTGAGTTAGGATGTGTGTTTGTGTGTGTGTACATGTGTGTGTGCGTGCGTGCGTGTGCATGTGTGTTTGTGTGTGTATGCCTAAGTACATTAGTCAGGGTGGCTCCAATCAATATTTTTTGCAAACAACAAAAGAAACGTCTGGAGGCTTGGGGCAACCATGGGGGGGTTAATATTTAGGGGGCCGATGGGGTAGTGTGCGTGCGTGTGTTTGATCTCATGTGTAATTGGAGAACCTAGTTTCTCCGATATAATATTCCACAAGTCAATTCACAAACAGAAACACACTCTCACTCTCTCTCTCTCTCTCTCTCTCTCTCTCTCTCTTTTCCCGTCTCTCTCACTCACACGCACGCACGCACGCACGCACGCACGCACGCACGTACACACACATCCCAGTTGGAGGGAGCTTATCAAATGATGCCTTGTGGTGGAAGTCTATGTTGAAAATACCCAGGGCATCCATCACAGTTTCTCAAAACCCATTTGGAACTACCTTAGCCCTTGGTTGCAACATGAATGATACAACATTGATTGAATGGTTGCAACATCGATTCATACCAAATCGTTTCTTAGTTCTTTTGAAATAACTTGTTTCTTAGGCTTCCTTGTTCAATGCGGCTTTGAAAATGTCTGCATGAGTCTCCAATGGAGTTCTGAGGTCCTTTATCTGGTAATGGAGTACTCTGTGATGTGATGTTTACTACAGCAGCAAAGCACAGTGTGTGCTTCCCATCTGTTTTTTACGCTCAGACCATTTTGCAGGAATTCGTTATTTTTTCAGATCAAAATAAGACATTTCAAATATTACCGGATAGAATATGTTCTACAATGTCATCAAAACTATACCTTTTTATCTGTTATTATTATTTTTATACCCTTATTATAAGGTATTACCACGGTCACATAGAATAGGCTTTGAAAGAAGGAGTATAGTAATATAGTTGTATTATATTAACTAATCAGTTTTTACAAAGTGGATGTATGTACAATTTAATAGTTTAATTACTCTTCGTGGGTGTCACCCACTTGGCCATATCGTTTAAAAGAAACGTTCTGGACATTGATCAAATATGAAAGTATTTATTTTGATTACATTTTCTTTAAGCATACTTCCCCACCCAGAACACTTAAGTAAAATTAGTTTGACTTTTCGCTATTTGACGAGTGGGAGTCATATATTTTTTTTACCCCAGAATACGAGCTCTTAGAATGGTCCCCCAAAGTTTTACAATGTCGGAGTTTGCAGTCATGTCTAATGGACTTGGCACAAGGGAACGCCCTACATTTTTTACACACACTAGTCAAAGGGCTCTCAGCAAAATGAGCTTACATGACTAATATTCTATTTGCATGAGTAGCGAAAACATGCTCCTGGATGTTGGCAACCATAACCAGATAGCTCATCCGCCAAGACGAAATGAAGCAGGAGCAAACGCGATTGGCCAGCCGCCATTTTAACTATGATGGACAAGCAATTTGGAAAGGCAACGAGATAGGGGCCATTGAAGTTTTTTCTTTTCTCTGAACTGCTGCCTACGAGGGATTTCACTTTTGCTCTTCTTTCAGTTTCCTCCTTGTTTGTGTCGGTTTTTATCCTGGTTTTTCTATGCTCGCTGGCAGAGGAGTGATAAAGATTGATCGATGACTTGAGCGCTCAGGCCGCCTCGTCTGAGCTGCTATTGTGAGGCGATCTGGAATGAGGCCTGGGTGAGATCACGGGGGAAATGGATTAGGTGGACGAGCACTGCTGAATGTAAAGCTCTGCTGGCAGCTTCTTTATCTATTTCCTGGAGCCATTGATGTTGGGCGGACTTGGCTTCTATCTCTTTGAGCCAATTTCGGCGTGGCCTATGTGAACCCCTCTTCTGACAGAGCACTGTGGCGTTCTCTGCTCTGGAACCAGTTACGACATCACGTGCAGGGCCCATTGATTAGATTATATATTATATATATTATAATATGACATAAGGAAATTTGCCCCTGTCGCTAATCGACACGCCCATTGGCAAGGCTACCGGAACAGAAAGGCAAATGGCCGTGCATACCTGACTCAATTCTTTGTTTTGTTTTTCAACAGCTGCTCCCTGAGGGGAGAACGTGTGTCCCCTGTCCTAGTCTGGAGGACAGGGCCAGCCCTGCGGGGACTGGTCCCGGGTCCCAGCACCGCTGTCCAAGGACAGGAGAGACGCCCCGGCACACAGGCGGTCACCTCCGCCGGGGGAGCGCTGGGCCCTTACACAGCCACGGCACGGCCATGCAGCAGCCCAGGCAGGGCTGTCTGTAAACGACGACCAAAAGGTTGGCCTCCCGAGTGAGACACAGAAACTACAGAGAGAGTGAAAGTGCGTATGAGAGAGAGAGAGAGAGAGAGAGAGAGAGAGTCTGCATTTCATCCGAAAAAAAATCTGCCTTTGCAGTTGTTTTTTTACCGTTCACTGATCAAATTGCTTGATTTGTTCTACCAAGACACCGCCATCAAATCTCCGAGACAGCACTCCGGACCCCAGGAATTCAAGTATGCACACAAGCTCACTAGGCTAAGCGTATGCACTCGCTAACCTAAACGTTGTTTTCTTCTTCTTGGTTGAGCGTGAATCATCGGAGTTATGTTGTTCTTCCTTCTTTCTCCTCTTTGAGCCATTTGCACAGCTCCGGTTGTTTTTAAATGATGCCAAGAGTCAATCTCTGTTATCAGATTATCGAGCCACTACAGTAGAGTAGTAGGAAGAGAATGTTGGAGGAAGGTTCAAACGCATAATTATCTAAGTGGAAGATGGTTTTCTGATATGATAATACACATTTTAACGTGGATATGTTCAGTCAATCAAGGCAGTGGTTGATTGTATCTTTAAATAACTCACTGTTGTAAGTGGCTATTAGTTGGACAGATGTGTGCTGATGTAATGTAATTTATACCATTTGGAGACGACACATTTCAAGCGTAGGTTTGTGCTTACAGTGTAAGTGTCTCTCCTGTGTGTGTGTACGTGTGTGTGTGTGTGTGTGTGTGTGTGTGCGCGCGCGTGTGTGTTTGTGTTTGTGATGGAGAGAGGCCAACCTTGGCGAACAAAGGGATTTATAAAACCTGACAATTGCGAGCCTTGAAAAGCTGGCCTTATTGATTTTCATTATCCGGTTTCATCACTGTCACATGAAATCAACACTAATGGCATCAAGGCTCATCAGCATTGGTTTTCTGGAGAGCCCGGAACCTGGAAGAGGTTGTGTCAATAGGATACAGACCTACAGTGCTGAGTGTGTGTGTGTGTGTGTGTGTGTGTGTGTGTGTGTGTGTGTTAGGGGGAAGAGTTGTTTAAACAAAAAAGAAAGCTGGAGGGAAGAAGACTCTTACCTCCTATATCATTGCACTTTTACAACCCGTACAGCAAATCTAATCACAGGAAATGACCGGTACTAAAACACGACCATCGTAAATATTCCCATGGATGTTGCCAGCTCGTCGCGACAGTGTGTTGGGTTGCTGGCCCCAGCCCTGGTACTCCTCCCAGAGAGTCTGTTTTAGGCAGCGTCTTCCCAGGCCCCTGGGCTGCTGGGGGGTGCCTGGGGCTGGGGATGGATGTGGAGAAGCCATTGGTCTGTCCTCACCTGGGGGAGGAGCCCCGGGCCTCAGCCCCATGACCATCAGTCACAAAGCCAGGCTCTTTCCTCAAGGCTCAAACGACGTGAGCCACACAAATCCATGTCCAATTTGAATTCGATCCTCAGTCGGTTCACGTGGCAAACTACATTGTACTTTGCGCTTTTATGTTGTAGGGCTATGCAAAGGGATTTATGAATTGTTCTTAAATTGATGATCTTAAATTGTGTTGATGATCAAATGTGCTTCTTGAGCATTCTGATTAGCTTCAGACCACCGCCTTGTTAAGATCCTAAAAACTTATTTTGAATATTCCCCCAAGATCAGAGCCAGATAACCAACCAGATAAAGTGCAGAAATCTTTTTCAAATACACTTTTAAATAGAACATAGGCAGACTTGCTTAAAGCCTTTTGAATAATACAATACAATCAATGTTCGCCCCTTCATATAAGAGGGTGAAGAAAATACTGAAAAGGAGAGTAAAAGGAGAGTAAAATACACTAACACTGTGTCTGAGTATGTGTGTGCATGCGCGCGTGTGTGTGTGTGCACGCTAAATGTGAGTAGAGTGTGTGTGCTAGGTGTGTGCGCTAGGTGTGAGTGTGTGTGTGTGTGTGCGTGTGCTAGGTGTGAGTGTGTTAACACTGAAGAGGAATTCCGTATATCCTTCTCTTGATCACGCGTGTGTCTGACCCTGGGACCTGTAGGCTTGTTAACACCACAGACCTGTAGACTATGTCTATGGTTAACACAGTCATTTGACTGGAATGTGAACCCCCCCCCTCCTCTTCCCACTGTCTCCCACCCAGCTGGGTGAGGATATTAAATCTTTATGAATATATGAAGAATCTGAGCCATGTTTCATACGACAGTCAATCCAGAGTGCATGTGGGAGAGGGGGAGAAAGGGTTTAGGAGCTTTGTAATTTATCTGTTTGAAAACAGGACGTATTGGAGACAGATCTGATAGGAAACCCGGGGAAATGCATGCATGTGTGTGTGTGTCGGAGGGGTGGGTGTGTGGGGTTATAGCTGACAATGATATAACCTCCCCATTGCCTTATTTGTACTAATTCCCCCATAATAATTACAAAGTGCTTGTTTGTGTGATCCTTCCCTGTTAGAGAGCGTGTGTATGTGTGTGTGTGTGTGTGTGTGTGTGTGTGTGAGGGCTGCTTGGGGCCGAGGGGGGGCTACATGTGCATGTCTGCATGTGTTAGAGGTAGATAACCCCACAGGGACCTGATGGTGTAATTCTCCTTTTAATCAATTTATTTCCCCAGAACACTGGAATTCCCAGCGCAGGGAAGGAGCCCACCTCCACTGCATATCAAACAGGCAGACCTCTGTGTACCACACTAACACTCCAACCAGACGATGGCTCCATTTCATAATTACATTTAATACTGCCTTAATCTGCAATCAAAACAGCATTCTTTGGAACCTCCACTGCCGTCAATGACTAAGCGGCCATGTCTCTACCAGGTAATCCACTAGAGGTTATGGTGCACTGTGCTCTTTTTTGCGGAGGGGAGGAGGAAGAGGTAAGGGGGGGGGGGGAGCTAGCCTTTGGCTGCGGAAATAAATTGCTTTCCGTTTCTGTGAGCCTGTGTGTGTGGTAGAAAGTGTAGTGTGAATAAGTTCACGTGTGCATCAACTGTACCTGTGGGTGTGCACGTGTGCATCGACTGTACCTGTGGGTGTGCACGTGTGCATCGACTGTACCTGTGGGTGTGCACGTGTGTGCCGATAAAAGGACGGATTGTCGGAATAACTCAGAGCAAACGAGTTCACCACCCGGGCAGAAAGTCGTCGCTGTGAAAGTCTCCATCCTTTCTGTCCCCTCTATCTCTATCTCTCTCTCTCTCTCTCTCTCTCTCTCTCTCTCTCTCTCTCTCTCTCTCTCTCTCTCTCTCTCTCTCTCTCTCTCTCTCTCTCTCTGTCTTCCTCCCCCTCTCAGAAGTCAGCGGGGCAGCGAGGATGGCGTTCAGTGCGGAGGACCAGGTGTTCTGAGTTAGAGAGTCAGCTCTACAACATCAGTGTGATCAGAACCTTACACCATGCGCACTGCGGGATCCCGCCTCGCCGGAGAGGTGAGAACAGACGCCCACAAATTAGCCAGCCCTCCCGTCTCATCCATCATCCCCCTTTCTTTCCTCTCTTTCATTCCTTCCTTTCGTTCTTCAGTTGTTTTGCATGTGGCTCGATCGCTGCCAAGTCCCAATCTACAATCAGGTGGAACAGTTGGACTAATGGTGGAATAATGACTCCCGCCTCCCTTCACACACACACACTTTCTCTCTCTCTCTTTCCCTGGCTCTCTCACCCATATTTCTCGCAGGGGCTTTCGGAGGTCGCAATTACCGCTTTGATTAAGAGAGGAAATTCTAGCTGTATCAAGCTGTGTTTATAAATGAGGCGTGGATTCATCAATACCGTGGCTAAAGGAGCTTTCAAGGCGTTTAATATGACAAACGCTATGTGGCCAGTGCTGCTACTTCACCCGATGACGGGGGTCAAATAGTCATGGTGTTGCCTGGGTAGGTGTGTCCATGCGTGGGCAGGTATTTGACTGTGATTCTGGGTCCGTTTGTACTATTGCATTGCATGAGGAGGCCGTTAGGAGAAGCCACAGCAACAGTTTGTAGTTGTGTCCGTGTCCGTGTGTGTTTGTGTCTGGACGAATGCGGCTTCCAGCTTTCTTTTCACCTCTATCTCCTTTCAGCCAAACTTTATTTAGTTGTACATGTGTGCATGTGGTCAGGCCTGCCATTTGTTTGCCTGTGGTACCCTTTGTTAGTTCTGCAGCATGTGTCGACGTGGATCTGTAACACATGGTCCTGCGGTGGTGTGGGCTCGCCGCGGCGGTGAGGAGGGAGTAAACAAACCATGAGAACAATCAGGCGTCCCGACCGTTCTCAACCCCGGAAGACTAACTGCGCACACGCACACACACACACACACACACACAACCACACACACACACACTGCTACTTTACGAATCAATGCGCGTGAAATGTCGTTGAGGCCACGCTTGGACTTGCAGATCCATTTCACGTGTGAAGTTACCACACCTCTCTGCTTGCCGTGAAAGGGGGGAGGAGTGAGAAGGGAGGGGAGGGGTGTAAGGACGGGGTGCTAGACGGGTTTTTGCTGTTGTTGTTTTTGTGAAAGATACAGTCTGCTACTGCACGGGCCACGCTCTTCACAGGGCAGACAGGAAGTGATGTAAGGAGAGAACAATACTCTGCAAATGAAACTTTAAACTCGCCTTCCATGATGAATGAGTTCCCTAAGAACTGAGGGGGCTGCAATGTCTCAACACCGCAAGTGCTGTTTGCAACTTCCTCGTGATCCGCACCACGGCCATCTTCATCGATAGCTTCATTCACGTAGGACAATTCCCACATATTCCATATTTTTGGGGTGTCTCAGTCTCCATAGCCAGGAAGCTGTGGGCAGTAAGGCATGATGTGTGAACACAGACTAAAAACCTCCCAGCTGTTGTTGGGCCTGGATTCACTTTGTGATCTCCTTCTTACCTTGAGGCTGAATACCATGGCTTTTCTCACATTAGCACATGCATGCGCTGTATTTGTCTTCCCCCTCTCACCCCTCCTGGGTTTGGAAACCAGGGTGGTGAAACCCTGCGTTGGCCCACCTATGGCTGTGTGTTTGCTATGGACTTTCACTGATCCGTGAAAATAACATAAGAGTTTCTGCAAGCAGGCATGTGTGCGTGCAGGTAATGAACAACGGAACCTAGTTGGTAGACTCAAGAATGGCGGTTAGGTAATCCATCGATCGATACAAATAATATCTTATCGCTATTAAGTGAGGGGGGATTGCACACACGTACAGAACATGACTGATACGAGCCTGCAAACAAAGCGTTCCATTCAAGAGAAACCGTATCGCTAGCATGCTATTCAGTGAGAAGCATGGCAGGAACGTCCCCCTGGGAGCTCATCGGAGGCTAGGGAAGAAGCGGAAAGAAAATGCGGAAAGCCGTGGCCGTAAATAACCGTGATTAGGTCAAACCGCGCGTCTCTTTTCATGGTCTCTGCGAGCCTTTGATTTGTGGCGTGCGTTAACGGCCGTTGTCAAGAGCAACGGCAAGGTGACACGGAGCCTGAGGCACTTCGCTGACGACTGGCCACCGGACTGCAGCCTCCACCTATAGGCGATTAAGGAAGGACAGGAGCCTTTGCAGTACGTCTCGCCCCAGAGAAGACATGTCTGGACGGCTCCTCTCTTTGCGGATCGTAAATAAATGGGAGGAAATCTAAAGCAGACCTCTTGTCTGGGGAACTCTTAACGACACCTTCTCAAATGGAGGGCTGTGAGGGCCGGGGGCGTGTTAAAGGCCCTGCCAGGGTTTGTTTGGCTAGCTGAGCCAGCGGCCATTTCCCTCTCCGATAAGCACGCCAAGCAGGGATACCGGAGAGGCAGAGAAGGAGGAGGCTGGTGCCTTAATATGTATAAGGGTATAGGAAACATACGTTGGAGAGGGGCTGGCTGTGTGGTTAGAGCCAGGGTGTGTGAGTGTGTGTGTGTGTGTGTGTGTGGGAGAGAGAGAGAGAAAGTGTGTCGGTGTGCAAGTCTGTGTACGTGCGTGTCTGCGTGTGTTGCTTTGTTCTTTTCATGTACCCTTCCAAGTTGACTCGGAAATACTGTAGATGGCGTAGCGCCAGATAGGGGAGCTGGCTTTTACACACGCTTTACCATCAGTGAACCACATCTCCCATAAAACATTGCCTGTAATTACCCAGGCGCCCCAGGTGATTTCCTCGGCTCAAACACTTTTCATGCAAGGGATTTTTTCTCGCCCTCGTTTCACTTCCCCTCCTGCCTCCACTGCATGGCTCTTCACGGTCACCTTCATTGTCCAATTTCCCCACTGTCCACTTGTCCGTCCGCTCTTGATCCTTCAAGGGGAAAATTGTCTAAAATAGAGAGAGAGGGAGACAAAGATAGGACATGACAGTTAAAGGCATAATGTTGGATGCCAGCAGGCAGAGTGAACAGCTTTCTGTGTGTGTGTGTGTGTGTGTGTGTGTGTGTGTGTGGTGGTGTTCTCTGTCATTCGTAAAGCCATGGGGAAAGGGGAAGGCTTCTACCTCTACTGGCAGTTGCTGCAGTCAACCCCCCACCCCTCAAACCCCCGTTCCTGCATTTTACTTTCTCAGTACCCAGCTTGCTCCTTGGCTCAGAACGTACTCTGTGATGCTGACACACACACACACGCACACACACACACACACACAGGGAGCGGTGTGAAAGTCACTGCCTCCGGGGCTCGTCACAAGGGCTCCACGACATTTCCCTGTAGCTCCGTCCACCATCCACGCATATTTATGACGGCGTTCACTCCCAGATACCGGCCGAGAAACACCTGCATTGACGAAAGCACTTCTCAGCATCCCTTACATCGTATGCACTCCAGTCAAATCAATACCACGGGCATACCACAGACACACACACACACACACACACATTAGCCTATTTCAAAGCCCCAGTGGAGACTCTCCTTGGCTGCCACCTCAAAGAGGACTCATTGGCCTTGAGAGAGGGACCGGGATGTGGTTAGTCAGGGAATAAATAGAGACGGAACTGTGCTTACCTTGGAGAGGAAAAGCCTCATCAATAGACTCCATAGAAGGGCCGTGTGGTGACCAAGGCTGCCACAGCGACAGGGCAATAACCTGCTCTATAGCTTAATGGTGTCACAAGTCAGATCGGACAGCTCTCTAAGGCTGCCTGGCCTCGACACTAGTGGCCCGTTAAGGTGGCTCCTGAACATGGCTACTTAGCATAGAGAAAGGCCTGTGGCACGCATGCTCTCAATGGACATAAGTCAAACACTTACGCACCTCAGAGGGTTTTGTAAGGACGCTGTGGATTATGCGATCAAACTGAGCGGGGTCAACTGACAGTTTCTGAAGACGAAGTTTAATAGGATAAATGCAGTTGCTAAGAAGGCTAGCTAAATTGTTCCGCTGGTATGGTCATTTGATGTTAAAATCGATATATTCCCCTCTTATCTCCGTCCCCATAGTTTCTCCATTTTAGGATGCTGAAGTAAGCTCCAGGAATTGCAACATGGAATCTGAAGGAGCTAAACAAATCCTTCCAGCAGAAGCCAAGAATGGTTTTGATGGTACGCACGCCTGTGGGGATGATCTCGACTGGTAAATCAACACATTAGCTCCCCGCATCATGGCTTTGGCGTGGTCCTCACGTTCGCACTGGCATTCCTTCCCTCAAAAACAGACATGGCGGTGGGCGTCAGGCTTGTTGTGTGCCCCCCCCCCCCCCCCCCTTGAGACCTTCCTGGAAATCTCCATGTGTGCTGGTGGATATTAGCCCTGCGGTGGTGGGGAGACGTGGTGGAGAGGGGACGCTCTGACGGCCTCAGTGTGGGTCTCATCTGCCAGGGGAGAGGAACAGTTGGTGGGAGGCCTAGCGGACTGAGCACGGGGCTACTCTGCCGCCGACGAGGCAATCTGTGGCCGAGACGGTTGGCCACTGGTCTGAGCTGGGGGAATGCCCAGGAGACCGCCTCCTTCAGACAAGCGGATAATATACGACGGCCCATTCAAGAACCCAAAATGAAAAAATAGGAAAACAGTGTTGTTCACTAGGGGTTGTGTGACAGAGCAGATCTTACCTTATCGACGCAAATTGGATCGCAGGTTACAAGGAAAATGGTATCGAGCAAGACGCAAGTATTTGTACTTGGCCCCTAGGAGACATATGTTTTACTTTTACCGTTTCAATTCCACAACAGCAAATGCCCCCATAACCATTTTTCATCATGTGCGCGAGCAATTTAATTTAATGAAAGCTTATCGTGTTCTTAAAACATAATCGACACATTAAAACTCATTGTTTCTCACGAGCAAACGAGTGTTTGCATAAACCTCAATGAGAGGATTTAGCTAATCATGAAATTATGCACCCAGCATCAAATAGTTGGATTCTTAAATGGCCCTTCACACAGAAGCTGATTAGTGCGGTCAATGTTGATCTAAATAATCCCTGGGACACAATATGATGGGCATGGCCCCTTCCCCACCCAAACGTGTGAGTGAATTCAAATGAACTTAACGTAATAAGGAGCTTTAGTTTCCATAAGAACATGGCGTTGTGTTAGGATAACTGTAGTCCACATACAGTATGAGGCCTGCTTGGTAATTAACTTACTAAAGCAACAAAATAGCTTATAACCATACTTGCCATAGAATACATTATCTCTAATCACAAAATGTTAAATTATTTGTCCCCCAAAATTATTATTGCTACTACTTGATAGCCTATACATACATATGAGACAGTTTATTAATTAAAGAACACATTGATGAAGGTATTGATGGCATCGCCATTTATTCTTTTTTTCTTATATCTTTTTTTTATACCGTGGATGATACAATCCATACCACCTCAAATGTTTCTTTACACCGGTATGAACCACAGGGTTTGTCCCATGGTGATTTCCGGCTTTGGCTGAAATCCTGCAATGTTTTGTCGTTCCCTTTTCATTCAGCATATTCCGACTGGCCTGTGTATGATTAAACTAACAGCCACCACCCTCACCACATCAGCGTGGGCCAGGAAGGCCTCTGAGTAATGCTCGAAACCTGGCCGGCCGTTCCCCCAATGGAACGCCCACGTTTGTTTTCCCGAATTACAGCTGATCAACGCGTCCTGAGAAAAACCCCTCTGTTAATTGTATTTTGGCCCGACCTCTTGGACAAAGTTAGCAAAGTGCGTTGTTTGTCTGGACCGTGCAGTAAATAATATTGATCCTGTAATTACATAAAGTGGGTGGCTTCCCCCTTTGGATTGCATAAAAGACGGCTCGTGTTTTAGCCCGGCTACAAAATGCAACAGTTAATGGCCTCAAACCCATTACCAGTACATTGCACTGCTTAGCCTCACAGACACATTAGCATTATGCTGCTATGTGCTGGCAAACTGCCCATGACAAATGTTTGCTGTCGCGCAGGGAGAATCATAAAGGGCATCGACGGGACGGAATAAATAAGAATACAAATTATAATGTCAACGAATTAATTTCTTTCTGTCTTTTATTATTTTCACACTATGAATTAACACCTATCTGTTTGTAAATGGCGGGCGGTGTAAAAGTTCTAGTAGTGTGTTTTGTTAAGATGAACAAGAACTCCAGGCTGAAGTGGACTTAGCCTCGGCACCCTGGTAGTGAGTCAGGAGGACAGTCTCACCGAACAAGGAGGCTTGAGTAGGGATTGCCACAATCTTCTCCCCAAGCGCTTATATGGGCCCACGCTACTGACAAATGAGAATCACTAAATGTACAAAGGACCAACATGGATGCATATACACACGCACACACACACACTCACACACACATATGGATCAAACACACCCTATTATTGCCTTTTCAGGACATTGGCTGATGGAAAGTCCAATGGTACTAATGGTAATCGCCGATTAACTGCCTCATCTTCACCATTAGTGATGCTGCACTGGCATTGATAATTGCACCAGACTAATGGCATTCTAATTACCTGTAGAGAATCTAAATTGGTTATGGAAAATCTAAAGTAGATGCCCATGAGTGGAACCATGACCACACAGCCCAGGGGACACACGTTGGTGTGTTCACCCCTACCTCACTGCCTCGCCTGCTTTCCAGTTCCTTTCCATCACGTTAGCCCAACGTTCCTCCGTATCGCCCCACCATCCATTCTTCATTGTTCCACGCTGACAGCAACGGTTTCAAAACCTATCCCACAGTGCATCTTTGCGTGTTTGAGCCATAAAACGCCACTTTCCTCTCCTTTTTTCTCCCATCCCTGAACCCGCTGGTAAAGGAAGTGAACCCTAAGTCTACAGCACCAGCCTGTCCCTCGCCTTTCAACCAGGTGATTCACAGTCAGAGAGCGAGGTCGGTAGCAGTTCACATTCACCACAACCAGAGGCTTGATGTGGACCGGGCTCACTGAACGACTGGGCCAATCAGCGTGACTCGCAAACACTCCCAGAGAAAATAAGTTTGTCTATAGTGTCGAGCTGGACAGCATCCTGACCGAGCGTGTGAATTTATTCCGGCGCAGTGTCCTTTCTCCTCTTTCCGATCGTGTAAGTCCCTGTCATTTCGAACCCTATTTCGAACACTTGGTCGCAGCGTGGTGCCCACGCCGCTTTGGTGTGGACTCTGACATCTTCCTGACGTCTCAGGCGAATGCCTCCAGATGGAGAGAGCCCCGTCTCGTTTAATGGTCAGTTTAGTTAATGCAGTAATGGCTGCCGAGGGGGCAGCATAATGACCACCTCTCTGTGTCTCTCTGAGCTGGCCCAGCCATTCCAAAAGTCCCTAACAAGAGACCTCCAGCTCGGTTGCCATGGCAGACTCAGGCCAGGTAATTGCACATCGCCGACACCTTGGCTTGCCAGATATGCATAATGGTAGAAATGAGAAAAAGGGATTTGAGAGAAGGTATTATTTAAAAATGAATATGCCTCAGCGAGCATGTGTGAGGAAATGGATGAACGTTGGACCATGTGGTTTCACCTTGGCATGTTATGCTCGTACAGGGAGTTTGGGAGTTCCACTTCTGACTATATGCTGAGAATATGCGGTATGCTGGTGATGCATTCAGTCACACATTGAGTAATTGACGTTGACAAGTCCACCATGTAGAACATTACTCATTTGACCACATCCTGGATCAGTTTGAAATGCTATTGTCATTATGGTTGCATTGTAACACACCCAAATACACATACACTCACACCAACACACAAACACACACAGACACACACGAGAACCACGCTCTCTTGAATCAATGTTCCCGGATCACAGAAACATTCCTTTGCGTGGTCTTTCAGGAGATTGGACACAATTATTTTCTCCCCTGCATTCACTTCCTATTTCATCATTTCACAGGATTTGGTGGGGATTTTTAATTACCTTCTGTGTCAAATCTTTCAGCAGAGGAGGCTCTTTTTATCCCTCTCTTTCTTTTCCATCCCCCCTTGCCTTTCTTTTCCTCCCTCTCTGCAAACGGATGGGATACAAGCCACACATGCGAGGAGAAAGCTCTGGAAACTGGGTAATTTCAGCATGCCGACTGTCTTGTCATTTAAAGCTAATTGCACGGTTTAGCAAGACTCTGGCAATTACCGTCCCCTCCTTTGTGCAGTGCGATAGCTTTCAGGGGTCCGCTGGTTAAAAAGGATGGGACTGCCGCTTTTCACGCACGGCTGAATTCAATGTTTTGTTTTCCTTCGGAATGCAGATGTCTCATAATGAAAGAGGAACACAGGGAAGTAGCAGCGAGCTTGTGTGAACAGTGCTGACACTAAACGCTGCCGACAAAAGTGGTTGACGTGGATTGGCTGATAGTCTTGATCCTTTAATTGATTGTGGCATCCGGAGGGCCAAAGGTTTGGTGTTATCCTTCAGTTAAATGCAAATTGCACCATTGCGTCTGGTGCCACTGTAATATCGGGGCCTACCTTGGAGTGCTGAGGGGGGATGAATGTTGGTAATATAACAGACTGGAAATAGTGGCTCTCTCATTGTTCTTCGTTGTCCTCCCGACCACCCTGTCGGTTTGGGTGTCTTTTATTCCCTCACCATGGCCATATTTTCTCAAATTTGCACACACACACATGTGTACATAAGCAAAGGGAAACGTCAACAGAGAAGGAGCCTTCGGGGTCAGCACTGTCTGGTGAAAAAAGGTCAAGTGTCTGGCCTTTCTGTTTTCTCCCGACGTGTGGAATGCAGAATGCAAAGTGTGTGTGTTTGTGTGTGTGTGTGTGTACGCGTCCGTGTGTGTGCGTTTTAGACACCACTAATGGACTGAATAGAGGTGCTTGTGGCCACTCTTTCAAAATTCACAGATAATGAGACCTGAACAGACACGGCCAACTTCCTGACTAGACAAAGAAACAGCTAGTCTGAGAAAGACACACAAACAAGCACACCCACACACACACACGCACACACGCACACACACGCACACACACGCAGCAGACAGCATACCATAGGTACTTGCCAGAAGTCTCCACAGATGACTCCCAGCTCTAAACAAAGTCTGGGAGTCGTTGACAGACCGTGAGCATGAGCTGCAGCGCAGACGGCGGACAGAGCTCCTCCCCGGTGGCTGGGAAACGAGGTGATGGCGGTGCTTGGTCCGAGGCCCAGGCCAACCAGACAGGGCAAACTGCGCTTTGTTAGATAGACCAGGCCTGATTGGCCGGTCGTTAGTGCAGTCAGGAAGCCCGAGGCATCGGGAGGCATCGGGAGGCATCGGGAGGCACCGGGAGGCACCGGGAGGCACCGGGAGGCACCGGGAGGCACCGGGAGGCACCGGGAGGCACCGGGAGGCAGGAGGAATGTGACTCGGAGGAGGAGGCGGCTTAACCGGAGCCCAGGATGAATATTTGATGACTTCAACAGTCAGACGTCCACCGTGGGCTAATGTGTGGTCTTGTCAAACTGTTCTTGCATGTAAGTGTGTGCGATCACACGCGCGCGCGCACACACACACACACACACACACACACACACACACACACAAACTGCGCAATGCTACGGGAAACTCTCAGCGCTTTTTTTTCTGGAGGCGTACATGTGGGTGTGCTATTCTCTCAGACCGCGTGCAACCATACAAAATCGTGTTTGTTTAGCTTAGCCTGCTAGAACAGGCTTTTAAAATGTCAGGGGTGGTTTACCGTGTGGGGTCTAGCTGAGAGTTTTGGACGTGCCCATAAAGGCAGGGCACCCGACTAAGGGGATAAGTGAGTGAGAGTCCCAGTTTTGGTAAATTACAAGAGGCTAATCCTACTTGAGTTTCCACAGCTCCATTATACATGAGCTCTGCAACACACACACACACACACACACACACACTTACGGTTGAATAATGTATCATATAAAGACTGGAAGCTGTTGACTCCCTCACAGGCTCAGCCCAACTCGGTCCCTCGACGGTGACAGTGCGATCTGTGTGTGTCTGAGGTCATTTGCGTGCCTCTGTGTGTTGGTGTTGTTTGTCATATGAATCTGCGTGCTCATGTTTGCATTTAGCCTTCTTGTTCTGTCACGTTTCCACACCGCCCAAATACACACCCATTCTCTCTGTGTTTGTTTGCACACGTCTATACAGGGCTCAGAGGCTCAGCACAATAGACGGTGTTGTGTGCCTTCACAGACTCCATACATCCCAGGTATTTCATCGGTAGATGCCTCTACAGCACAGTGGGGTGTCTCATCCATGTTGGCGACTGAACAACGTGTCAAACGTGTGAACAAAGGCATCTGACTGTTTGGATTCTGCACACAGGCCACGGTGAGCCTTTGATTGTCACCTCAAAAAACCGCCATTTACAGTTCAAGGACATCCCAGCTAGCGTTGCAGCGCCAACGAACAACGAACAGTGTAAAGCTCATAGCCTGGTTTGCAGATTAGACTAGCCATAGGAAATACAAAACCCCGGCTGTCTGCCCCGTGCTGAACAAGTCCACTGACACAAGGCTCCAGATAAAATGAGTCCCCCAAAAATATAAAACACCCGGCGCCGTCGTCCTTCAAAGAGCGGGATCCCTTAATCTCTCCGTCCAGTGAGCCACTCTCCCCCTCTCTCCCTGTGGGACCTATCATCCTCCGCGGCCAGCCGAGTGAGTCAGCCCCTCCACGCTCGGCTCCAGGAGCCTCCCTATCTGGGGCCAGCAGGGTTGACCTTCAGCAGGCCCAGCGCCGTTGAAATTCAGCTCCTCTGTTCTGCTGAGCTGCATGATTCCTCAGTCGGAACCCCCCCCACCCCCAACACATCATTATGTGGAGAGGATTGACTGGGAGAATGCGGAGGATCGTTAAAAGGATCAAGGAGGCGCTGGAGCGTCGCCGTTGGCCTCGCGTGGCTTTAATGCAGCACGTCCACAGGGAGGAGACGTTCCTTGTGGGACCTCTCAGCGTCCCGGGGCCCAGAGCCCTGCAGCCCCGGGGCTTTAACAAACGCGAGGACAAGTTATTGCGGCGTCACAGACCACTATCGGATGGCCAACGGTTTTGATAGAGGCCTCAAATAATTCCCATTGTCGTGCGACCGATGCGATGGTTCGATTTCACAGGTAGGCTGTTTGATGGCTATGATGGTGGAAAGGGAGGTGTGAATGTGAAACAGTCGAAGCAGGCGAAGCTCCATCGCCTTCCAAGGGTGTGCCTTTGCGTGATGAGCCGTGTCCTTCTGTCGGGGATAAACTTCTATGTTACCCGAGTGGATTATGGCTTAATAGTTAGTGCATGCTGTCTGCTGTACTATATGTATATTTATATATAGATAAGTATGCACCATAAAGCCATAATCCACTCAGGTAACATGGATACTGTATATATATATATACGGGACTGTGCTCTCTACTCTCTATTTTGGCCGAGCCCCTATGTCCTCATCCTGCCCTCGGCATGGAAACCCATGCTGTCTGTCTCTGAGGTTTCCCTGAGGATCTGTCGAGGTTGATTAGCCAGTAGAATGAGATGCTGAGTTAGTTAACCATTCACTTTTCTCCCACATTCCTTGACTGAAGTGTGTCCTCATTCTTACTCACACACACACAGACACACTCACGCACGCACGCACACTCACACACGCATGCACACACACACATACACACACACACACTGTTTCACGTTATTTCCTCGTGTAACTGTCCCTTTATTTTTAAAATGTTCCCCTGTTACCAATTTCTCTCTTCCTTCTTTAAAGCCCTTGGCACACTACACGCTATGTCTGAATCTGAACCCGCCCTTTTTTTTCGGTCGGAGTCTTCCATTTTATGCGTTTGTTTCCCACAGTGAGTGTGTGGAGATCACAGGCCCTGTTGTTTCAGATGGGTCAGGGGAATGTGATTATTATTGCAGGCCGGACTGCAGAGGAACAGAACACACACACACTGCTAACAGGCCGAGCTCATGTATGTCACCGCTTAGCACCAAGTCATGGGCGATTCCCACCGAAAGACTTATTTGGTCCTCAGTGCTTTGAAACGTCTTTTCACTCAATGTAGTTTGTTGATGTGCAAACATGGAGTTTGGGCAAAGGTTGGACATTGTTTGACCAACAATGTTTCTTTTCTTTCCACTCCTGACTTTCAATTGCCATTTTGCTTGACTACATGAACAAAATATAGCCTTTGAAAGCCCTTTCTTGCGTCGGACCCTCCCTCCATGTGTAGATATCTATAATCGAGTAACAGAAATGCATCATTCAGCTTCATGGTGGTGTTTGCAGTCTCACTACGGGCTCTTTCTCTGTTTTTCTGCTTATTATTTGATGAGGCCCTCGGTTCTCAGCAATGAAAGCCTGCGGGGTAGTTTTGTTTAATTCTTTATTTCTGTGTTTGCTGTTGATGTCTCTCTTTAGGTCCTTGCCTCAGCCTCTCCATAGAACAGAGAGGCAACGAGAGTCCACCCCGAAGAGAGTAGGACAACTCCACAACCTCACCTCAACTGTCTCCCCCAGCAAGCTCAAACGCGGCTGCCGGGTGGAAAGATGGAAAGTGAGGAACGTGAAACAACAAAGAGTTAAACAGTGGGAGGAAGAGGAAGGGGGGGGGTAGTGTTGGGGGGTAGGAGCTGCGTCACCCCTCCAGGCAGCCATCCCAGCCCACACGAAAACAATGCAGGCACACATTAAAACACCCGCGATGGTGAAAGGCTTGGTCAGACCTGAGCCATTAATCACGGACGTCGACCGCGCTCCGCCGCCGCTCCAGAGACGATGGCGACGACAAGATTCGCGGCCCGCCCTCGGCCGTAGGCCAACACTGTGGCCACGCAGTTATGGATGCGCCTGCATGCCGTCGGGCAGGTTTGTGCTTGTGTTTATGTTTTTGGTGTGAGAGACCACACACACACACACACACACACACACACACACACACACACACACACAGACCTGCCAGACTCAAGTGAGTGGTTCCCTATTGTGATTTTGTGGATTCACCGAGCCCGGCTAATGGCTCCATAGCTAGGGCTCTCTTGTAAGGTTAGTGCTCCTCATTCCATCTATGGTGGTGCTGCCGTGTCACCCTCTGAGCCCAGTCAGACATAGACCAGCCCGGGTGTCTGCACTTTAATCGGCACCAGCCTACTGTCGGCAGAGCCACTGGAAGGGGTACTCTCGTTAAAGTCTAACCTGGGAAGGGTGTTTAGAGGGAGGGTGTGAGCTGGAGGGAAAAGGAGGCTGGAATGACACACAGAGACCCAGACCAGCTCACACACACAGGGAGGGGGGGCATGTTTGTGGGAGAATTGTGTGCGGTGACATACTTGCATTCACACACTCACACACACACACACACGCACACGCACACACACACACACAGATAAAGAAGCCTCAACTAAACTCTCCCTTACACACCGCACACTTTCCATATTTCTCTGAGTGTTCCATATATCCTTGACTAGGATATGTGGATATTGCCCATTCAGAGTAAGTGCAGAGACACTTTGCTCTCAGTACCTTACCAATCCCACGATACTGATACTGGCAGCCCGACCTGGGCGAGCTTGTGTTTTCATACCTTTTCACATCATCATCTCTGGTGTCCCAGAAATCACTCGCACTTACACTCTCCTCTCCGTGTTTCTTCAGCTTGAGTTACTCTGCGTTTGGAGACCTCACGCTCTCCTACCTGTTTTCAAAGTCCTCCGTTCTCTCTCTATTTTTAGTCACTGTAGTTCTATTGTGCTCATAGTTCAGAGTTGTGACATCTCTTTTTCTCTCTCTCTCTCTCTCCTGGATCACGCCCCCACTTTCCCCCCGTGTGTCTTTGAAGGTGGGAGAAGTGCAGTGTGCTTCGCCATGCCTTCTCCGTAAACAGCTGTGGCGGAGACACCATGGAAAGTTCACTTCTCCACATAGTTTTGATCCCTGTTTACCAGGCCGATATGTTTCCCCTCCCGTAGTTGACGGTACACTATGCAAAGAAAAAATTATACAAAAATGCTTTACTTGTTTTACTAATATTCCACCTGTGTGTCCGTCTTCTTGTTTATTTTTTTATTTTTTCACCTTCTTGTGTCTGTCCTACCTGACCCCCCCCCCCCCCCCCCCGGGGGGGGATCATTGAGAAGGAGCTCACCTGCTGTTATGAGCGCTGTGCACTCGATACCATCGCTGACAGCCAGAGCCACCATCAGTAGCACACATCCCCTAATGAATCCTGCTCCGTGCTATCTATCAGTAGCCTCAGCATGGAATGGACCCCCCATCCCCCTCCTCGTCCTCCTCTCGGTTCACAGTTGACTTCCAGGCAGTGGCCCTTGGTAGCCAAACCTAGGCGCTGGAAAGGGCGCTCAGCTCATGGTCCCAAAACAAAGCAGGAGCCGTCGCCCTGGCCAGACATGGGGGCCGTCTTAATCTGGAACACGACGCGGTACACTCTCGGCCCTCCGTGTGTTTGGAGTGAGAGAGGGAGGCGGAGGGGGGAGAGAGAGAGGGAGGCGGAGGGGGGGAGAGAGAGAGGGAGGCGGAGGGGAGGAGAGAGAGAGTGAGGCGGAGGGGGGGAGAGAGAGAGGGAGGCAGAGGGGGGGAGAGAGAGAGGGAGGCGGAGGGGAGGAGAGAGAGAGTGAGGCGGAGGGGGGGAGAGAGAGAGGGAGGCGGAGGGGGGGAGAGAGAGAGGGAGGCGGAGGGGGGGAGAGAGAGAGGGAGGCGGAGGGGGGGAGGTGACGGGCACACCAGAAGGCTTGGATTGCTCGCTTCATTTCAACTTGCAATGAGCACGTCCCTCAGCATCTTGGCTGCTGGCTGTGCTATCTGACACCACTGTGGGAGGACAGGAGGGAGGGAGGGGGAGATAGATAGAGAGAGAGAGAGAGAGAGAGAGAGAGAGAGAGAGAGAGAGAGAGAGAGAGAGAGAGAGAGAGAGAGAGAGCACATTAAAGAGAAGCACAGAGGTCAAGAGAGGTAGAGGTGAAATGAATGAAAAGGGATAAAGGCCAGGTGAGAGAAAAAGAGAGTGAGAAAAGAGGGAGAGTGAAAGGAGCTTAATGAAAGAAAGCTAATGGATGCGGAAGAGAGAGGCAGGGAGAAAGGAGGGCAAGTCATGGACGGGAGAGAAAGAGGGAGATAGAGGTCAACCTTGGTTGGGAGAGGGAGGAAGAAAACACCTGAGAAAGAAGAAGAAGGTATATGGCAAGAAAACACACCACAGTAGAGCAAGAGAAACAGTAGTCCGGCCATTATCTTACAGGTGTTTGTGTGTGTGTGTCTCTGTGTGTGTGTGTGTGTGTGTGTGTGTGTGTGCGCGTGCATGTGCGTGTGTGTGTGTGTGTGTGTGTGTGTGTGTGTGTATTCCTGTGTTTGTGTGTAATAGTCTATCATGGGTAATGTGGAGGGTATACTGCCAGATTCTGAATGAACCCCCTGGGACCGGGCTCTCCTCTCGGTCGGGAAGCCTGGGAGCCTTCATCAGTCACGGGTCATTAGGGATGACACACACCTTAACGAGGTCACCGTCACCCTCGCCTTTCCTGATTCCCTAATCACTCCATGCCTCTGCGACGGGGCTAAGATAGTGAGCACACACGAGACTAAAACAGAATGGACACCGGGGAGCGGTACCACGCAAACGCACACACAGCAATGGGGCATAGACACAAACAGCCACGTCACACAAAATACATGGTGTTTGTAACGTGCAGAGCTGTGGTAGTAGATGTAACCGTGGCGCAGTGGTGTGTAGGTGTGTTCGTTTGTGTAGGTGTGTGTGTGTGCGCGTGTTTACAGGGTGGTGCCCAGAGTAAGTGGGATTATAGGAGCCTGTCAGGAAACTAGCAGGGCTATTTGTGTCTGTTTCAGCAGCGCGGCAGAGACATTCCCTGACACCTCACATCAAACAGCCCTCTCCAGCCTGGGCTGCTTCCGCATTCAACTCAGTCTCGGCTGCGCCTCACACAGACACTGAACATAAAAAAAATGAAAAATAGTAACCCACACACGGGTACGCTCCAGACTGTGCATAATGCATTTGAAAGTAGACAAAGAGATACACACAGGCACCTAGGAAGGCAACATGCCCAAACGTGCCGAGCAAACTCACGTGAATCCAGCCCATAAATCACGGCCAATTACGGAATTACCTCGCCCGATTTTAGAGACAACTCCTCACCGGTGGGAAATAATGGCCCCCTTGTAGACCACATACCTTTCATTCCCTTCTCTGGGTTTCAACTGTATTTTCTTCTTGCGTTTAACGCTCACGTCTCACACGTGTGCACGTGCTCTCGCTCACACACACACAAACACACACACGCACACACACACACACAAACTGACACACCCTCCCCCATATTTAGCCCACTTTCTTTGACTCAACGCTGTAATGGGAAGCAGATTGTGTGGTCCTGAGAGTCGCACAGGAGTGTGTTTGGATGGAGGAGGTGTGACACCTAGCTGACTGCCCGGACAAGGCACCGCGTAAACCCTCCGATTCCGCACACACCAACTGCATTCCTCCCTGGTCAGATGCTGGGTTGAGGTCTTGCGCTGTGCAGCGCCTTTTACCATCAACTGCATTGTCCAATGACAGGCTCCTCTGGGCCCCTGGGGCAATTGACTCGCTCTGTGTACAATGAAAACACTTCTAAAATGTTAATGGGGTTCGGGGATCGAGTTGTGTGAGCCGCCAGTCGTGAACTGGCGAGCCCGGGGGGGGGGGGGGGGAATGCACTCTTTGACACTGGAAGTTTCAGTGAGCTCGGGGGTTTTGGAAGAGTGTGCGAGCCTTCTTGAGCAGAGGTTGCAACGACTGCGTCAGTTGAACCAGACAATGGCGCTGGGCTGAGGATCGTACCGGCCAGCCTCCCGACCAGAAACCACATCAAGACGAGCGGATAGCAGAAAGAACGGGCGAAGCACAGCGGAGCGGTCGGAGAACAGGGCCCAGCGCGTGGGGCATGCTGGAGTTTGGAGCCGGCCGGTCTTCCCTTCTCTTTGGGTGGAAACCGAGCAGGGCTTCGTCTTGCTTCTCGGAGACGCTCGCTGATGTATTCGCCCTCCTCCTACTCAGCTCTCTTTAGCAGGTTAAAAGCCTGTTTGAGCTGCTCATTTTTCCCTGAAGCCTGTTGATTTGAATTCGACGGCATGGCAGCCTTAGTAATACATATTGCAATCATCGAGCGGTGTGTGCATAGTCGTTTAGCCTCATTAATCTGCCGTGCCGGCGCTCAGCCTTCTCACGCGGGTCCATTAGTGGGGGCGCTGCTGGTGGCGATGCCCCCTCCCTCCACCACCCTGCATTATCTCCGGGAGACAGGTGGCAGAGGGAGTCACAGTGGGTCTGGGAGGAAGACATCCTGAGACGGCTGGATCAGCAGCGTGCGGGTGTATGTGTGTGTGTGCGTGTGCGTGCGTGCGTGCGCGCGTGTGTGCGTGCGTGCGTGCGTGCGTGTGTGTGTGTTTGTTGAGGGGAGGGGGAGAGGGGGTTACTCACCCTCAACTTTGGGGAAGGCTAAGGGGGTCGGTTCGGAAGGGGGCTGGGCCAGCTGAAAGACGGGAAATTGTTCGGAAGTCCCCCCGAAAACAGCTGGCTTGTTCGTACGCCTCACCTATTCAATCATGCACAATTTGCCATGTTAATTGAGTCCCTGGAAAGAGGGACGAGTTGCCCCATTAAAGGTCCTCCGGGGGCTGCAGCTGTGTTTGACACAAGTCTCTATTTCGGTCCCTCCCTTTCGCCAGTCTCTCCCCCTTTGTCTCCTATGTTCTCCTCTAATCGACGGAGGAAGGGGCGGAGGAGCGACAGAGAGAAGGGGAGGTGCAGGAGGAGCCGAGGAGGAGGGAGGTGGCATTCCAAATTGAAACATCTGGGAACCCATGTTGAAACAAAGGCACCCCCGGCCCCGTCTCAACCCCCCAGACCATTAGGGAGCCGATGAGTGAACCGTCAGCTGGATCGGCCCGGCGCGTCTGGTTTCCCTGCTCGCTCTTTAATCACGGCTTATCTCTCCAAACATGGCATCACTCTCTCTCTCTCTCTGTCTCTCTCTCTCTCTCTCTCTCTCTCTCTCTCTCTCTCTCTCTCTCTCTCTCTCTCTCTCTGTCTCCGTCTCTCTCGCTCCCTCACACTCCCAGCATTGTTTCTGGGAGGCATTCTGTTTTCTTTGGGCCGTGGAACAACACAGTTGGCGCATTGTATGTGGGGCTGTCTGAGTTAATGATTACAAGACTGGAACAGGGGATTGTCTGCGTGCGGACGGAGATGAATGCTGGCTAAATGAAGGATGGACTCGACTGTGCGATGGCTTCACAGGGAGACGTGATTGGTCATCTTGATTATCAAGCCAAATACGGATGGCCTACCATCATCACATCTTCTCTTTGAGATGTATACCATACAATATATAGACTGTATACTACACGTTGTATATTTGTGTTGTAATATGTATATATAAATATATATATGAATGGAATGTGTATATTTGAAAATATACCTATGTGACGTCTGTTGCGGATGGTTAGTTTTTGATTCTATTATGTGTCTTAAAATGTCTGTTCATGAACACACTAGAATTGTACATTGTCAAAACCAAAAAGGTAATTCATAGTTCAATGGCATATATCCCAGTTCCTCTTTCTTGATGGTACCTTTGGCTATCTCTTTTTCAGTCCTATCTCTCTCTCTCTCTCTCTCTCTCTCCCTCTCTCTCTCTCTCTCTCTCTCTCTCTCTCAGGAGAAGCTGGTCATAAGTTTAATTGCTGCAGGTGACACCGAGGTAGGAAAAACAGAATTAACCTTGTCAGCCCAAAGCCGTTCTCTCCTCTCCTCTCCTCTCTCCCCCCTCCGACGCATCAATTAGAGTTAAGCCACCATGGCCCCCCCGGCAGCAGCAGCAGGCTTAGACTGCAGGTACAAACCCTTCTCACATTGTGCGCGGGGATGGAGGGACTGAGAAGAGGATGGGGGAGGGACGGGGGAGGGATCAAGTGGGACAGACATGAGGGGAAGAGAAAGGGGGAGCGTAGGAAATATAAAGTGACACATGGAAGGCGAGGGGTTAAGAAAAGAAGGGAGAGGGGTCCAGTGAAGACCCAGGGGAGACTGTGAGCCATGTGGCCCCTGTCGGAGGACCCCCCCCCCCCCCCCTCCTCCAAATCAGCCGGCTCAAAGATGCTCTGTCCTCTGTTTGAAGTGTAAAGCACAAGGACCTACGAGGTGGTGTGTACACCATTGTGCTGCCGGTGTGTAACCAGTCGTACACAGTTCATTGCGTGCTATGCCAACACCGACTTGCACTGTCTAGGGACAGGCACAATGGAGGAACACCTGTGCGCAGAGGATCGTAATCTATGGCTTGATTTGATGGGATTGTGTGTGCGGCTTTCGCCAATGTGCCTTCCGGGCTGTTTGCTATATGAGTTTGCCAGTTTGCGTCTTTCTAATTCCAATAATCAGTGTGTGTGTATGTGTGTGGGTGTGTGCGTGCGTGCGTGTGCGTGGTAGGTTCGCCGGCTCCCACAGTGGTGTCTTTGTGCGACGCTGTAGACCCATGACGCCAGGCCTGTGCCCCCTGACAGTGGGATAATGGAGCTCCCGTACCGGCACACACACGCTCACAAAGAGCCCTAAAAGCTTTTCCCTCCTCTCCGTTGTGATTCCCCCCGCCATCTCCAATGGCGTTCTTATCACTGTGCCCTTTCTCTTACGCGCACAATCGACTGCCACAGGTACTTGTCCCCATCCCACACCCCCCCCCCCCCCGACCACCCCCCACCCCCCTCCCAACCCCTCAACACACAGACATCGGCAAATCTGTGCGGATTTCTTATGTCAAGGTTTGCGTTTTGTTTAATGACGAGTATAGCAGTCTGTCTTGACTGATGATACAGCAAAGTGTATTCTAAATTAACTTCAGCTTCATTAGATAGCGATTTTGAAGGATACGTTCTATAAATTGACTCACATCCTTGTCCTCGCCTTCCTTCATGCTCCCCGTTTCCCCAGATAATGAAACATTTTGTTTGTTTAAATTTCACTCCCTCATTTATTCATTCCTTGGAAAAAGGCTTTAGGAAAGTTTCATTATGTATGACACTCCCTCCTTTTGGGTAGGGCTTGTCTCATGATCTGAGGGGCATCGGGGGCGCACCAGCCCCCTCACCCGTCTCGGTTGGGGCCTCTTAAGTAACTTTCACAGGCTGATAAAAAATAATTGCTGCCCCAAGGGTGGGAGACTCCAAATACATTAACACCACAAAGAGAGGAGTGGGATCACATTACCCAGGGCAATGGCACTATTCTGGAGTTTGGGGAAAAAAAGGGGTCTGACAGCATGGGGTGTTTGTGTGTGCGTGTGTATGTGTGTGTGTGTGAGAGAGAGAGAGAGAGAGAGAGAGAGAGAGAGAGAGAGAGAGAGAGAGGGGAAGAAAAGTTATGAGAAATAAAGAGAGAGAGAGAAAGTGAGGAAAAAGAGCGAGAGGGGAAGAGAGAGAACAACAAAGAGAGAGAAAAAAGATGGTTGTAAAATAAAAAATAGACGGATAAAGAATGTGCTTTGTGAGTGTGTCCTGTGTGAGCATCAGGCGTGGTGTGTGTCTGCGAGATCCATCGACCACGGTCTGGGGGATGAGGCGGGCGGGCAGGGGGGCCGGAGAGTGGAATGCGGGACCGTTATATTTGTATTTGATCCTTTTATTCTTGTCTCCATGTCAGAGGACCTCATCGGCCTCCATGCTCCACTGCAGCCCAATAAAGCAGCCAGGGCTGGAGGGGCAGAGGGAGAGGCTGGAGGGGCAGAGGGAGAGGCTGGAGGGAGTCAGGCAAGCGTGACCCCAGCCGAGGGGCAAAGCTCTCCTCGTGAAAGGAGAGAAGATGAAGAGATGTGGGGAACACGGAGTGGAACACGGAGGGGCCCGAAGCTAAGCTGTTGCTCTCCACCCTGCGCGCGTGCGTGCGTGCGTGCGTGCGCGTGCGTGTGCGTGTGTGTGTGTGTGCGCGCGTGTGTGTGTTGGTGTGTCTGTGTGAGTTACTGTGATTGGGAGGGCGTGCACGTGCGTGTCAGAGAGTGTGTGGGTGAGAGACGAGCCAGAGGAGCGTGAGCACCAGAGGAGCGTGAGCACGCACCCAAACAGACAGACGAGACACCGGTGGTGCGCGTGGCTTCACTGGAGACACAAAAACATCGGCGCCTCAGTCTCTTCGCAGTGTCAGACTTGGTCCCTCACAGTGTTAAGTTGAATCCTGTAATTCCGCAGTCCTGTGGCTTGTAGTGTGAACAGCAGGAGAAAGTATTGAGTGGAAAGGTCTTTGGAAGATGAGGTCAGAAAAACACAGTGAAATTATTGCCCTCCCATTTGCTGCCTGTGAAGCTTTTAAGAAAATCGCCGTGCTTTTCACTCAACCCGCCAGGAACTGCGGCAATTTGGCGAAGTCAAGGAGCTTTGCTTTACCTTCCCCAGAAATAGAGCAGAGAGAAGAGCCCAGGTTGACATTTGGAATAACAATAGATAAGTTCACTCACTTATCACTTCATGCTCTGAGCTTTGTTCAGACCCAGTCTGCCATGTGGCTGCGTTTGACAGAGAAACGGGATGGATCATTTAGTAGTCATTCCTTTCAAGACTCTAGCAACAAGACCAACAGGTGTTCGCACCATGTGACATCCTTTTTCTTAGTATTGCAAATGTTCATTTATGTGCATGCTCTTAGGTGAGAGTGTGTGTGTGTGTGTGTGTGTGTGTGTGAGTGTGTGTGTTTCATCTAGTTCCCCACCCTCCGCACAACTCAAGTGGTGTTTCTTTGATCCTGTGCTATTGCCCATCAAAGAATAGCTGCTCTTGTTTGAAAATGAGTTTCTGGAAAAACAAGCATGTTTCCCACCCAAAGGACTAAAGGATCCTTTTTCTTTGTGACAATTGGCAGCGGTGGGAAAACAACAGCCTATTGAAATGAGATTGTCAAATGCAACCTTTTTCTCATAATGA
This sequence comes from Aplochiton taeniatus, assembly GCA_017639675.1. Taxonomy (NCBI): domain Eukaryota; kingdom Metazoa; phylum Chordata; class Actinopteri; order Galaxiiformes; family Galaxiidae; genus Aplochiton; species Aplochiton taeniatus. Next base: position 39,455,847 of record CM030172.1, on the reverse strand, counting down.
TCTGATGAAAACTGTTGACAAAAAGAATAATTTCCACCCCAAGAAACTTTAAGAAAGAGTGCACTGTACAGTGTACACCCTGCCCCCAGGGGTGTGGCAGCCAGAAAATCGCCGTGCTTTTCACTCAACCCGCCAGGAACTGTGGCAATGTGGCCTCACACACTGCGTACTGCATCCCGGGAAGGGTTTCCCTCGCTTATCACACCTTCTATTATTCTCTGTACTGTACATGTTGCGCCATTTTAAATTACCCCTCTAATCCTTAATGCTTTTCCCTCCTTGGCGTTACATTGTCCCCACAGCACCACATTTAATTGTTTTTTTCCTCTCCTTTTGTGCTGGGGGAGTTTGGATTTGCCAGCACGGAAGGTCTTCGTCCCTCCGGGCGGGCAAAGAGCTTACCTAATGCATTGTTTACCCAGGCAAACTCTTAATTACCTGATGAAATGAATCGCCCCTCCACCAGGGCTGACATCACCGGCTCCCTCTGGGTGGACGGGGCATGAGAGAGGACGCAGACAGGAAGGGTTAGCCGAGGTGGGCGGGGGCGATGGGTGGGAGGATAGGGAGCCAGCCCTCTTCGATCGGGCCTCGCCGGGTTTATTTTTAGAGGGCCGAGCGGGGAAGTGGGGTGAGTCCGGCGGGAGTGGGCAGGTTAACATCACACTAAGTGAAGGGGGCAGGACCGCGGCGGTGCATCCCTCCTGCCGGCCGGGGAGCTTCTCTTGTTCCCCCTCCCCTGGGGAGCCTCGTCCCGGACGAGAAAAGTCAGGGTAGACAAACCCGGATTTACGGCAGGGACCAAACTTGCAGCAATACCGGGGAAAGAGAAGGGAAACGGGGAAGTGCGGCCGAAGTTTTGTGGGGGGCCGCGGGAAATGCACTTCCAGACAGCGTGACCCTGGCCGGGCCCTCTCATCGATCCCTGGCCACTCTGGCAGCACCTTTAAAGGTGGCCACTTCTCTGAAGTCTGATTAGGCTGGATCTGATGCTATCTACCACTCGTCCCCGCTGAGCCACTAGAATTTATTGGCCCATTGTAAACCGACTAAATGGAAAGAAAGCTAAAAGGTGCCCTTCCCTCCACACGTCTCCCCCGAACGAACCCCTCCTCCCCTGACGGAGTCCTGCGGCTATCGTCTAGTTCTGCCTGCGGTGACGAGGAGGGCCTGCTATGTGGCCTTGCCCTTCTTTTGGGGGGAGAGCACCTTCACGGCACGCTGCCCCGGAGCCCTGCTCCTCTCGGGAGAGTTCCTCCAGGGAAACATTCACCTTGTCCGTAAAGCGCGTCTTCCACTCCTGCCCCCCCCCCCCCCCCGGTGTCCACAGAGCTCCACACTGCTCCCCTCGCCTCCATCTCCACCAATCTGTTTCCCTGCCAAATTCGATCGTCTCATTAGCTAATATGTAGTAATGTATGTGCATGTATGGAACATTGTAATGCAGTGGATATTTTATAAATGCATTAGTGTTCAGAATCCAATATTGCGTAATGACGCTGTTTCAGAGGGAGGGATTACTCTGGTGCAAGCAGAGCCGCAGCAAGAAAAAGAAAAAAACTCAATGTAATTGACATCGCACATGTAATATGTCGTCGTCCATGAATATAATTGATTGATCTCACACACACACACACACCCACACACACACGCACACAAACACGCACACACACCAATGCTACATGACTGGGGGGTTCTAACAGGATCGTGACCTTGTCCCGTCCCTCAGTGCCAAGCCTGTTTTCGTCCTCTCTCTCTCTCTCTCTCTCTCTCTCAGTGTCTGTTTGCTTTCTAACGGGTGTAATGGAGGATGCAGGCTTAAGCGTTGCGCCGTGGCCGCCGAGTGTCTCTCATTAGATTCTCATTGTGGGCTAATAAGACACAAGGGGCACTGGGCCGTTTTATGGGCCACGCATCCGCTCCTCTCCAGCGCAGCCGGTCTGGGTGGGGGAGATGGGAGGCCGCAACACCGGAGCCACAGAAATAATAAAAAGTAATGAAGAGAACCCGATGAAGCTTCCAGGCTGTTAAACCTCCTTATTATGATGCTAATGAGAAGTGGTTTTATGTGGTGACGCTCAGCTTGGCAGGCTATGGGTCCAGGTCCTCCATTTGCTCAGCATCAAGCCTTTGTCCATAGAGAATCCGTGGATTAAGGGGCAACAGTATAGCAAAGACGCATCTGGAAAACCGGAGAACATTCCATCCTCACACCTTTTAATATTATAGCTCGCTGATTAATTCAGTGCACTGGACTAGCACATTTTGTGTTTGAGTTCAAACGGTCTTTTTATGTTTATTCGGTTTGATAGAAGAGCACATTTGAATACAGGATTTGTGTGTGTGTGTGTTGTGATCCTTCTAGTTCCACTGTAGATCCCTGCCGCTGAGCTGGGCTATTAGGTCGGCCAGTCGAGTGGCTGGAGACCATGTCAAGAGGAGCGGCATCTCCTCTGTCCTCGACTCGCTTTTCCTGCAAGAGACCCGTCGGCCGCCATAACGCCTGTCCGCTTCCCTGTAAAGTATTAACATTTGACAGGATGTTCCTGGACAGCGCCCTGTTAGAGAGGCTTGCTCCTCACGTGAAGCTTTAGCCGTGCCAGAGGGAAAGGCAAACCTGAGCCTTTTCAAGGTGAACATTTCAGAAGTGTTCATGGTGAAGAGGCGGTGGGGCAGAGTCTTTGCAACAAGAGCTCACTGTGGATACACGACCCTTACACCCTTAACGGTTCCCGCTCTAGACGTTAGATGCGTGTTAGTGATTCCATTCAGACATATACTTTCTGCTCAGCTACTCGAATGCTCAACAAGTGAGCTGTCTTTTGAGTGAAAATGCACAAATGCTTCGTTTATGTTACACATGCATAGAAATCCAACTCCTTGGCATATCTGAACGTGGCACCATGTTGACATAGCTTGACTAGATAACAAAGGACAAGATGGGATTGCCGCGTTATCGAAACACTCGAGAGACCTTCAAACACGTGCGCCGTTGACATTGAGCTGCAGAGGGGTGTCAAAGTCAAATGAGGAGCCATTATGGTAAAGAATGCGTTGGAGAGCCAAACACGGGGAAGGGGACAAGTTCATACAAAAGGGGCAGAGAGAGAGAGAGAGAGAGAGAGAGAGAGAGAGAGAGAGAGAGAGAGAGAGAGAGAGAGAGAGAGAGAGAGAGAGAGAGAGAGAGAGAGAGAGAGAGAGAGAGAGAGAGAGAGAGAGAGAGAGAGAGAGAGAGAGAGAGAGAGAGAGAGAGAGAGAGAGAGAGAGAGAGAGAGAGAGAGAGAGAGAGAGAGAGAGAGAGAGAGAGAGAGAGAGAGAGAGAGAGAGAGAGAGACCCACTTGTAAAGCAAGGGACTGGGGGACAGAATTGCGTGAAAAGGAGGTTCACAGAGAGAAAGTGAGACGAGGACTTGATTTTTGAGCCGCTAAAAAATTCATAGCCCCTTCACTAGCTGCCAGGCTGAATCAAAGGAAAATGTGCAGCAACGACGAGCCTGGTAGGGAATAAATTCACTTTATCTCTGATTTTAGGGTGTGTGTGTGTGTGTGAGGAGGCAGGGGGTGGGGTGGGGGGTATGGGGGGGAGGTAAAAAAAAAAACACCCCCATTCCTTATTTATGCTTGCCTTCTCCCCTAACACCCCAGGAGGAAGGTGACAGCCTGCCTGTGGGGAGAGATGGCGCTGGAAAAGTGGTTGAGCGCCCGCCCGCATGTGGACAAACACGTGTGCTAATAGGCAGGCAAACACACACAAACGCTCCTGTACCCAGCACACAATGGCCTACATATTCACAAATACAATGGTCTTTATAATCACTCACACAGACATATAGAGGGCAAGCACTGCGTATACTGTGGGCAATTCCATAAAAAAAAAACATGTAGGCCTCCGGTGTTACTTTGATGCAATTTACACCTAACAAAGCGGCCTCTGCATTCTGAAATGTGCAGCACCCAGTCACTTACACTTCCCTATCACACACTCATACACACACACACACGCACACGCACACGCACACGCACGCACACGCACACGCACACGCACACACACTCTCTCTCTCTCTCATTATGCTACGTGTGTAATCTAAAGTAATTATCATGCCCCTCCACCACACGCTGTATAATCCAGCCCACCTGGTGGCCAATTAGAGGGAGAGTTTATTGTTGGAGGGAGCGTCAGGTAACCGAGCCACCACATTATCTGTCTCACAGCAGGCCTCTTGCTCACTTTCTTGATGAAAAAAAAAGAAGAACAAAAAGAGAACCAAAAATATCAATTACATTGTATTCCATCTGCCTTGCTCCTCTACACAGAGACACAGTCTATTCTGGTCTACGCGTCCCTTTCTACCCCTGGTCTGCCCGTCGTCATGCAGTCACTTGAGTGCTCCTTTAGTGGCGCGCGTTCTGCTGCGGGGCTCTGTCGGTAGAAGGCCCTCTATGAAGGAGCCTTCTCATGTTAAGTGTTTGTCCCCCTCCGAGTGAACTCGGGGTCTCGTCCACGCAGTGCTAGAGCCCCCGGTCTACTTCACAGGCTCCAGAACTCGTTGTTTTTCCCATCCACCGTGCTCGGGTTGCCATTGGAAACAACCTTCTACAGAGCCGCTGTTCTGTGCGCCATCCTTGGTGGTCGTGGCAGATTTTTTTTTTTTTGTATTCTCCTCGTTTTAAAACAGCAATCTGTTTCTATAGCTCCATGAGCCCCCGCCAATGCTACCTTCACACTTCATTGTTGCTCGTCACCATTCAAAGCTACACGAATACATAAACGTTTTTATTCCTTCAAATATTTCATTTCATCCAATTTAATTGCTAAATCTTGGTATTAATTATGTTTTTTTCTTTCTAGCATGCGGTGAAAAAGCTTCGGGGTGCAAAGTGCAGAGCAATAACATTATATAAATGGTGCCATTTGAAATAACGGGAGCCATGGAGGTTAAAGACCAAGTGTGGTCTGTCCTAACAGTTTATGACCAAGGCTAGATTGGCAAGGATATTTTAGATTGGTTAAAAAACATTTTTGTTTACATATGAAGGCATAATGAAAGTCACTGTTTAAAAACACTGTTTCCATTGAAAGTTCAGTAATGATTTTGAGTGTAGAAAACAGTTACAGTATAGTACACCAGTGGTGATGCCCTTTATAACTTCACAGCCAAACACTGCATTATGCCCGCTCTCATGTCAGACTCAAGAAAGACCGTTTTAGCACCTTTTTCAGCCAAGGCTGCACTTAGCTCTCACAGCGAAGGCAGTTGAATCTTTCTTTAATCTCTCCAAGAATGTGTGTATGAAAAGGGTGAAATATCTACTGTATGCATTTGCAGGGTGCACTTGCTCTCACCAGTGAATTAAAAAGGGGCCTTTTCTCACCTAGGATCCCATTCTGAAGCCGATGAGGCTGTGCAAAGTGCAACGTGTGAGTGCTCTCTGTTGGCGGAGCAGGGCAGTCCAAAGTGATGCCACCTCTAAAACCCACGAGTTCCTTACATTTGACTCCACTTCACTTTTCATTTTACCAAGACAATTTTACAGTGAAAGTAGGTGCTGGCAATCATATGTAGTCAGCATATAATCAGAACCTATGCTGTGAAAAAAGACTTACTGGAATGTAGACAATGTGAACTCTTGTTAGTGATTGCATAACCATGACAATAAGGGATACTTTTAGACAGAGGCACATTCATAATATGATATCCTTTCAGAACCGAACATTTTAATTGGTGAGTTTGGGGTAGGGACAGCTCCAAATACAATGAAATTGATATAAGTGGAAGTCCTTTTTCTTCTGCAGCTTTTCAAAGGCTTTTTTTTTTTTTTGCTTTGAAAGCCAAACCTGTTGTGCTGGGATTTTGGCAGGACATGCCCATTATTAAATTCATTTAATCTATTAAAGCTGCTCTGCATTACCTAAATGAATTCTTTAATGGGGAGCAGGCTTGTCCAGTGAGGACACACCAGGGAGCATGTTGGGCACTAAAGTAAATGGACGTAAACAGAACCAGACAAGGGCATCTGACCGCTTTCTCTCCCGGAGAGCCGGTGCGCTCGGCCATTTTAATAACCTAATACTGTTATTGGATGTTGAGTAAACTAAAAAAGTATATGAGCCATTGTAAGCCAAAACCGCGGCCGCTGTGCAGATTCCGAGAAGCTATACATTGTTTGGGTATGCGCCGTCTATATTTGACCACCCGTATTACATCTGAAAGTGATGACTGGAATGGGGCAGCTGCTGAGTCATTTTATGGGGATAGCTTTAGCATTCAGAAGGGAAGGTGGGGGTAGGAATCAGTCAAAAGGCAACAATAGTCCTGTATGTTTGCTTGTTTGTTAATGTGTGGGATTGTATTTGACTTCAAGCCTCAATTCAGATGCAATCGATAATGCAGGATATTTCTTAAAACTCCAATATATTTTCAAGAAAGTAAATGTACATAAATAAAACATGAACTGGAATTAAGCAGATCAAGGGTTCTGGAAATGCTGCCTATATTTCATTTTTGTTTTGCTTCTCTTTGAAAGAGTTTAAAATTCAAATTGTGACTGTTAGATACTTTGAAGTGTTTACACAGATATTTCACTCTTGCATCATGTCACCATGGTACAAACACTGGTTTATCCATGCAGCATTACGGACAGCAGTGTCTGCTGTAGAGCCTTGACATCTGAGGCCTGGTTAGAAAGCCTTGCCCACCCCCAATATCAATCATTTATAGAGTCCAGCGCGGTGATGGGCTAGAGTGATACCTTCAAATGCCTCAAGTCAACACCTTGCTAGAGTGAACCAGTCTAACACACCATGCTCTTTGGGTCAAACACCTTCAAAACAATACCCAACGTAATTGTACAAAAAGTGATCGCCCTAATTCATTTGTTGGTATTCATTGATTAAGCACCTGATTTGAGTCAAGTTATTAGGTTGTTGTAATAAATAGCCCACTTGCGTCCAATAACGTTTTGTGCGTGTGTAGGATGAAGTTCCAAATGTGTAAAATGCAAACCTGTATGTTATGTCTTTGTTGTTTTTGTATAACTGCATGATTGCCGCTGCCTGAGGCCGGACGGTGTTTACAGACCTGATGTGTTCGCACAGAAAGCCTGAGCGACCTCTGATTACTCAAGGTCTGAGGGAACGTGATTTGTGTTACGTGTGAATAGCATTGCAATCTTAGCTGTAAACACATCGAGAGGCCCTGCCCAGTCTGTCCCAGTGATGTGCGACCGGGCTGGTAAAACAATAGCATGAAAGCCAACGCCGGCCTAACTCAAACTCTGTATTTGCACGACGGTGCCATACGTATGACCTTGCCGTCTGATGAAGAGGCTGATTAAACACAGAACGGCATCAAACAGACATATAAACATGTCTAAACATACAAGCTATAGTGAATGTTCGCACACAAAAGGCTTGCGCAAAGACTGTCCCCCCCCTTATCTGGCTGCCCTGTTGACTGAATAAATCAGGCTTTTATTCTTTGCTCTGTACTCTGTACTCTTCCATGTAAATGCGATTAAGATGCTAATTTACTGTCATATTGTTCTGCACCGAGAGAGATAATGGCCAAAGCAATTGTCTGTGGATGCTGCAGATTAGAGCTTGCAAAGCAAATGAGCTCCATCTACTCTTAGCATTTCATAAATCTATATTTTCCCCTTGTCAATGTACATCACATCTGACAACAATGGAACATATCTATACATGTTTTTATGCTGCAAATTTTCTCCAGTGCAATGCATTTTATATAAGGGATGACAACCTGCCGTGGGTGGAGTGAAGTGTTGTTGTGAAATGAAAGATTGGACGTATGAGACAAGGTACTGTTTGTTGTGCTTCTCAGGCAGCTACTTTACATGAGTAAGATGCTAATATGGCAGAGTGGTGCATGTACGTATGTGTGTTTATTCTGTCCACTACTATAGGTTTATGTGCATGCGTGTGTGTGTGTGTGTGTGTATTCACACAAGCTTAAACTTTGCCATGTGAAAACGTCTGTGGCTCCCATTCAAATTCCAGTCCATCGCGCTTTCACAGCCAGGCTAACTACTTACATGCTTCACACATATCTCTGAAACACCCACCACGTTGACACCCATGAAATAGCCAGTTAATATCTTCAATATGGAAGGAATGAATTTCTTCCAGACAGCCAACAGTTGCAAAGGAGTAATCCACAGTGATAACAGAGAAGTCATTTTAAAGACACACAAAAGTGAATGGAAAGCCTTATCCTCATACATATGTAAAATTGGTGAGATGGTAAAGATATGGCCCTGAGCTGGAATACCTGATCAAGTCCAATGAGGGAATAGGGATTACTGCGCTCAGTGGGTTTATGTGTTTATGTGTGTGTGTGTGTGTGTGTGTCTGTCTGTCTTTAGTTAGCGTTTCCAACAATCACAGACACGTGACGCAAAAACGAAGTCAAGCATGTCAGGAAACTTTGACTCGGCCTGGCTCTCTCCTTCAGGCAGCTGGATGGAAAGGGGGAACTGGAACATCCGCCTCCCTTGTTTCCACTGCGCTCCGTGACCCTTTTCAGGGGGCTCAGGAAGTAGGCGAACGATGACACCTCCAGTAGTGCACTGTCGCTCACGTGTCGTGCTCCACTCCAATGGATCATGAAACAGCCGCGTGCCCCGTCAGTGGAGTGGGGGATGGCCAGCCAAACGGAGGCCTCGCGCCGGCCGCGTGTGTTTGGAAGTGGCCGCCCGTCCAGATGGGGGATGCTGGGTCCCTTCAGACCCCCTGTTTCCCCTCACTGCACTTTATGAGGAAGGAGGAACCAATACCAGGGACAGTACCAACCTCAGCGTATAGGAGAGCACACAGACTGGCGAGAACTTCTGACGTTGGCCGCCGTGGATGGAAAAATAGCCTAGTGAAAGGAGAGAGAGAGAGAGAGAGAGAGAGAGAGAGAGAGGGTACTAATGGCAAATCCATGTGTGGAATGTGTGATCATCCATACATCGTCCATAGACAGGGGAGGCCTCACAGGGCACATAAATGAGCAAATAAGAAGTGTATGTGAGTGTCACTGTGTATGCGGGTGTATTTCCAGGAACCCACAGGCGCAAGCAGAATCCAATTCCATGTCAACCTGTCCTAAGGATCTGCTTAATGAGTACTACTATGGTTTTGACAAAGGCTGTTGTCATGGTTACCGATGGGTTCTAATTTCTTCGTTTTGACTCATCAGGGTACAGTCTCTTTAGAGAAAGCACACAGTATGTCACACAGGCATAGCCATGTGTGTTCACACACAAACACACACACACACACACAGTATCATACAAGTAATGTCACCGGCTCTATTCCCCCCTCCTACATGATGGCACACCTGGGATTTGGAAAGACCGCGACAGAGAAAGACGACATTGACAACTGACAAAGCCAATCGGATGGTCACTGCTCCAGAGTCCCCTGTGCCCTCCTTCCATCGTTCATGTTCAAACCTTCTCTGTCCCTCTAGCCCACAGTGCATAACTATCAGCCACACACACGCGTACCTACTCATTCCCCGGCCCCAGTGGGAAGGAGCGTTTGATTAGCGGCTCAGGAGCAGGACTGGAGGAGGTCCGCCTGCCCGGTCCTTTCTATCGCCGATGCTCAGCTGTGAGCTGAAGAGCCCCAGCCACGCTGGCGCCTCGTTCACTCTGACACACACACACACACACACACACGCCAACAAAAACTTAATGGAGCATTGCCACCTCTCGGCCCCTTCAATTACATGTTCATTTTCCAAGAGGAACAAATAAATAAATAGTTTGAGTTTGTTTTGGCATGCCAGGCAGCGTGTGTGTGTTTGTGTTTGTTCAGTTATGGAAGAGAGGACAAGAGCAGCTGCCTGTCTCCATTAGGAGAAATGTATGAGGATGTGAGGGCAGTATTGTATGAGTAGGCTTTTGTTTTCTGGTTCAATCTGTGGGTCAAAGGTCAACACAAATGACGGACAGATGGACAGTGGTCATAAATGAGCTAGTAACAACACCTGAAACTCGGCCAATAGCAAACTCCATGTCCGAGAATTGTATCCATGAAAAATGCATAATTTACCAGTTCTATAATAAAATGATATTACACTATATATATATATATATATATATATATATATACACTGCTCAAAAAAATTTAAGGAACACTTTGAAACCACATCAGATCTCAATGGGGGAAAAAATCATGCTGGATATCTATACTGATATGGACTGGGTAATGAGTGAGGAACGAAAGGATGCCACATCGTTTGATGGAAATGAAAATGATCAACCTACAGAGGGCTGAATTCAAAGACACCCCGAAAATCAAAGTGAAAAGATGATGCGGCAGGCTAGTCCATTTTGCTGAAATTCCATTGCAGCAAGTCAAAATGGTACTCAGTACTGTGTATTGCCCCCACGTGCTTGTATGCATGCCTGACAATGTCGGGGCATGTTCCTAATGAGACGACGGTGTCCTGGGGTATCTCCTCCCAGATCTGGAACAGGGCATCACTGAGCTCCTAGACAGTCTGAGGTGCAACCTGGCGGCGTCGGATGGACCGAAACATGTCCCAGAGGTGTTCCATTGGATTTAGGTCAGGCGAGCGTGGGGGCCAGTCAATGGTATCAATTCCTTCATCCTCCAGGAACTGCCTGCATACTTTCGCCACATGAGGCCGGGCATTGTCGTGCACCAGGAGGAACCCAGGGCCCACTGCACCAGCGTAGGGGCTGACAATGGGTCCAAGGATTTCATCCCGATACCTAATGGCAGTCAGGGTGCCGTTGTCTAGCCTGTAGAGGTCTGTGCGTCCCTCCATGGATATGCCTCCCCAGACCATCACGGACCCACCACCAAACCGGTCATGCTGAACGATGTTACAGGCAGCGTAACGTTCTCCACAGCTTCTCCAGACTCTTTCACGTCTGTCACATGCTCAGAGTGAACCTGCCCTCATCTGTGAAAAGCACAGGGTGCCAGTGGCGGACCTGCCAAATCTAGTGTTCTATGGCAAATGCCAATCGAGCTCCACGGTGCCGGGCAGTGAGCACAGGGCCCACTAGAGGACGTCGGGTCCTCAGGCCACCCTCATGAAGTCTGTTTCTGATTGTTTGGTCAGAGACATTCACACCAGTGGCCTGCAGGCGGTCATTTTGTAGGGCTCATCCTGTTCCTCCATGCATAAAGGAGCAGATACCGGTCCTGCTGATGGGTTAAGGACCTTCTACGGCCCTGTCCAGCTCTCCTAGAGTAACTGCCGGTCTCCTGGAATCTCCTCCATACTCTTGAGACTGTGCTGGGAGACACAGCAAACCTTCTGGCAATGGCACGTATTGATGTGCCATCCTGGAGGAGTTGGACTGCCTGTGCAGCCTCTGTGGGGTCCAGGTATCGCCTCATGCTACCAGTAGTGACACTGACCCTAGCCAAATGCAAAACTAGTGAAAAACAGTCAGAAAAGATGAGGAGAGAAACAATTTCAGTGACCTCTACCTGGAAAACCATTCCGGTTTTGGGGGTCATCTCATTGTTGCCCCTCTAGTGCACCTGTTGTCAATTTCATTAACACCAAAGCAGCTGAAACTGATTAACAACCCCCTCTGCTACTTAACTGACCAGATCAATAGCCCAGAAGATTAATTGACTTCATGCAATACTCTGATTAAAAAGTGTTCCTTTAATTTTTTTGAGCAGTGTATATATATATATATATACAGTGGGGCCAAAAAGTATTTAGTCAGCCACTGATTGTGCAAGTTCTCCTACTTAGAAAGATGAGAGAGGTCTGTCATTTTCATCATAGGTCCAGGAAATCACATTGTAGGATTTTTAAAGAATTTATTTGTAAATGATGGTGGAAAATAAGTATTTGGTCAATAACAAAAGTTCAACTCAATACTTTGTAACATAACCTGTGTTGGCAATGACAGAGGTCAAACGTTTCCTGTAAGTCTTCACCAGGTTTGCACACACTGTAGCTGGTATTTTGGCTCATTCCTCCATGCAGATCTCCTCTAGAGCAGTCATGTTTTGGGCCTGTGGCTGGGCAACACGGACTTTCAACTCCCTCCACAAATTTTCTATGGGGTTGAGGTCTGGAGACAGGCTAGGCCACTCCAGGACCTTGAAATGCTTTTTACGGAGCCACTCCTTCGTTGCCCGAGCGGTGTGTTTGGGATCATTGTCATGCTGGAAGACCCAGCCACGTTCCATCTTCAATGCTCTCACTGATGGAAGGAGGTTTTGGCTTAAAATGTCACGATACATGGCCCCGTTCATTCTTCCCTTAACACGGATCAGTCGTCCTGTCCCCTTTGCAGTAAAACAGCCCCAAAGCATGATGTTTCCACCCCCATGCTTCACAGTAGGTATGGTGTTCTTGGGATGCAACTCAGCATTCTTCTTCCTCCAAACACGACGAGTTGAGTTTTTACCAAAAAGTTCTATTTTGGTTTCATCTGACCACATGATATTCTCCCAATCCTCTTCTGGATCATCCATATGCTCTCTGGCAAACTTCAGACGGGCCTGGACATGTACTGGCTTAAGCAGGGGGACACGCCTGGCACTGCAGGATTTGAGTCCCTCTCGGCGTAGTGCGTTACTGATGGTAGCCTTTGTTACTTTGGTCCCAGCTCTCTGCAGGTCATTCATCAGGTCCCTCCGTGTAGTTCTGGGATTTTTGCTCACCGTTCTCATGATCATTTTGACCCCACGGGATGAGATCTTACGTGGGGCCCCAGATCGAGGGAGAGTATCAATGGTCTTGTATGTCTTCCATTTTCTTACAATTGCTCCCACAGTTGATCTATTCACACCAACCTGCTTGCCTATTGCAGATTCACTCTTCCCAGCCTGGTGCAGGTCTACAATTTTCTTCCTGGTGTCCTTCGACAGCTCTTTGGTCTTGGCCACAGTTGAGTTTGGAGTCTGACTGTTTGAGGCTGTGGACAGGTGTCTTTTATACAGATGACGAGGTCAAACAGGTTCCATTAATACAGGTAACGAGTGGAGGACAGAAGAGCTTCTTAAAGAAGAAGTTACAGGTCTGTGAGAGCCAGAAATCTTGCTTGTTTGTGGGTGACCAAATACTTATTTTCCACCATCATTTACAAATAAATTCTTTAAAAATCCTACAATGTGATTTCCTGGATTTTTTTTCTCATTTTTGTCTCTCATAGTTGAAGTGTACCTATGATGAAAATGACAGACCTCTCATCTTTCTAAGTAGGAGAACTTGCACAATCAGTGGCTGACTAAATACTTTTTGGCCCCACTGTATATATTGTATATATATATACAATATATAAATATTGTATATACTGTATATATTACATTTTAATCAACCCTGCACAACCAGACATCCAGCATGTGTATTTCTGAATTCATTCCTAAATACGTATGAGGGACAACTAATCCTCTGTTGGAGAGGATTGTACTCTTTGGAAGGCCTCCATGAGACCCAGGCACCCCAGCAAGCGGACAGTGCATCGCGTCGCCTCCGCTTCCCTTCCACATCCCCTCTCCTGCTGGGCAAAATGTGGGCTTCCCTCTCCTGCTACACTGGAGGCTTATGGGAAGGTAGCCCCTCCATTCTGACTGACTGCGATCTACAGGAGTCCTTGACCTGCTTTTGTACCTATGATGAAAATGACAGACCTCTCTCATCTTTCTAAGTAGGAGAACTTGCACAATCAGTGGCTGACTAAATACTTTTTGGCCCCACTGTATGTATATATATTTCTGGAGGTTTTAATCAAGGTTGACCTATGGCAAAGGAATCAGAGAGTGAGACAGTGGCATCACAACAAACCTCTAAAAAAGTGCTTATTGTCGAAGCTTTACCCTCATTGGTTCCTTTTCTTATTATTCTGAGTGCAGGAAAACTGGAGGCCTACTTTCCCACCCAGCACATCACGTGAGACAGCCACATTTTGTCAAAGTAATGGTTGGAGGACATGCAATATTTGGTTAGAAATTGCTGCGTTGCTTCATTAGGCCAGACAGATAGGGATCCCCCTATATCATATTAACATGAAACGCTGTTGTCTCTTAATGGGTGTTACCTCGTTGCCGTCCCCCATTCTTTCATGTTGAGTTCCATGAGTCCGTCGACACGTGTATTGTACTCACCTCGGAAAAAGATTGAGAGAGAAACAAAGAGAACAAACTGCCAGGCCCTTAGCCAAATACATTTTGCATTTGTTAAATAAAATAATTGTGATCACAAACACTGTTGAATTCTTATTGTCATTGAGTGCTTGTAGCAAGGGTGGCCATCTGGTAAATTATCAGTTGCACTTTCTAACCTTGAAGGAGTTCTTAAACATTTTTCAATATCCAATCAACACACTGGTTGATATACTGTGTGGATGCATGTGTGTGTGTGTGTGTGTGTGTGTGTGTGAATGTTTGCTTGTGTATGCAGTTTCTTTTTGCCTTTTAAGACCTTGACCTTGCAGATAGTCATTATAAAAACTGTGATTAGGAGGTCGAACACAAACCATTGAGGTTATATTATATCTGTTATACTCCTTTCAATGGAAATCCCCTTAAGCTAAGGTGGGACACTGGTTATTGAAAAGAATAAAACAACCGTAAAATGCGAGTACATGTTGAACCTCAAAGTGTGCATGCAACAAAGAAACAAACACACACACACATACACACGCACACACTATGGGTGAGTGAGTGAGTGAGTGAGTGAGTGAGAGTTTAGTTGTTTTTATGTGGGCTAATTCTCAGTCCTGAGGATTTTCCCCCAAGCAGCAGGAATCCCAGTCATTGATCCGTTCATCTTTTTTACAGTGTTTTTTTCTATCCTTCATTCTGTAAACGTAACGCTTTTAAAGGGAACGAATGCTTCATAGCCTCCAGTGTTGACTGCTCCTCCCCACAGCACCATGCACACCTTGTCAGATAGTATACTGAAGAAAAGGTGAGAAAGAGAAAGAGAGAGCAGTCCCCAGAGAAAGAGATATGTGTGCTCCCCTAGACAACAAAGACGGATGCACACACTTATTGTGCACGGTTGTTGCTCATTAAACTCAGACCCCCTTTCCTGTTCCCCTTTCACCTTCACTGAATCTATTCCCTCTTTTCTCTCCCCTCTTTCTTTTTTCCCCGGCTCTCTCGCTTCAAAGACAGTCTGGAATTACAGCCAGTTAAGGAGGCCTCACAACACATACATAATGAATGAAGGCCTGGTTTAATGACTCACTTTTCCTGCAGGTTCCGGCCCTGCACCACCACCCACCCCCTCTCACGCTGCCCCTTCATGCCCAGGCACAGGTCTCCATACAGGGCTAATGATGTCACCCTTGGCCCCCGGAGCCCATTGAAAAATTCTATTCACTGTTAGCTTTAATTATACACATGACAAATACCGCCACCGGGTCATTGCACGCAGGTTAGATTGGTACGCTCCTGCTTTGAGGTTAGCTGGCCCCTGAAACCGATGTTGTCGATAATAGGTTGCATGGACAAAGAGAGAAACAGAGCAAAGCAGAAAGAAATAAGAACGACAACGTCAAAGGGAACGAGAGCGGTTGACCGAGAATAAACCGTTCAGAGAAGAGGGGACAAGGGAAGTGGAGCTATGGTGGTGGTTGGAGGTGACGTGTACCACTGTAACGGCAGAGGACAGCCATCTCCTGTATGTAGAGGACATCCACACCAGTGACCAGCTAGCAGGGTTAGCATCCGATGACTGATAGGCCACCGCCGTGACAAAGGATCTGACAGGAGTCCTCTAATGTAGCCTCGAGGGGCACTGTGCTGTCACGCTGGCTCTGAAAATGACAAATAAAATAGAATGCAGTGTAAGACATAAAACCCAGTGTACACTGGGTACTGTGTTTTTTTTTTATTATTTCTTACAAATAATAATAGGCAGTTTTTGTTGTAACCTGCCATAGCAATCATACCCCATTGTGCTACAATTCACTGTTACATATTTGTTCTTGGCCACACTCAACATGGATTTGCCATCAGGCATGATACAGGGATAGTACTATAATGACATAATTAGAGGCCTACGATGGCACAGGTGCTGTGAAAATGAGATTGCACAGCTGGTTATTTGAGACGTCCCCTTGAAGAAGCTCCTGTTGAAGTGGGGCCCCATCAGAGAAATGCTGCTGATCTGATTGGACAGGTGAATAAGATCTTCATTAACATAGAGACAATGCTGTCAGTCATACTGGCATTGTTTTTCAAATATTTACATGGACTTGCACTCAGACACTTGTTGGACATGCTTTTATGTCATGGACCGTCTGGTGGTATGCGAGTGGACTCATCATCATTTCTAAATACTAGGATTATAACTACAGCAAAAGCCATTTTCACTGGCTACAGCTCTTGCCTTGACTGCGGATAGCAGATCATTTTTTCACAACCAACTCAAAACATACTTCTTAGCATGGTTTACAGGTAAATATGTTTTAACCTCATTGTTCTAAGGAGTTTCCCCTTTTCCACTGAACATCTTATTTTTCATGTTCAGTGTAAAGTAAACCTTAGTTTAAGCATGTTATTATTTGGTAAAGCATCTTGTGGTAAAGTCATATGTATAAAAGGTGCGATACAAACAAGCTTTGATTGACTGACAGAATTCACATTATCTCCCCTTTTTCTTTGAAGTTTCATGTCAGTAATTGAACCTTTTTTACAGGACAAAGCCTTGGTGGGAGATGGTGCATGCAAAGCATTGTGTTTTCTCATCAAAGCCTAATTGAATACATTCTACCTTTTCAAAAAACATGGTATGTTTTCCATTCCCAATGAATCAGTGGCCGATTCAATTAACAACAACCCAAAGAATGGGTGCCGTCACACACCAATCTCGCTATACCGGTTTGTTCACACACCTGGAATGTAATTGATGCGGACAAATTCACCATGGATGCTTTTTCATTACCTTTCTTCTCCTGTGATGACAAATAAGGTGGTCAGGTGTGGACTCCGACCCCCAGAGCCTATAGCCTTTGAACACACAACATGATTGGCCCAGAACACACAGGCACCTCCCTGAGGATCTCGTCATGGAGGAAATGAGAGCAGCCAAATCACTTTGTCTCGTCCTTGGGCCTGGAACCGGTGCTCTGTAGTGAAGCTTGCAGGGCCGTTGATCATTGCTTGATCAAAGGTCCACTAAGATCCATGTGGGAACACACACGGCAGCCAATGTCAATTTGCCAGCCTCAACCAAGGACTTTGAAACAATGGCTCTCCTAGGGGACATTATTGATGGAGGATGAGTAAAACTGATGATCCATCACCACAGGCACTACAAAACAGTATCCCAATACTATTATTATTTCACCTCGTTGAAAATGCCAAGTGGTATTCCTCATTACCTTCAGCTCCTGCTAACTGAACATCTGTGGTATGGGTATGGGTGGATATGATATACACAAACATGTGCATTGGTTTCATGTTAAGGAAATATTCAGTATTTCCTCAAAACATGAGAAGGCCTCAAGATACAGTAGATGCACACTCACTTGGACAAGATCCTTTGATATTGGTGTACTTTTGAGTGCTTGACGTGACGTTGTACAGGTTTCCTCATAGTCACACACCAAAGTTGTTAAATTGGTTCAAATCTAAGGCAGGCTCCTAAGAAGGAAAAATAACCCTCACAGATAAATGTAACCCTAATTGATTAGACAACCTACCCACGTAAATCCTTCACCGGGCTCTACACGCACACAATCCTTGGGTTAGGGACTGTATTAAAAGACAGGCTGGGTCTTGGCAGACTGAGGGGGTGATTTACTAACGTGTTAGCGCCCGTTTTTGGCTTAATTTTGCCCCTCTAGCGCAGAATGGCAAGTTGCGCTTTTCCTACTCATGCATGTGCATGGGTGGGTCGAGGGAAAAGTGTGAGTTTTGCGCAAAAGCATGGGAGGAAATGCGCAAGGAGAGACTAATCACATATTCAGCTGTATGTACTAAAACTGCAGGGGAGGGCGCACGTCTGGTTTACGTTTCATTTTCCTGCCTCGTCAAACCAAGTCCCACCTCTGACAGGGTGAGCCAATAATAGTTTAGGATAATGAGGTGGCACCTGGGGAGGCCAATCAGATTCCAGGGGTGGCCCGTGCCACCCCAGCCCACGCCCAGGGCACGTCCCGCTGCCGTTTGCTTGAATACGGAAACTTCCAGAAAGAATGTCAGCGAGATGTGCTGAGAGGAATTTCACCACAGGAATTACACATTTCAATTGAGTGAACAATGAGTCATCAAGCGTTACATCAAATAACACATAGCCAATTATATGCCAACAGGCAGACTGTACTTAAGAGCACAAATAATAACTATCGTATCATTGGTTACTATACATATGAAATTAAAGAGTGCGAACGAGAAGTGATTCAAAGTAGACATGTAGGCATATCTGTTTCATGATCCCCAAACGTATGAATTCTTTTTCTGAGTTGGCTGTTCCATGATAGACAAAGGCAGGCCCATTCCATTGCTCTTTCAAACTGGGCGCCGCAAATAACGATAAGAGGGCGGTACCATGCACTGATCAACCGCAAGTTTGGTAAATCGGACGTAAAATGAAAAGGCACGGCGTGCACTTTCTGCGTCCCGGCCAAGTCGCTGTTTGCGCTGTGCTCTCCAACGTACGTCCACCGCCCCCTGAGTGTGGAGGTTGAAGGGACAGATTAGAGGACAGTAACTGTTTCCTGGTGGATGGCAATTATGGAAGTAATTGTAGGCCTAGTTTGGCGTCAGCACCCGCCCGACTTTGCATGTACAGTGGCTTTAAATAATGGACCGTTTTGAAATGCAAACCTGTCACAGCATTCTAGTTTTCTCCTGGACATGCAGGGAATACTTGCCAGAAGTTTGGCGCTTCCCTTCATAAGAGCACGTTGAGGTTTATTTTAGGCAAAGCTGTCTTGCATGGGCTGATAGGATGATGGCCATGAATAAACACGTTTTCCAAGGGGTGTCGGAGTACTCGACCCCACTTTATTTTTGTTGCTGAGGCACCACAGGACCTTCTTTAATTTCACCCGCTTTCAAATCCCATCAAGATCAAATGAGGCACCAAAGACAATAAAAAATGAGAGAGCGAAACAAAGACATCTTATTCTATCCAGGAAACATGACGTCTCCCTCCACTGAAATGCTCCAGCGCGCGACACAGTGGGAGGGGAGGACACGGGGTTACCAGAGGGGGAGCGCGGCTTCTCGTTTTCCCTCCCTCTTTCATCCGCCCCTCTCCTTCTTTTCCCTTTCTGTCTTGTTTTGGCTAATCTTCACAGAGCTCGTGGTGGCAGGGGATTTGGGGCTGGGCCTTTGCCTGGGGGTGATGAGACCCCAGAAGGGGGGCCATGGCCAGAACGCACCCCGTAGCACCTCTCACCTCCCTTGAAGGATGGATCCGCCACTCACTTCCTGAGTGCTCCCAAAATAAGTCCCCCTGCCTGTTTCCTGTGCATAATTGTCCCCAGCTGTAACACTGGGGATAAATAGGGCCGTGGGGACACGAGATTTGTAATTTCAGAGTATAAGTAAAAAGGAGGAAAATTGGTAGCAGGCCACCGAAATTAGCATTCTTTTGGCTTATGAAGACATTAAACATTAAATAGCTGCAAAGTCCCTAAGTATCATGATCTGAGGAAGGGTTGGGGGTAGGAAGGGGTGAGAGGGGTGAGCCTTGGGTAGGAGGGCAGATCAGAGCTCCCAGCTCCCTTTGTCTAGGATCTGAGCGTCTCAGACGGCTGGTTTTCCTTAGACTCCCCCCTGCTGCTTTCGCCCAGGAGATGCCAGGCACATCTATTATTGATGCATGTTTAGATGGAGCTGGTCTGCTTCATTGGCTTCTCTTATCAGCTTTCATGTCTCTGTTAGGCTTCGGTATACCGGCAAGTATAAATACTAACACCCCAAGCCGCTTCACGTGGGTACGAACACAAACACAAACCGCACTACCCATGCATCATTAAGCCTAAGCATGCATGCAGACACATATGCAATAAAGATATGTACTATATATATATATATATATATATATATATATATATATATATATATATATATATATATATATATATATATATATATATATATATATATATATATAATGCATGAATACATGTAAATATTAATGCATGGCGTAAATATACATTTATTGAAAATGTAAAACACAGCAGGAAAGAGTGGACAACGTGCTCCAACAAGGTTAGTGAAACCCAATCTCACTCAAAGTTCAGCAGTAACTTCAGCAAACTTAGAGTGGATGAGGGTCAGTCCTGTTCCAAATGGTCCAACGGTTGGTCAAAAGCAGGTCAAGGACTCCTGTAGATCGCAGTCAGTCAGAATGGAGGGGCTACCTTCCCATAAGCCTCCAGTGTAGCAGGAGAGGGAAGCCCACATTTTGCCCAGCAGGAGAGGGGATGTGGAAGGGAAGCGGAGGCGACGCGATGCACTGTCCGCTTGCTGGGGTGCCTGGGTCTCATGGAGGCCTTCCAAAGAGTACAATCCTCTCCAACAGAGGATTAGTTGTCCCTCATACGTATTTAGGAATGAATTCAGAAATACACATGCTGGATGTCTGGTTGTGCAGGGTTGATTAAAATGTAATATATACAGTATATACAATATTTATATATTGTATATATATATACAATATATACAGTGGGGCCAAAAAGTATTTAGTCAGCCACTGATTGTGCAAGTTCTCCTACTTAGAAAGATGAGAGGTCTGTCATTTTCATCATAGGAACACTTCAACTATGAGAGACAAAAATGAGAAAAAAAATCCAGGAAATCACATTGTAGGATTTTTAAAGAATTTATTTGTAAATGATGGTGGAAAATAAGTATTTGGTCAATAACAAAAGTTCAACTCAGTACTTTGTAACATAACCTTTGATGGCAATGACAGAGGTCAAACGTTTCCTGTAAGTCTTCACCAGGTTTGCACACACTGTAGCTGGTATTTTGGCCCATTCCTCCATGCAGATCTCCTCTAGAGCAGTCATGTTTTGGGGCTGTCGCTGGGCAACACGGACTTTCAACTCCCTCCACAAATTTTCTATGGGGTTGAGGTCTGGAGACTGGCTGGGCCACTCCAGGACCTTGAAATGCTTTTTACGGAGCCACTCCTTCGTTGCCCGAGCGGTGTGTTTGGGATCATTGTCATGCTGGAAGACCCAGCCACGTTCCATCTTCAATGCTCTCACTGATGGAAGGAGGTTTGGCTTAAAATCTCACGATACATGGCCCCGTTCATTCTTCCCTTAACACGGATCAGTCGTCCTGATGATGATGTTTCCACCCCCATGCTTCACAGTAGGTATGGTGTTCTTGGGATGCAACTCAGCATTCTTCTTCCTCCAAACACGACGAGTTGAGTTTTTACCAAAAAGTTCTATTTTGGTTTCATCTGACCACATGATATTCTCCCAATCCTCTTCTGGATCATCCATATGCTCTCTGGCAAACTTCAGACGGGCCTTAAGCAGGGGGACACGCCTGGCACTGCAGGATTTGAGTCCCTCTCAGCGTAGTGTGTTACTGATGGTAGCCTTTGTTACTTTGGTCCCAGCTCTCTGCAGGTCATTCATCAGGTCCCTCCGTGTAGTTCTGGGATTTTTGCTCACCGTTCTCATGATCATTTTGACCCACGGGATGAGATCTTGCGTGGGGCCCCAGATCGAGGGAGATTATCAATGGTCTTGTATGTCTTCCATTTTCTTACAATTGCTCCCACAGTTGATCTATTCACACCAACCTGCTTGCCTATTGCAGATTCACTCTTCCCAGCCTGGTGCAGGTCTACAATTTTCTTCCTGGTGTCCTTCGACAGCTCTTTGGTCTTCTTGCTTGTTTGTGGGTGACCAAATACAAGAACTTGCACAATCAGTGGCTGACTAAATACTTTTTGGCCCCACTGTATACATATATGTGTGTGTGTGTGTGTGTGTGTGTGTGTGTGTGTGTGTGTGTGTGTGTGTGTGTGTATATACAGAATTAGATTTTCCCAAACTTATTTTGTCAAATTGTTCTACTTGAGATGTTTGCTGTTAAAGCTCCATCATAGGATCGTAGGATTCTCTCGGCTTCCCCCAAAGGTTGGAGAGTATAATTGACTTTCACACCACTGTCGTAAATACATATTGCACTTTGAGCCCCCTCATTACATGTAGACTCATCAGGTAGAGTAATATTACAGGATTTTACACAAATATGACTAGTTTGTTAAATGTTTTTGTGATATCTGACAGGAACACTAACATCTAAAAAGAGTAAAAACATTTTTGTTTTGTTTTGTTGAAATATTGCTTGCGTTTTCATCCCTGTTGTTTGCGAAGCGGTTGGATTTGGAGTATGTGTGTGATCGCATAAAATGTTCTTGGCGACATGACATAGACAAATATTCTATAAAACATACATTGGCCTGTGTAATTTATTACAAGCTAGCTGATATCTCAATCTTTCATAACTAACATTGGCTGTCGGATTGTCTTTTTTTTGCCGTGAGACAGATCACTACAGCTAACGTCAGGACTGCTGCCCGGTCACTCTCTCTTTTTCTCTTCCTTCTCCGACAACGTCTTCTTTGGTCTCTTCGCCGCCTCAGTTATGATCTGATCTACACTTTGAAAATACAGGGCTTGGATAGCTCCTTCCTATCGCCTACTTGGTGCTGCAAAGCATTTCTCAGTTCTCGGGAGATGTTTCGGGGGCACCATCCAGAGTTACACAGTGCTATTGCAGGCGACGCAGGGCCTCTGTGGCTATAACAGAGAAGCTATTATTCATAATACATTTTGGTAAACCATGAAAATGATTTTGAAGCTGATATTTTAAGGTAAAATAGTTAGATAACGTTGCTTTAATTAACAAATATAGACTCAGCAGTGTAATAACCTTTCAAGAGCTATTGAGAAAAGTCAGGTCTCTAAATGACTCTAAATGGATACGGCTCCATGAGCTCCGTTTTTAACGGATTGACAAAAGATAACTGATTGTCCCTAAAAATAACCTCATGCATTTTCTAAAGAGGTTGATTTCTCTTTCTCTGTCACTGCATGTCTCTCAAAAAATGAACAAATGTGTTTCTATTCAAGCAACCTGCTGAGTATGCTCCACCCATTTTAACTGTCTTTCCTTGCCATGGCCAGTGGCCTTCAAAACAAACATAAAGTGGCAAATATATAATAGACAAACTTTCAGTTTCCTGCTCTCTTCCTGTTATTTATGTAACAGAATGACTAGGACAAAGCTAAAGACAATGCCCGCCGAACCACAGAAAACCAGGCTTCTGGTTTGTGGTAAACTCAACCCGCCTCTTTCGCTCTCCCTCTCTCATCCTACATTAAAGTGAATATTTAGTTGAAACATGACCCAATGCTTCTCTCTCTCTCTCTCTCTCTCTCTCTCTCTCTCTCTCTCTCTCTCTCTCTCTCTCTCTCTCTCTCTCTCTCTCTCTCTCTCTCTCTCTCTCTCTCTCTCTCTCTCTCTCTCTCTCTCTCTCTCTCTCTCTCTCTCTCTCTCTCTCTCTCTCTCTCTCCTATTCCTCTATGCACTGGCCTGCTCATCAAGTGAGGTGCAAATCACATTTGCAGGCTCTTAGTCAGGCAAATCTCAGGCTCAGTGCTGATTCCCAGTTCCCACCTTTGGTGCACTTCTCTTTCAAATCACACTGTCAGCAAATTAGCACAGGGAGCGCATCCTTAGTGGTTTACGTGCACCAACCCACACATCCAATCATAAAGTGCTCTGATCTAGAAACCCTTCGGCCCTTTTCAGTGACTCCCAAAGTGTTCTTAATGCAATTGGCCCTGTTCGAAATGGTTCACACAAAACTCTGGTTTCAACACTTGATTCCCTCTCAAGGGAAAAGTTTTGCTTTACCAGTTCTAAGCTCCGATCCAAATAAGCTAAAATGAGCTGTTTACTTGGGCTTGCTTCGTGCATTTCCACCTTTCCGGTGGTCAATACACCTCCCACAGTATGGATCCAGCGTTCCTGACCATTTATCTGCAATAATCGGCCGGTGGCCCAATCGATTGCCTCCCGTCCAGCCTTCTCTTCAACGAGGCCAGCGACAAAAGCATCCTGGGAATCAAAAAGATGTTTTAGGTGGTGACGCTCACTGACTGCAGCCACAATGAAAAGATGTCTGCTGCCCTGTGTGGAAGGTAAAGGCCTCTATGTTGTGCCTCAACGTGCCTTACGTGGCCTCAGATAGAGAAAGGCTGCGTGAGTGGGATATGTTTTCTTACTTATTCTATCCTCTGCTCCAGCTGGGTCCAGATGGAAACGGTTTTCACTGTTTACGGCTTACACAGTTACCGCGCTGGTCTCTATTATCCACCATTAAGACCACTTTTTTTTGTTTGTTAGGGGTACATATTGATGGAGATGGATTGCTATTCATCTTACAAGCAGCATCATGTCAATATATCCACATTACTGTCAAATTCCACACAAGTAGTGTCCGCCAAATGGTATCCATTTATGGTTATTGTATATAATAATAATAATCATCGTAAGTGATTGCACTCGACATAGCGCTGTTTCTAGACAGCCAAAGCACTACATCTATACGTGCAAACTGACATAAGCCTATTTGTAGTACACGTTAAACAGTATGCCACCTCAGGGTCGATGATTCACCGTCGGATCATAGGAGCAAGTCTCAGAGCTCAGCATCGCACATCGTAAAGCCACTTTCTCTCTCTGTCCATTCTAATGACGGCTTCTCGCTGACCTGCTCTTGTCTCCCTAGTGTGACTCATCTTGTGTGACAAACACTCCGTTACACAGTGGCTGTATGGATGCAGTTAATAGGCTTACCAGCAATTCAGCTACTGCCTCCATTGTCGCGCGATTATCAAAACAGGATTAGAGCGTGATTGCGGTCAGTGTTGCCTTCTTTAATCTGCATGTGATGACCAGATTAGAAATCAATTCAAATCTCATCCGTTTTTAGGACTGGGGGGAATAAATGGAAGTATACAATTAGCATTATACTGTCAGTACAACAGTCCGAGCTCTATTGGATTATGTTTACTGCCGGACTAAAGAAAGTGGGCTGAGAGACCGTGTTCAATGTGCTTTTGTCAACCAGTGAGTACCCACTATTGTCTCACTGGCGCTGCACCAAGCTCTCCACCCCCACTCAAATTTGTTGGCCACAATAATTCGAATTGCATCAGATTGTCCAGCTGAGTTCACCCACTGGTATAACATACGCCTGATGTCGTTATATGATGTGGCATGAATCCGTCCAACACAGAGCCTAGAAACAAGCAGTGGCCACAACGCAATCCATCCTCGCAGAAACTATTTTTGTTTTCACCTCCGCATGCAGGGTTCATAATAACTGTCAAGTCCAAGCTATTTAATCTCTCTTACCGGTGATCAATATGGCTGCCCTGCGCTCTGGTGCGCAATTAAGACGTTTGAGCTCTTACAGTAGAAAGTATGGTTGCCTGTGGGAGGCATAAACATGGTTGTCGCTGGGCTTCCTGGAGCCAGCTGCTGCCGCTCTGCCCCAGAAAATAAGAGTCCAGGCAGAGTTACGTAAGCTGCCGTGCGCGAGAGACGACGGTTCCCCGCCACAGGACCTAATGTGACATCCGCGACATGGCTTAAAGTCAAATCCAGACGCTCCAGCCACACACGGTGACATGTGAGTCACAGTGAGGCTTCCATCCCCATCACACATTGCTGGGCGAGGTTTCCCCGCTGACGCAGAAGCCATGAGTGTATAGGGAGCGATGTGTTTGCGCTGCCAGCGACCGCGGGTCTGGAGTGGCTCTGGGCCTCCCCCTACATAGTAACAGTTATTGTGTGCAGGGGCACACAGCACAGCTGAGGCCGGAGCCGGGAGCCGGCCTAAGTAGTGGAAGCAGCCTGCGAGGGACTGAAGAGGGGCCTCGCCAAATGGGAAGGGACAGCTGGGGCCGAGGCAAGAGGCGCACCCTCCTCGCCACGGACGGAGGCCAGCAAAACAATTGATTCACCGACACCGAAGAAAGGTGAGACAGGACAGGTGGCATTTTACCTCAAAGGTCACTCGCAGTGTCATCACCTATGATCCATGCGGTTTTACGGGAAATGTCACGAAACAATGGCGGCCATCATATTGCCGCCAGGGGCTTGAATGCGCCCCGACGAGAATGGACCACCGAGCTTGCGACCGCTGCCGCTAGGACCACGGGGGGATGACGACGAGTTAGTGCACCTTTGACCAAATAATTAGTGTACGTTCGATTTAAACCTGACATCAGGCAAACGTCTATTATCCGTTTGTTAGCTGTCAAACATCCATCCCATAGGAGCTCCTTGTGTACAGTCACATGTTACCCTTTTCCCTTACACTAAGCAGTTCATGACTTGCATTTGTGGTTGCGTAATCACAATACAGTATGCACTTGGCTCTCATTTTCATAGCCCTCTTAATCATGCATGCAATTAAGCTATAATTAGCACACAAGGAGGCACCACACCCATGGGAAAGGGAGTTTTAATGTTGCATTTGATTATGTGGTATTGTGTGTGGTCACTGGGTAGTATGCCGTAAATGTGTATCTGAGGATCGGTACCCACAAAACGAACTCCAATTGCACCACTATGCAACGTGGCAATATGGTGATAAAAAGCGGACTACGAAATGATATGCTCATTCGTCTTGCCATTTTAAGTCAAGTGTATAAATACATCACTGGACGGCATACAGGTATTTGTAGTCCCAGTGTTGCTTCTCTGCACGCCTTATTTCCCACTCAACAGGAGCTCTATTTGGTGGCATTGTGAAGCGAATGACATTGCAGGCTCATTTGGTTTTATGTGCTGCTTTTACGGAGTATCTTTCTCATGTGATGAGGCCTGGGGCTTACTGTGGCGACATGGCTCATCATGAAAGTAGTGGAGTGACGCGCCATTCATTGGGCTGTCTGCTAATGGACCCGTTCAAAGACACTTACCAAGGGGCTCCATTTGGCTGCATGTACACCGAGGGTTAGCTTTGTAATCATTTGGCCTGGCGCATCTGATTTCAGGCAGGAACTTGCGGGGTGCATTACAAACATTGAGGGTCCTGCATACTGCTGTATGCTGTATAACATCATCGGGAGGACGAAGAGAAACCTTTACTGTGGTGTCGGATATAAAAAAAAATATATATATATTGTGGACTTTAATAGACGGTAATGTCTATGTTAAAGTGAGTTGTGTTTGCCACATGTCCGTAGTCTGTATGTGTGTGTGAGTGTGTGTGTGTGTCTGTGTGTGTGTGTGTGTGTGTGTGTGTGTGTGTGTGTGTGTGTGTGTGTGTGTGAGAGAAAGAGAGAGAGAGAGAGAGTGAGAGAGAGTATAGGTTGAGAGAGAGAGAGAGAGAGAGAGAGAGAGAGAGAGAGAGAGAGAGAGAGAGAGAGTATAGGTTGGTGAGAGAGAGAGAGTATAGGTTGATGAGAGAGAGTTGGAGGAAAACATGTGAGCTAGAGAGTAAGTGAGCTAGCGATAATATGTACAAACCATGTGGCATCCTTTAATCGTAGCCTTTATGAAACACTTTCATGGAGACTCAAACGCTAGTAGCAACGAACAAGGAGTGGGATTTAAACATGTTTATACTTGTCTCACATGTGACCGATTGTTATCTAATGAACACAACATTTCGGCGTTTTGTATTTAACTAGATTCAGTGTACAAAGTGTATACCCCCCCCCCCTTTTGAAGCACGCCCCTGACTCTCAAAAAACTGAGATCAAGATTCCCGTTGATAGCCACATCTATGAAGGATGTGTTGGTTTCTGTCTCTCCTCTCACATGCTCATGCAAACCTAAGGAGACAATCCTCCAGACGAACAGATTAGCTCCCTCAAAGCTCATATCTCATTAGAGCTATTGTTTATATCTCACACTGTTTTTGTTTCCATTTCTTTTTAATACGCTCCACTAGCCTTTCAGGAGTGTAATGCTTCCAGATATCTGCGCAGAGGATAAATTATTGAAATATACATCAATTTGTGTTCACTAATTTCATAGTTTACTGATTAGGTTAGTCTGACTTTTAAAGGAATGAAGGCGCACAACAACACAACAGCAATATGTTTGAAGCAGTTCATCACTTTGTAACCAAGCTTCATTATCTGTATAAACTAGATTCATGTTAAAGTAACAGCTGAATGTATAGTAATGGCTTATTGCTTTGGTAGGAATTTTAGGTTATTGTGTTTCTTTAAACAGGTTTTTGGAGGTGTGATATGATATTGCATCCAAGCATGTCATTAGTAATACATACAAATCTAGAATCAAAGTGGCAGTAAAGTAGCTTTATATTTTTTAGCAATATGTAAAACCCATAAGTTACGAGAAAAAAGGTGCCAATATGTATTGTGTTCTGATCCAAACAAGTCTTTCATATTTGTATTATATTTTTCCTTATATCCCTCTGCAGTCTACAGTGTTTCTGAATTATGTTTTGTTTTATTCAGAGGGAATCCCTGCGTGCTTATAAAGATAAAATAATACCTTTTCAATATTTTATGACATGGAAATAATTTGGGGTATGTCTCTCAAAAGACACGTTTAGTTACTTTGTGAAAAACTGAAGTAGATGGTTGGAAGATAAAGTCCAGCTACCAGCTGCTTATAGCCATGTATAGCCTAGAAAGGGGGGGGGGGGGGCCTAAGGTGTTCATAGCCATATATAGCCTAACATTGGGGGGGGGGGGGGGTAAGGTGTTCATAGCCATATATAGCCTAACATTGGGGGGGGGGGGGGGGTAAGGTGTTCATAGCCATGTATAGACTAGGACAGGGGGGGGGGGGGGGGGGGGTAAGATGTTCATAGCCATGTATAGACTAGGACAGGGGGGGGGGGGGGGTGGTAAGATGTTTATAGAAATTGTATAGACTAGGACAGGGGGGGTAAGGTGTTCATAGCCCTGTATAGACTAGGACAGGGGGGGTAAGGTGTTCATAGCCCTGTATAGACTAGGACAGGGGGGGGGGGGGGTAAGATGTTCATAGCCATGTATAGACTAGGACGGGGGGGGGGGGGTGGTAAGATGTTTATAGAAATTGTATAGACTAGGACAGGGGGGGTAAGGTGTTCATAGCCCTGTATAGACTAGGACAGGGGGGGTAAGGTGTTCATAGCCCTGTATAGACTAGGACGGGGGGGTAAGGTGTTCATAGCCCTGTATAGACTAGGACAGGGGGGGGGGGGGATCTCTTTAAAATACGGATCACCGTCGCCTCGTCCTTGATGGCTTGCAGTCCAATAGTTTATTATTCCTCTGTTCAGAACCACAGGCTACGGGAGGGAAAGAAACCACTGACTGCAATTTTAAAACAAGGCATGATCAAAATCAGCCCTTGATTTCATGAAAAAGATTTATCGATACTGCTGTTTTCTTATCCTGCTTACATGCATGTGTGGTAGGTATTGTTGTGTGTATGTGAGGATAGGAAAGCAAAGTTAGAGGCAGGGAATGAGCAGGAGATTTAAAAAACCTCAAAGACAAATGGAGTGTGAGTCATTGGAGAGAAACGTGAGGGAGTAATGAACAGGATGCCATCCAGAGCCTGTTAATGATATTCTCCAGCTTTGCTTGTTTAGCCTTTTTGTTAAGGTTCTGTTGACTGATGCTGACCTTTAAAGCTGGTGGCAAACAACTCTTCACACAGAATTACATATGCACACAATTATCACACGCATTGCCTTTGCACACGCACGCACACATGCACGCACGCACACACACACACACACACACACACACACACCAACACTCACTGCTCCTTTGCATGCACACATCCTAGTCACTGCAGAGCACGCTCGCCAGGGGGGACTCACATAATTGTATTAATTGTTAACATAATGATGCATTTATGTTTAATGTGAACCTTCTGGTAATTACCAGGGAAGTACCTTACGGCTTCAAAATCAGGCCTCCTTCTCCCTCCTCCAGAGTTTGTGACTACCATTCCCTTCTTTTTGTTTTCCTGCTGTTCCAGGAACAGCTTCAAAGACGTTCGGCATTTTGTCTCTGACAAGTTCTCTTACAGGTGCTCTATGGTAACACATGAATCTGTCACTGCTTACTGGAATTTGGGAAATCTTAGAGTAGCATTTGAATTGGGATCCTGGGAGGTGTCCTAAAGTAGAAGGAAAATGCAGACGCGTTTTTAAAAATGATATTCTTTAAGAGCGTATGTCTCTTGAGTTTTATGGAAAACTGTGGGAAAATCACTTGAGAAATCATGCCATGAATAATGAACGATGAACATCAACAGTCAAGTTTAATGTCTGTTCTGGTGCACGCTGGCCTAATTCTCTCGGCATATTACTGAGGGGGTCAGCAGAATTCAGCATGGGAACGCTTTCATGATGAAAATAGCCTAATTAAACAGAGTTATGGCATCATTTTTTTATAGATCACATTGTCCCCACACATATTGACTCGATTCACTTTTGCCCCGGAGCTGTCGCCGTGGCAACAATAAGGGCTCCCGCAGCATGTTAGACATTATTGCTGTTATTGATGACACATCGATCTTGCGCAGAGGCCTCAGTAATCAAGCTGGACTCCTCTTGGGAGTTGGGGGATCAAGGCTAAATCATGACTCCCTTGGCAAAATGGCTGGTAACACAAGGACAAGGATGTATGTGTGTATGTGTCGTGTGTATGGAAAACTAAGAACAAATAGCATGTTAATGAGTGCTTAAATAGGGACAAGGCTAATGTAATTGTAATTATAAACATATTTAAAACAGGCATTATGTATGTGGTTGTGCTTTGTACAAAAGGCCTGATGTCCCTATTCTTACCCGATGCATACTTCTCCTTGTATTGGTTTTCACTCGCACATAACCAGACTAAATCGATCGTCAAGGCTACAGACATTAAAATACTTGCGTCAGCATTTGACCACAGTATCGGCATTCTCGATGACATTTTCAGTCGTGGTATACCATGGCATATTGCATATGATAGATTCTCAAACTGTATTGATTTGGAACTGAGCTATTCGCATGGATGTATTTCAACAGCCACAACATGGCTGTCTTATGTTTGTGGTGAACCTGCACAGACAAATCTGAGAGATGGAAAGGGAGGGGCCCGTTAAAGATCTGTTGTTGCCTTAAGTCTGGTCTCTACAAATTGATGTGCTGATGTGTTACATCTTAAAATGGGACATTCAGTCCAAAAAGCAGAGGCTTTTTACTCACAACCCAATTCCCAATAAAGTAATATAAAATATTGAACATGCACCATAAAGTTAACATATTACAGCTCACATGTATTCCTGGCTGACCTTGTTTTTCAGCCAGTCAATGAATATAAAGTGTTAATCTTCATTATACATACTATATGACCTTTTACAAATGTAACATCCCATAGTAGCAGGTGATTAATACCATGGGGGTAATTGCTTGTTCATTGGATTGACTATTGACTGAAGTGATGAGAATGGACTGGGACAAGCAGAGGGAGGGAAAATGGAAGTGCATCTCATATTGATAAACCTGTGGCGGGGCAGACAATTGCCACCTGACTGAACTCATTTATCATCCTTATTGGTGTTCATTTGAGAAGGAGATCTCCTCCTCCCAGGGAAAATCAACTTGGGCCTGTGCGTTTAAAACGGAAGCCATCTTTTTCCCCAGGTAAAGATGCATTTTATGTGCTATAATACTTTACAGCTTCAGGAAGTGTTTCAGCTGGGGCTGCAGGTATCAGGTTACTGAGGCTGAGCCTTGCACAATAAAATACGGTTGTTTTTACATGCTCTGCTCTCTACAGCGGGACATTGTTTATCACGATGGTGCAAGAAATATGTATTGGCTTTTTTGGGGGGGGTCGCCACAGCGTTGAATTTATGAGTAATTTCAAACCTAAAATCATATTTTCCGGTTGTGTTGTGAACAAAGCGTAGGCTAATATGCTCCGCTCTGGTTCCCCCCGTTTCCCGCTGACTGAGAGTGAAAGCTGCATTAGACTGAAAATCGATGTGTCGTCCAATGATATGCTTTTAAAGCCGCGTAGCAGGAGGCCTATAGTCCCACTTCGCTTCAGACTGATCAGGCTCACATATCAGATTGAATATATCTGGCCAAGTGTGCTTGATCCAAGCTGGACTGACTGGCAACAAAGATATGTTGGAAGAAAACCTGGGCAGAAGATCTGTCTCTCTCCTGGTCGCCTTTAATCACTACTTAGTTAAACGATGAAGAAAAAACAGAGCAGGAAAATCAAAGTCTAACTCCCCTTGAATACATAAAAAGAAAAAGGGGACAAGAGGTGTGAGGATTGTAGCGATAGCATGTGGGTGGAGGGGGCTTTTAGCTTTAAAGGCTACAACATTGTATTGGCATTACACCAAAAAGCTGCAGTCCATAGCAGATAGGAGTAGCAGAATGAACCTACATTCTTTTCTACTCTTTCTGGAAATGAGGTGTTCTAAGACTGATGCATAAACAGAGAGGGAATACAGTTTCACAGCCAAGATGGTTTTCTTTTTTTCTTTTCTCAAACTCCCCCAAACAATTACATTTTCATCTCTCAGAATGTAGCCGGCCAACTGGGGTCTATGTTTTCCAGAAGTACTTTCATGTATTAAAAGTGCTTCAATCTCTAAATCTAAGATAATTATGTCATGCCATACATTCACCTTAAATCCCAGGTCTGACATTGGTGTGCAGCTTCATCATTACGTTTACAGTTTGCACAACGGTACGACGCATAATTAGAAACTCATGAGACTTTATCCTGCATTCATTTAGACAGTTCATTTTGGTGGAATGTTAAGGTAAGCTTACAAAACCACATTCCAATGTCTCACAGACTACAGTATCTGAAAATAAGTGCAATACAGCAGTTGCTGTGTTATTCTACATTAACACTGACAAGGAATTCTCTCAAGTGCATGAGCTGCATAGCAGAAAATCATGATGTCACTAGTTAGCTGTCTCAATAAGCCACACTAGATTTCCATTGCACTGCTTTGATGAGAAAGGGCACAGTTCTGTTCTCGAAGGCCTCGCTTGTTCTTTTTGTCAAGGCTGGCCGGCTCTTTCGCAGCAACAAGAGCCAGGAAACCGAGCGACATGTCCAGAGTTTCACACCGCAGACAGCACCACCCACCTTACCTCTGCAGCTGCAATTAGCAACAATTACATACCCCTTACACATATACACAGGGCCACAATGACCTTACTCTTTCTCTCACTCTCTCACACGCACACGCACACACGACAAAGACCGAGGGCTTTCGGCTCCTAATTCAACCCACTACAACACCCATGCTACGTCTCGCAGAGCTAATTACTTCAAAGCACGCTTACATTTTCTTGTCCCTCTGCTGACACGTAGGGTTGACACCTGGTAGGCGGCCCCCTTTGTGGGAAGGCTAAAACTGCTGCAAAAATACAGGGTCTACTCAAAGTGGCCCCTGCTTTACAGGGGCCACTGCCTAGTCTGTTCCACCTGGCCAGCTGTAAAATGTTTACTCTGTTGCCCTACCTCAACCCACGCCATTACGGTTTACTTGTGTCTGTATAAACTGTTCAGTTATCTGCACGAGTCAATTGAGCACTGTCTGTAGCTACTGTGTCATGGGCAATAACCTCGGCAAGTGCATCAGTTTGGACGTAAACAAAGAAAGCAATCATGTCCAAATTGCTGGGTGCCTTTTTAAACCCCTCGCCTCAGCACAGTAATAAGATAATACAACATAGCCCAGCGCTACAGCTTTAACCTTCCTACAGGGAAGAACAAACCTATTTTTGCAAATGTGCTCTGAATGGCGAGACCTCAGTTCCCTGAACACATATGAAGAGGGGGAGATAGAGAGAATTAAATTAGCGGCAGCATTTTGGCCCGGAGAAAACAGTGAGTTAATGAAAGCAAGTGAACAGCATTATGGTGGTACCTGCTGGGTGAAGTAGGACAGGCCGTGCTAAAGGATAAACAGCCGCGGATGTGTCATGGGAGGTCCGGGTTTCCCTTCCAGGGAACAGAGAGTTGATTACCGGAGTTCGCTCAGTGAGGGCAAACATTTTGGCATTTTTGTGGCGTATGGATGCTTAATTCGTAATGTACTGCCGATAACAATGCCGGCGATAGTGTATCTGCAAAGTTTCTGAAAAAGATGAAATAAATGCGTTGTCAATACTGGTCAACTAACAAAAAAAACAACTATTTCCCACCTTGGATACATCCAATCATCTTGAAGCCTGAAAGTTAAATATGCACTCAGTTGCCAAGGCTGGAGAGTTGAGATGTAATGACAACATAATTTCTCTGTTGGCCGATTTCAATGCCTGCCAACTGAATACGTCAATGAACTCACTGACCCTTTTTAGTTTTGATTATCCAGCCAAATATTACACAACATAACTTGTTGCCTGTTTATCCAAGGTGACAGCAAGTTTAGAGCAAAAAACAAAACCTGTGAGTTCTTTCAGCATAAAAATGACTTCAAAAGCTGTTGTTTGGAAGGGTAATGGGGAATATAATTGCTGCAGTACTGTGCCTGAAAAGGCTATTGAAATGCCATTCTGCACCACATTGATGGCCCCTCCTCCTCCGCTCCCCCTTTTCAATGCATTCCCTGTCATTCATAACAAGAAGAGGCCTTTTCAGATGCTTGGAATAGTTTGCATGGTAAAATAACAAGCTAATTAGAGCTTCTCCAGTGATAGATGGCTCTAAAGGGGACTCCTGTGTGGGCGCTAAGGCCAACCAACACCCTGATAGCCACTGAACCAGCTGCCCCGCCTTGACGACTTAATTGGCAAAGCAACAGGGAGGGATGGTTGGGGCCCTGCCTAATTGCTGGCTTCACCCCCTGTGGGTGAACTAATGCTGTTTTGCCCCCACTTTTGTCCTCACCACCAGGTCCTCAGCCCAGCGTCATTATGTTTCTCAGGATCTGATGCCATAGTCAAGGTCAATAGGGGTCAACGAGTGTCTAAAGTGGCCATCAAGGTGTCAAACAAGAAATGAAGGATGAGGGCGAGAGAAGGTGTTGGCCCCTTACATTTACCACTTAGGTTGATCGTAGATAATCTCAGGCACTAGTTATTTTTAAATTGAGCTATGCTACAGCCTTCCTTCTAAAAGAGGGAGAGAAAACAACAACATTAAAATAGAGGTTCTCACTGACATTTGATACTTCTTACAAGTGCTTTATCTCACATTACTTCTTAACTTTTACTTTTCTCGTTGCAGGAGCAGTTTTTCTTTTTTCAGGAAAAGGTCCAATTTTGATGAGCCATATGTCTTCTTTTTGACTTCCTCTCCTCTCCAGGACGTCTTCAAAGCTATTTGTCTGGCCCCTCTCCTCTCCAGGACCTCTTCAAAGCTATTTGTCTGGCCCCTCTCCTCCCCTGCCCACTGGAAGTACACAGGCCTGCCCTGCGAGGTGAGATGCTGATGAAGCGAATATATTATTAAAAACACATTACGCATGACTGCAGGATAGATTATCTCCCAGGCAGCATGCTCTGCAGCAGAGATGGCTTTGCGGCCGGTGGGTCCGTCACTACCTGCTTTCTATCCGCCTCACAGGTTGCGAAGAATCCGCACAGAGATATCACATGCCTCTGACCTAAGCCCGGCGCTTTGCCTTGTCCATTTTTCTCCTTCCGAATCAAGTTTTAATGCGGCGGGGTGGTGCTTGAGAGAAGCCTGTGTGTAGCTGGGCGGTAATGGGAAGTGCATTGTACAGCAGTACATTTTTACTTCATATTCTATTACCAGCTCTCTGGTCCTTTACTCATGTGGATGTTCCTGCTGGCAAAGTTAGCCAGGCCTAAGTTCAAATATCATTGGATGTGGAAACATTCCTGATCCTCATGTGTTTTCCCCCTTCCCTCATGTAAGAAAAAAATCCTGAAAAGAAACAGATGTCAAATATCGGGTTTGGCGGAGATTGTATAACTCATAACAAATTAGTATGGATCACCATAATATCATTTTCAAAAGCCACTGGATCAATGACACTGTAACTTTAGCTGCCGCTAATTCTCAACATCACTTCCTGATTGCATCACTGCTCCCAATAGCCTCATTACATAAACAATAGGGTCCACATACACACGTGGCATTGAACAAGAATCCAGTCCCTCCCTTTAACCAGCCGACTGCAAATTATTTTCCTGTCCGCCATTTAGAAAAGGGGGAAAAAAAGAAGGAAAAAGGGACGCCCTCTTTGGTCAGGTGCAGTTGAGCTTGATTTGGAATGTCATATTTATAGGTAAGAAGGAAGCCGGCCCAGCCTGGTTCTCATTACTGTGTGCCGGGCTTCACGTCGGAATCAAACCCAGACCTATTGTCACACCGGATCAGATGGCAAGTATAAACAACTTGAATCAAAGTATGGTGGCTGCTCAGCGCTCGCGCCAAACCCAAAGTGGCAGCCCAACGCGGCCTTACAGTAACCAAAGCTCCCCTTTCACAGTCCCCTCAGTGATATGGCCGTCATACTGTATGTGTATGTGCCCCGCAGCGCTCATGCAACAGCATAGCGACGCTTAAATCACACAGAAGCGTATTTGCCCCCAAGGTTTCCCTCCTCTATTTCTGCTTCTTGTCTTTTCCTTTCGTTAGGCATGTGGTCAGTCAGAAAACCATAGACCACCCTCGGAGAATGTATAATGGTATGCTTCACCTGTGACTTCTGGATTTATTTGGCAACATTTACCTCAAACATTGTAAACAGTTCAGCCGCTCTGCACGGAAAATGAACCAGGTTTCCTCCGCTTCTGCTTTGTCAAAGGCTTTCATTTTCTTGTACTATGAACCTCCCTTTGTAGACCACAAAGGTTCTTTGTAACACGGTCTTTATCATTTTAAATTCCATTAGAAGACCAAAAGAAACGATGGAAAATGGCTCGACACGGAGGATGAAAGGCATTGTGGGGGATTGGCGCAGCTTATTGCAAAGAAACGGTTATTTAGAGTGCAGTGTGTAGTCGTGGTGATAAGTGAGGAGAGGGCTGTGGGGGCGTGGTGTGTCTGTGAGCGGATTGATGAGTCGGCGGATTGGGTCGGCTACCGAGGCAAGGGGAGACAGAACCCTGTCATTATCTCCAAACGAGTTGCATGTCCTCCCTCGCACACCAGCCCCTCAAGCCCCCATCCTGAATAATAAGAACTTTCCAAACGGCCCCACCAGGGATTCCAAGATGCCTTGCAAGTGCTCAAAGCTGAAAATGTTTATGTTGTGCAGAGGATGTCTAATCTGCTTTTGTCTGAAACCTTTTTCTGAGCTAATAGCTATTGCTCATATACGTATAAAGAACAACAAGATTCAGAGCAGTGTGGGATGCTACTATGTTATGATATGTAGTAAATTTGACTTGGCCATGCTTGCACAAATCCTTTCAAAACTAAGATAATTTGAAGCCTTTTTGGGCTTTTAGCGTCTTAAATATATTGAAGTAGACATACCAAAAAAGGTTGTTCGCCCATAAATAAGTACCTTATCAAAACAATGCTAAAGAGGGTTGCATAAGACAACGTATTTTTCCCCACAGTCTCCAGTTATTCTGATATTCAGCTTTACCCTTTAGCTTTCATTCAGTCTGGAGGATGTCAGACTCTTTCTGGATACTGTTAAAACAAACTATTACGCCTTAACAAAGACAAAATCCATATTTGTGTTAAAAAATTATTAAATGAGGGAAAAGGCACCGCAAATACAGTGCTCAATACTCAATAATTATGTTTGAAAAATATGTCTTTTTTTGTTTAATGTGACTGCCTGTATAGTTTCATACTGCACCAGCCCTAGGGTTACAGGCTGAGTTCTGTCTGCTCTAAAAATCAATCAAGCAAACAGTCCCACTGACCTACACATGTCCTTTAGTTCATAAGAAGGACTTAGCAGTAATATTAAGTATGTAATCGAAGAAAACACAAAAGAAGCATATCATAAATTGAGGTTTTGGACTCTGGCTTTGGCTATTAGATCACTCTGTTCACTTTCTACGCAGGGGCACATAGCCAACCATACTCTACTGCTACCTTACATCAGCGCCAATGTTGTTAGGTAGTTAGTTCTATTATTAACGAGTCTGCGTAAGCACCCGTAGCAAAGAGATCAATGACCATGCTTTCATTTTTGTTGTTTGTGTGTGGGTGTGTGTGTGCGTGTGCTTGTGTGTGTGTGTTTGTGCGTGTGTGTGTGCGTGTGCTATTGAGGGAATTTCCTCCAGCGGCAATTATAAGGGCATCCTACTTAGTGTTGGCTGTTTGAACCTTTCTTATCCGCACAAGGGTTCAGGAGCTTTGTCAAGACACTAGCCATGCCGTTCAGTATCACTAGCCCAGGGTTAGCTGCATTGTTTGCTTAGCAGAGGTAAAATTAGAAGCAGGAAGTTGTACAGGCCTGCTTATTATCAAAAGAAAGCATGACAAAATAGTAGGGGAAAGTCTTTTTTTTTTTTTTACTTCCTGTTCAGGAGGAGCACGGAATAATGGTGCTACTCCTTACAACCAGACGTTTTCATAATGTATTTATTCAATTGTCTTCTTGAAGGATTAGACAGAAGATTAAAGTCCATTATGAAATGAACAGCTGAAGCCTTCCTAAAAGGCATTTTGTAACGATAACATTGCATTGGTTTCCACTGCTCAGACTTTCTGAAACTGGAGGAGCCTGGCTAGCTGCCGGACCACCTAAATGGAATAACCAATGTGGTGGTGGAGATGTGGGGTTTACCCATATTTGTCAAATGGCTTAGTGTTGTGCTTAGAGACAGTCTGATAAGAAAGCACTGAAATAAAGTCTTTGGAAGTCAAAACAATGGATGTCTTAAGGTTCTGGGCAAGTGAAGGTAAAACAGGTATAGTAATAAAATGTGTCTTGTTACCATCCGTTACAGAATACAAAGAGTCACAGATGTGTGCATTTTAACCCGTATTTTGATTTGATTTATATCTCGTTTAGTGGTAAAAGATGAAATGATGAAATGATGAAATTATTTCTCGTTTCAACTCATTTCACAGCTCTGTGCCCTCAGCAATAACAAACTGCTGACCCCCATGAAATGTTCATTTTCTACACCTCCATATGAATTAAAGATTTCATAAACTTAGTGTCAGGCATTTGCCAATTCCAGACTAGGAGGTGTGTGTGGGTGTGTGTGTGTGTGCGCGCGTGTGTGAGCGTTCATGTATCGGTGTGGCTGATCACACCGTGTTTTGTTTTTCTCTAAAATAAATAAATAACCATAAACCTGTGTTTACATTGCGTGTTTGCTAACAATACTTGCGTGGTTTCTCCACTCCGCTGCTGTCCTGTCTAGGCTCCCCAGCCAACAGGCAGGATGGTGTGGAGCAGGCCCATAGAGAAGAGGTCCTACAGCAGTGGGCGGGGGGCGGAGGCCTGGGATTGTTTGCATGGAGGAAGGAACCAGTGGTGAATGACAGGAAGGGTCTCTGTGTTGGAACAGCGACGCTAGGCTCCATACTCGGGCTGGACAGACCCTGGGAACGCTCTCCTCCCAGCCACCATCAAAACAATACAGCTAGGTGCCACACAATGACTTCATGGGGCCCTCCCAGGGGAACTCCAGAAGGTAAACTCAGCCTGGACCAGGGGAGAGCAGGGGAAAATTTAACCAGAGGGCAGGGGATGAACGCTGGCAATGGAACATGTGCATGGTGGGTGTTAATTGTGGGTGTGTGTGTGTGTGTGTGTGTGTGTGTGTGTGTGTGTGTGTGTGTGTGTGTGTGTGTGTGTGTGTGTGTGTGTGTGAGTGTGTGTGAAGGTAAACTCAGCCTGGACCAGGGGATCATTTAAGCAGAGGGCAGGGGATGAACGCTGGCAATGGAACAAGTGCATGGTGGGTGTTAATTGTGCGTGCGTGTTATGTTGCATAATGTACATGTACATATGTTTTACTTTGCCTTGGGTGAATATTTTTGACTGTCATAATCAAATACAATTTTTCCCCCCTATATCAAAAATCTCCACTGTCACGTCTCTCCACTTTTCTTGGACTATAGCTCAACAGCGCCCCCGTGGGAAGAATATGATTTTTCATTGTCTACCACTGTCGAACATATCTAGTACCAAACTACACAGACAGTGGTCTTACCAACCCACTTTGTTAATTGTAATGTAAGGTCGAAATGAAAAGAAACACAATCATTTCGCAATATATTTTGCTCCTTTTTCAACTTTTGGAAATATCCATGAACGTGGGTAAGACAAGTATTTATAAAAAAAAATATACAAAATAATAATAAATTACAAAGTAACACACATAGCTTTGTGAATGTTTAATAAGTTATAACATTTTAATAGCAGACATCATAACCCTACATCAATACTTCCACCTCATTGGCAGAATGTGGCCATTACACTACACAATTGCATTTCCAACTGGCTGCATGCCAACCCCCCCCCCCCCCCCCCCTCCCCACACACACACACACACACACACCTCCAAATTAGCACTTTTGTTTTATATTCACACAACACAACTCGCTTTTCCTGCACTTTGACACCAATTTATTATGATCACAAGTGAAAATAATTTGTTCAGGGAATAGTGAGGTAATGGAGTGACTGCAGGCTGGCGGCCCACACTAATACGCCAGCCGACCCCCGTGTTCTCTCCCCCATCCGCGGCGGCCATCACAAACCCTGGGATTCGTTCAGGCAGCGTCGGCAATGGGCCGCGCAACTGCGGCTCCCTCAACTCCGCTCCCTCAGCCAGTAGGAAGGGAGGCTGTTTTATTTCCTTTCACAACTTCTTGCCTTCCACGGCTGCCATGTAAGGGTCTTTGTCGGACAGTTTTCCTGGACAGTCTCGGTTTGAGCTCCAGTCAGCAGGCTCTGCTCGGCCCAGAGGACCCCCAGACATGGACCAGAGGCTGTCTGCTTTACTGCATAACTGCTTCCCTGTCTATCATTACCCACAGGGCGTAAATCACGCGAGGGTGGTTCTACTGTGCGTCGTTGCGACGACAGATTTACGAGAG
Organism: Aplochiton taeniatus; assembly: GCA_017639675.1. Lineage (NCBI taxonomy): Eukaryota > Metazoa > Chordata > Actinopteri > Galaxiiformes > Galaxiidae > Aplochiton > Aplochiton taeniatus. The sequence goes on along the minus strand of CM030172.1, from coordinate 39,414,879 downwards.
GGCAACCTTCTCGTGAACCTGCCCTGTTTCACGTCCAAGTCCTCACTTAAGAAGTAAAAATAAAGACGATTATTTTCGGTCTCCCTGCGGAAGAAGAACTGCTATAAATATTACAGTCTACGACGGGAAAGGATTTATAGCTCATATTGAATGGGACACGGCCACTAACCTATTATGGTGTGTTACAATGCTCAGTTGGGAAGAGAAAAATACTTCCCATCCAGCTGAACTTTTTGTAGTAAGTCTGGCGTTACGTGTACCTCTTCCATTACCATCTGAAGACCTTCCTCGCTGAGATCTAGATCTAGCCAGGCATCCCGTGGCTCAGCCATATCACGCTCTTGAAACAGATCCCGGGGTATTTTTTGTGCCATTTTGTCTTTTTGAAGCCAACATGTTGACCATGGGCGTTTCGTAAGTCTCCTATTCTTTCCAGGAATGGATTCGGTGTGTAGTGTTCTCAGTGTGCCGTAATATCTTATCCAAACATCATCTCCATCCTCATCCATCCTCTCTCTAATTGGACACCCATAAACAGTGGAGTGTCAGCGCTGCCAGCGACAGTGGGGCTGTTGACTTTCAGGCGGAGGTAAGAGGGGAGAGGGACTACTCAGCCAGTTCCTTTTAAATGAGGTAATCTGTGGATAATGAGGATTTTAGGCGGTATCTAAGTCGGCATAATAAAACAATAACACTGTTTCCAGAGACCGGGGAGAAAACAATTAGTCTAAGCCCCACAATGTGACGGGGTTCCACTTGAGAGTCGACGGTAAGTTGGGAGACGTACGACTGGAGCTCCTGTCTGAGTCCCCCTGCCTGGGCACAGATCACAGTACAGCATGTCTGCCAGCCCCACTCGAGAGGAAAGCCGGAGTGTGGCACACATAGCGCACCCGCACATGCTACCAACCCACTTAAGTTCCACTTAACATCATATATTTGGACACATGGAGTGTGTTTTCCAGTGAACACGGTGACTGGCACAGCCTGGTCACCTCCTGAATCAAGATTATCTGCCCATGGCACAGGCAGTGGAGAGGGATCTGGGATGTACACCCTGTGGAATGCATGGCTCAAGTAACCTGGATTGACCTGCCAAGTCAATCTGGGTTCCCATAAAATAATAGCACTGAGATAACAGTCTCCAGACCTCCCATATCATGTGACCATTGTGTGCGTGCGTGTGTGTGTGTGTGTGTGTTGCTGGAAAGGGGACCTGCTAGATGGGAATGTGCTCCGCCAGGGAAAATAGGCGGTCACGTCATGACAGGGGAATTACGGCAATGATAAACTGGGCTGTGAAAACAAGTGGACCTTTTACCGTGTTTGTGCACATGTAGGACGGATATCTGCACAGTTGTGTCCCCTCGTGTCTGTGAAGGATCTATGTCATGTTCTTGGTCTTTGTTCTCCTCTCCCTCTCTCATTTCCACCCTCTCTGCCTCCCCCTCTCTTTCTGTTGCATTCTCTCTCTCCCTCCCTCTGTTGCATGCTCTCTCTCCCCCTCTCTCTCTGCCCTCCCATTCCACCTCTCTCTCTCTCTCTCTCTCTCTCTCTCTCTCTCTCTCTCTCACTCACTCACTCACACTCACACTCACACTCACACTCACACACACACACACATTCACTCTTGCATTCTGTCTTTCTCCCGTCATTGAAGAGGCCCAGCACATACCCCGATGTAATCACCCTGCTGTGTGCATCCAGACAGTCTGACTGCCCAGGATGGGGTGTCTCATACCTGACCGTAGGTAAAGGTTGCACCCCTCTCTATGGACCAATCAGAGAGGAGCCCTGCTGAGAGAACTGACCCAGGCCAAAAAGACAGGAAATACAAGCTCTTTTCAGAGATAGTCATAGGAAATATAATATCTTAATGTTAAGAGCAAAATGAAAATAAATTGCACTAATAGTTCAACCCTGCCTCAATTCAATAAAGCATGTCCTTTGGCTGAATCATTTTGTAAAAGATAAAGTAAACCCTACTCAAAGAACACATAACAATAATAGCTTCTACACACACTGGTTAGATTAATCATACTTTCAATTATGGAATGTCATTAATTTTTACAGCGTAAGATTCTAAGTATGTATCTATTGGTTTTCATTTTTTCCACGTTTATTTGTTTGTTTTGTAAAGTATTTGTATTGTTTGTGTGATTGTCCGGTGATTCATTTATTCATTCATTCATTCAGTCATTGATTCTTTCAATAATTGTTTTTATCAACCGTTGGCAGTCATCCCCCTCTTGTAAACAGCTTGATTGTGTTAAATGTCAGGCTCTACGATAAGTGAGTCAGGTATTTTCTGTTTCAACCTGGCGAGGCTTTCCTTCGTCCTTCAGTATTCTATACTATACTAACGCAGGCTCAGCACCGACGGGGGAGATTCAAGTGTACTAAGTAAATGCTTTAAGTCTTTACGAGGCACAACACAGAGATTTGAAGAGTAGTAAGTGGCCTGAGCCTTCAATCCACAATAGTTTCTTTATCTGCTGTCCTTGTACAACTTGTGAAGCACACAAAACAAACACAAAGCTCTTTGAAAAGCATTTAGCAGAACAGAACCCCTGTCACTCCAGCAAAGGGAGTTTTCATAAGAGATTCATAAACCCGTGTACAAACTAGAAATGCTGCATTACACATAGAATTGGTGACTATTTCAATCAGTAACGATAACATAGAAAACAGTTCGATAGGTTTATTTTGGCACACACCGATAAAACATAATAAACAAACACCATTCAGGCCACAGCAACACATTGTTTTCTTCATCGACGTTTCCGAAAGGTCCACCTTTACGTTTGATTTGGGATTTCTCATTGAGAGCTGCATGAACCTGCACAGACAGGCCTTCATGCCCAGCAGGTTCGCCGCGGGGCAACAAGGGGCGAAGGGAAAGAAACATCAAGTGGAGTTTAGACACTAAACAACAATAACCAGACCCTCCGTTCCACTGTGGCAAGCTGCCTGTTGAGCTCGAGGAGGGAAGTGTACAGCAGGAGGTGAGATCTCAATAATGCAGCGTGGTGAGTGAACGCTGGCTTTTTTCTGTTGGTGTTTGTGTGTGGAAGCGCGCATGTGAACATGTCAGAGCGCTGTCTTTGTATGTGCACGTTTCCATCTGTGGGTGCGTGCCAGTGTGCCTGTCCTGCTGCGATCGGTTTGGGCCTGGGGCTTGGCATTGGAGGAGCCTAAGCGGTTCCATTTTGGTGACGTCTTCCTCCTCACAAGTGTACAATCCAGAAGCGCTCACACTGTGATCTGTTCCACTTTGGAATCCTGACAGGGTTTGTGAAACTCTACAAGGTGCGGGGAGGAAAAATACATTGTGTTTTCAAAGCCTGCCCGTCTCTCTTGAGGATCTGTGCCTCTATCCCAGACATGATAAACATTAAGTGAAAACAACGCTAATTAAGTTGAGCCAGGGGGGGGGATTAGGACATTGGACACTGGCAGCTATGCCCAAGTGCTTATCTGAGTGAAAACACGTCCATCGCTTTCTGTCACCGGCTAAAAAAGACATGCTGTAGGACACCTACAAAGGCCGAGCAGCCATCAGCAACAGCGTGTGTGTGGGGGAGGCTGTGTGGGCCGGGCGCCTGTGTTTGCGCCATCTCAAAGACTGTCGGTCTGCCTTGAGAGAGAAATATGTGACAATCCAGCCCATGGGTCTGAAGAGAGATGAGATGTTTGGGATGGGTTGGGGGGGGGGGGGGGGGGTGCACGGGGAGGGAGGGGTAGTGTGTGAAGTCATGCTCCCATTGGAACCTTGGCTGCTAGTGTTTACCTTTCATTTAGGGCCACAGGCAGGTCTGATGACATGGAGGGGGATCCCACTGGTCCGGGCTCCTGCCTGTAATAACACGGCTGGCGCTCGGAAAACAAAAAATCGCCCAAAAAGTGTCATGGCCGGTGTTTGCCCAGAGCCCTTCTCCAGCGAAGAAAACAGACAGTCAGCCAAGAAGAGTGACGTCTCCTTGATAACAAAATCAATATGGAGCGATAACATTGTGATGAGTAAGAATGCACCATCACATTGCATTTGCGGTGTCGCATCTCCCATACTAGTCCCTTTTCTTTGTCTTTGAATTCCTATTTTTTAATTTTGTCCTTGTATCAACCTATTGCTTCAAAGGGCACGAAAAACACATCAAACTATTCCATATGGCTCCGACGATATTCCACAAAGGAGCTGGCTGAATCAGGAAGAGGAATTCTGGCCTTGATCCCAGCATCAAACAAATGTATAAACCGGCTAAAAACGTAGGAGAAATGTCAAATAGCCGTCTACAAAGCGAACGCTTTTCATGTCCCTTTTACTTTGCCGTTACGTGCGTAAGCCCCTTGCTGTGACGGCGGCCTGGGGTTGGTGATTAATGGGAAGCCAGTAGGTGTCATGTGTGGATGTGATCAATGATCCAGCCTCACAAAGGGTTGGCCAGCATAACGCCTTCATTTGAAGCCCTGAGTCTCCACAAGAAGACTGCCAGTCAGCGTCCGTCCATTCGCTCATCTCCTCCTGTCTCATCTCCTCCGGCTTTTTCCTCCCTCTAGCATAAGGATGAGCAGTGGACACGTCTATACGGTCTGTTTTCCCAACACTAAGCTCCCAGACTAATCCTTGGCTTATATGGGTACCAATTGTGCACTTCCGAGTATGGTACAGCTGCACATTCAAAATAGCGATGAAAACTGTTGTGGTAGAAATGTTTACACAACAAGTTATTCAAATACAAAAGCATTACTCTAACTTCTAAAGTAAAAAACAAAACAAAAAAAAGCTTTGTTTGTTTGTTTGTTCGTTGTTAAAATAGAACCTTTGCGGAAGCATAATAAGCATGAGTGTGTCTAGATCGTCGCCGAAAGAGATAGGGATACTGTGATATTCCCCGATCTTAGTACACTAATTATATTTTCCGTTGTCTGCAATTCTAAAAGCTTCTTTCCCAAAGGGCTTCCAATTTTCGAGCATTTGCACATAACTTGCTACTCATGAATTATTTAATGTACTTTCCAACAAACCCATAACAAATTACAATGTGAGAGGCAGCCCCCTGAGACTTTCATATTCATATTGTCACACGCCAACAAAGTCGAAAAGACAAGATGACACCCAGATGACTCAACAGCCATGCACTATTAGTAACGCATGCGGATTGCAGCAGACATCAGCCGCAGGCTGTTTGAAGAATACCTGGTTCCCTCCCATATTTGTTGGTCAAACACTCAAAAACACCCAGCTCAACGTGCCACGGCTGCTCCCGGTTGAAGCGAGTCTTAGTCGACTAATATTCATGCCCAGTTGACTTTCATATTCATATGGACTCACGTGCCAGAGCTCCAGATGAGACCCTTTCACCCACTACTCTCAGTAATGGTGGAACGGGGATTGGAGACGAGGGCACATTGGCACGTACGGCGCCCTGCAGAGCACTGGGCGTGGGTACAGAAACTCCTCCAGGTGCTGTCGCCTTTGAATATTCATTTTCCAAATCTGGCTTTGAAAGCTGGAACAGATTTGCAGGATAGTTGAAGCCACTGCAAGATATAATTAAACGTGTCTTAATTATTTAACCCTCTCCTGCATTCGCGTCACGTTTTTCTGGCAACTCTAGAGTTGAAGGTAACATCCATGAGAGTTTAACCCCAGGCTGAGGGAAAACATTTTTTTGAGAACTGTGAAGGGGAGAAGTTGCTTAACTTACATTAGTGGTTCAATTCTGTTGACAAATCTAAACAACCTCCATAAAAATAGCTTATAACTTCAGTAAACATAAGTATAACACCTATTTTAACATATCCTCCCTCTAAGGATGTTTGATGACATAATCGAGATTAAGGAGGAGGTCTCAGACCTTTCTGAACCACTGAACAATTTGAATAAAGTTTTTGTGGAATATTTGGTATAGGGCATGAAGATAATCACAATAATATGTGCCATGGAGGTGTTTAGCCTTGGCTATTATATTCACAGTTTATACCAGCATGCTACCCATAGTTGTTTTTATTCCTATTGACACCATGAATCATGAGCAACCCTATTCAAATATTCTCAGGGCTTGAGTTCTGTATGATGTATCAGAAGCCATGCACCCCTTTTGACAAATGCAAAAAGGCTTTGCGATTTTGCCTAATTGCTGTGTGACTCCTTTCATGCAGGCTGTGGATAATAGGAATTATAGGAGGCAGATTCACCTATAATCAAGTGCAATTAGTTTGTTATTACCTTGAGGTAATTACATTTGAAAGGAAGTCCTGGTATGATTCATGGCAGGAGCTCTCCTGAGGCAGCCCCCCACTGACACTGTGCTCCTGACACACACACACACACACACACACAAACACACACACACACAGACTTACACACACCAACGCAGACTATACACATAAAACTACAGAGCTCATTGATATTCAAAAGAACTATTAATTCTTCTTGTAAACATCCCTCACAAACAAATATATCTGCAGCATCACCTCTACATTTATTGGGCCGTCTGCTGTCCCAACAATACATTTCCCCAAAGAAACACGTCTTGATGCTACGGCAACGGGGAAGTTAAGTTAACTGCTGGTTTTACCGGAGATTACAATCCTTTCCTTGAGGACGGACTGAGATCCACTGTGCTTGTTAAAAAGAGTCGTTCATAGTGCATGAGGTGCAACGTGGCATAGGAAACTTACCATTGTTACAAAGTCAGTAGACCATTTCCCTCTATCCTAAGGGCTTGGACTTTCTGAAAATCAGCTATAACAAAACACATACTTGTAACACGCGCACACACACACGCACGCAGGCACGCACGCACACACACAAACACACACACACACACACACACACTTATTTCACCCACACACTTAAAGCAATCCCCTCGTTCTGCATTCTCATTTACGTATATCCAGGTAGGGATCAGTCCATCATCACCTCCCTGTCTTATGCACCCTGTAGGCAGGGGCCTCTCACGCTCTGTGTTAAACACACATGCTATCCTCATCACGAGCGTGCATTATAAGCCAGAGTAATCTCCCATCTCTGGCCGCTCCTGCACCTTTTCAATTTCCTGGAAACCAAATCCGCCCTGTTGCTCCAGACCTCATCATAGCCGGGGAGAAAAAGGGGGCCGCGAAATAAGTCAGGAAAATAAATAGTGCCTTTTGATATAAGGTGGATTAGAGAAATGGCGTGAGCATGTGCGGCTTGGTGTGGCTAATGGAGTGTGGAGGCTATAATCCATCATAGCTAACAATGCATGGAGGATCAGCGGTGTGTGCAACATTGTTACAGACGGGAGATCCTGTCTTTGCCTCATTTATTAAACCGAGGGGGTTAGGTATCACATCGGATGTACAAGCCATAGGCACCTGCCAGATATCGTACTGTGCTCAATTACTACTATGATAAACAGAGTATGTTGATATCGCCTAAACGATCATGCGATGTGTATTTGTGGAAAAATCTCAATTGGCCCAAAATTCAATCAATGATTCTAATCTGCGGCACCTCTCCAAGGTGATTCTGTATGAGTGTGTGAGTATGTTGGTGTTTGTGTGCGTGTGTGTGTGTGCATACAATATTCACAGCAGGGCCTGCCCTGAAGACTTTAGCCCTACTTACCCCCACAGCGCTAGCAGCAGGTAGACACGTTCTCCCACTGCAACTCCATCGATTCGTCGGTTAAATGAGTGAGAGCAGAAATCAACCAAAAACAAGCAGCTTAAATGGATTAGCTGGACTTAGGCCCCTCCTGTTGAACACAATAAATCTTCAAGCTGCTGATTTTTAGGCTTTGGGAGCGGACTATTTCCTATTTTTCGCTAACCTTTGATGACTGAGATATAAGACGATCCTGGTTTGCAGTTGGCCGTGGCGAATCTTTCACGGCGTGTCACTCCTCACGATGGGAAAGGGAGACATTTCCAGTTCAAGATCGCTACACAGTTTGAAATCATTAGGCCCAGCTGTCGGTTCAGTTTAGCTTATGTTACACTGTGGCACTGGAGATATTGTAAATTATTTTTTAGGATGCCCTGACTGCTCCGGAGTAATCCTCATGGAAAAATGATCCCTGTCCTTCTCACAGAAACGCTCCTTGAATAACCACTTCAAAACCCTGCCGTGAAACCGCTCGCACAGACGGTGCTCCACTCTATTGAAAACACATTGGCTCATAATCTATGCCCTTGCCTAATATAAAGAGATCCCATGGCGGTTTCAAGGTCAAACACCAATAAAAGCAAAGACGGCAATTTGTTGGGAATCTGCGACTGTTACCTCCGTAGCACTCGCTCGCTGACATCATCTGCAGTCCATCAGACAGCGGTGCGTCTGCGCCGAGCCTAGGAATTCTCAATGAAATCCCTTTGTAATTCTCATCAGGCCCCGATGTAAATCAGTTTTCCCATTACGGCTCTGCCGATGCTCATGTCTGCAGCTGCAGCGCCAGGGCTCAATGCGTCCAGATCCATCATTTTGGGAACGCATGCAGCTGACTTACTCGCCTCTCACTCTGAGGAACTGCCTCCTCGTCCGGGAAGACACAGGGTCCAATTTCTGGATTAGATTACTGTGAGGGGTAATCTGTTATGGGACATACTGAGAAAGGACTAGGGAGACACACACAAACACTCTCTCTCCCTCCCCCCCCCTCTCTCTCTCTCTCTCTCTCTCTCTCTCTCTCTCTCTCTGTCTGTCTGTCTGTCTGTCTGTCTGTCTGTCTATCTATCTCTCTCTCTCTCTCTCTCTCTCTCTCTCTCTCTCTCTCTCTCACACACACACACACACTGATGCAAACACCCACACACGCACACTCACACACACACTTACATACCACCCCCCCACACACACACACACGAGCATGCACAAGCAACACAAATATGCATGCAGAAACTTTACACGCAAACAAATGCCGCATTAGGCTATAAGAGCACCCCATAATAAGGTGCAGTTTGGTGCGTGTCCTGTTTTGGAAATGCCATTTGAATGGTGATGTTTGGCTGGGTGTTCCTCCAGGTGGCTTTCACCAGCGTTCCTCAGGACTCTGGGCCTGCCGTAGGAAGCCATTGGGCGCTGGATGGGGGTGCAAAGCGTCAGCTTTTCCTTTCTTCTCCACGGGCCTGCTGATGCACGGCAACTGTCACCTGTCAACAACATCTGTGGGCAGCAGCTTGTTTTGGGCTGGGGCGTGGGGGGAGGGGATTGCTGCCCATACCTGTCAGCGCTGCTCACAGACACGGCCTCCAAGCAGACTGGGCCGCGCTGCTCCCTCTCATTAGCGCTCCCCACGCCGCTTTGGGATGGCTCATCCATTTGGCTCGTCACCGCATTGATCTCATCGGGTGGCGCGGGCGGATCCGAACGGAAGGCGGCCCAACGTCTCCCTTTGAACGGCGGCGGCTCACTTCTGCCAAGCGGCATAGCGACCAAGCTCAGCCGATTAACAGTAATGCCCAGTGCCGTTAGAATAACTCCATTCCCATTCCGCACCATCAGCTCCCAGCAGCCGAGGTTAAATCTATCAGTAATGTTGATATATACAGCAGGGGTATGTCGAGGCCCGGTAACCCTGCGACCTTCAACAGCCCCTCCAGGCAGGTAATCCCTATGACGAATGGCGGCGGCCTAATGAATGGTAACTGCCGCCACCCCCCACCCACCGCTCCTCCCCATCACCAATGGGCTGGGCGCATTATGGCCGTTCACATACATTTAGATGATCCCTGTGTTTTCATTACCCTAGCACAGATAATCTCTGTATACAGTGGGAAATTAGGGAAGCTCAGCCGCGGGGCGCTGGGAGAAGGAGACCTCCACATGTTCACTTCAAAGGGAGCGTCGTCTGAGTGGAAGCAGGTGGGCCTCGCCGTCCCAAGCCAGGCTCAGGGAGGGCTGCGCCGTGAGGGGGCCTGCCCTGCAGCAGGCTGAGTCTGTGCCGCCATCCATGTATGCGCACACACAGCAATGTGTGTGTGTGCGTGTGTTTGTGAATTGAAACACTTTGTTTCCTCTAATGGCCGACGCTATACCGTAGCGGAGGGTGGGGAGGGGTTCTTGTGGGGAGTGATTTGTCAGCAGCTGTCGGAGTGGCGGAGTCTTGGCTGACACCGTAAAGACTGGATGATGGTTCATCTGGAGCAAAGCTGTTGCACCCTCCTCCCTGCCTTGCTACCCGGCCTCCCACAACTGTTGTTTAGGTTTTGGAGTGTTGCATGGGCTGGGACTTCCAATGCGTGTTTACCACCAAGAAATCAACTCCACTTGTAGGACCTTAATTCATAAAGGCATTACTTCTGGAGTCAGTTTTGGACACAGTTCTTGACATGCTCAGCCTGAAATCATATTTAGGCGGGTGCGCTCGCACAACACAAACAAACAAACAGGCACTGCACTCACACACACACACACACACACACACACACACACAAACATAGTCTTGGTTCATTACTGTCAGATGCCTCCACAATGCCACGGCTGTCGTTGGACAGGGTGCAGCTCAGCCCTGTTCCTGCTGCCCTCTTCTTGGCTGCCAGGCGCTCGTCACTGATTGGCAGCTGCCCTTTTCATTCAGCCCCCCTCTCCTTGTTCTGTGTCATGATAGGTCCTACCTCTTTGTGGTCGTGTCTGTTCTCTGACGGAGCAGCCTGTTCTGCATCTAGTATTCCCACGAAAGGACAAGCTAGGCAATGAAATAAACTGTCAATTGCACAATTAATGTCACGCAATACCTACACGGTGCCCCCGCGGATTGACATAGGGAACTACATTTCTCCACATTTTTACAGCGATATTTTCCTTGGTTTTAATATATATTTGTATATGTGTTGGCGTCTCATATTACAATATCTCCATGGGAACCTAATGGCCTTTAGGGAAAAACACGTCTTTGTCTTTTCCCCTCCTCAGCCTCTCCTTTGGCTCGGTTCATAATCCCAGCTAAAAGCGGGGGACCTGAGTTTTTTATGATCTGACAAAAGCTATAATGCATATCCCTGTAGCGCCCTATATCCTTTGGTTCTCAACCCAGGAGTACCGAAGTGCAGGGGATATTATTTATACTCTCCTCTGCAGTGGGGCCGTAACTTACAGTAAGCAGCAGGGAGGCTGATTTCGCATGCTGGCTGGCCATTCGTAGCCCATAGGCTGACCCTCCCAACCCCCTGTCCCCCTGTTTTACTAAGAGCAGGGCGGCTCCCTGTGGGGTTGGATATATACATAAATACTTTTAGGAGAGGCGCTGTAAATCTTTTGGTTGGATTGCAGCATAAATATCTCTGGTGCGCAGTGTGATGGAAACATCCGCGGCCATTTCCCTGAATTTTGGCATCATATTTGGTAGGCTTTTTAATGTGAATAATGTGGATTTTGGACAATGACACTGGGTGAGTGTGTCCATGCAGTGTGTGTGTGGGTGTGTGTGTGTGTGTGCGTGTGTGTGTGTGCGTGCGTGTGTGCGTGTGAGTGTGTGAGTGTGCTCGTTTGGGTGTGTGTGTTCAACAACCATATGCCATTGGGGAGATTGCATGCAGATTTTGATGGGCTTGTTGAGGACAGATGTGTGTGTGTGTGTGTGTTGACTGATGGAAAAGTCTGATCTTTATGAAGTCTCTCCCCTGTTATAGAATGACATTTACCCAGCATTGGCACTTGATCCTCATAATGTGTTGATGAGGTCATGGCAAACTGAGGCAGATGTGTGTTTGCTATACCGCAGAGGGTGGACAAAATGCCTCACCCGTTGCTGTGCTTGTCAATGCATATTTGAGTCTCCCCCTAAACACGCCATGCATTATAACTCAGCCTTAGCCCTGCATGATTCATGACTTCCAATGTCCAGTAACACAGACTGACAGAAATATATTTGTTCATCCATGAAATCTCCAATTGTCAAATTTTATTCAAGTGCTTCAAGATTTCCCCTCCTACTCTGCTGGGAACGTTAAATATAGATCCATCAGTCTCGGTATTGGGACTCTTAAGTGTTTCTAAAATGACACTTTTAAAAGAAGACTTTTCACAGCGGGTTGCAGCTCATGTGATGCCTTACATAATGATGCTGTTTGCTAGGTGCTCCTAGCCTCAGTGCGATGTGTGTGTGTGTGTGGTATGCTTGACTACTTCTGCCCCATCTGCTCAGTGTCGCTGTTCTAGTGCATCTCCTCGATGTGTCTGCCCAGTGTTGTACCATTAAGCATGGCTTTATAGAGATTGATGTGTTTTTTTTTCCCCCAGGGATTTTCAAAGTGGTTTTATGTTCGACATATAGATGTTGAACTTTTGTGGTTGCGTACAGTGCTGGTGAAATAGTTTGATTCATTAGTAATTTGGGGGCTGCGTTGACTGATGGTCAACACCTTTCATGTCTGATATAATAAGAATTACTTAATTAATCACATGATAGTTTTTCCAACTGTTTCTGACCAAAATAATAATACAAATTGGATTGATTGATGCATCTCAACTATAAATCATAAATTCTGAATAGACAATACAAATACAAACATCTTATCCAACAATGGCATCGACGTGAATGTAGAATGCCCCGTCCCAATCTCCACAGTGACCCTCATGCAGACCAACCCCATGCTTCAGGCTGCATGTGATCTGGAAACCATTTTCCTTATCTGCTCCACCTCTGCATTTTCTCCTCCTTTCTTCCCCCTCAGTGGCCCAGAGGAGCAGATAGGCTTTTCACAGGCAGCAGCTATCATGTGGAGAGTGGGTGGTTAACTCCATGCCTGCTGCCCCACTTCCTGGACCGGGGCTTGTCTTCCTGTCTAGTCCTTGACAGCTAAATGACTACCCGCTCTCTGTTTGCCATGCCTTTTCTCAGGCACAGACATCTGCTTGCTGCGGGGTGAGCTGGGCCCACCTAAGCATCTGCCTTGCACGTGCCGATCTGCCAAAGCGCCATTGTCTTCCTCCCCTGGCATAAGGGTCGCTTTACGAAATGTGCCCGGAAAGAAGGCAACCCCACCAACCCTAATAAGAGGCAGAGATGGTGAGGCTTGAGTTTGATAACAGGGGATATTTTTTAGGACATTGGTGTAGGTCTTTGAGTTACAAGGAATTGCTGCAAATTATTAGTAAGCCTCACAATGAAATTGGTTGCACACAAGGGGGGTCAGGCTAAGGCTTGATGCCTTTAGTGAGCGGTGAATATTATGTGTGATTGTGACTGGTAAGGAAGAGTGGCTGAATGGACCATCAGCCAAGTCAGAAACTCAAAGTCAGTTCATAACTGCCTTTCGGTATGTTGGTCTTGAATACATTTCCCTTTGAATAGCTGTGCCGAACACCTCCCTCTTGATCCGGGTTTAACTCAATGGCTCTTGATTTCGCCTTAGCTATTCACTGCTGTGAAGGGCTTTTGATTTCCAGGGCAGATGAAGTCGGCGGGGCTAAAGAGAAAGACGCAATCGATGGACCAATGAATCTAATATTGATCTACCATCGCATCCTTTCTACTTTTTGTGTTCAGACGGCCTAGATAGAGCTATGCCTTGGGTGTTTGGGAAAGGTTTTATCAAGGTTATAAATGAGTGAGCCACTAGGGCAGGGGCATGCAGAGTAAGCTGGCCAACTAAGCAAAGACTCTGGTTATTAGAGAAGAAATACAAGAAATGTTACCCAGAACTGTGTCTGATCTTAAATCCAAATGCATTAGTTGCATATTTATCATGTAATCTCATGAAAGCCATAGTCTGGATCCACATTTTAAAAGCCTGTGCGATCACCTCACAATGAAAAGAGCAGGTTCCATCAGCAAAACTCACACCTGGTGTGTTTCTGCAGCATGTCTGCGTTTGATAATGACACCACGAGTCTGTCAGGAAGGTGGTGGAGACAATTTGGGTTCGGCTCCCATCAAACATGGTTTTGCTTCTGCGGCTCTGACGTGAACAGCACCTGGAGGAGGGATGTGGCGGGGTGCTAAATGCTATCACTGGGCGGCCTGTCATCAAAGCCGACGCATGGAGGGTGTGGCCCCGCCATGTTGTTTGCCTGTCAGGCTGTCAGACACTTGGGCTCTGGAGGGGCCGGGAAGGCTCCCCATTGTTACGGTAACGACTCTGTGTTGACGTGGTTTTCCCGTCTCACGTTGGCCCCGTTTTGATTCCATGCGAGCCAACTGAAGGAATCTCCGATAGAAACCCGGACAGCTCAAAAGAAGGTTAGCGTCAGGAAGGCTTGGTGTTAAGCGGACCTGTCTTCTATGCCAGTGAACACAGCAAATCACAACATGGCGTGCACATTAACACCTGTATATACTGACAAATAACGTACAAACACACACACACACACACACACACACACACACACACTGTGTACAGGTAAACAATACTTTATGTGCATGGCTCGGCTGCTAAACTTGACTTTACTCAGAGGGACACGTCAAATGTGACCAGACTTGTTTATCTCCACTTGAGATCAGACTGACTGGCCTCCGCTCCTTTTCATTTACTAATCATGCAGAGCGCAGGGACAATTTGTATTGCTCTGGTATCCATGGTAACCGGGCAAGAGACAGAGTTGTTTGGCTTCTTTTAGAAAGGTCACTGACTTGTCTGATTGCATAACACTTTAGATGCAAATGGCCATGCTGTTTGAGTGACGATAGTCCTCGTTGGAGTTGTAATATATGCTGTAATGGACATTGAGACTAAGAGCCAAGAGAGGTCCTTACTTGAAACAATTATGCATTGAATACACAACAACATTTATGTTGTGTCTCTGTACGGAATGCACTTTCACTGATTGCTAGCGGATAAAATACAAATATGTACTCCACCTGTCGAGTGCATAGCTACTCTGCATGGCTCCCTCTCATTTTCACTTAATCCATCTATATCTTCATACACCGTTTCTTGAACACACACACACCAACATGCACCGACACCATTCATTCTGAAATCTCAGCGGTGCAACCGGAGAGTGTGTTTCCCCGCAGGGCAGCCATGTCTGTGAATGTCTGTGGGTGTGCGTGCGTTGGCAGGCGGATGATTGGAAACATCTGAATGAGAGGAGCCTCCGGAGGGCCCTGGAAGGGACACACACGCCACCTCCAGGCCAGAAACCTCTCCGATTAAACGCCAGGTCCTCTTAGATGTGAGGCGTGGTGCGGGGAGACCGGAGTCAGGACAAATGAGTAGTGACTGAGCGTACAGTACTTCCCATGCCAAGCTTATCTACTCATCTTTCTAATGATTAGAGTGTGTGTGTGTGTGTGTGCGTGTGTGTGTGTGTGTGTGTGTGTGTGTGTGTGTGTGTGTGTGTGTGTGTGTGTGTGCGTGTGTGTGTGTGTGTGTTAGAGAAAGTGAGGGAGTGAAAGAAAGACAGACTGACCAAATGAAGAGAGACACTGTTTCTATATACAGTGGTAGTGTCAGGTGTCGACCCCTTATTTAACAGGGCCTTACTATGAACAGGGCTGGTATAAGAAACCAATATAATAATAGCATCCTTTGCCCTCTCTTACTGCCCTTATATACATTTGGATAAGTTAATAGGAAATCATAGAGTGATCTACCTAAGCCCTTGCTTTAAACCTGTGCCCTTTGGATGGGTATTGCAATATCATAGAGTAAAATCATATTTTTACCAAGCTACTGCATTAAAGTGGCTATTCTTTGTTTGAGTTTTGTATGTCTATCCAGTGTTGGTTTAGGGTGCTCTCCCAGGCTTGTCAAAGTGTAAGGCACACTCTCCTGTGGTGCGAACCCCTTTGCTAGCATTCGTGTGTGCAGGAGATTTGTTAGAAAGACCCATTTGGGAGTGGGATGGGAGTCATTAATTGTAACACACCCACACTTTTGTGCTGAAATGAAACAGATGGCCATAATGTTAGGCATTGGGGGAAAACATGCTTTTACACTTTCTTAACTGTTTGACCTGATGGGAATTGAGAGGCATGTTATAGTAAAGCCACATCAGGCACACTTGATCAGTAGGTGAGCCTGGCTCCAATTCACTGAGCATCCAAGTTGTCCCTAAAATACAGGTGACGTTCTCCGTCCTCACATAAAAACATGTCCTGTGAGTTCATCCCCCCGGCCTTTTGTCCCCCCCCCCGTCCCCCCCCCCCCCCCCCCCGTCCCCCCTCTTTTGACACGTTAAATCACTCGGCTCCGCGGAGGCGGAGTCAAGAGACAGGAACGGCGTCATAAATATAGTGGGGCATCAATCCCTCCAGTTGAGCAGAGGGGATACTTAACATGGATGACATGATAATGACAGAGAAGGACAGTTTGAGACCAGCCCAGCATTGCGCTGAGTTAGGCACGTTGCTTGCTAGTGGAACAGGGGGCCGAGTAAATTAGGTTTGACAGTCATAAATTACAGGTTGAATTCAGAGTGTTTTAAGCAGCAAGGTTGTGTCCACCTGAATTCCCCATCAGCTGTTTATTTATTATTGTTTTTTTTGCATCACTGACAGCTCTACAATGAGTTGAAAGTGCGACTCCCTTGAAATCCTTCTTTCAGTCGTACAGCTGGCTAGGAGTAATTGTCAGAACCATTCAGCGATGCCAGGGCTGGAGAGGAGGAAACCCGTTGCTGTTTACCTTAGCATCTTATGCCCTCCAATGCCCCCTTCCTGCTTTTAGTCCTTCTTATTTGTCAGGCATTGTTCTGCCACAATGTCACAATTCATCAGAGACTCACAGCCCTGTTTGTGTAGAGGCTTTTCTTGTGGCCACATAGTACAAAGTACAAACAAACACAACAAATAAAACAACACCAACATCATAAGATGACATCAATTGTTATGTTGGATAAGGCTAGTAGTTGCCTTCTGTTAAAGTCATGGCATGGACACAAAAATGAAGCCAACCTTGGACAGACTCTTAAGCAATTCCTTGTTGTTCCTACTGCGCACATAAAAAAAAAAAAAAAAAAAAACTCTAATATTTGTTTTGCCAAGCCTCTAGGCACCGTTCAGAAGCATGGAGGATGTCGGCCCTAGCCCCCGGGAGGAAGGGATGCGTAGAACCCAGATTGATCAATACAAGCAATTTCTGTAATGTAGGGGTCCATTTCCTAGCAATATGTTCTCATTATCTGTAAATACACCAGGCTGCTAAATATATCACATGCTCAAATTGTTTGAATATCACTATCCCACGTCTGTGCTGTCTTTCCTTCGTCCTGAATCCCAACTGTGGCAAGTGGCGGGCTGCGGATTGTTGCGACCCGGCTACAGGCTTGTTGCGTTGGCTAATAAGTTGGTAAAAAATAACATTACAATCATGTATGAGACGGACACAGGCATGGACGTGGAACATGGAAAACCATTAGGTTAAAGCAAATGATTGTTTTGATTTGTGAAACATTCGAAAATCTGTACTTGGGTCTATGTACAGTCAAAGAGTATAGTGATACATACATCAATCTGACTTTCTCCGTCTTACATTTATACAGGGTGGCATTTCTGACAATCATTGCAAGCACTCCTGAAATACTTTTTCATATTGATCCGTAGACCAGTGGGGGATTCTCCATTTAATGTCAAGTATCTGAGGAATATGCCTACATAGCCTTATTAAATACATGGCAAGAGGAAGAAAATAATAAAAAAGGAGGCAAAACTAATTGAAGTGTGATTATGGTCCCTAGGGGGGGCTACAGTTTATTAATATGTCACTTCCAATAAAGACGTTCAGTATTCAGATTTTGGTTGTCATGGAAACCCCATTCACTCTCAGGATGGAGGCAAAGGTTAGCGGCGCTGTGGTTCCTGTGCAAAGACAGATTTCTAAGCCAAGTGTGGATTCAAAACATTTCTTACCAGCCGTAGAAGCACGGAGCGAGCCTTTGTGTATTTTTTAAGACCGAGATCGAGTTTCACTGGCACCAGTGTGAAAAGATATTGACTATATCCCCAGACTCTGCCGTGGTTATGGCCCCAGACACAATCCCTCCAAACTCAAGTAATTTTGAGTATCCCGGTGCCCTGCTGTTGAACCGCACATTTGAAAGCATTCACTTTAGTCAACCTTAGCGTTTAGAATAACCAAGCTTTTATTAAGTAGTCATTGAACTTCTACCCAAAAGTGTTTAGTGAACACCCAAATGTTTTATTATTGCACGCTATAACCATGGTTTAATCCCAATTATGTGACTGGATTCTCTGCAACTGTAGTCACTTAATAAGTATTAAAACAGCTCAAGGAATAAAAAAAAACATCAGACAACATTTAGTGACATTCAGCATAGGCAAACAAGCATTCCTGGTGTTCAGACTATGATCATTGTGTTTACCTCTCTCTCTCTTTCTCTCTCTGACAGACTGATACAAGCTGTCATTGAGGGTGAAGCCAATACAGAGCCAGGGGTTTATCACCTGGTGCACGTGGGAGATTATTCCACATAGTGTGTGAGAGGTTTATCTTTCAATGGCAACACTTCTGCTCATGGCCAATCTGTCACCTCGCTGCATTACACTCTACGGTTGTCTCCTGGTCATGTAATAGATCCCTGAAGAGCATCAATTCACCCAGAGCCAGTCAGCCCACGCATTGTCATCCTCTATACGGATACCTTTCTATGGAGCTAAGAGGCAGAGAGGCCCTTTTATGAACACGCACCAGTTACACGAGTCGATGGAATTTTACTGTATACGTAAACACATACTGTATAGGTTTGGAAGACATCGTTCAAATCATCAAAGGTAAAACTGTCATACCTTTGAACTAGTTTCATTTATTTGTTGATTTGTATTCTTAAAATGATGAAAGGCTTTGACTTCCGTCTCACATATTGGTCAAATGAGGAGTATTATACATATATATATGTTATTTTTTACACAGGCCACTATTACATAGGTGTACAAACCACATTTTGAGACAGCAAGTGTTAGTGCCTCCGTGTTTGTAGCGTATGTGGGTGGTGTGCATGTATGTTATCAGCCAGCTCTGGGAGTGAGATCACTTCCTGCTGCAGCCCCCAGCCCAGCCAGACAAGGGCACCCACACATAAGTGCCATGGGAGTTTTCTGCAGGAAGTTGCACAATGGGCACTCCATTAGTTTTCACATTAGACCACACCTGCCTGTCAAGTCGTCCAAAATAAGCACCCCTCACATTTCCTGATAAGAGTTCACATTAGCTCTTAGGAGGACATTGTGCAGGAAAACAAAGGCTACGGATCTCGGTGCTACCTGTTGAACTTATGTCATTAAGAAATTCCTCAGTGGTCCCTTTGTTTTTCTTCCACCTGCATGTTGCTGTTTATCTGCGATAGGCCTAGAGTCACTATGGCTTCTTCACCGGGTATAGAAAGGAACTGTACTTGTAACGTACAAATCATTTAGCATTGTGGTGAAAGACAGGAATGCTTTTAAACTCCTGTTTCCCTAATGTCACCCCCACCCCCTACACCTGACCAGCCCTGTAGGAATTCCTTCTGGTTTTGGTTTTATCAGCTTCTGCCCTCCTTTTTCATTCCATTGTTCATGGTGTACTTTGTTTAAAATATGAAGACTGTCACAGGTGCCAACAAGACTATGTTTGCTGTGCTACGGTCACTTACCAATTAACTAATCAATTATATCTGAGCTACATTATCTTATATTATTTATATACATATACATACATCTCTCTCTCTCTCTCTCACTATCTCTCTCTCTATCTATATCTCTCTATCTCTCTATCTCTATCTATCTATTTATCTCTCTCTCTCTCTCTCTCTCTCTATATATATATATATATATATATATATACAGTTGGGCCAAAAAGTATTTAGTCAGCCACTGATTGTGCAAGTTCTCCTACTTAGAAAGATGAGAGAGGTCTGTCATTTTCATCATAGGTACACTTCAACTATGAGAGACAAAAATGAGAAAAAAAATCCAGGAAATCACATTGTAGGATTTTTAAAGAATTTATTTGTAAATGATGGTGGAAAATAAGTATTTGGTCACCCACAAACAAGCAAGATTTCTGGCTCTCACAGACCTGTAACTTCTTCTTTAAGAAGCTCTTCTGTCCTCCACTCGTTACCTGTATTAATGGAACCTGTTTGACCTCGTCATCTGTATAAAAGACACCTGTCCACAGCCTCAAACAGTCAGACTCCAAACTCAACCATGGCCAAGACCAAAGAGCTGTCGAAGGACACCAGGAAGAAAATTGTAGACCTGCACCAGGCTGGGAAGAGTGAATCTGCAATAGGCAAGTAGGTTGGTGTGAATAGATCAACTGTGGGAGCAATTGTAAGAAAATGGAAGACATACAAGACCATTGATGATCTCCCTCGATCTGGGGCCCCACGCAAGATCTCATCCCGTGGGGTCAAAATGATCATGAGAACGGTGAGCAAAAATCCCAGAACTACACGGAGGGACCTGATGAATGACATGCAGAGAGCTGGGACCAAAGTAACAAAGGCTACCATCAGTAACACACTACGCCGAGAGGGACTCAAATCCTGCAGTGCCAGGCGTGTCCCCCTGCTTAAGCCAGTACATGTCCAGGCCCGTCTGAAGTTTGCCAGAGAGCATATGGATGATCCAGAAGAGGATTGGGAGAATATCATGTGGTCAGATGAAACCAAAATAGAACTTTTTGGTAAAAACTCAACTCATCGTGTTTGGAGGAAGAAGAATGTTGAGTTGCATCCCAAGAACACCATACCTACTGTGAAGCATGGGGGTGGAAACATTATGCTTTGGGGCTGTTTTACTGCAAAGGGGACAGGATGACTGATCCGTGTTAAGGGAAGAATGAACGGGGCCATGTATCGTGACATTTTAAGCCAAAACCTCCTTCCATCAGTGAGAGCATTGAAGATGGAATGTGGCTGGGTCTTCCAGCATGACAATGACCCCAAACACACCGCTCGGGCAACGAAGGAGTGGCTCCGTAAAAAGCATTTCAAGGTCCTGGAGTGGCCTAGCCAGTCTCCAACCTCAACCCCATAGAACATTTGTGGAGGGATTTGAAAGTCCGTGTTGCCCAGCGACAACCCCAAAACATGACTGCTCTAGAGGAGATCTGCATGGAGGAATGGGCCAAAATACCAGCTACAGTGTGTGCAAACCTGGTGAAGACTTACAGGAAACGTTTGACCTCTGTCATTGCCAACAAAGGTTATGTTACAAAGTATTGAGTTGAACTTTTGTTATTGACCAAATACTTATTTTCCACCATCATTTACAAATAAATTCTTTAAAAATCCTACAATGTGATTTCCTGGATTTTTTTTCTAATTTTTGTCTGTCATAGTTGAAGTGTACCTATGATGAAAATGACAGACCTCTCTCATCTTTCTAAGTAGGAGAACTTGCACAATCAGTGGCTGACTAAATACTTTTTGGCCCCACTGTATATATATATATATATATATATACACACATATATTAAATATTGAAGATTAAAAATGTCCTTTGTTCAGCTGAGATGTGAGGCAACAGTGCACCATTTCTCTTCGGCATAATAGAATGCTTTTATTTCGCAGACATTCACTCCAAATGGAAAGACTAATTATATGCGGCACGCTCTCTTAACCCTACTGCTATTGCAGCACCCTTCCCATATGTCAGCTTTATCGATGATCAAACTCACATTTTAAGTACAGCGACAGGCACATCACTCATCCTGGAAACAGCAACTCATCAATATGTATAGTCTGCAAGGGTTGTTAACATTACCATGTATTTCCAACCGACCGGTTGAGGTATATACATAGCCATTTATAATCGAACCTGCCTCTAGAGTGAATAGCAGAGAGGGCAAGAAAAAAGTCAGCTAGTCTGGACAGAGAAAAATTACACCCTGGGTTGATGTCTGTGTGTGGTTCTTGCTCCTCTGTAGTGTGACAAGGGGCCGGAATGGGGACTTGAAGGACCACTTTAGGTCCCTGTCGACTCAATGCAAATAAGCACTCAACTGGCAACACGCTGTTTATTGCTGTCTTGTTAGCCTAACGATTTATGCTGCATCAATTTATCCAGAAGGGTTTATTGCGGCATCTGTCAAGGTCGGTGTCCACTTGGAGGCTTAAATGTTAAAATGCCAATACAGTTATGGAACACTCATTTGTCAGAAGATTCTGTTGTAAAGTAATATGTCCAGAATTGCACTGTGATCAATATAACTTTATCACATCTGTTCGCTGTGAAATTGTAAGATTTATAGCAGGTGGATTCTAATACTCAAAGCAATTTGCTGGCATCTGAGGAAATATAATCAATGTTTTATGTAAACCAACACCAGCATTAAGTCACCGACTGAGTTTACGCACTATAGAAAATATTGTAAAATTTGTCTAATACAACTCATTCAACGCTGCTCGTTATTACCTTATCATTAACAAACCAGCAAACTTCTTCCAGTTTGTGTCACCAACACTCAGGGTCCTCCACTAGCTTTATGAACTGGTTGTATTGGCGGTTGTAGTGGTGTTTGTACCATGCGCCATGCCTCAGTGTAGACAATGAGAAGCAGGACAAAAGAGCAAATTAATCTAGCCGAACTCTGGAAGACCATGGACCAGTGGGACTCACAGTGCTCTCACTCTTTTACACTGCTTTGTGAAACAGGTGGAGCTCAGGAAAACAAAGGGAAATAGTCAACTAGTTTGGGTCTTTATTTTTAATATTATTCTATAATGAGGATCGAATGTGTACAGTACGTTCAAAATGTAATGTTAGTGAATTTAAGTCTTGCTTGAATGTTAAGAAACGAAGCCACATCTACGTGTGTGTGTGTGTGTGTGAGTGTGTGTCTGAGTGTGTGTGTGTGAGTGTGTGTGTGAATGCGTGCGTGCATGCGTGTGTGTGTGTGTGTGTGTGTGTGTGTGTGTGTGTGTTTGAGAACATTTGTCTGTTTAATCTACAGTATGCAAAATTATAAATGTAACAGAGAAGGGATTGAAACTAAATTGAGCCCAGCAGACTAACAGAGAGCAGGTGTGCGTGACCTCTTGGTGTCTGTTCCACACAGTGAGCCATGCAGCTTTGAGGGCGTATCATCATCAATCATGGATGAAAAATCGTGTTCAGTTTTTTTTTTTCTGTCCCTCCAAGGCGCTTGACCTTTCAGAGACTTTTCTTGGATTTCTTCTTGCTGTGTTATCTTTATAAAAGATGCCAAGCACCCTCCAGCACTGAGTACAGTGGAGGGAAATGACTTTGGGACGGGAATATTCAACACCACTTTGTGTTGCATAAAGTGAGAGGGAGTGAAGAATAGGCTGGAAGGATGTCGAACTGTTA
The DNA here is from genome assembly GCA_017639675.1 of Aplochiton taeniatus. Taxonomy (NCBI): domain Eukaryota; kingdom Metazoa; phylum Chordata; class Actinopteri; order Galaxiiformes; family Galaxiidae; genus Aplochiton; species Aplochiton taeniatus. Next base: position 39,391,672 of record CM030172.1, on the reverse strand, counting down.
TGTCTGACTGTGATGCTAGCCCAAGAAGATCATATGGAAACTTGCTCTTTCTCTCCTTGTGGGTCTTCAGTCACAAAGAGACCTGCCAGAGATAGACAACCCATAGGAGCTTTTTAACAGGAAAAACTCCACCGTGACACGGCCTCTATATACAATCCACTTCAAAAGGCAAAGCAAGCGATGTTAGTGATGACATATGTGTTTAATCCTCAACATAAAAAACTAGAAACCTATTGATGTACTGACTGCCTCAACCGACCACAAGTGCCTGGGCCAATCTGTGGCTCAGAACGAATGAGATCGGAAGACATTCCAATCGGATTCCCTCACGTGTCTGCCCTGAGCGCAGTGCTCCCCTGAGAGGGCCGGTCAGCGACCTACAGTACCCTCTTCCTCCCTCTTGTCCTCCTCCCCGTTCCCTGTGGAGAGCCATCCCTTGTCGGCCCCAGCCCGCTGGGAGTTGGCCTGCCCTGGCCTTTTACCTGTGGAGTAACCATGGGGGGAAAGCTGGCAGACTCCCCAGACCTTCCAGTCCCATCGCCAGGGCCAGGCCTTCCCTGGTCTCTCCCAAGAGAGAGTGGCCATCATGTGGGTAGCACTTGCTGTCAGGTGCCCCCCTCCCTGTGGGAGTAATCCTAAATTGGCAGAGACCTAAAGGCCAGCCTGGGAGTGCTACTGCTGCTGTCTGGATTGAGGAGAGTCTGCAGGGGCCAGTGTGAGGAGAGGCTCAATCCCCTGCCTCTTCTGCTCCTGGGCTGTCTCCCCGCAAACTCTGTTTTATACAAGTTGGCAGGGAGGCCAGATTAGATGCAGGATTTGAGGGGTGGCAAACGGATCAGGAGAGGCAGTAATGATGGCCGGTAAGTGCCGGAGAGAAAGCTGCAATAAGACGGGGCCCGACAAGTAATGAGCATCCCCTCTTAGTGTGAGTGAAGGTCAATACTATCTCACCAATCGGCATCTCACAAAGAGCCACTTTTGAAAAGGATACGAGCTAAAGCGCTTGTGATTTAATCTAAAAAGCATTGGCTTTTCTTTGGGCGTCATAGCGAGATGCTAAGCACAAGGATAGGTTTGAAGGACAGGGGAGCAGAATACAAAGGGAATCTCGCTTTATGTAACCACCATTGCCAGTGTGTGGTCATTATCACATCTTCTCAGCATTGTGGGAGGATAAGTCGTTTTTTGTTCCCATGTCGGATTCCTAACAGCCATAAGCTGTGATCCAGGTCCAATCAACTCAAAGCATGGAGAGAGGCATGCTGGGTGCGCTTCTTTTTTTTTTCTTCTCATTCCGTCAGGGATTTTGTTCATTAAATAAATGTAGACAGCCAGGCAGAGGACAGTGATTCCGGCGTTGTACGACGCTTTCCCAAACCCCCGACCCCACCCTCACCGACATCCCGTGTTTATCTGGTGGTTCCACTATTTATCGTGTCTTTATCGTGCGTTTATCTTATGCCGTGATGCCTGGCTATACACAGAGGACGCATGGCGCACGGGAACTCTCCCTCCCCCTCGCGGACCCATTTCGAGGAGCAGATGGATGACATGGTTGGGTCAGGGTGACTACCAAACCCACAAATCCACACGGCTACGAAAGGGGACAGTGCACCGGGGCCTGGGCAGGGCCTTCTTCTTATTGGCCGGGGAAGCGGATGGAGTCAAGGGGGGAGGGGCCAGATGGTAATCTCCCTCTGACCTGGCATTCACTGCAGAGGACTATTAGATCAGTTACCCAATCCTATCACGTATATTGCCATCCTACAATACGATAACCAAGCCCAGGGCCTGGCGGCCTGCGGTCGTTATTAAACCACTGGAAGAAAAGAGCCGCTTGTCTCTCCTGGGTATTACTGAGGGCTGAGCTAGCGGGTTGGTGAGCCAGGATTAGAGCGGCTGCAGGGTGGTGGGAACTGCGGACAGTGGGGATTGTAGAGAGGATTGCAGAAACTGTAAAAGTCTCTTCCACCACCCCAGAAAACAAGATTGTATGTGTGTGTGTGTGTGTGTGTGTGTGTGTATATAATGAGGTGTCTGAGTCTATGTTTTACGGCACATACATTTTTTGCTTGGTTTTGACTGTGGTACTGTATGTGTGAGATAGTTATATGTGGGATAGCTTTGTATAAAAAAGAGTGGGACCATTACCTACCAAATAACTGTAATACAAACTCCCTACCTGCCTGTGTCAAAAGATGTGCCCATGACTAACCGGCGTTCACTTGCCCATGGGAAGCTAGCACTGTGCTCCAGCTAAGTTGAATCAGCTGTACACACAGAACAAGACAAACACACAGAGGCGCTCCACACGCCGGCATCACATCCTCCTAACCGCCAACGGCATCCGGTGTTTTGACTCTGCCTTCCATTCGCACTAGCCTAGTCAGTCTGAACCTGCAGCATGCTAATCGCTTTGGCACCTGCACTAGCTCGGCGCAGAGGGAAGATCTGCGAAGACAATTATGATAATGGCGCACAGATACTGGTTAGGATAATTGCTTCTTTTCGGATGAGCCTGATTTGACATCCTGAATCGACTGCAGTCGGCATCAGCCCCTCATCTGTCATCGATGTGCGCTTTTCTGCTTCGTTGGAACCGTGATAAGGACGTGGAACAAAAATCAAACTGGGTTAAAAGCAAAGGAAAACTTTATTTCAAAAGATACTTTACCGGCGTCTTATTTTGGTGACTATTATTTTTGTGTGTATAGACATACAGTACCTGTGTATGTGCATGTATGTGTATGTGTTGTAGGGACAAGTGTGGGGTCGTGTTAGGAGGTGGTGGTGTGTGTGTGTGTGTGTGTGTGTGTGTGTGTGTGTGTGTGCGTGTGGGGGATTGGGGAGGGGGGGGGGGTGACAAGAGGTGACTGACAGACGAGGAGCCGCCTGTGAGGCAGTGTTCACTGTCCTTTCGTTTTTTCTCTTCTTCCTTGATTTCGGATTCAGGGAAACAGCCATTACTCAGTTGCTGGAAGGCAGAAAGCCGCTGGAGTGAATTATGTCAAATCATTTTCCACACAAGCAAGCAAGACGGATTAGCACTATTCCCCACTTAAACTCAACACAACAGGACGAGTCTGTTTCGTAATGATGTTCCTACTTATTTGACTCGGCAGAGCGACCAGGGGATATTTAGGCTACTACTTGATAAAACAGCAAGGAATTAAGTCCGTGGTGATTTGGTTTCTTTGTAGATGGTTTACAGAGTTTGGAATAACACTGCAGTGAAAAACTGCTTCTAATTTAATTTCAAACCTCATTTTTATTTGAACTCCAAACACGGTTTTCCTTGTTCACCAGTAAAAATCTCTCTTTCAACTACGCCCCACGTGCGAGTACTGGTATATAGGGCTAGACATTTTGTTTTTTGGTATGTGTTTGACTTGGTTTGACCTTCAACCAATTTGACAAAAATATTTACTATATATATATATATATATATATATATATGTATTAAAGTGCTTTCACCAGCAGAGATCTCAAACAAATAAAGAGGTTTGTTTTTCTAACTCATATAACACCTCTCACGCAATAAAACACATATTACGTAACAATACTTTTATTGCAGGGGTGCTTCTTTTGTTTCAGGGATATCTTGTAGCTTGATGTCGTAGAATAACCATCAAATATTTGTTCGACAATTAAACTTTCACATCTGACTGAAGCCACAGCTCCACAGCAGAGAATATCTGTGCCTATTCTTTTTCTCTGACAAGTGGAGATGCCAGGCTGAAACGGAGCACATTTACAGTGGAGGAAAATGCAGTTTCCAAGACTACAAAGGCAAAGACTCCCCTGCTGTGTCTGTCTCACTTACCCATTTGATTTCACATTTAGACGAGCACATCCGGGAAAAAAAGACAATTCTGTAGAGGATGAGAAAATGCATAACAACGAAAGATGTTGGTATATGTGATGTTTAATTAATTTAGTGGAGTAAAGGAGAGAGGTTTCAATGCATATTACTTGCTCGTACCTAATAGCACAAAGCCCTAGAATGGGAAATGATTGACCTATCTTACAAAGCCGAGATGAAGCACCATGAGGGAATGGTTAACATTGAATGTAATACTATCTACTCTTATTGAAAATCTATTCAAAGGTGCTGGGAAATATTTTTCTTCCAGTATAAAATGATCTTAAGAGTAATACAAAAAATCCCTAGACTACTTTGTCTTCGTTAAAAAGTACGGGATGCAGCACACAAGCACTCTAATGGAGTTATGCATCGGGGTCATGTTTCATATTTTACTCCTGATAATTCACATAGTTTGCCCAGCCCATAGAAGAAAAATACTTAACAGGACTAGGATTTAAACAGGGAGGCTAACTGTACTCTCTAAACTCTGCAGGCCGCATCTTGACTGCCCCTTGTGTACTTGCATTCTTTATTCTGTCTCACGTACAGCAGATTCAAACTAGTACGTGAACCTGCGCTGGATCTTCCTCTCACACAAACACCTGGCCTGACCTGCAACAGTGTGCCATTCCCAAGCCTGAGAGAGCCTCTTGGGGTGGTGATAATCACTTATTCTACGCCTCTGCGCTCACTTTTTGTTTGAGAAAGTCAGTGGTCTGAAACCTTTCAATATTCAGGGTTGGCTTTTTCAGATCAGTAGAGCTAGAATACATTTATTTGAGGTCCATGTTTGGGCATGGTTGGAAAGTGCATATTTTATGTTGCCCCAAATCATATTACTTCAGTGTCTGCTGAACCCAAAACAGAATATCTTTCCCTTTGTGCTGCTTTGACTTCAGCCCCTTCATATTTGCCTGAGGCAATAAGAAGAGATGGATGCACATCCACCACCCATGGTGTTCACGGGCTTACATTCACAGATGTCTCTACTACACCAATGCTACCACGGAGACTAAAGTTTGACTTATGCTGATGAATGATCAGAAAGTATGTTTCTTAAACCAATTCGTAAACCAGTCAACCAATTTGTGGTACAAATGTGGGACAATGTCTTCAGTAGCGTTTTAGCATAACAACACTGGGACATTGTACATTGATTGGAAAATAATTTGACCATGGTGATACACTAAGAAATTCTTTATTTTTGATTGACACCCAAGTTTCCTACCGATGCTATCATGCTAGGAATAGCAGGGCTGGGGAGACACAATGGTTGAGAATACAGAATTGCATATTCAACTCACAACTTATATGGCTTGCGTCTTGGTGACTTGTTGGTTCTGGGTTTACAAGATACGTTTGATAACCTCATACATTTCAAGACACGTTAGGAGAGCTGCCAGTCTAGTGTGCTTGGTTAGTTGCATAAGCATCGGCGCGCACGCACACACACACACACACACACACACACCTCTGTCAGTAATCAGTTTCCACTGATGACTCCCCCGCCACCCCTCCCTGTTCCCCTCTGACACCATGGAAATGAATGTCCTCAGTCCCATTTCCCTCTCACACACAAAGGGCTCAAGGGGGAATCACAAGCGCTCCCACATTTAGATTTTGATTTCATCTCTACATTTATTTATTTTCGGCATTCTTCCGACTACTGCTCGTCTAATGTGACAGGCAGGGCCTCGGTGAGCAGGCTGGTGGCGTGCGTGGGGTTGTGTGTTTGTGTTTGTGTGCGTGCGTGTGTGTGTGTGTATGTGTTTGTGTGCATGCGTCTGTGTGTGTGTTGCCGGGGAGGAGTAATATATGCAGACAAGGGCAAGGTAATTTAATTTTTCTCTGAGCCATCAAAAGTTTGTCAGCTGGCAATCACAGCGTGTCAGGTTTTCTTCCCCCCTCGAGGATAGTTCCACTTTGCTATTCCAAACAAATATTAAGGGGACCGCCAGTACCGTGGAATTCTAATGGGGGGGGTGCTGGTATAGCAAATGACAAGCATCAGTGTGTGCGTGCGTGTGTGTGTACACTAAAGTGTGTTTGCGTTTGGTGAGAGTGGTTGTCTTTTACTGTATCGTTATTAATGAAAATTGAAGCCTTCCACGCAAGCACATATCACATCATACCCTCACCCTACTGGATGTATACAGATTTAAAATAAGCTGTCAAATCACGTGTGCTCGCCATAAAGTACACTTTATGAGACACATTTTACTCTGTGATATATTTGACAGACAGACTATTCCAAAGTGTCAATTGTCAACATCTCGGACAAATAGATGTAATAGAGAGCTGATGAAAGGAAAGACAATCGGTCATGGGAATAACTCTTGCAGAATTAGATGTCCTTGGGGGGATGCGCTGTGTGGATTCTGGAGTGGCGATTTGTGTGGTTCCAGGAAGCACTGGGAGGGCCTCAAAGGGTTTGACTTGGAGTCCATCACAGCGTCCCAACAGAGGATCCACTATCCCACCCAGCTGTCCTTCCTGACGTATTTGACCTGGTTCTTTTTTTCCTCCCAAACCCATTTTCCCCGTGGCCGGGACGGGTCCCTCCTCTCTCTCTGCAAGACAGAGAGACACGCTATAGCTGCAGGCCCACGTCGCTACAGTGGCACCTCACACCAACCCAGAGATCACTTTCTCTGCCCGTGACCTTCACAGCTTTAGGTTTTAGACATTGGAACACACTGTTGCACAAAACCCACCATGTAAGGCAGCTGGTGGTACACACTCTGCCGACGAGAACACACACACACACACACACACACACACACACACACACACACACACAGAGAGGCGCACTCGTGCAGTCTTTTTGGATGCTGTCTAATTGACAGAGCTCGGGGGTTCAAATGTACACCCTGCACATTGAAACCTATTCCGCTCTACCGTTGTCTTTGGCCCACAGATGAGACAGAATCCATGATGAATAAATAAAATGTATCCCTGGAAGATAATAAAAGATACGTTACAAACATTCCCTGGGAGCATCTGGAAAGAAACGAAAACACTTCTTTCGGCTTCCTCCTTTCTCTGGTGGGTAAATCCAAAACAGGACAGAAATCTGACCAAGGACTGTATGGCACATGGCCACCAAAGGAACTCTCGGCTCTCTGCTGGAAAGAACAAATGCACATATGCAAGAAAACCTTTTTTTATTATTATTATTCAAGCAAAGGTCAGATGTGCACACTGGAGAGACTCCACCTTTGTTTCTTCTGGCTGCTTGTTATGTATCAATTTAGATATAGCAAATATTTCTGTCTGGCAGTTGACCTTATCTGTGTACATGAAATATGGGCATGAGAGCAGTTGATCGAAAGCAAATTCATTTCAGGAGCTCTACTGTATGTTTGGTTAATTCCAGTTAAATGTCAGGTGAGGCGCTGGTCAGGCATTTCTCGGAACATCCAGCGGCAGACCAAACAAAGGGTTACGCGTAAATGAGCTGAATCCATATCAACGATTTTAATAACTTCTCCCTTGTCTCACACGGATGGTTATGCTGATTTGTAACTTGTACAATGTCAGTCATTTTCCAAAATAATTCCCTGAACCCTTTCATGCCTTTGCACACAATGTTATCAAACTGACTTGCAGCAACGTATGAAAATGCAGTGGTGTGCACAGTTGTAAACTGTAACATGTGCCTTGTCAACGTGGAGTTCAAAGTACATAGGTCAAAATCAAACTCTGTTTGTAATTTCAAACAGTTGAAAGAAATTGCCAATTTTGCACAGGCATTACACTTGTAGCATAGATCATCAATGAATATACTTTACCTTTGGTTTCCAAGTAAATGTATTGTGTTTTGTTGACACAAATGAAATGTATTATACAAAAACTTTGACAGTTTTGAAATATGTGTTTAAAATCAATTCAAGCTTGATTGAAATGTCTTTTTAAGCGCTTGATCCTGTTATCCATTCAAAGAAACTCAGAACCTTCCAATTCTAAACCCAGTACCAACATTTCCTACAGCTTCTTAACAAAACTGACCAAGCACTGCCTATTTATAATGGCCCAGAACTAGAAATACATATTCTCTCCACACAGTATTATCATTGGATCCTATCAGGCATTCGGCACTGTTTCCGCCAGGGGAGAGTGAGATGGAATATTGGCTCTCGTTCATTCTAAACAGAGCCCAACATGGACACGTAATTGATGCTTGACAAACTACGCAGGCAACGGAGGCCGATGAGAAAACCTACTTTCCAGATGTTGTTCCCTTTTATCATTGTCTTGTAGTACGTTTCCCTATCTTTGAGTTCTCATCCCAAATCTGTTCCAGGTTTTTAAGCTTATTCATTTAAGTTCAATTCAAATGTGCAGTTTTCCAATGAACGATTACACATTTTTGTTGTGAGGCATTGTCAAAAACGTAATTGGAATAATAATAAAAATTAAGGGATTTCGCTTAATCATATATATATATTTTTTTGGGGGGGGGGGGGGGGGAATATTCAGTTTTGTCTCATAAAGCCGTGCATAATCACATACCATTTCAGATAAAGCTAAGGTTAATTTCATGAACATGCATGTGACGACTGACATTTACACTAATCAAGTGACTATTTAATGTCTTTGTCAAGGCTGATAATTGAATAATTATTTTTCTTTCATTCTTTGGACCGATTGACCTCCATTGAGTTCCACTCTGGAGGCAGGGAACCACACTCTCTTGTCACCGTGGTGACGGCCTTTACTAATCCCTCAATTACAATTGGTCCTCATGCAAAGAAGAGGAGCACAATTTGATCCTGGTTAAACCCCTAACCGGCCCTTGTACGAGCACAGACACACAGATGCTAACACGCCTGCACAAAAACAGACACACACACATACACATACCCAGGGTTTCTTCATAGTTTAATTTGTCTTTCATGGGGTGTGGGGAGGATGTGAGTGTGCGTGTGTGGTGTGTGTGTGTGTGTGTGTGCGCGTGTGTGTGTGTGTTGGGGGTGGGGTAGGGTGGGGTTTGGTGGCTCAGCTCAATCTCAATTAATATTTGAGGGAAGGAGGAGAGGAAGTGGCTGTCTAGTGAGATATCTTTATTCATAAGGGCTTAGCTGTGATTGGCATGATCTCAAGACATCCAACCTCATTCCTTGGGAGGACGGGCAAATATTATTGATATTCAAAAATGGATCCTATTTACATCTCAGTTTTCCCCAAACTGTTCCACTCACACCAGAGGGAAGAGCATGGAAGGGTTAACTTGTGTCGAATAAATAAATGCGAATATGAATGTGTGGGGTGTTCGCTTGTAAGTGTGCGCGTGGAAGCGTGTGCGCTGTACAGAGAAAGTCGTCTTATTTTCAGTGCCTGCTTCCTTTTGTTTATTTCATCAGTATTTGCAATGATACGGCGCATTGCAACAGCCTTTATATGGTCGCATCGGCTGTCCTCTGTGGGGCCTATTTATACCCACATCCACACTTGATTAGGACATCGAGGTGGGCCATGGGAGAGGGGGCCCTGGGTGGAAGGGAATATTACATTATGCGTGGCTGATGTTTCCCATGCCATGCTTTGGTAGTCACATTTTCTTTCTTTGAGCTGGTTGTTTTCTGCGGTTTAAGGGATGACAAACAATGATCCATGGAGCCGCACGCAGCCGACCGGGGCTCCGCGGAAAGGAAAGCCACGCGGAAAGCGAATACACAGGATGTTTAATGGCCTCCACTCCTTACCAGTTGGGGGGCAATCACTACGAGGGACTGATTGACGGCGATCTCTGCCTCTTGTCGGTAATATCATCCTCTTCAGTGGGCCGGAAAAAAAGAGGTCGTCTTCAAAGCCCGGCCTCTTCGCTGTTGACGTAACATAGGCTCAGGATGACCTGGACGTCCTTCCAAACTTCCCGTCAAGATGTGTTCTGCACGGCACGTGGCTTTTACTGTGTGGCCAAGCCGTTTCGGGGAGAAGATCCACCGTCTCCACAACGTGGGAGATCGGCTGCAGTGCTGGGGCGAACGCCAGGGACGCACAATGGATCAGATGGCATTTTAATTAGGCCTCCAGAGCGAGGTCGGGTGGCCTTAAAGTGACAGATGGATGTTTTGACTCCCTTGTCAAGGCCTAGCGGGCGACAGAACCTCGCGAGTCCTTCCGCCCATCGACAGCGGCGGCCTGGCGGCCTAGCCAGAGGACGCGTAGACGCGAAGTTATCACCTCGAGTCCACACCTTCATGCATTGGTGCCCCTCGCCCTTCGTCCCGCCTCATCCGAACATACACACAGAGCCTTCCACAGTGGCGCCCTCCATAGGCTTTAAAATGCGAACCAGCTGCCCTCCCATCTGGGGCTCATCAGCCGCCCTGGGGAGCGCAAACAGTCCCGGCGTAGCAGACGGGCATCCGTTGTGCATTATCAATCCCCCCCCCTGCCCCCCTTTCCTCCCACCAGACCCTGCCCTGCCCACGCCCCACCCGAGCCCACAGCAAAGCGCCGGGCTGCGCTCCATCGTCCAACCGAATCCTGCCCCACTGTCTCTTCCTATTTGGGCCGCTTGCAAAGCCTCGGGGCTCTAAGTACGTGAGAGAGTGAGTGGTAACGACTGTGGTCTTCACCCGCCCTTCACGGTGGCCACACAGACATAACACGGAGCCCAACACGGAGCCCTGAGCGTCTGTCCTGGACATTAATAGCAGTGGCCGCCTGTGCGATTCCGCTGGCGAGGCTGTCACGTCGACCCCTCCTCCCCCTCCCCCCCCACGCACGCCTAGAACGTGGTTGGAGAGTTACAGCAGAGGGTGTGGCAGGTTATGCGACTCATTGCTTGGCTCGGCCCTGGCTGTTAAGTTCCTTCTGCAGTTGAACGTGGTCGGTGCGAGGTGCTTATCTTGTGTGTGTATGTGGGTGGGGTGCGGTTTGTCTTAGCCCTGGATTCGTGTGGGGGTAATCCCCAAGACGCCTCGCACGTTCGCTATCACAATGCCTCCAGGTCTGTCTGTAAATTCACCGTCTGTGTTTTGTCCCGTGCAAATGTCTCGACCACTACCCCTAATCAGCAAGGGAAAATAAACTGCAGGAGTGGTCGTCCAGATCAGTCTTTTCCCTCTGGAAGGAACACAGAGAGTAATACCCGACAGAAAGTAACGCCAAATAAGAATACATTTTTTCATCGCAACAATTTACCAAAGGATCAAATAAGAAAGGCCTAAAATGTATTTATTTCTTAAATGATGCCGTAAAGCTTCAACCAAACTGATTAAACAACGAAGGGCACTGTTTTGCTCTGGCAGAGGCATGTGTGAATTAGCCAATGTGGTCTCTTATTGAGTAAACAGCCCATAATCAAAACACCAGGGCTCGAAAATTTGATCGAAGTTTCCGACGCTCGGCTTCGATGAATTCACCTCATTGCCGAAGAGGAATGTCACTGCCTCCTTGTTTTCTTGGTTCTCCTTGACTTCCTCTGATGTACACTCCATTTGGCTGTCAGGGGAAGGCTTGAACAGAACCTCTAATCTTACAGTCTGAGGCATGTGCTCAGGCCCTACTGTACACCATGAACAACTATGTTGTGCTAATTAGTATTGATTAAAAGATAAAGAGCACACAAATGACCATTTTGTGGAATTTTATAGAAGAGGTTCTTAATGCCGTCGACTATGACATGTTCCTAGAGGTTTCTTTTTGTGTGGATCAGCGGATTTCCACCATCGTATATCACTGACTCCCTGGAGGATGTAACGGCTTTATAAGTGCCTCATTCATAAATCAGGCTTTGAGCTGGTTGGGGTTCTTGGGACCTGATCAGGACCAGAATGGCTTACGATTTGCATGGTCTGTCTGCATGACGTCATGAGTTGGCTGCAGGGGTCCAGCAGACCACCAACCTTCTCCTTCGGTTATGCTCATTATACTGGTTTCCATGGAAACCTATGCTACGCCAGTTCCAAAGGTTGAAGTGAGGGCAGGTTGGTATAGGTGTCATGCTATTAGCAGTGGAAAAATCCCAATATAGTGTGTTTGTGTGTGTGTATGTGTGTTTGTGTGTGTGACTGTGTGTCCCCGTCTCTTAGCTCCAGTGCGGGTGTCATGTCACTCTGCTTCTTGGTTTCACAGGCGTGGATATGGCGGGTGGGGGCTGGGGTGGAGGAATGGCTAGTGTGGACTCAGAGATAAGGCTTTGGTGAGATCACAGGCTGGCAAAAGACAAGACGAGACGAGACCAGTCCAAACATCCAAGGCCCTGTGCGGGGGCCTGCTGGGATGGACCCCGCTCTTTCATTTCCCCCGTGTTGGTTGGCGCATGCTCTCACCCCAGGAACAGCCGTCTGTCCTGATGAGCCAGAATGAACCAGAAGCTGGCTCGGGGCTGGGTCTGTAAGGTCGACCTCTGACCTGCAGGAAGCACATGAAAGGCAGCAGGCCAGATGTGTGCCTGTTCCCCGGGAGCAATTGGAGGAGCATGAGATAATCCTGCACTGTCATTCCCAACTGTCCATAGTAGCAAACGGGATGTATGATTCCGGCCATGCATTTCTACATAGATCTCCAGAATGCAATGTTCCGAGAGGTATCAGGCCAAGAGCACGCAACCCTGTTTTGTGGTCTGAGGTTCCCTCATCGTGAGAATAGAAATAAATGAACCAGACAAGCCCTCTGACCAAAAGCATAGTTGGACCGTGCCTCGCCGGCCTCGTTGAAATCCCTGCATCCTACTGTAACAACAGACACTCCCACTGGCCCAAGAAAGGATTTTCAAGTCCGACATTCAACGGTTCCGTATTCACTGTTGTTGCTTTTTACACTGCTTTGAGATTTTGATACACACAATGCATTCCGCTGCATGCGTACCTTGTGGCAGCATCCCTGGTGGACTGGTTCAATCCCCTCCTCTAGTTCTTTGTGTTTAGTCTCCTCAGCGTGGCAGAGAAAGACACAGGTTGATGGTGAGGGCCTATTCAGCCTCCACCCAGCTAGTGGTCTTTTTTTCTTGCGCTGCTCTCCGTCTCTCCAGCTGAAAGCACTGGTCCCCGTTATAAAGTTCAGCAACACAAATAAACTCACAGGCTCCCATACCTGATTCATCTTTCACACGAGAGCGATTGTATTGTAGTTGCTCCAACTCTGGCTACGCACAATTTGCTCTCCTTGGCAGTGTGAGTGTGGTGCCCTAGAAAAGAGAGCTATAATAACCCCCGAGTATCTCTCTCTCTCTCTTTCTCTCTCTCTCTGTTTACACAGACTCTCTGTCTGGCCCTATGCTTTGAGATGACTTCTGAGACCCTCAAAGCTGGGAATGAAAATGTTGTGCATTAGTAGGATTGATTAATATAGTACTTATTCTTTCACTCAAATGCAGCAAGAACAGGGTTTGAAATAGAATGATGTTGTCAAATAAATCTGTTTTTAAATGCTGTTAAAAACATTATGTCAAAAAATAAAGTCACAATTATTACTGAAGTGCTGTGTGTCGCTGCCTTGATTTAATGTTTTCTCATTAAGAATTTTTTGATTCATTTGACATGGCAAAATTCAAGTTATCCCCTGCAGCTAAGATTCTCAATAGTGTTGGGGAATACATTATAAATATGACTAATATATTTTAAGGCATATAATTAAACCATTGAATAAAGTGGGCAATAATTAGCTTTTGTTATAATTGGCATTGAGTAGATAATATGTGTAATATGCTTAATAAGCTAATGCTCGACTGTTGTGTGCAACACTTGTTTGATCCACAACAATATCCCAGTATTCATCCATCATGTCAAGAGTTAGGAGTTGGGGGAGCATTTCTCCTAGAAGGAACAGACATTAACACAGTAATAGAGGGAAAGAAAAGGTTTTGGCCAGAGTCCAGTGTGGTTTGGAAAGAGACCATGAGTAAATGATTCACCACAATTCCCCTTTCTCTTTTTTCTCTTTCAGCATCTCTTCTCATCTAGTCTTGATTTATGTCTGTGTGCGCTGTGCTCCACTCTCTGAAATTGAGGAACATTTATGTCAGAACATTCAATTATGGATTCCGACCTCAAGCTTCTATGACCTCAGCGTCCAAAACAAGGCATCTAGTAAGGCTTCAGTTGACCTGGTGTCAAACGGCTTTCAATGTGGGTGTTCAGTGTTCAGCCCTACTGACAAATATTTTAGTCATTTTCTACTTGTATTGCTGTATGAAAGTAACTTCATGTAGCAAAACAAGTGGAAAATTACTGAAATTGTTTTTTTCCCCTCCCAGTAACAACATAGGCCTATTGTGTACCATACACTCTGAGTAAAAGCCTATTGTCTCTGCTATTGTAAAATGACTTTATCTACACTGTCAAACCTATAGTATAATATTTGATGTCTACAAATCATAGTTCAGTCAGGACAACTTACGATATGTGTGCCTGTTTACAGCATATACCATGGTAATACATTGAAAGTTGACGGCAAGGGTCTGCTGCTCTGAAATACTTTCTCGCCTAAGGTCATCATCAAACACTCAGTGAAAACCATGGGGAGGGAGTAGATATCTGCCGAATCCCCCCTGACAGATACTAAGCAACAGACCCGACGTAGGGGGAGGCTGGGGTGGAGGTGGAGGCGGAGCAACAAGGGCAGGAGCATAGTAGTGTGGGCAGCCGTGGAGCAGTGGTAGGAGCCAGTGTGGTGAGTGCTGTGAACTGTGGTTTTAAAAGACTGAGTTAAACGAATGAGCATATGCGAGTGGTTGATTGTTGTGACGTGGAGAATAGCTGTTGTCTGAGCTGCACGCCTGAGCTAGCTCTGCCAAGGCGTTGCCTCAGTTGTCCTCAATAAGCTAGAATGGTTGGTCTTTTTTGCATAATAAAAATGTATTTGTAAAGCACATTTCATACACCAAGTGCACCTCAATGTGCTTTACATGACAAAGAATAAAAACAAAACAAAAACTATGATTAAAAGTAGTGATGTATGATTAAAAACAATATAACCGAAAACAATGTATTTGAAAACAATAAAACAGATTAAAACATTTTGTTATGCTCTTTAATTAAAATCCTGATTAAAAAAGATGTCTTAAGGAAATTAATGCTGAATCTGTGAATAAAGAGGGAAGTGAAGGCAGTGATAATATCAGTGTCATCTGCATCAGCTTCACAAGGATATGCTCAAAGGCCTGTGTCCAGCACACCAGCACTATGGCTGGGTATCAAACTCGATACTGCTAAAGGTACCGACGTAATTATGTCGGTACTACCGAGTACCGGTTCACATCAAATCTATCAGTGCCAAATGTTGACTACCATCGGGGTGAGAGAGTGGAAAAAGAGAGCAAGACTGGGAGAACGAGATGACGTCACCAGTGCAGTTCTTCGTTGTTTTACAGTCAGGTCAATAACAAGAAGAAAGTGGTCCAAAGCGTGGTTAAAACTGCTGCAATATTTGTGATGCAAAATGCAAAGCTGGCCATGGCAAAACGTGAGGAAATAGCATGCCTGAAGCCTGGAGGTTGAATATCCCTTGAATGTCCAATGTGAAACTAACAAGCCAGTCAATACAGAAGTGTTTCATACCTTCGTAATCAGTCAAATCTTAGCTTTAAAACAAGCCCCATCTCCAAGTAATCGGACTGATATTGGCCAAGCAGAATTTGTTTTTATTACAGAGAGAGTAAAGTACGGAAAAAGGTGCTGTTAGGTATTGGTATTGAATTCCAGTTACCAGTGCTGGTATCGGTTTAAATGTGAAAATACCTAACCCTGTCCAGCACACAACATGTTGTTGAGTGAATAGGGATCAGTAACATAGGTTAGGGTGAGAGAAAGAACAGGAGTAAACATGTCAAACTGGAAATAATATGGCCTTATTCTAACAAAGGACCAAAGGGGAGGGAAACTTTGTTGACAATGCTTGTATTACGCCAGAGGAAAAAAGAGGGCTGGTTCATACGATTTGATACGAGAAAACCAATGAAACATGCACATCTTTGACAATATGTTGCTCAACAACTTGCTATAAAGATGAAGGGTAACACACCCATCCATCTCCATATGCAAGTACAACCATATATGCATACATGCCTGCACACTAAATTAATGTGGGGAATTGGAAAATACACACACTCACACATGGACAACCTTCTACAGTCAGTAGAATTAAGTCCTGCGTCGCCCCAAGATAATGTAAAACGGAAAGAAATACCAAGGGAGTCTTTGCATATATTTGGGTGGGTTAACAAGGAGGGGTAAGACATGTGTTGGGTGTTACCTTTTCAAATGTTATCTATTTGAATACATAGCTTCCGGTGTAATTGTTCAGCTGAGGTAATGCTGTTGGATTTTCAGACTGCTGACAGGATTTCCTCTCAAATGCACCCGGTCACTATGTATTACTGCTATTCACAGTTGTTGTTTTTTTTTGTTTTTTTTATTATATAAACCATATTGGTGGATGATGCAATAGAGTGACATTGATCACTGCACTTTTAATGGGGCTGGAGGGGGGGGAAATCCACTTCTAGGACACAGTGTGATCGCTCACGTAACCCATTGCAGCCGAGCCGCTAAAACCCCAAAGTGACAGTAGCCCATTAGGTCGGCCCTCTACCATCAACGGTTTCCCAGTGGGACTTGGCTGAGAAGGGGCAGGGGTTGCTAGTGTGGCGGCGGCAGCCGGGCCAGGCATGCGGAGGGGAGTGAGCTCACCAACACCTCGTGTCAGTCCCAGTGGATCAGTCTCCGGGGCCTGATCAAAGGCATGTGACTCCTGCCACGCAGGGCGCTGATTGCTTCCATGCACTCGCTGACACTGCTCGGCTTGGCTGAGGACACCCTAATTAAAATGGAGAGTACGGCGGGAGCGAGCAGGAGAGACTCTCACCACTCCTTCACGGTGTAAACACGCACACTTACACGCCCGCTTATACTTGCGCTTGCACGCGTTCGGTAAACGCTTTGGTGACCGCTAGCAGGCGGAAGACACCTCTTATTGTTTTATACGGGCCTTCCGATTAAAGATTGCAAAGTTACCAAAGAGAATGTGTGGTAATGTTTATTTTGACCCGTTGTCCTGGCAAATACATAAGCTTTAGTCAAGGCACTGCAGTTTTATTTTTTCTTGCTGCTGATGTTTGGGTTAATAGAATTACAGCTGTCCTTGAATAAGCCAAATATATATATATATTTTCTATACGGAAAATATGATCAAATGTAGCCACCAAAAGCACTCTGCCCCACAGGGAACAGAAGTTGATCAAATTTCTAAAATTTCAATGAGACGTTATTATGGGGAGAAATCACCCCCATCACCCCCTAGGCACCAGCACTTCAGGCAACCAGGCTCTTTGTTGGTCACTTAGCCGAAGGGATCAATATCATATCAGGCCAATTGGAACACCTGACAGTTCAATTTCACTGCAAGCCTCCAAATCAATACCTTTGGAATAGTTTTGGACGTTCCCAAAGGCGGCCCACTGGAGCTAATCTATGGTGTCATTAGCCGGGTCACAAAGCGTACGGTCATTACACTGTGTAACAATAAATGTTCATAAAAAGACACGCGCTCCAGCCTCCCACGGTTGACTGCTGCCCTTAATTGAGGTAAATGCATTCACAGGGAGTGAGCACTATGTGATTGACTAGTAGTGCAACGCTTGTTTGTAAGTAACATTGAGAGAAAGTGGGTCAATATGAGGGGTACAACGTGAAGGACATCGAACACGGTTTTACAAAGTGTAAAATGGCATGATGGAAAGTGTCTGGGGTTGACAACAGAGCCAAAAGGGGAGGTTACTTGACGGTGTTCAGAGCGACTATATCTGGACAAAGAGGGCTATCAATACCTTACCAGGAACAACGTGGGTAATACGCCATTATACAACACATATCCCCATCTCCAAATGTTTATATTGATGATGTATTAAATTGACCATTAATAACTGCTGTTGTCAGTGGTAATTTCCTTCTATGACAGGATGGTATTTGCCTAGTCATTCGGGGTGAGATAATTAAAAGCCAATTTAATTTGAGCA
The DNA here is from genome assembly GCA_017639675.1 of Aplochiton taeniatus. Classification (NCBI taxonomy): domain Eukaryota; kingdom Metazoa; phylum Chordata; class Actinopteri; order Galaxiiformes; family Galaxiidae; genus Aplochiton; species Aplochiton taeniatus. Next base: position 39,373,841 of record CM030172.1, on the reverse strand, counting down.
ACTTGACCAGGTCTGTAATTCAAGTCTTTAGCAGGCCGCATAAATCAATGTGGGCTCCACTTGATTCCCTTATGGCAACAGGGAAAGAGGAGGCAAAAGGAGCCACCTCCGTTTATTGAAACTCAGCTGGAATTGCCTGTCAAAATATACCACGGAAACCCAGTGGAAAAATTACACAAGCTGCTGTGCTCTGAGTGGCGCTGTGGTTTTGGCCATGGCCCACTCCAAACTGGAATCTTTTCCCCCTTCTGAACGTGTCAGGGGGCGTCTATAGCCCGAGGCGGGACAGGAAGCCGCCCAAAGCTAGCCTGTATGGATATTATGTTCTCCCCCGGTCAGGTCGTCCTACGATACATGATTACCAAAGAACTCTGACAGATGCTGGGGGTCATACGTTGGTATTAACAAGACAAATATTTAGATGAGGGCAATCTGCCCAAAAGTGGTTAAAACATGAGGATGCCAGACATCTGTTTTAGTAGAATGAGAAACAGCTTGGTGTGTTTTCTTATCACAACCTCAAAGGGTAAAGGTTCGTTAAAACATGAACTTCAATTCGTAATTGAAAACTGAACAACTGTGAATTCACAGTTTACAGTGTGAATTTGGTGCCATGAAGTACCATTCTACTTCTGACACTTACCAAAAGATGGCACTCCACGGAGAGGGGGATGTGTAAAACTTCACGCAGCCGCCAAATCTTTTTTCGATTTAAAATGGTATGATTTATAGCAGCGCCTGTACTGCAGCTCTAGATAACTAAGCCCTCGTCCAGCCACAAACCCCTGGTCTCAACTTGGCCTTCTCAGAAAAGAGAATTGAATTGTGGAGCTGCGTTCAAAAGTGGGTGGGGAGCCAGTAAAATGACTTTAGATTATTAACAAAACATATAGGAATGTTCATATCGAACGCTAAGATGTTTGAAGTAAATCCTTCCAAATTGATTAAGAAGAAGTACAAGTTCATTGATGATTATGTTGCATCTATCATCTTACGTACTCAAACAGCATAGATTTAGGAAAAGCAAACAGCCATTTTCTGATGTTGATCATCCAGACCAGATAACAAAGATAAGGAAAATAATAAAGACCTATTACCACTCCAGGCAGTTTTTCACAGGTATTGAGCACGTACTGCAAAGGATATGCAGGAAAGAAGGAATTATTCAAAGGCTTTAACAAACTTAAGTTACAGCTTTAATCCATTTAAAAAAAAAAAACGACATTTGAATTCCGTCCAAACTTTTATTACGTTATTTTCACCACTATCAGACCATCGACACATCGGTTTGGAATAGGCCGACGCCACGCCGCAGAGCTTATAGGATAACTTAACCCCGATGACTGTAAGGATGGGATTTCAGTCAGCTGGAAGTGAGGAGTCTCATAGAAAACTCAAATAACCCACAGCTGAGGACAGTAAAAGTTACAGGAGGAATGTATGGGAATATCTCAACAGAAACCCTGTTAACGGGAATAGGTAAACTTTGGCAGGCGTCTCGATTAGATGTCCCTGGGCTACCGTAAATCTGCTCAGCCTTGGATTGAGATCCAACACAAGGGATCCCAGATGCGTTATCTGACCAAGTGTGTGGCTGTTCAATGTTGGAATGAAACTGGAGGGTTTTGACCAATTGGAAAAATAAAATGCCTGCAAAGCTAGTACTGATATATTTGAAATCCATTTTCTCTATTGAAGGTAATCCGTGTGCCAAAGTACCGAAAGTCTGCAGACCTAAAATGGATAAGCAGCAAGCCTAACAGACCCATCAATTGTCGTCATTCTCCCGTTATCCATCTCAGATGATGTTTAATATAATGTAGGTGGTCATTACGCTTTGAATCGTTCATCAAAGGTGGCGCGTGTTCCATCCCGAGTGGGCTGCGCTCCACATTATCTCTGGTTTGACTCGGTGCTCGCCGCCTAGCTCAACCCCCCCCCCCCCCCCCCCCCCCCCCACATCGGGTCAATCTCACTGCGGTCCTCTCTAATGAACTAGCAGATAATGGCCGATGCGGGCCTGGGACAGGCACGGCACAAACGGCCATGTCCTCTGACTGGGATTAGAAGTAATTACTGTTGCCCATGGTAGATCAACGGGATAACAGGGCAACACGTAAAGGCCGCGCCGTGTCACGTGCTGGCTCCCATCAGGCCCTTTTACAGGCCGAGTCTCCTTGAATAATTGCTCATTTTGTTTTCAATATTGAAGATTGTGCTGCATGTTGCTATGGACAGACACTATGCAGTCTTACCAGGGGTAAACTTTTAGGAGAATGTAAATTGGTTGGAAAAATAAAAAGTAATTAAAGAAATAATGAAAATGCGTTCCCCTTTTTTGGAGCCAGTGCCTGAGTGTCCCCACTCCATCTTGTCCCCGTCTGATGACTTCAGCACCTGGCTGACCAGTCCACCCCAATGTGGGAGTCGTGCCGCTGATGACTCAAAGAGGCTTTGCCCCTGAATAATGTCTCTCTCTCTGCTCCCATGGGATTTGAATTGAAGCCCCATTGAGCGCATGTGGAGGGACATAAACATACAATGGTGTAATGGGCTTTACAGGGCAAGAAGAAAGATGTCCTTGGAAGAGAACGAAGCTCGAGGTCAACTTAAGTGAAATGCTACTTCATTGTGGGACACTGTTGACCTTTGAATTCATGTATATCTCCCCTCCTCTGATTGTGTGCGAGTGTGCTTACACTCTCGCTTTAGCAAATCCAGTAGATCTCCAAAGCAAGTTATTAGTTCAGTGAATGCACAGCAACATAAGATATTGAAACAACAGAGAACTTTGATTTTGTATCCTGCGATATGATAGTAGACTCTATAAAACAAACAAGTCAAAAACACTCCTCAAAGACAAAATATGGAATTGTTTATTTAGTGCACATACATACGTCGTGCGGGTGGGTCTGTGATTGCAGTTATGGCGGCCTAACCGAATGGTATGTAGATGATGGTTTCTATACTACCATTAGAAATCTTAGATGAAACCAACTACCTCTAATAGAAAGTCGAGCCCAGAAGAAAAGCCAAGCGGAGCTGGATTGATTCTTTTGATTTCATTTTGGCGAGCCTGCGTACTGACACAGGTCTGTGCATAGTGTGGGCCAACACTTGAGAGGGATGGTAAGGACGCCAATTCAAAAGGCCACCTTCTTCCAGTGATTCAGATTAAAGGCCCAATTGGCACTGCTTGGCAGAGGGTTCATTGTGTTTGGCATAGCAGGCACAAAGCTGGTCTCCTCTGTGGCACCTCATTATTCTAAACAGTGTAACAGTGTGAAGCAGCAATGCCTGGGGGAAGACGACCTGGATAGGTTTTAAATCTGCAGATGATGATGCAGTACTTTGCAAGTTTCCCAGAGACATGTATTCAGCAGTTTTATTTACTTTAATTTAAACAGAGTTACGATCCTTTGTTTTTTTCTTCTTCAAATTGTCCACCTTATACAATAAAAATAGTCGACAGTATAAAAGCAACAATACATAACCGCATGGTTTCAATGATATATCACTGTTTGTGTCATCATTTGTAAGTTTCATTTTCTAACAAAAAAAAAAAAAGGTTTTGAGAAAATGTTTATGTTTTTTACCTATACCTCCTGGCAAATATGATCAAATCCAATGTTCTAAAAGAAGATGTGCCCTAAGCCCTGTGTTACTCCATAGTTGCAAGGAGGCGTGGCTACCTGCTTCTCAAACACCTAGCGTGCACACTCCTGGTTAAAAGCACGACTGTGTCAGAGCATTCTGACCTAGCTTGACGCGAAGACTCAGGAGGTTGGCTTTTTTGGGCCGTTGTGATTCAAATTCCTGCTCATTTTCGCCCAATTCCATAGACATATATTCTGCTCCTTTGAGGGTCAAGTGTGGCCCTGATAAAAACATAAATGTCCATAAAGTAAAATACGCTGTCCTCTACAGTCAGTTCACAGTGCAGTATCAGCCATTGTACAGCACCACTGGGGAAGTTAGGTTTTAGGGTCAGTCATGGGCATAGATTGTAGTACTGATTCCCAAGGATGTGTGATATTTTATATTTAATCTTTTTCAGTTTATTTTCCTCTTTTTTTTCTTTTTTTTCTACAGAGTGGAATGAGTAAGTATATACCTACATTTCCTTGGTTATCTAAAAGACAATTGCTTATAAAAACAGGTACGATCAAACTTTTTCTGTCAGGCAACTCGCTGTTTTGCTCTAACCCTTCAAAATATGTGAGGAGGAAGTGGGCGGAATCCGACCCAAACCTTCAGGTCCATGGATAGACTAATGGCAGATCTAAAAACAAAGTGCCCGTGACTCTTCAGCATGCGTCAGGTCGAGCGGCCAGTAAAATAAGAAAAGGTGATTGGATTGTGCAGCAGCACAGCTTGTACCAATTTCCAGAGTTAATGGGAAATTTCTCCTTCCTGCCTTGTTGTGTTTCTCAGGCCATCGCAGAACGCCTGTGTCTTCATAGATGGTGCACAGTCCCCACAGGCAGGCCAGAGGAAGTAAACAGGACCCCTCCTCCTGTGTTACAAGGGGCCCTAAATATCTGAATAAACACCTGTTTGTTGGCTGGTGGTGGGGAATCAGGTCAGGAACTGGACTGGCCACTCTACTCAAAGTTGTTGGACAGCACCTGCAGCGATATCATTTTTGATCGGTTTTTGATTATGACACAATAAGGAAGATTTAGGACATGTCTAAACGACAACAATGCAAAACAATTCAAACACATATAAACATTGTTATAAGCAGTTTTAATGATTTATCTTTTGCAAATAACAATAAATAGCAATGCCAAATGTTCAGTTGTGGGGTGGGTTGGAGTCCGTGGATGTAGCGGGAGAGACTATTGTTTATCAGATTTTCAATATTACGGATTATGGTTTTCCCGAATAAGAATCTTGAATTCCAAAACAGTGAAGCACATTATTTATTTATTTTTCTGCGTGTGACAAAGCAAGATTACTATCATTATTGGTTCTGGTAAAGAAAATGCAATGCTCTACACACATATTAGGAAAGTTGAATATGGCATCTCAAGTAAAAAATACAAATTACGTTTATTTTTCCAAATAGGCCTTCCTAAGCAATTGTTGCCCCATTTTCCATCAATGCACTGCTCTCATGTAAGGCAAAGAGACAGATTATTTGATAGAAATCCCCACTAAAACATCTGAAAACCTCCAGCTTTGGACATTTGTCTTCATGTTTGACTTTTGACTCTCTCTTCCCCCTGCTGCTCCCCGTTTCCCAGCCTTTCCAGAGTGACCTTCAAAGGTCTTTTTAAGTGGTAGGAGGAGGAGAAGGCATGCCTGCAGCCCCATATTAACGGATGAGGCCGCTGACAAATGTGTCGGCGCGCGTGTGTGTGAGCCCCCGATTAATCTCCCAAACGATGCGCGAGCTAATGGGAAAGGGACTTAAGAGGACATGGACACTCCCTGTGCTATCCTCCAGGACAAAGGCACAGAGTAATGTTCTACTACAATCAGATTACCCCCTTCTCCCCCGAGCACAGAACTCACTAGCCCTAACGCTCTTCCAAAGATTTATTTCTCTCATGACTTTTAATTCACGCTGGTGGTAATCCATCGTTTTCTCCATGCTATATTTGGGAGACATCGCAGAGGGAAAAACAAACAAGGAACTCCTTGTTTTCCCGCTGCACATCAAAACTTAAGCTGTACTTAAACCCCATCCACGTCTCCTCGGCGCCTGCCTACCTGATGTGTGTTCTCCTCAGCCTTCTCCCGGCGTTGCCGCCTCAGCGAACGCAGAAAGCTTGTCTCTGAACCCTGGGAAAAGGAAGAGGAGGCAGCTCAGCCGACGCCTCGGAAGGAGACCAGGCCTTCCTATCCATATGGCTTACAGAAGGAAATGCAATAACGGCGCTTCAGCAATATGGACCACAAAAGCCTCCAAGTCAGCGACTCCTGACTCAGGTGTCTGATGAAGACTTCAGTATCGGTTCACCTCTATGCCTGCACTTGCACCGTCTCCCCTTGTCTCATTACAGTCGGGCTGATGCAACAACACGGAAACAAAATCTGGTCGCTCGATCTTGGACCCAGGCTACAGACAAGTTGGAGAAAGCTGAAGGGGCACAAAGCTCCACCTAATACATGAACGCCTGGTGGCATATAGAGAAAATGTTTTTTTTTTTTTTTTGCCAATTCCTCTGTATTCAAATGACCCGCAAAAATTCGGGTCCATTCGTTAACATCTGCTGCTGGACTTTTACCTCGGCTCTAAATGTCAAGAAGAGTGTGTGGTATAAAAAAAAAAAGGCAAAAGTCAGGCTGCGGGCAACCAGTGAGCTCGTACAGTATGACTGTGGCATTTGCTGACATGCAGGGAAAGAGTGAAACCTTTGAACACCTCCGGCAAAACAATGGCTTGACCTTCTGGCCTTGACTTTATGTTTTCACGGTTGGTTGAGGTGACTGCAGCATGTTCCTTTAAATGAAGGTGAGGCTAACTTTGACCCCAAAGTCCTCGAGCAAAGACAATATATAATTCTGTCTATCAGCAGCTTTTGAGGGAGAGCGTTTTGATGTCCTGCTTCCTCTCCAAGGGCTATAGCCAACCTGATAATCCTCAGAAGTCAACTTTCTTTTTGATTTGTGCTACCTTGATCCAATTACTTTTGACATTTCAATGTGACCTCACCCAAGATGCGTTGCTTTGTTCATATTAATTTTCACAGCATAACATACTTTTATCAGTCTCCACAGAACATTTTCCACTTTTGCGAATAAGACTATGTGAACATGAGGTTAAGATATACATGCAGATGGATCTTGTATTTCATTTCTTAAGTTTTGTAAGGATTTAGATTCATGTATTTAAAATCCCCCAAAGTAGCATCAACATGTGGTTGGCTTTAGAGGCTTGAAAATAGACACATACCTTCTCTTCCTTCAAAACAGACAAAAGTGCAAGACCAAAATGATGGAAGGATAGTTATTCCATTTCCTAAAAGGCAGGATGACAATCATACCACTCAATCCACTGTCAGATGCATCCAGGATTCACAGTTAACCCCCAGTAATAAGTTACATTGGAATTGACAATGAATCTGCGAGAAATGGGAAAGTCGTTTAAAAAGCTGATTATATCAAAGCTGATGAAAATGATGCTCCATCAACAGGAAAGTAGGTATGTGGTAATAGGAGTTCTCCAAAACATATGGAAACCATTATATGTTCTATTGGTAAGACTAGTGTTATTGAACAATGAAGACAATCGTAGACCAGACAAACAGAACAGCATTCCACCATTGGTTTCACTATCTGAGGTTTTAAATGCCAACTGCAAGCTGTGCTGGGCTGGACTTCACAGTACCATGGTGCTTTCATGCTCTCTACTTTGGCTTTTATTTTTTTGCCCTCGAAGAGCATTGTTCTATGTTTACAGATGGCATATAAAGCTGGGTCCTCCTGTGGAATTAGGCAAGGCAAATCAACACGTCATTTGATATTCACACAACCGCTTGTGTTTGTGTATTTATTATGTATTCGTTTTGTTATCACAGAAAGATTCCGTCTATCAGACCCTGACAATAATTATAAAACGTAATTATATTACGGCTGTCTACCATGCCTGAGTGCATTGTTGCACTCCATCGAAAACTAACCTTTCCTCCAGTCCCCCTCGCTCTTGTCATTGCTCCCAAACAGGACGTGTGTCATCTGCAGAAGAAAAGACACCGCTTTGCCAATTAGGCTTGTATCGGTCTTCAACATCAGCTTTGATCAAGTGTTGGCTCGTTGATGGGGGTAAAGTGCTCTGACCGGAGCCTATGTCAGAGCTTTAGCTGGGATATTTATCAGACAGCGGGAGGATTTGCTATGCAAGCCATTATTCATATCTGACAACGTGCGGAGTGGCTACTTTTGTATTAATGGCCTTTCACTTGGGCATGCGTTATTGATGTTGACAGCCACACCTTCCGAATACTACACATTGAGCAGGCCCACTATGTGATTAATAAATGGCAGAGGGGGAGATTGAATGTGTGTGTTTGTGTGGGTTGGTGTGTGAGTGTGTGTTTGTGTGTGAGAGAGGGAGAGGGAAGAACGAGAGAGAGAGAGAGAGAGAGAGAGAGAGAGAGGATTTTTCAGGACACTGTCAACAATAATTTCCCCAACACTATGAAGATGTACGCACAGTCAAATTTGCTTTTCCTGTCTAAAACGATGTTTCTTTAAATACAGTTCAACTTTAATGTTACGGTCTCTTAATATAACTTTGAATCCACACTAAATAGGTTGCACAATGTCTATTTGACCAGTGTAACTGTTGATCATTGCAAGACATCCGTAAATCTGTCACACAGATAGGAAGGGAGAGTGCAGAATCTATTCCATGTGGCCAGCCATGCCCTCGTGTGTCTAATTGAACTTACACACACACGCATCCACACAGTGTCAGTCTTGATATTGAAGGGATAAATAGGCGTTAGAAGAGCGGCTCTGCCCAATTTCCGCTGTAAGGAGAGGTGCGTGACATCCTCCACCAAGAACCAATTCGGACCTGTCAACCAAACAAAGGGATGGGAGGGAGGAGGCCCGGCGTTCACACACAGCTGACCTACAGGTAGAAGGGACAGTGGAAAGAGATCCTACGAGGAGGCCATGGCTCCGGAAATGTGGAAATCAACGTGGGCCTTTTTGGAGGGGGTTACCTGATAGCTGTTGGTCAGCCATTTAGGGAAATACAACAGCAATGGTGCTACTATGCGCTGCCCATGTTTTACCAGCTTGCCCTTCTCTGTCTTTTTTTCTTGTGACTGTGACTGCGCTACAATAAAAGCCGGAGGAAAGAATGACTTGGGGGAGGCCAGGAAGAACAGAATAGTAGTTGGTATTCTGTAGCGCCCCTCCCTTAAACTAATGAATCCCTTACCTCTGGGTTGATGCTATCAGCTAAGATGTGATACAGCATGGATGCATGCAACCAGAGCTGTTTATTGTCGCTGGTCTCTCTTACTTATGCCCCAACCTCTGCTGGCGAGGGCGGGAATAGAAAAGAAAAAACGCTCTCCCAGTTAAAAAATGCTCTGAAAAGGGATTTTTCGTTGAAATCTCTGCAGCTCATGCATGCCTGCGCTTCCTTTAGCCTGCTACGTATTCCAAAAGCCCCGTTTGGCCCCCAAGGTGCAGGGATCAGGGAAATGGATGCAGCTGTGGGTAAATGAAAATCCTCCACTTACATGCAGACTCACTGTGTTTGTGTGTGTGTATGTGTCTGTTGTTGAGTTTAAAGCTTATAGGTTCACCTCTGAAGCTGTAGGGGGTATCTTAATGAGGGGTATCTTATGATGTATGGCTGGGTAATGTAAACATATTGACCCATCTTTGAGTCGGCTTCGCCTAGAGCCTGGAGGTGAGTGAGGATATGAGAGGCCGATCAAATGAAAGATCAGCAGATGGAGAGAGAGAGAGAAAGAGAGAGAAAGGGTGAGAGAGAGATAGAGAGAGATTGAAGCGAGAGAGTAAATGGGGGATGCAGGAAGTGATTCATGAGTCCTGATGACATTTGCAGCAACACATAAAGGCCTAACGGAGGATGCAAAGGAAAAAGAAAAAGTAGAGAAACGAGGAAAGAAATGAAGTCGAGAGACAAAGAAGAGAAATGACAAAGAGGGAATGTGCAGAAAGACAGCAACTTTTTACCAAGAGGTGGCCCCTATTGTCAGGTGAGGTGGAATAGACATTTCATTGCCAAAACGCAGTTCGGAGACCATATCACAGTGGGTCTGCCATCACAACTCAAGCTCCTCACTCCTCTCTCCTGGTGCTATTGTACCTCCAAGATCTTACAGGGCTGTACAGGCAGAGGCGGATCGCTGTCAAGGGAGATGAGTAGAGCGTTTCCTACCACTGCACACTTCCTGCCATCCCTCCATCTCTTGACTGTTGGCTGTAACTATTACATGTTTACTGTCAAGTGAAAGGCAGATAGAAAGGATGGATGCTATAAGACTCACTCCGCTGATCAGCAAAGCTGAATTTATGTTAAGATCTTTCTTGAAAACTAGGAAACGTTCAAACAAACGGTCGGGTATTGTACTTAATTATAAATGCTAGTGTTTGTCAGCTTCCTGACACGGCGTAAGCTGTGATATTCAACCAATTTACTACAGGCAAAGAAAGAGGAGATTTAAATTTCAATTCAATATAGTACGCAGCAGATGGAACGATTCATCTCTCTTGTTTTTGAAGTGGTAAAATCAAACCTAATGAGAAAACTAGATGTGCATGTACAAATTGACAAATCAAGCATGGAGAGAGGAATCACATTTGGTGTCTTGGAAGTGTAGTGTTCAATCACTTTTCACATTGTCTCTCTCCGTGCTCCCTAGTGTATGTATATGTGATGAAGGCTCTCCATGTGTGCCAACCTTTCTCTGTGCGTGTTCAACTAGCCTGGATTGGATTTTACTCTTCAGTGTGTGTGTGTGTGTGTGTGTGTGTGTGTGTGTGTGTGTGTGCGTGTGCGTGAGTGTTTGTGTTTGTGAATGTGCATGTGGGAACGAGTTACAGCAAGTGTATGAGTGTGTGTGTTTGTCTGGCGTGCACATACTGATGTGTGTGTGTGCATGTGAATGTGAGTATGAGCTTTAGCAAGTGCATATCTGTGTGTGAGTGTAAGTGTGGATGTGCGATTTTGTGCATGCGCGCGTGTGTGTGTGTGAATGTGAATGTGTTTGTGTGTATGCAAAATGTCTGTGCATGTCAGAGTGGCAGGGAGACAGGGAGTGATAATGAGAGGAGAGAGGCACTGTGAAATGGAGATGTCGGCCGGGGTGGCAGGAGTGACATATTTAGCATAAAGAGGTGTGGGATATTCAGGGGCTCAAAGCCATCAACAACGCCACAGAAGACATTATTGTCCTCTCAAAGTCACTGCAGGCATCCATCTCTGGCCTCCTGGGTCCGGATAAGGTGTCACCTGGAAATATGTTGCGTCTCAACAATGTCAGTGCAACCTTTTACTTGTGCTTTCACTCCACCCACTGGGAAATGATAAGTCATTGTAAAGAGGGCTATTAGCAGGCCGACCAATTTATTCATTGTTGGTAGGCTAGATAGTTAGTGTACGGACTTAGTGTACGGACAGCACATTTCATATTAAATAACCACGGACTTCGTTACCATCCCTTCAAGCCTTGCCCAGAGAAGAGAAATTAATCATTCCTTTTTCATCACTGTCTTCCCAGCGCAAATGGCAAAACTCTTTTAATTCTGCTGCTTTGCATGATTCATTTTTTAATTATCGCTGCATTAGCAATGCTTAAGTATACATGGCAGGCTGGGTGTGCAGGTGTGACCTCCGTCCGCTGCGTCTTTGTTTAATTAGCACCGCTATCGAGTCAGCTGACAGCTAAACAGAGGGCATGCCTAAAACAGGCTCGGTACGCAGACATGTTGCTAGGACGCTCGTCGGACTGCACCTCTCCGTGTTTTATCACTTCATCTTCTCCCGTTTGGTGGAATATTAATTGGACGTGCCGGGAGGTGAAGCGGGGAGGCTGCATCTCTCGACACAAACAGTACATTGACGTGGCGAACATACGCAAAGAGGACACACTTAGACAGGAGGTGGTCTTCCTGTGCTGCTGTCATGGTGTTGAGAGGACGTGGTGGGAAGCGGGACTCTTAAATTAACAGCTCACCATTTTGGATGTCCAAATCCTCTTTCCATGTCTCCCTAAGTTGTCCCTAGAGTTTAGCACGAATGAGTTCTAGCTTAAGAACCCTCACGCTAAGCAATCCACCATGAGTTTCCAGGCAAACGGTCAGCATTGTAGCGAAACTGGAAAACTCAAAATTACTCAAAACCTGTCCAATTGAATGCAAAAAAACTATGTGAACCCCAGGAGACATGGAAATATAGTAAAACATCCAAAATAGTGAGCCATGTTAGGATCAGGAGAACCTACCAAGTGTGATTATGACTTTTGGTGCTGTATGTGACCTAAAACAGAACTACAGATAAACAGTATTACTGGCAAGCTCTGGACAATTATATTCACTTTACTGGAAAATCCCTCTTTGTCATTGAAAGCTTTACAGACTGCAAAACCAGTATGAGCTCGTATTGTCACTGTCATTCGCATTGACGATTGGCATAGCCGGGCGGTCCTTCATGCCACACATTTAGGTCAGGGCACTGGTTCACACGACAAACGGTCCTGTCTACAGCGTACCCATGTGCTGGAAGGCCGGTCTGTTTCCCTGGCTCCCCGTTGAGGCCCAACCTCGATGCATCCTACTCACATGGTGTGCGTCCTAAGTGACCTCACATCACCGAACGAGTGTGTGGGTTCCCCCTTAACAGGGACAAGGAGTATACCCAGGACGGTAATTCACAGCCTCATCTGTTTACACTATTTGTAGCAGATGAACTCTTGTTCTTTGTTCTCTCCTACCCTTATATGAACACGCCTTGTCAATTTGTTGTTAAGATGATGTGGGGATCTTTGTTTGCAACATTTCGTTTGTTTTATCTTACCCGTTAAGCTTCGATTGGGAACACAGGAAAAGAGAAAGACACATTTTCTGATTAGATTTCTACCAAACGAAGGGCCAATCAGTAGCACATGCACCAGGCTGTATGCAGACAGCATATTAACACCAGCATCCGATAGGGTTTGCTAATTAACACTACATTCAATTTTCACATTTTACATGAGGTCTGTTTGCTCGTCTAGACGCTGGCGGTGTCCATAAACATGGATATTAAATGAGGCATATATTAGTTTCACAGCCCCCTATTGCCTTTTTGACTGTAGGCTATAACCTATTTCTGGGGGGTAGAAAGCACTAAGGGTCTACTCGGTTCTTCGGCTTCTTGGTTGTTTTGTTCATTATATCAGGCGCACAGCTGCTTCTTGTCATTACGGTACAAGCTGTCCTCTGTCTTTAGTTTTACTTGTGCCAGATTTTCCTTTTTTGACTGTTAGCAATGGTACTTTCCCTCCTAGATTCATTGCAGCCTCTGAGAAATGATTTTGCCACCAACAGCATGTGTGTAGGAGTCAGGACTTGATGAGAGTTAATAACAATGAGGCTATAGATATTGCATGATTTGCACGGCAGAACTACACTATGAGGACACATTGTATTTAATATACTGTAGCTTTGTTTATTGTTTGGATCCCCTTTAACAACATACCTAGATCCCTATCTAGAAATCTACACAATTACAGTTTACAATTACAGTAGACAGACATTATTATAAACTGCAACACAAAGACTAAAAACTGTCAAATTGATAAGAAACTAAATAAATAAATAAAACTACAAATCAAAATGGATCAGTCTATTCATGAGGATCATCAAACTAATGGTTAAGGAATTGCTATAACAAGTGAACATTGGTTTGCTTTACCTAGAAAATCTTATGGAATTGATCAGAAAATAAAAAATAAGGTAAGCCCTATGACAAAGACAGATGCAGAGCAGAACCCGCCAATTCAGTAGTTCAAATGGAGGCCACCTATGGCCTAAGAGGCGGAGCTATTCTGAGGGTAGGCGGAAAGTCATTTATTACTGTCCCAGGGTGTCACACTTAGCATTCACACACTATTCAGATCACACTCCAACCAAGAAAGCTTGACTCCAAGTTGGTCAAGACAAGCTGGGAAGGACTAGAAACTTTGACTGCGTGTTCACGTCGCCTTTTTTGATGCACGCAATGGTCGCTCAGTGGCTTGGGTTATGAGCGCTGGAAGTGAGGGGGTTCATGTCAGCCATTGGGCAGGATGTTTAACACTATACCATGAAATGCTTCACAAAACAACATCTCCACCGGCTCCTTTAGGTGTGAGTTTAACATATCTTCCAATTAGGTCAAATAGATTATGTGTTGCCAGTGTGTTACAGATATTCCCCAAAAGTGTGATTCGATTCGTTTATGAGCTTTCCAAATAGATCAGGTAATGAGTCAGTCAGTACGTCATTTGTTATTCTTTAATACATTCTTTAAAGCATGCAATGGTAAAAAAGCTAAAAGCTGAAAATGCCCCCTTCAAAATAGAAAATGAGGCTGAGACAGTCCTTAGTTTTTTTTTTTTTTTACAATTCGACAACCACAGAGCCAATTAGGCTACAAAATATAAACCTTCAAAGTAATGTGAAAATATAATTGAACACGTTGATATAAAAAGAGATTGCTTCGCAAAATGCATTATAGCTTAGACTCTGCCTATGTTAATAGCCAAGCAGTTCTACAATTTACACACTATCCTGAAGAGCGTTTGTGTTCTGTCCTGGAATTTTTTACAACAGCACCGGAAGAATACCAATTAGATCCATGACCGGCATGTGTCAACTGACAGTGTCAACAGCTCTGCTTCTGTTATCAGTCGCTGTTTCAGAGGTGTCCTGGTGTTTGTAGTCTTCACCTGCTTTGTAAAAAACAAAACAAAGACAAACAAATGGAATTTGTCCCCCACCACCATTATTGGCCTCTTTACCCTCTCCCCCTGATTGCACCACATACCATCCAAACAATTACACGTTCATGTTCACAAGCAAACCCCTTCTGCCATTTCTTCACCATTGTTCACAGGCTACATAACTCTGTGGGTGGTTACCATGGGAACAAATTATTATTGCAATTACTTTGTCGAACTTGGCAGTGATGTCTTACCATCAACACTTAAATGCCTCTGTCTATTATGGGTTCGGAGGGAATTTCTTTATTCCTACAAATTCTCTAATGTTGACATTGTTCTTTTGCTTTGCATAATACATCAGGCATAATGGTAAAACCTTTGTCTGTCTGTCTGTCTGTCTGTCTGTCTGTCTGCGTTTTTTCCTCTCTGAAATGGATTTTAAGTAGAATTATCTCTGAGAAAACTCACATTTGCAGTGTTTACAAAAGGTCACACCCACATCTGAATTCTTCCTCTAATTAAATCAATTGTTGGCCTCTAACCAACTTGCTTTTGCGTCCAGTTTTCCAATTTGAACTAATGCAAATCCACCACTACAGCTCCCACATCAAAAAGTAAGTTAGCATGACCTGCAAACAGCATAACACAACATAACAATAACAAAACCTAAAAAGGAGAGTTAATATATCCAGTGTTAGACACCAACAAAAATCATTTTGAAATTGTCACACTGTAGGTGAGCTAAATAAAAGATATGGGCCTATAATAGCCATATCATTCTTTCCCTAAAGCATTTAGGACACTGGACTAAAATCTCCAAAAGGGAGGGGAAGAGCATAAAAAGGGTGTAGTCTAAGGGCTTTTCAAATATTTATTTATGTATTGCTCATCGATCCATATTCTCATATGCGTCATTGACTTCCATTTTAGATGGAACCGTCGAATAGTTGGCTGTTTGGGGTCTCCACTAATAATAATAATAATAATGCGTAAGTGAATTCAGAATAGCTGAATGTGCATTATATTTAAAGGTGCTGCAAAGCAAATTACGAGGTTCATTTCTAAACACATTATACATGTTAGAGAATAATAGCTGAAAACGTGAAAAGATTGCAGAACTATTCAGTGCAGGATTGTGGAGCTAGACCGTTAAACAGTTTTTCACCATTTGTGTGTCCAGGATTTTTTGGGTGTGCCTTAATGGGGCCGGATGATGTACTGCGGTCTCTACTTAGCATGACCCCTTCCCTCCTAACACTATATAGAGACTAGAGTGCATTAGCATCGCTGCTTGCTTGCTACATAAGTACTATAATGCTATGTGTATTACAGCCTATCGTTTGCTAGCTATGCCTTACTTCCCGTGATTGCGTGTGGTTTCAGCGCCTTCAGCAGACACGCCCCCAGCATTTGAGAACAGAGAGTGGGGCTACTGCTTATTTTTTCACAATTTTGAAACAAAATTGTATGTACTTGGTGATTTTTTTAATCGTTCTGACTTGGCTGGGTGGTTGATAACACATCTCTCTGTGGTGTGACAAACATGTTTGCTTATCACTTTACAGCACCTTTAAAACTCAACCGTAACTTAACCAACAAACTGTCTTTCACCCTTTACCGTAGTATTTTTTCCCCGCAAGATGTAACTTGCATTTTCAGTCTGTGCGAAAATGTGCTTTTATGACCGATTTCATTGACGGTAAAACTGATAGGCTAATTATACCAAAATAGGCTATATATCATGATTTAGGGGGGGGGGGGGACCAAGCAGTTCTATGTCAAATCTGAGACTCAGCACCCCCTCATTGCCGGGATGATCTACGACCTCAAGAAGAGCTCTGCCGGAACTCATAGTCTATTTGGAGAAAACACAGAGGTGGGGGCAAACCTCAGAGGTCTTGTTTTCTCTCCGATTAAACCGTTCGCTCTGTGTTGACAGCAAAGACCTATTCTGAGCTCTCTTCAAACATTCTGGTGAGGGGCCTGCTGTCTGGCCGTAGGTTTGCTCAGTCACCGTGTGGATGTCCACAGTGAGTAAGACCCTATAAATCCCAAAGGCGAGCTCCCAGGGTCTTTTTAAACAACAACAATGGCAAGAGCATAAATCTCCTCATATAGGCCCAGGCTTTGATAGCCAGGCTTATTTAGTTAACTGTTGTGGCCAGGGCCCGTGCTGACGCAGGTTTCCTTAGTCAAATACGGCAATGTTTTTGCGCCAAGACCATTTGTGACTGGCAGACACTGAGTCATCCATCGTGTCTGTCAAACAACAAGCGAGTTTGAAATTAGACTAAACAATACTAGTATGCCAGCGCCTTGTTTGTCTCCAGCATAAATCAGTTTGTCAGTTCCTCTCAGCGTTAATGTTTGTCTTTATCATGAGTCTATCAAAGTGTGGTTAGGCGAGAAGGACTTTTTCTGTTATTTTTTGTTATGAAGCATATTATGGTCAACACTCACCCACCCCACACTTGTGGTAATATAGTGCATGTTTAGCGCTCAAATGGGAGGTCTTTTGACTCAATAACATAGTGTATACTCAGTTAGGAATAGGTTTCTAAAGTTTAATTATCCACTTCAGCTCAAACTACCGTCCTGGTAGCATTGGAACAATATTGTCACCTGAAGAAAAAAAAATAGTTGACCCTAAGTTTATTAGAGAACATAATTGGAAGGCTGAATATGTTAGAATAAAATATAGAATATGTTAACGTTGGACACCACTGAGAAGTCACAAAATAAGACAAATTCATAAATCAGTCAAAAATGTATTTTGCTTCCTTACTAATTAGTTGAACTTGGCTTTTTTGAACACCTGCTGATATCTACATGCCACCACCCTTCTTCCCTTCGGCCCACAAAGCAAATGGCTGCTGCTATATTCATTGTCTCTTTAAGTTTCTGGACTTCTTTTAACCTCCGACATTATTAATGTCCGCTCATTTTACTTATGAGAACTGTTAATACCCATAAGCTTACTAAATGACAAGGAATTACTTAGGTTCAGATAAATTGTACTACATCGAGAACGTTACAAATACATTATTACAATGTGTTCCGTTCATACCTCAGGAGATGGTTAGGATGTTTAACTTAATAGCAGGGTTCCTTTTAACTAATTAAAAGAATCATTCAATGTAATTAGTACTTTTAGTGGCAAATATAATTGATATAAGCCTTTATTAATTCCCCATGTATGCCAGGCATTGAGGCCATAATTTAAATTCCACACAAAATGTACACATACATATTGTGTGCTTTCCAAGTGCTGACGTCCACTTCTTCTGGCCCCTGCTGTGCTGCCAAGAGGAAATAAGAAGCTTCTCTCACTATCCTCTGTAAAATGCGTGCTCACCAGGCCATTGTTCTTCCTCTGGCCATTCCTAATTAGATGCCTTTGATTCCATATGAACAGAGAGAGACCCAGTTGGTGTGTTTCTTCTAATGGACCCTCCAGTGGCTCTTAGCATTGATCCAGTCCTCTCAGAAGCTGCCTCAGAGGAGCCACGGCACAGCGTGAGTTATCTTAAAAGACAATGGAGCACACACGCAAACAAACTCAAAAGACGGCCCCCACTGGTTTGAATGCAGGTCGCCATGGCCACTCCGCACCTGGTAGCCTAGGCTGGCAGGCCAGAGTAACGCTAATTGTAAAACAAAGCGCCAAGAGACCATTGTGGAACAGTTAAACAGGAGCCCTGTGAGGGAGAGGTTTCTGTTTCAAATGTATGTTCTTAATATATATTAAGGCCACCACAGTGACTGCTCCAAAAGAGGGCATGCTTTCGTGGTGCCTAAATTATGAGGCTGAATTCCCTAAAACGTTCCATTTCTGGGAGGTATTTGGACTGACAGCAGTATATGAGGTTTTCGTCAGAGTGTGTTGAGCTTGGCCATGGGCTGACAGAACCAGCGGAGGGTTGGTGAAGGCGGGCAGGGGGGTGGTTTGTTCTGGAGCTTGAGGGGAGTCAGGCTCTAGGGGTGTGTGGCGTGTGTGGTCATGGCGGCAGCACTTGTAAAACAGTATGCTGGAAGGGCATCAACGCAGACACGCGCACAAACACACATCCTCCGCGCGCTCTCACACTAAGACACAAACACGCACATGCACACTCACACACTCGCGCGCCCCTTGAATAGGTTTGTGCTGCTAGCGGTCATGCACACAAAACACACGCGCACCGAAACGGAAGGGCATCTGAGCCACCGGTCTCAGGCGCTTTGGCAGACAGAGATTGGGCTGTGGCCGCCGCTGCTTCTCTGGGGAAGAAGGTGCCAAGTGCTTGTCCATTATAGCAGGATCTGCAGTCTCTCAAGTCATTTTCCCCACCGCTCCCATCTGAGTGCTGCAGAGATACAGCATGGGCAGAATGTGTTTCTGACATTTAGTGAAATTGCCTAGAAGCACTTGGTTAGGGGGGACACAGCAATTGACTGTTGAGCAGCTAGAAATGATAACACGCTTAGTCAACTCAACCCTTTTCAGTCCTTCACACAGAACCGTACGATTGCGAAAGCACTTGTTGGAAAGAAATGTACTCGAAGTAACGGTTAAGGGCTACCTAAATGTTTGCCTAATGAAATACGACAGCATTGGAGTGCAGGACTTTACCATCTCCCTCCATTTTAGATTGAATACTGTAAGGCGCACATTTACACGTCACAGACATCAATTCGACACAGATGAAGTGAATGCACCGTGATCTCTGGTAAATCAAAATCCTTTAGCTCGAATGCGATCTGGTTCCACTTGAACTAGATGTGTCGATACCTGTTCCCTTGTTATTATTACTATTTACCCGTCCCCACGCCTCTCCTCCTCTCCCTTACCTGCGAAGCTCCCCTCCTCCTCCTCCGTCTCCTTATTCACCTCCACCTCCCCTTCCTCAGTCCTCCATCTCTCCCTCATGTACTCCCGATGCCACGGGTTGAGTCTTTATGAATACATCAGAAGCCGCTTTATTACCCAGGTCAGGCCTCCGCGTCTAAAGGGATAAGGAGCCATTTAAATGATGTGCATGCAAATGAACGTGGTGCTTATGCCGTTTTGCATTGCACACAATGCATAAATGATTTGGCAAGGGCGCCCTCCGGGCAGGCGTCAAGCGGCAACAGTTACTATCTAAAGATACAGGCGTGTTCTCACTGGACGCCGTCCAGCCCTTTGTTGTTTGTTTTCATAATCGCGACGGATGGGGGGGCCTCAATCACTGGGGGGGATAACGAGGGAGAGCGTTGAGGCAGAGAGAGAAAGAGAGATAGATGGATAGAGATAGATGGAGAGAGAGAGAGAGAGAGAGGGAGACAGAGAGATAGATGGATAGAGATAGATGGAGAGAGAGAGAGAGAGAGAGGGAGACAGAGAGATAGATGGAGAGAGAGAGAGAGAGAGAGAGGGAGACAGAGAGATAGATGGATAGAGATAGATGGAAAGCGAGAGAGAGAGACCGAGCCAATGCCAGAGAGAGGGAGAGAGACAGAGAGAGAGAGGGACCTTTATAGAAAAAGATGGAGATAAAAAGAGGTGAGTGCACAGAAAAAGAGGGCCTCTATCAAAGACTGACTCGTGTTTTTCTGGAGTCCTTTGGTGTTTGGCTGGCCTGTGTAGATTTGCTACCTGGACCCTTTTCAATCAGAGACAGTGAGAGAGTGAGACAACAGGCAGCAGCATTGTATCAGATAAAAACACACACACACACACACACACACACACACACACACACACACACACACAGAAACAGGCAGCAGCTGTAGCAGCCTCAATAACAGGCCAAGAGAGATGGTTTGTAATAGAAGCCAAGCGGGGAAGGCAATCACTATCCCTGGACAGTAGATAGTGGTGGTCTAGTGGGTAGGACTGGAGGTCAGGAGTCTTCTGAATCCCACCTAGAAACACCTCCACCAGTGTACCCTTGAGCAAGTCCCTTAGTGTGATGAAGAAATGGGGATCCAGGCCTGGTGTGGCCCAGGCGAATTGTCCAAGGAGGGGGCTTGGCTGTACCCCGACTGGCAATTAGGCATTATCCCTCCAACAGCAGAATCTAGGTGATGAAGCTTACTTCCGGAGCTCAACCCTGAGCTTCTCGATGGAAGACAGCTTGTTAGCCTGTCACACCTTAGGTGTGCTTGATTTAGACGTTTAAAATATACACACAGGAGCTATGGCTGAACAGTATGAAGATTCCATTTACAGGCCCTCGGACGGACGCACTCAGGGCCAATTTCACGTCGTCTGAGACTGCCTCACTGTCAGTGCCAATCAGTCCAGAAGAGAAAGGGGCTGCCTCCAGGCTTATTAGATACACCACAGACTGTGCCGGAGACCGTCTAAGTCACCCTTGGCATCGCTAAAATACAAGCAAATGACAAGATCTGACGGGCTGTTAGAGGAAGATGGTGGGCAGCAGCTTTGACCTTTGCCAGATTGGTCAAACAATTCACATTCATTTGGTGCACTAGATGTGAACTGAGGTCCTCTGCCCTGAAATGTTCTTTCTTCAAATGGAAGTCATTTCATTTTGGAAGTTATATCATCTGACATTACCGACACAAAATGAAAGATTAGGCTAAGTGCCAGTGTTCTCGAGGCAATTTAAAATGGAATCCACAGCCAATGTGTTCTGAGTGTATAACTTAAATTACCTTTTTTTCTTAGAAGAGGTTAAATATGCTATTGAATAACACAGATATATTTAAAAATATATGTAGTATTGTGTACAAAGTCTGGAACGGCGAGGAGAGTGCTGTGGTTGTGTTGTGTGTTGTGTTGTTACTGTAGCCAAACCTGGTCTGGAGTCAGGCCTCCTTTAATAACCACACTGTGAGGGTTCAGTCCCTGCTCTGGAGCAGAGATGGAGGGAGACAGCCATGGGGAGATAGAGGGGAAAGGCTGTCACCTGCAGATGTAGCTCCAAACACATGACCTGATGAGCAGGGGACTTCTCTAAGTGCTTTCTGTTTCTACCTTCCTTTTTCATCCCCCCCCCCCCCCTCTCTCTCTCTCTCTCTCTCTCTCTCTCTCTCTCTCTCTCTCTCTCTCTGCTCTCTCCTCCAGCTTCCCCTCTGCGGCCTGCTAGTGGAGAGAAGATGAAAGCACTGAAGGCAGCAGTGGTGCACTACACTAGACATGAAGATGGAAGTTGGATGGGTTTTTCTGCTTTCTCTCTTCTCTGCCTCTATTGATCTTCTTTCATCTCCAAGTTGTTTCATGCTGGGTTTACACACCTCAGGATTCTTTTCAATTGGGTGTTAACTTAAAGCTGTACTGAAATTGAATATGGGTAAAAGATTGGGGAGTGAAAGGTCGAAAGGCCAAAACTCAGTCAGTAAACCAATTTTTGGGTTCCTCAAAAAGGTTTGGTCTTGAGGGTGCATGCTGTCGACGCAGAACCGTGGTAGTGCATCATGGGAGTCATCGGCCTGGGCGTCTTCTGTTTCTTTCAGTTTGCCACTTTCCCTCTCGCTCCTTTGATGCAACGGAGTGATCGGGAGCTGAAGGGGAGGCTTCAACGAGCACATTGGCAGGCATGCGCCCAGCAAACACTCGTTCCCTAATGTGCTCCTCAATTAAAGGACGCCGAGTCATCACAACTCGCCGCGTGGCAGACGCTCTCAAACCAAAACAAGATGCTTTTGAACCTGAACAACAGAAGCCGTCCGCGGGACCATGGGAGGAGAAAAAGGTTGATTACTCAGCCAGGCTAGTGGGTGTAAGTGCGAGTGGAGGGGGTTAGAGGAGCCTCACCAACACACTACCACACAAACAGACCAGTGGAAGGGGTAAGAGGAGCCTCACCAACACACTACCACACAGACAGATCAGTGGAGGGGGTAAGAGGAGCCTCACCAACACACTACCACACAGACAGACCAGTGGAAGGGGTTAGAGGAGCCTCACCAACACACTACCACACAAACAGACCAGTGGAAGGGGTTAGAGGAGCCTCACCAACACACTACCACACAGACAGATCAGTGGAGGGGGTAAGAGGAGCCTCACCAACACACTACCACACAGACAGACCAGTGGAGGGGGTTAGAGGAGCCTCACCAACACACTACCACACAGACAGACCAGTGGAGGGGGTTAGAGGAGCCTCACCAACACACTACCACACAGACAGACCAGTGGAGGGGGTTAGAGGAGCCTCACCAACACACTACCACACAAACAGACCAGTGGAAGGGGTTAGAGGAGCCTCACCAACACACTACCACACAAACAGACCAGTGGAAGGGGTTAGAGGAGCCTCACCAACACACTACCACACAAACAGACCAGTGGAAGGGGTTAGAGGAGCCTCACCAACACACTACCACACAGACAGACCAGAGGAGGGGGCTAGAGGAGCCTCACCAACACACTACCACACAGACAGTACAGTGGAGAGGGTTAAAGGAGCCTCAACAACACACTACCACACAGACAGACCAGTGTGTTTTCCCCTCGCCCAAAAGTGCAGAGTGCAGAGCTCCTGAAATTGTTATTCCCCTGGGCTGTTGCCAATCACAATGTTTCGCTGATTATTTTCCAAGGATTAGGGGTATTTTTCCGGTTGAATGTAATAACCTCCGTATATTTTAACCTTCTTTTAATCAGCGGCGAAAAGGAACAATCACTTACATCACTGGGATCGGGGCTGCTGCCCACCCTAGCCAAAGTGTGCTGCTTATTTATCCAGTGTCTCGAGCTCCCCTAGTTTATTTTATCTGACTGAGCGAAATTCCAGGATCAGCCCAAATTGTAGGGGGCTGAGGGGCAGCCCTGGCCCCTTCTTCTAAGCAGATGTGGATGGGAGGGGGAAAACCCCCACCATTGGTCTTAATGGTGGAAATGTTTCAGACACTGAGTAATTGGATCTCTTAAAGGCTTGGTGACAGACACGTGCCCAAACCTGCTGGCCGCAGTGAGAGACTAGGATGTCGGTGAGAGCTGGCGAAGGCTGAGTAATGAGCAGATGTGATGTTTAATGAAAGGTGGGACCTCCTTAAACTGAATTACATGGCCATTGGCTTTTGTGTTTGTCTAAATGTATTTCATCAAGGTCATTCGCCAGGGAAATGAACGAATAATCAGCTTGATCATACTCAAACCCGCAACCATACTGTATGCATTAGGAGAAATGTGTGCAGGGCAGAACGTGTACACATGCACGAGAACACAAAGCAATAATATCATTTGATGTGGTATTACACGATTCCCCATCCAATGATTAGAATAGTAAGGAGGTCGATTAAGAGGGAACTTGGGTTGTTTGGGGCTATTCATCTTATGAACGTATAGTAATTAGTGTGCATGCTCTCATTCACACATACACATACACAAATGAACTCTCTCTCTCACACACACACACACACACACACACACACACACACACTCTCACACATGGAACACCAAGTACACAATAGCACAATCATAACCACATTGAGTCTCTAGATATAGAAGCAATAACTTGTAAGACAGTTTGTGACCAAACAATAGAAACTAAGCGACTAGGATTACTTTAATTCAAAACTTTATTTCACGTTCAGTCAAAAAAAAGAGTTCTAAAATATATAAAATACAACTCAATTACTGTGCTTTATATAAAGTTATTTCTTTTCAATAAAATAAATCAAGGAAGAAGCATGTTCTGTGACGTTCATGTCCAGTCTCCAATTAATTCCTTCTTCGCCCTGTTTAACATGGCTAGTTACTCTTTGATGTGTCTTGTTGAAGATTTAAATCCGTTTGATCCTTTGAATCACCAAAGCCTCCTCGTTGGACCCCAAGGCCAATGAGGGGGGTGGGTTGGGTGGCGTGGGCTCTTCTCATTCTTTATTGCCGTCTTTTCTGAATATGTAGGTGCTGGCTACGCTGAAGAACAGTGACACACAATCTTCATTCTCTCTCTCTCTCTCTCTCTCTCTCTCTCTCTCTCTCTCTCTCTCTCTCTCTCTCTCTCTCTCTCTCTCTCTCTCTCTCTCTCTCTCTCTCTCTCTTGCGCGCACACACACACACACACACACACACACACACACACACACACACACACACACACACACACACACACACACACACAGAAATACACCCACGAGTGCATGTTAGCAGCTTTCACATAAGCACATGTCCATTATCTATGTTTCCCTGGAATAGGTAATCTAACTCAACTGCAGTGTCATTACTGTAATGGACATGTTGTTGATCAACAATAAATAGAACACATAATACATATCAATAATGCTATGGTTTAAAATTAAATATTTCTTATTTCTTAATTTGTAACTGTTTTCCTCCCAGGTTTATTATTTAGTAAATTTTGTATTTTATGTAGTGACTGGTTGAATCTAAAATCTACCTACTAAATGAAAATGTATACTATAGTAAAATTCTCTAAAATTCACACTGGAATATATATATGATGTGTCTGTTAAAGAAAGGTCTTAAACTTAAAAACCTGCAAAAAAAGAAACAAGGCTTTTCTTTGATACTCAAAAGCATTTAAAGAGGGGGGAAACTACATGAATCACACACGCAGGGTAAAAGAATAGCAACTTTCCCCGCCAGAGAAACAACTGTGAAAAATGCAATTTCACCAGCCTTTCTCTAACCAAGTTTCAGAGTCTAAGGCCCTGGAGGCACACACACAAACAAGGCTACCCACTGACCATACAGTGCATTCTCACAGGCCCATTCACAGGACGGCCATTACAGCCGTCTGACTTATGACCACGCTGCCATTTTGGTGACATCTGCTCAGCATCCTTAAACTCCTTTCCTTATACTCCCGCTTTTCTTTTCTTTTTTTTTCACTCTTTCATTAAATCTGGCCAGGATGACATGTCTTACCTTTTTCATCCTACCCAGTGTGATATTCTATTTAGCTGCATTGTCGGGGAAGAGGGACGGTTTAGAACCCAAACAGTGGCGTTGCCCATGGGGAGCGGAACGAGGGCAACCTGTGTGTTTACATTTGTGTGGTGCCACCTCCCCACTGGGATATTGATGTGGTGTTACAGAGAGACCAGGGGAGAGGGTTCACAGGTTTCCTTTGGTTCCCAGACACTAGGCAGTTGCCAGTCTGGAATAACTCTGTGATGCCCCCTTTTTCAGATGGTCTTGGCTGATGAGAGTGCAGGAATGGACTCATGTTCTCAGTTGAAGAGTTGAGGAATAACAGTCTTGAAAAAGTACTATGAATAATATGCATTTGCGTTTTCATAATTTTTTACGTTGAAAATGCATATTTGTATTCTGTCTTCACAGGCCACAGCACCCCTACAGTTCAACTATTGTTATGACACAAATCAGTGTAGACGGTGCCTTTTCAGTTTTCGATATGAACACTGATTGTAGGAGTGCCGTGTCCCAGTTACCTCAGTTAGCCCACACAGTCCCCATGCAAATACAGGGACAGGGCTGGGCACAGCAATTTGGGGTCATCATTGGATTGACATGGTTTTCGTTTGTACTGTTGGTGCAATGTAATGATTACATTACGTAAGTGCATGACGCATAGACATGATAGGCCACGTTTGTTCTTCATAAATATGATCAGGAAGATTATAAAATAGCATTTAAAATTGTATAGTCTGTTTACTATTTAAAATGTTACAGCGTTACTGGTATTATAAATGTATGTAGAATAAAACACATGTCTGCACACGCAGGGAACTTTGGATATTTGTCATCTGTGCCTTAACTTGATTCAAAGTACAGAAGCATCCTCCCATTTGAGTGTTTTTTGAACTGTAAAAATGAATGATAGAGTAAGGTCTCTCCATATTAAGTATTAATACCTATCTTGTTGTGATTCCTTCATCTCAAGTGGTTGGGTTCAAAGAACTGGAATAAAAGTTACAAATGGAAAAAATACAGCAAATTGATACATAAATACATTTCCTTGTAAAAAGCCAAGGAATTTCAAATGAAAGGTAGATGTGTTTGCTATATAAATCAGTCTAAAAGCCTTTAACAGTGTATGTTTGCCAAGGACCAGAAAATATAAAGAAAACTATGAATACAATTGTAAAAAAAGGGTGTCCCATTTTAGTGTGTGATAATTTAGATTTCGAGGAGAAAAAAAAGTGTTTCCAGAAAATACTATTGACGTATGGCAAAGTGAGGGGTCAGTGATGATGCAGTTGAAATGCTGACTGCAGTAAAATGTAATGTTGTTTCCCTGTTTTTGTTTAAAAGAGATGTTTTCATGAAATTTAACATACTAGGAAAATCCTACAAATAACGTAATCTGGCATGTAATGGTTCAGCAATTTAGTAAAGAATAGGGAAGCTTACAAAATCTATTTGTTGAAAATCATTTTATATAACTGTATTTAGTATAAGACATTCATAATGTTAGAATACCGAAGAAAAAATATATAAATTGTTTCAACGCCAGAACAATAACACACTTCAATACCATTGGCTAACAGAAGGAGCTAGTGTTTATTTTTTTAGGTGGAAAGATAAACTTTTCCCCCCTTTCAAAAAAACTTAAGGATAATCCAGATTGACAGTGAGGAATGATCAGTGGTGAACACTTTATCCCGGTCCTCTCCTGTAATTTCTTGTGCCCAATCCCCGCTAAACACTATAACAGTGTCCAAAGACTCCCTGAAAAGGGTCAGGGTTACTGGATTATCCCAGAAAAAAAGTGGGGTGGGATGGGCCAACCCCCGGTCTTATCCACCGCCGGCCTCTTGCTCATGGACTCCGTCCACAAACGTCTGCCAGCTGTTGCACTGTATTAAACCCGACTCAGGGGAAACGGATCTAAAAGGCCCAATCAGTACAGTTTGACTGTGGGGTTATTGCGCCACCACCAATGATGGCTGAATTAGTCAGTGCACAGCCAGTAGCCTGGTAAGGTCACACTATAACCTACTCATTTACCCATCACACAACCAAATACAGCTAACACTTTGTGATGAAAGTGATGAAGCGCCGTCTGCCTTGTTCCGTGCTTAATGTGGGGATGAGACATGGCTTGCTCTGAGGCACACTGAGCACTGAGAGGTTGAAAGAAGGGAGAGGTGTAGCGGAGATGTAACGGACAGATAGGAACTGAAGGAGTAATGTTATTTGCAGCTGCAAACAGGGGCTGTGGAGCTGCAGGGGTGAACGCTTGGTGGGACGTGCGATCAGAAAGCATGTGACAGTTTGAGGGTGAGGAAAAGGGCCGTGGGACAGACACGTCAGGAGTTCAGGAAGGGGGCAGTGTTGCAGGAAGAAGAACTTAAAACCCCAAACTGTGGGCCGTTCCCCCGCCTCCTCCAATAGCATCTTCATCAGCATTAGCATCGTCACAGTTAAACTCTTTGTGAACCCAGATTTATCGTTTAATTTGGCAAATAGGTCAGTTTTTTTTAATACATTGTTTGTGGAAAACGCCATTTCAAAAGGTGAATACAAGTTCACAATGCGCTATAACAGCCTGCAATGCTTTTTGACGGTTTGACAGCTACACTGAAAACTTGTTGTAGACTTCCACTCATTTTTGATAGCATATTATCTCACTTAAATGTTAATATTTTAAACACTTTTAATAAAGTGAATTATTATTATCTTATTATAATAAATAAAATAATAATAAAATAAAATATGATTTGTATTTATTATTATTGGTAGTGTCGTAGTAGTAGTAATAATTATGATTGTGATGATGATTATTATTATTATTAGTAGTAGTAGTAGTAGTACCCTTGTATTATTCTTATTATTAATAAAAGCATTATCCTTATTATTGTTATTTTTCTTATTAGTAGTAATGTAAAATGTATGTTAATAATGTTATTATTACATCCCAAAGTGCACTCATATTGAATTATTTCTTATTACTGTATTATTATTATTCATATTATTAATGATACTACTACTACTACTATTCGTATTGCTATAATTCTTAATATTAAGACTCTCATTACATTCTTTATATTTTTCAAGTAATAATAATAATAATTATTATTATTTTATTCCACATATTTTCTGCATCAGCTGCAGCATGTATATATAATTATATGTATAATTATGCATATGGAACTATATTACGACAATACTTAATGTACGTTTTTGTGAAATACAGAGGACTTAAAATGATTTATGAATTGTTTTAATGCTTTTTAAAATAAATACATTCATTTTAAATTGTTTTCAATTGTTTTATATTATGCTATAAAACAAGAATAAAATTGAGTAATCTACCTCAAAGTATACAATTTGCAATTCTTTTAATTTTAGACATGAGACGAAGTAATGCTAAAACAGCGGTTCACATCCATCACATACCATTATTTGGCTCTTAACAGCATTGCTACATATATCACTTTGCATCCCTTTCCAACAGTCAAAACAATGTATTTTTTTTTTCTTATTTTTGTACTTATTTTTCAGACTCGCAAAAAAACTGATATTTCAGGAAAAACAATCTAATTCTGTTGAGCGTTTAGGTTATTTTCACAAAAAGGGGGGCAGCGGTGGCAAGAATTACAGATTGGGTTAGCTCAAATTTTGCTCTTTTAATCTCCTAATACAGAGCCAACTGCTTTAACCAATGAGATGGCAAGATCTGCCAGGCTCCCACAGATACAGCGGGTTCATCTAGAGTTCAATGTGGTGGGCGACTGTGGCAAAGGAGACGGTGATGGAGCAGATAAAGTGATGGCAATAGCTTTGTTGGTGCTGAAGTTTTGACAGCCGTGGCCCACTTTGAGATCTCCAACATGGGTAATGTGACAATAAAGGGCCTGGTGTCATGATCGGTAGCAACAGCAGAGATAGCAAGATCAATGTATGGTTTATAAAATATAAGGTGAAGACTGGCAAATATTCTGATACTGCCTTATGTACAAATGTTGTCTGTTCAGTACATCGTTTTTTAACCTCTTCCCTTGTAAAACAGTATCACATACATTTAAAATTTGAATTTTACTGGGTTTGCATTTAGGTTTTGTTTTGATACTGGACCGTGTTCTTTGCAGCCTGATCCCTTTCTGACATTTGTTCATATTTCTTACTTTAATGGACCATAACCCAGTTATTTAGACATTGTATAATACTCAATTTGCCATGCTTTTGGACCTGGCCATTGACTGAGGCACTACTGCCATCAACAGGGCACAGTGTGTGCCCTCTTGTACACTCTTCCCTGGCTATAATTAATTTACTTAAAAGTACATACACATACCCTACTGCATATCCTCCTATTCCCCAAGGGTTATTTCTTTCTGCCTTGAGAAGGTCTATTTTCCTATCTGACTAACCATCAACCGGCTGCTGAGACAGACGTATAGCGCGTGTGTTAGACGGTGGTATGTACACCACTGGGCTCTGAATGAGAGCTTCACGAGCTTGCTCGTCCTGTGTCCTCGTTCTCTTCTCTCCTCTCCTCTCAGTTCCAGATGTAATACCTCGGAGGCTAACTCCATGCCACTAAATCTCTCTCCGCCATGAACCTTTTGACCCCATGATGTTGTGGAGAATGAAGGGAATAAACAGACTAGCTTGAGTTGTTTTGATTGTGTTTGACTTCTCCAATAGTTTGATATTTGTTCCCTTGGTAGAACCCGCATCAGGGAATTCAGGGCCTCTGACTGTAAATGAAAATGTCAATATTTGTTTTGTCATGGCTTGATGCATTGATGAAGTATACCTGGAGTGTAATTATATAAAGCATGGTTCTTTCCACATACTTTCTGTGTTTGTGTAGGCCTATTTTTGAGCATGTGCGCATCCACCCAGATCAACCCAGAGACAAAAAACATGACAAAAACAAAATATGCTGTGCATTAATGTGAAATCCCAAAGCATAGGCTTTCCGAGAGAAAATATATTGTGTTTTTAGCGTTATAAGGTTTGCCAATGCTTCCATTGTAAACTAGAACTCAATGTCCTCAGTGATTAATGATTGCAACAAGCGAAAGTTAATTTCCATTAAATTACCAAATAAAATAAAACAAAAACAGAAAAATTGCGTCGGTAATAGTCTCCGGAAGGCCATGTTTATGATATGGAAATAATTAGATTTGATTAGGCTTCCAGTTTGTTCAATATAGAATAATGTGCTTCAGTGGCTGAGCAAAATACAACTTAATCAAGGGGCTGTGTGATATTTCAATAGTGATCTAGGCTGGCGGGATTGATTGAAACTCCATTGTTCTCACCCTGGGCACCCTCATGATATCTGTATCAGGGGCCTGAGCACAGGGCCCGACAGAGCACCAAGCTGTTATGTAGGTTAGCTCCACAAAAGCGCTTTAAGCCGGGAGTGAAATAAATAAATAAAGTGTTTAGAGAGGTGAGTGTTCGGTCAGCTAGTCTGCACGTCCCCATGCAGTACCACAGTTGTGTCACATCTGAGAGCAGCCATTAGTCCGTTACTGATCTAATGTGGAGCGAGTGTGCCGTCTACCGTACAAGCTCGGTGCCAAACACAGCTAGCTGAACCCGTGCGAGGAGAGATGAAATGAGTACACTTGAAAGTACCTAGGTTTTTCTTGAGGACAGTTTGCAACATTTAATACCCGAGGAAATTACGAAAAAAGTTTCACAACATTTTTTTGGGAAGCTCTTTAGAGCATTGAAAAAATATATAATTATATGTTTTTTTATTACCTCTTGAATTTAAAAGTACGTTTATGATTGTTATATTGTATACATACAGTTTTAGTGAATGTGTATATTTTCTATTGCTATTCCATAACTTTGCGGTGTTATTCACCACTCAATGACACTCTGATTTTGCCCTATTTCTGGTACATCTTTATTTATAATGTATGCAAATAGGTAAATCAGGTAACACGAAGAGTTCTAAGTGGTGGGTACTTGTTCCTATTTTGCTTTGCGAAATGGTAGTTCCGGATAACTCATTGCTTTAAAATGTTGCCTGTCAACAGAGCCAGTCATATAACAACATCAAGTGAAAAATTACCGTAAAAAAATAAATCCAATTAAAGCGTTCGTCTAAAGACAAGATGGAAAAGGACAAGTTTTTCTTTTTGGGGGAATCTGCTGACAGAGATGTTTTGCCACAGCATAGAACTATGACCAGCAAAGCAACTTAGCAATTCCATTACCCATTCGACATTTCCTCTCTGA
This sequence comes from Aplochiton taeniatus, assembly GCA_017639675.1. Taxonomy (NCBI): domain Eukaryota; kingdom Metazoa; phylum Chordata; class Actinopteri; order Galaxiiformes; family Galaxiidae; genus Aplochiton; species Aplochiton taeniatus. The sequence continues at coordinate 39,342,365 of CM030172.1, read as the reverse complement.
TTCATATTCCCTTGTACAGAAGTGGTATGTAAAGGCCTACCAGGTGAATTGGATTTTTTGTTGTTGTAAGTGTGTCCTTCCATTTCTTAGTGGAGACGATGAACACAAACTTTCTATGTGTGGCTTAGATTCCAAATGACCTCTGCATGACCAGCTACACTTATCTACTCATATGCTGAGGGAAAAACCACAAACCTTTTTTGTTGTTGCTGTTGTGTTTTTTTTTTTTAATATTTGCAATAAACTTGAAAATAAATCATAAAATGTACAAATAATATAAATATAGAAGAAGTAGTATATTTAGATGCAATTACAGAGTATTTGGCCATAAAAAGGTTCAAACAATTCACCTCATAATGTTCATGGAAAAGGAAAACATTGGCGTTTACCATTATTCTATTTTGTATCATTACTTTAAATCCTTCCATTCAAAGCATTTTCAAAACAGAAAACTACCTATTTTCATTTGCATTGCAGCATTAAATTATTTGACATTTTTCAGGAAATAAAGCGAGTTACCAAACCAGCAAAAAAAAACGAATAAAAAATATAAATGTACATCATCAACGCATATTGTGATGTAGAACTCTACAAGACAACCATGCTATTTTATTTTTTGTATCATGGTCACATCTTTGCAATTTGTTTACTTATTCATTATTGTTATTGTTGTTATTTTTTGTATTATGGTGACATCCTTGCAATTTATTTAGTGACGGAATCCTTAGGCATTTGTATAAAGCAACCAACCAATTTCATAATAAAGTACATTCTTTTGTTGATTGTATTCAATTAAATTATTTTCCCATATTGCCCATGCTTGATTGAAAATCAGGATATTAAATTAAATACAAAGTCATAGTTTTATTTTATTTCATAATTTTTTACCACTACTGCAGTAACATCTTCTATCTAATATACTATTAAAATAGAGTTTTTTTAATAGATTTCATATGACAAAACAACAGTCAGAAAAACACGTCGGCAATCAGAAACAACAAAATCTTGTCACGTCATGATATGTAAAATAAGGACTATTTTAACGGTAATGTAATTAGCACTGCATGCTTTACGACTTCTTACAACAAGCGCACACATTGCTTTATGTCCTAGTTCAGTTTGTCTTTGATGATGTGTATTTTAGGTATACTGTGGTCTGACCTGGGCCGGAACGGCGAGTCTCCCTGTCTAAGCGGGCCCCACCTGAGGCACAGACTACCTCTGTTTCAAATAGATGGGCAGGACTCTGTGGTCTGGTCTGGAGATGTGGACAGGCATGAGACAGGGTGACTACTGAGACTGAGAAACAAACGGGAGGAGAGAGCGAAAAGGAGAAGAGAAAGAGAAGGACAGGCATCCAACCCCTCAGTAATTATGGCCCACAGCTGAACGGGCTTTGCAACTCAGGCACATGCTGACCTATATACAGCCTGATTGAACTTAATGAAAAAGTGTTTCCTTTTGGATTCTACTGGCCTTTGTGTGTGTGACTTTTTGTGTGTGTACATTGAACCTGCTGTGAACAGTGGTTCTCCTACTTTTCGGCTGCACGAAACCGCGCTGATGAAATGTGATAGACTGCAATCATATAGGTATGGTTGTAATTTATGTTCCTTGCTGATGATAATTGCCGCCTTCACTCTGCGGAGTGCCTCGCCAGTTCACCTAGGCAAGGATCCCATTATGTTACAGGAACAAACACTTTTGTAACTGAGACGATTGACCACTCAGGGTACTTAACCTTTGACCCTGTGTTTTATCTGTGTCCTACAGCCTGCAATTTGCTTTAGTTTAGGAGGATCCACAAATGAATCACAGGGGATGAATCACCGCAACAGTCGTTTGAAAATAATGAAGTTCAAATTTAGTCTGCAAATAGTTCCAATGTTATGCTATATGGATTGAGGTTATACAATACGCTAGTAAAGTCAAGGGTTGTTATAAATGTAAAGAATTTACAGAATTTCAAGAAAAAATATGTACAGTATATATCTATTTGTATAATAAATAATATCAGTACTTTGTAATTTCATTTATTACATTTAATATTATAATAATACTAATAATTATAACAATCGCAGTATATTATGCCTTATATTAGCCACTACTGCTCTGATTTTTATTGCTAATAGTCATAATGATAATGGGAAAAAATTTACCAGCAACACAAATAATAATCAATATGTATTGATATTTTTGAAAATGGATCCAAATATTTGTGCGCAAATGCATTTTGCTGACCGACTGAATGGTCATGACAGTGACACAAGTGAAGAATATGTGCCGGGCAAAGTAAGATTGATTCAGAACTTTCAGTGGGAAAATAGGTCAGCCAGTAGTAATGGGCTTGAACTTTTGAACTGCATGAATGGCGGTCTATTGTTTTAACCGAGTGCTGAGAGCACCCATCCCCTCTCCAGAACTTGTTTGATTGATCAAATTATATTCTTTACAATATCAGAGTTGTTATTGAAGATGTGGTGTGGACATTTTTATGCTTTCCTTCTGTTGGTAAGTATTGTGAAGAAATTTCACTAACCAGTATAGTTACAATTAAAATCCTCCAGTATGACGGAATTGATTTATTTTATTAAGAACGGCATTGGGGGTGTACCAGCTGTGTTTGTTAAACAAAGTGATCATATGCGACTGTGAAAATTTAATTTTTCATAATAGAAATGAATGTAGCTGTTCTAACTTTAGATGAATTGCAAGTATAATATATGCTAGTTGTAGTAGCAGCAAATCTATCTATATCAACATCATATATTGTTTTTCAGTTTTCCTTTTTGATGCTGAGGGCATAATGCCTCAGCTAGATTTGACCTAATTTCAAGCCACCATTTAACATGGGAAAGCATTTTTCATTTTCACAAGAAACAAGATGGCGGCTTACATTACCTTGTGTTCAGAACACTGTCGTCTTCCTGTTACAGTTTGACAGTGCTACCTCGGTGAGGTTTCATGCTATGACACCATGTATTTATCGCCGATCCTTGTCCCCCATGAAAATAGGTTTCCAAACCTCTACATTTTGGGGATGTTGCAGAAAGCCTTATAACTGAAACACAGTACTTGCAGCATTTAAGGCAGTATTTGTTTTTCTGTTTATGGCCAGCATTATTGCTAAGATCATTTAACAGACTGCAAGGTTCCACATGTTTCTGTCGGGCGTTCTTCCTCTCGCTCTCGCTTTGTCTCACTGTTGCTTTTTGAGGCTATTTCAAGCATGCTCTCTCCGCGGCAAACTCATAATATCAGATTGCACAGCCTGCCCTGGCCAAATGTGAATTTTATACTCTAGTGAACACAGGCTTTGCACTTTCATTAGCTCACATTCTCCTCAGCGGTGCAAATGCCATGTCGCCGGACGAGGGGGCCCTTTCTGACTGAGGCTGACAGGGCAGAGGAGGCACAAGGGAGGGGGCAAGAGAGCCGGCTAGGAAAAAGGGCTTCCTGAAAGTACAGTTTGCCTGCAAGGCACAGGCTGCATACCATGCAAAGAACTGTTGCCTGATCAGGCACATATTGCTTGTGTTCAAACACAAATATAAATGTGTGTGTCATCATGTACTTGCTGACTTCATTTTATTTTCAAGTCCACAGAAATCATTATGACAATCCTTCACTCATTTCAACAGATTCCTTTCTTGTTAGTTCATTTTCATGACCTTTACTTCCGGTGTGTCTTGGAGAAAAAATAAAGGAACGTTCAGCTGAGATTACTCAGATTTATTTATGATTTTATATTTATTTATTTATTTTACTTATTGCAGTTAACTTATCCCTTATCCTCCCACCCCAATTGTTGCCCTGTGAGACAAAATGAGCCAAACAAATTGAAAGAAGAAATGCACACGTACATAAACATCTCCAGATAGAAAAGAAGGCCAAGGGATACGAGAATTGTTTCTGTCAGTGCTCCCCCTGAGAGATGAAAGCAAATGCTGGCTCTGTCTGAAGCCATTAAGGAAAAGAGGACTTCTCGGCCTACCCTCTGTGCTCCCCCTCCACTCCTCTTCTCGGTCACAGAAATGTAGCCTTCTGCAAACTTGTGTGTGCCGCACAGTTGAGAAAATGTACTTTCACTTGCTCCAATTTTGTCTGGACGCTAGGAAATGCTGCTGCCTACATCAGAGTCTTTACCTTAATTTGTTGGAGTGTCTGACATGCTTTTAAGGAATAGACGATTTAATGTGACGTGAGGGGAAGAAATGGTCATCTCCATGACCTCAGCTAGGCCAATTGTTGAGGTCATACTCGACAACCTAACAATTGTCTCCTGTTGTAGTTTGCTGTGTTGTAAAAACAAGACCTCAGATTTCATGGTCCGTCAATCTGGAGGATGAGACATAGGTATTCATCCATGTGGAGCTATGTGGAGCAGGGATGGATGTTGCCATCTTTGTTACCGCGGGGCCAACAGAGATGCACACACTGCAACCCTTATCAAAAAGGAAAAGATTTTAGGGCACAGACTCCGCTTCCTTTTTTGACATTTGTCTTTTTCCTTTTTGATCTCTGTGTTGTAAAGAGGAACGGGTTCATCTGGAGTGCAGTGATTACAGATTTGAATAGAGCTAAAATGGAAACGTCTCCAGGGCACACTCTGACCTGTCATCTTCCTTCTTCCCTCCAATGGATCTGATGAGTGCTGCCATCCCTGCTGCCACGCCATCCCTCTTTTTCTATCTTTCTTTCTCTCTTTTGTTCTTTCTCTCTTTCTTTCTTTCTTTCTCTCTTTCTTTCTTTCTTTCTGGGTTTTCTTGTTCTTCTCTTTCTCGTAGTTGGTCTTTGCCCGTAACATTGCAGAGCACAGACATAAAGCCTGTCCATCCTTAGTAACGCTGAAAGACGACCTGCTCGTTGAATTAATGGCCCATAGGGCGTAACACACCTGATTACTGTCTGGCAGAGGGAATTAAATATGGACACACCAAGCAAAGGCATTTACATATAAAGCTGGAGATAAATGCTTAATTGAAATATTTATTGATATTGTTGTGTTGCTTGGTTTCATTTCAAGCTATGCAAGAAACGTGCAATCAATATAATCAGGCATAGATTGTTGTTAGATATTGGAGAACAAAATTGACACGGTCGTTTTTTGGGGGGTTTTAATATATTAATAACTCTACATAAAATGTTTACATTTATTACAAAATAGAGACTAAAATAACAGCAAAAGTTATAGTAATTTGGGAAATAGACTGCATTGTTTTATTGTGAACAATATATATATATATATATATATATATATATATACATATTCATTTCATAGAATATCAACCGTATTACAATGTAATTAAAAATCAACCTTCTATTAACTTGTTTCAAAGCGGCTTTAAAAAAAGAAAAAGCTCAAACGCAGTAAATGAATAAATAAATACAAATATTAAGTAGTATCAGATAGTAGTCAGATAACAAATTGGTATAAAGAATATTTTTCTAAAATAACTTTTGGGAAATCTTGCATTTTGTGTATTGTCAAATTAAATCCAACTTAAACTTTACAAAATGTAACTGGTGCAAATAAATAAACAAATTATTGAAGTTTTTTTAATATAGGCAAAATCTACAGCAAAATGTTATTGTGTTGAAGTAGCTGTTCTAAATCACCAAGAATTGAAACTTTGAATAAGGTTACTATAAACTGGCCACGAGTTCTAGACATGAAGCAATCACTATAAGCAGACGTGAAATATTTATCGACAACGGAAATTATGGTAAATGCTGACATAAGAAACTACGTGTTACAAATGACTATACATTATGCTCAGTAACTCTGCTGAATACACAACCCTGGCATTATGAAGTACAACATTTTCAATATTTTTGTATATCTTTTTTTATGTAAAGATTATTTTAAAGGCACAGTTTCATGTGCGATTTTCACAGCCATAGATGTAAAAATATATGTAAAAGAATGAATTTGAGACAAGTGTGTAAATATGTGACAAAATTGTGCTATAAGAACTTCCCATTAAAGGCCCATGTATAAAGCAGATCTTAATGTAGTGTATTTAATATCTGTGTTAACTACACTGCTTATTCAGTACTGTAACCACCTTTAGGATTTTGATTCTACCGTTTTATGGAAACCCCTGTGTTATATCCGTAATATACAGGCAAAATACTGTGTAGTTTACATATTCCCATATTTCAGTGTGAACTGTTATTGTGTAAATTAATTCGCACTGCAGAGAAAGTTATTTTGTAAATTGACTTTAATAGTATATAGTATACAATACTGTAGTGCAGCATTGAATAAAACTAAATACATCTGCGTGGCTTGGTTTTGTTAAGACTTGATCATTTAGTGAATTATATTATCTATTAGAATCTGCTATCATCAAACAAAATGCCTGGCACAAAAGAGAACCTCATTGTTACGATGTTTGATTATTTGGAAAGGTACACATTTCATTGTGTACCAATACCTCATTTAGTCTAATTTAATTTGGGGTTTTATTGTAAAAAGTAATCCTACTGGTTTAGCGGTTTGTTGTCACATTAACATAAAGCAGTTTAAAGTTGCCGTGTCATGTGAGAAGTATGTCTGTGTACAGATGGGCTCGTCGGCTGCAGGGTTAAGGGGAGTCCCCACGGGTGGAATAGCTGCACATGAAAGAGTTGAGTAGTAGGTCACATGCTGTCATTCTCTATCCATCAGCTTTTTTCCACCCCACTGATGGAGGAGGAAGGGTTATTTGAGGAGGGGGAAGCTAAAAGAAAGGTGGGAGAAGGGATGCAGCTCCGGTTGGCCGAGGACCGTGGCAGTAGAGGAGACAAGTCAGGTGACCCAGCACGTCACACTTCTGGATGCTGACCTCATGGATCTTTAGGTGTTGGAGCATGAAAGTATTGAATACAATGCCTTGCACTCAAAGACTACCCCCCCCCCCCCCCACACACACACACACACACACACACAATGTACACACAAACACACAGAAGGGGACAATGCCACCCTTCAGACATAATCTGAAGTTTGAGAGTTCAGATGGTGGACAACAGTTGAAACTCAGAGGAAGGCAGAATGGGTGTAGTGGGTTGAAAATAAACTTCACAAACAACATACACTGTGCATCTAAGTCTGAGATGTGTTTGTTTCAATGGAACTATTCAGGACCTATTCCGTAATACAATAATAATAATATTAATGCAAAGTTACAAAATGGCACAGACATACTGTCACAATGCTTTCATTGCATGAGTCAAAACGTTGATATTCATCCTCTTGGTATTTTGTGTGTGCTTTATAAGAACCTCATATTCAGAGGCATGCCATTCTATCTGATAATTCCAAATAATTCTTGTCACGGTACTAATTCAACCGCAAATGCCCAAATACTAAATATAGCTTGGCACAAAACTGACAAACAATTACCTCTGTAAAGTGCACCTAACACTAATTTAGGTATTTGTGATCAGCAGATTGACTTGTTTTTTTTGGGATTGTAATAGAATAGAATGTATTTGTTATTACGTCTCCTGAGATCCAGACCAACGTACAGGGGAGCTGCAGACGTGACTGGAGCAGGGTAGGAAATAGCATTCTGCTCAGGAACACATTAACAGTGTTTGACGCTTTCCGTACCGAGGTTCAAACCAGTGACATTCGGCTTCAGTAATGATCAAAATTATACTGTTTTCATATAGCAGTCTCCTCTGGGATATGAAAAATGAAAGGGCTGGGTAAATCAGTTGCCAGCTAAGCAAAATAAAATTTTTGAGGTAATATCGTATGCCAAAGTCATCTGAAACCAACAAGAATCTCCCTATGGCGTCTGGAGACGGCTTTTTTACCCAGCCAGAAAGCTTGTGGCTGTAATGGTATAAAGGAGGGTTGCACACAGCACAATATGCATCAGCCTAAACATCCACATATACAGTATAATAGAGCTTTTTAAGGGTCAGCTTTTACATTAAAATGAAACAAATCTGATTATGTTGTTAAACACATGGCCCATGTTTAAGCTTTCTAATTACATTAGCAAGAGTAATGCAATTTTTGTAACTTTAATACAAATTGACGGTGGAATTTGTCATAAGACCGATAGATTAAAATACCTCCCCTGAGTGCAATATCCAAAGTATAAAGGTTGAAACTTGTTTCCCCAAACTTGTTTCCCCATTTTAAGGGCAACATTACTTAGCGTGAAACTTTACCAACTGGCAGAATCCCCCGTCAAACAAATGAGGATCTGAAAAGGTTAAAGGGCTCCATCTCGTTCACAGCACACCAAGCCTCAGAATTTCCAGCCTCCAACATTAGGGTTTCAAGGCTTGGTCGGAGAGAGGTCCAAGAATATGTCCAATGTTTAGAAAACTGCTCTGTTTTTGGTTTACAGACAGTTTAACATTCCAATGCCAATTTTCCCTTTTCCGTTTAAGGAGTTATTTCAGGCACCCCGATGACGCATTTTGTTATTGTTTGAACTTTTGTATAATTTCAGATGAATTTCATTACTTTTATTTCCATTAGACATAATATTATTTGGTAAGCTTCACAAGGCGGCCCTATAATAGGTAATGGAATTATACTGGAGAACTGTTTAAACAGAAATGGTTTATTAAAATGTACCCTCTTCCCTGCCCTCCACGATTGTCCTCCTTACCTTCCCTTTATCTCCTCCTATTCAGTCTTTGTTGGCATTCAAGCCACTTATTCTGATGTTTAAAATCCGTTTCAAGTCCCAAATGGGACATACTGTCTTAACAGCCAAGACGCCAACTTTTACACTCCAGCACGCGCTGTCCATGTCCATACCAGGTCAGCATGCATTCTGTTTGACAGCTTTGTTGACAGAGAGGGGAAGTGATTCTGATAGGGGTGTTAGAAAACTGAGGCGTCAAGCTAAGGGGTGCTTTGGCAAACAGACAAACATCTCCCCCAAGCAGGCGTCACTGTGACCAATGCGATGAATGCTAACAGCCAATCTTCACACTGGCTGATGCATAGCCACAAGAGCACAGCCCCAGATGTTTAAAGATAGTAATCCACCTCCTTCTAAAAATCCCTTTTGCCATGGTATGACAAATGGATAGCAACAATCAGCAGAGCCTTCAGATGCTCATTAATGCTCCAAAGAAAACCAGAGAGTCCTGTTGAATCAGGTGAAGCTCATGGTGCGATTCGGTTTAATGGGAACTTTATCTTAACTGACCAATTTTGAACTTTCTTTGTTAACTTTTAATAACAATCATCAGCAACATATATCACAATCACTTTGGCACACATTTCAGAACCCTGTGCCAATTTCTCAAAACCTTAGACAGTAGCCTCACAACACGTCACCACCTGCAACACATTCTGAATTCATATCTTTAAAAAAACAATTCTTAAAACTTCTTAATCATTTGTTCAAATCAAAGATGTATGATGAAATAGCATGAGAACATTAGTGGAGATCACCCACACACAACATACCAATAGTTCTGCTGTTTAGTTATTGGTACAATCTATAATATTGAAGTTGATCAATTGATCAATTGATTGTCTTGAAATAGAAAACCTTGTTCTCTACCACGTCCCTTCACACCTCCTCTCAAAAGAGGCCCATGTCCACCCCTCAGAAAGGGTTTTGCTATTTTTTGCAACAGTTACTTATAAATTGTGTTAATAGCATTTTGAAATACTAATAATTTGATGCTGTGTTGTGTCATTTTGAAGAATCACCACAATGTTTGGTTATTAGTGCAGAAGAATTTGTAAGACTGTATTATCATTATCTTCGAGATCATCATCATCATCATCATCATCAGCCTAAGCATTCTTGTCTTTTTCTTGTTAACTCAAAAACAGGATTATATCAACGATTCCACACATGCGGCCTTGCAACAATTGTCTAGACTTGGTCAATCTCTAGATGCTTGTCCTTGTGTTGCAACGGCATTCATCTTCCATTCTTTTCAGTTGATTGTTCTAAAGTGAGAGAATTTGGAGGAATAGGAATCTAAATTAGCCTGTCTGTGTGGTTTGATTGTGTTGATGGAATTACCTCCCACCCTTAGGGTGTTTGGAACTGTGCTCGATAGAACTAATTATGTACCCGTTTAGCAGGCCTAAGGGTTGGCTCTCTGTTCATTGGGGCAAAGAAAGAGAAACAGAGATCATGTGTGTTTGTGTGTGAGTTGGCATTGGAATGCATGTATTCTTGTGTTTATATATTTAATCAAGTGTGCACGTGTGCAAGTTAGTCTGTGTGCATGCTTAAATGTGTATACATATACACATTTGTGTGTGTGTGCTTGGGTGTGTTTCCATGGGTATGTTTGTGGGCATGCAGCGCAAATGACAGTAGCAACACGGCACCATTTATTCATTACTGCATTCTGTTCTTTCAAACACATTCTTGCATCTGTACAGAGATCCAAGGTGGTGGTTACCCAGATGATTAGATGGATCTGAAGAAGTATAACGAGCTACCAAAGCAGAGGTTGAAGAGGCTTAGGTTTTGAATGAAAGTCATGTGACGATACTACAACTGTGGGAGTTGGCAGTTGTACTCTCCTGATACAGCCCAAAAGTGAAACTACAAAGCACCATGGATGATAAACTAGATATTTATGTGTGTGTGTGTGGGCGTGCGTTTGTGTGGTGGTGGTTGTTATGGGGATATAACGACCCCCTCATCCTGTCTGCACAAGCTGTTCCTGGTCTCCGTGGTGACCTGCCCTTCATTAGCATGGTGGTATAAATAAGAGAGAGAGGAGTGGAAACAGAGAACCGCTTTCTCCTCTACTCGATAATGACAATCTGTTCCATAGAGGACGCCTCATGATCTCATTTTAGTCTCCGATAAGAGGTACACTTGAAAACTCTGTTTGAAGTCAGAGAGACTTGGAGTCCATATGCCATTTTCCACCTGAGGACATCCGCTGAGCAACGACAGCAGAACATTAATATGCTAATCGTTAAGCCATCTATTTGGACACGTTCTGGAAGTTCCCAACAGTGCTAAGGTTGGGTAGCCAGGATGGGCTCCGAAACTGACCCCAAAACAGCCGAGCCTCGGATGATCTGGTTTAGTGAGCAAAGAGGGAGTGGGGGGGAGAAGACTGCGTGAAATGTATGGTACTGCCCGTTCTCTCACTGTCTCTAGGGGACTACGGTAACTACCTTGCCCCAGTCGGCCGCACGTTGAGAATGTGAGGCAAATGTACTCCCAGGTTAGTGGCCCTGAATCTATCCCTGTGACCTGGGTTTGGTGGTCCTGTTTGAACTCTTGTGCCCCGGGTTTGTCTTATTTGTATAGCTTTTGATGGCTATTTTTTCATTTGTGACTTGGGTTTTAGTTGATCTGTTAAGCAGCACACATTTAGTGAGTTTCGCTTGTCATTCACATATATGGTAGCATTCAAATTGCACACAATTTGCATCTATATAAGGCCATAATGCATGCGACCATTAACAACCACCCAGACGTCACCTCACCCCTTGAACACACAGACAATTGACCCTTAATGGTCTTTGTCCATGCAAGCGTTTGCACAAATGAGTTGGTAATGAAATGAGTGTGTGTGGATTGCCTATGAGGAGGGCCAGGTGCAGTATAATGGTTCTAGATGAGCCCCCTGTGCCACCCACAGCTCACCTCAAAGGCACTAAACTCTTGCTCCCTCGCTTTGCGGGGAATTACTATTAAAGCATGTTCTTCTATGTAAAATGATGTATATTCATAAACTAGAACAAAACACATGTGCTCATTACAGAACAGTATGAGGCCCTATCCGTTTGGACTGTTCTGGAGTTAATGAAGAGAGCGGGGCCTCAGAATTGATGGATATAGAATTCCTGATGGCCTCTGTGAAAGCGGTAATTTTCACAGCATCTTGTCATTTTCGTGTGGACCTGATTACATGAATGTATGTCCCATTCTACTTATCACAGGGTGCATCAATCGAAGGCAACGTTGGTTACACCCCACAGTGCATCAGACTGTGCTTAGGCTATCTCATGCATGTTAACTTTGAAGCAAAAGTTCCATAGAAACTGGTCGCGCCATGATTAATGTTTGTTCGGAATCCAGGGACTCTCTCTCTCTCCATAACTTGGTGAATGTAGGAAAGCACATCCTGATCCTCTCGGTAACAAAGACAAACATTTAGTGCGGTACTATTTTCATTTACATAAGAAAGATGCTAAACTATATTTATCCTGTCCACACAAGCTCCGGCAATATTTATTTTTACTGATCATTATATTTGAGTAGATAAATGTATCTTACCACTCTTCTTGACTAAAATATTTTCAGCCCTATGTATCAGGTTCATATCAGTAACAGAGGAAACCAAAGAACGTAAACAATTTATTCCCTGAGCCCTGAACATGGTTTTAAATGTTTCTGGTATTAGTTGCTTCACTTTAATCACCAGAGTCATAATGATTTGAATTGCAGGAGAAAAATACATTGACATTACAGTGTACAGTCTTGATTAGACGCTTGGATCTATCACACTTCCAAGTTCTTACCCTCTGCTTCTGAAACCAAACGTGAGGCTTTATATTCCTTCCATCCCAGTAATTATCCTAGTGTGACACCAGAGTGGACGTTTGTGCAGTGGCCGGGGTCAGAGGACCGAGGCGGCGTCTGGGGAGGAGGCTGTGAACAGTCCATTAGTGGCCAGGCATCGGCTGCCAGAAATCCCCCCCCCCCCCAAACCCACGGATGAAAGCCAAGCCAGTAATGACAAACAAATTAGGCTGTGTGCTACGGGGAGATGGAACCTGCAGATGTGTTCTCCTGTCTACGTCCAGACATGAGAGGAAAGGCAGCATCCAGATTGAATTACATTACTCATTTGCACAGCAGCGGCTGTCTCCTTTTCATTGGAGGGGCCCGTGGACAAAAGATCCACTTTATGAGCTCTTTGCTGAACACAGAAAGCAGATGCTAGGCTGGGTGAATTTTACACACCCCAATGACTCCTTAAGGCCCCTATCGCTGAGGAAACTGCTCCGATTTCCTCCATTCAGATTGACTGCACTGTACCCCTCCGCAGTCCGCGGTCAGAGGCCTCAGTTCAGGACAGGTGTCTGAGGCAGTATACTCCCAAAACACTTTGGCAGACCACCCTGAACACCCTACAGTGTTTCCACATTTGAATTGGCCCGAAAGCGTTACATCTTTTAACAAAGGAAAACGCCTAATGTGACGTAATCGGCATCGATCAACTCCAAATCATGCAGTCCAAAAAATCCCTTGCCGTTCAACTGTGAACACTTTGCCGAGCAGAGAGCCATGCCACGCTGCCCGCGGTGAAGCTCGCCCAATGTGAAAACGATCCGCCGTCATTTTCCCCCGCTCCCTAACCCGGTATCTAGCAGCTGTGTCATTACTGGCCTCAGAGTCACTGAGGGAAAAGCAGCAAGCGGAGCTCCGCCTGGGCCGACGATGAGTCACGACGAGGTCAACGAAGAGAGGAGAAACCAGGGCACCTTGGACGCCACACTCGGACGCATCGCGTCTCACGACTTTTCTTTCCGTGGCCCGTACCCAAGGTGGAGGGACCGGAGCGAGACTGAAACAAAACAAGAGCAGGGTGGCTAGCCACGCCGCCGCAACCTGGAGCTGACTACGGGAGGTGTCTGGAGAAATTAATGAGGTCACTTGTCCTGAGAGGCTGACAATACATGTGGCCGGTGGGTGGGCCAGGCTGTTATCTGCCGGCAGAGAAGAACACATGACTTTTGTCTAATTAACTGGTTCCGTGTGCGAAGCCCGGGCCCGTCCGTCACCCTCTGGTTTCTGACGGTGACATTGACCACTGCAGCTGGCGCTAAGCCCTTCATTAGAGGAAATGCCATAGGCTGTTTTCTTCTCCTTATGGCCACGGAACTTTCTGGAGTCATTCCGGGTTGCAAGGCCATTATACCTGTTCAGGTGGTGCGGCGGTGGATCTGAGGTGACCAGGGCATCTTTGGGGTTGGTGTTTGTAGAAGGCGGGATGACGAGATCATGATGATGCTTTGTAATGAATGGTAAAGGCCTAGAGTTCAGTCTGGGGATATTAAGACGTTTGCCCTTTAGTGTGAGTTTTATTGTCTCTATGTATATGTGTGTGTGTACCTGACAGTGGTAGCATAGTAGGTAGGACTGTTACCTAATGACCAGACCAGAAGGTCATGAGTTCAAATCTCATCTGTAACAGACACCACTAGTGTGCTTTGGCACAAGGCCTTAAGTTGCTTCGGGTAAGTGTCAGGTGAATTACAGTAATATAAATGTGTGTGTGTCTTTAACCATAGTGCATGGTTTCTTGAAATGTTTGTGTCATTTCATTTATGATTCCGTATCAGAAATGTCTTTATGCAGAGCTTTATGGTCCTTCTCCGTCCCAGCCTGTCCATGGCAACGGTGTTGTTTGTCAAACCCGTTGGCCTCGGCCCTATGCTCTCCATGTGTGCTGTCTCATGATCTTCATGACTTTGTCCAATATCCTTTAGAGATGGATTTATTTGGCGAGCGGATCCCATCCTCCTCTCTCTCCCTTGCTTATCTGACAGGGCCCAGCATCATAAAACCACTGAAGCTGACAGGTTGGAGCTCTCCAGCCCTGGCGATGACCCTTTTAGTGGCAATAAACGACAGAGTGAGTGACAGGCCAGGATTTAACCCTAATTATACCTGGCTAGCCGGGGCCCAAACACGGCTTTTACCAGGGCCCCTACGGCGCTATAGCTGGCTAACTCCACGCCATCTCTGGAAGCCTCCATTTCCGCCTCCCATTGGTATCATGAAAATAACTTTGTACTTACCATCGAAATTCAATAAGGGAGTTTACAGGGCCAAACAAGCACAAAGCCGAGCGCTGTGTCTGACAGCTCGGGGAGCAGATAGGAAGCGGGCCTGATGTCTGGCCTGTCACGCTGGCTGTGCCAATGATGACCGCAGCTGTATCTTACCCCAGTTATCATATAGATGTTAAATCAAATCCTCAGACTCTGATCTGTCAGGGGCCGCATGGAGGCAGGAGGCTGTTGGCTCAGGGAAGCTAGGGTCATGAGAGGAGAAAGGTTGCCTACCGTTTTTTTTTTTCAACTCGCCTACCTTTTTTACTCCACCTTCTGTCTCTGTCTCTCTCTCTCTCTCTCTCTCTCTCTCTCTCTCTCTCTCTCTCTCGGGAATTCCTTTTCCTTTCCTCACTTCCCCCTTTACTTCCCTGTCTGTGGCGGTCCCAGTCGGTGGCTAGGTGGTCAGCCAGGATCTCTCTGCATCTCTTCATAGCTTTCTTCTTATGGAACTATATGGCCACAGCCCAGCCTGCCTGCCTATTTCTAGTGCAGCCAAGGTGTCATATTCATGCTTGGAAAGCTTTCTCAGTTCAAGACAAGACTCTACATGGGACATGTCACGCACACTCACCCAAGTACACACACACACACACACACAAACACACAAACATTGTTAAAACAGTCTGTAACACACAACGGTTGTGTAAGGGCTGTTGTTCACAGTGTCTTTATGGATGCCATGATTGACCGGGTGGGGGGGTGAATGCCATAGACCACAAATGTTCCAGTTTGTACTTCAAAAGCTCATCTCTCTCAAATGGACTGCTATGGGAAATACTCATCTGACCCACACACACACACACACACGAAACTATCTACATTTCTCTTTCTCTCTCTCTCTCTGTCTTGCCCTCTCTGTCTTTCTCTCTCTCTCACTCTCTCTCTCACACACACACACGCACGCACACAAACACACGCGCCATGTTCCCACAGACAGCCATGTGTTAAATCCTCTACAAAGTTATGAATGGCGCTCTAATAGCAAAGTAAATCGTCCGAGGAGAAAAATCAATTTAGAAAATTGCTTGAATTCTTGCAGGCCTGTTTCATTGTCATTAAGAGATCACAGAGAAGGGGAGAGGATGAAATGAATGTCTCCTTGTGCTTGGAGGGACAAGTGCACAGTTAGCAGTGCTGCCTCCAAGGGCACATTAATTTAAGGTCTTTATTCCCATGTCTGTGGGTAATTGTCTTTTCTTTCTCTTACTTAGCCTTAACACCGTAACTTGAAAAGTTAAAGAATACTTAGAAAAAGATTGGTAGAACATGTTAAGCAATTTAAATTTGTGTTCTCTATTAAGTTTATTAAAAGCAGCACAGTGACTCCTCTGCAGAATTTAAGATAATATGAATGATTTGGGAATATTTAAAATGGTGCAAGAATACATTTTATATTCGAGATTACCCACCAATGCAATGATGCAAATAAAATATAGATTTGACTGTACATCTATGGAATATTCACGTAAGCGCTTAATATAATAATTGACAGATGTACTTACAATACGTTGTATTGTACTAACTCAAGCTTCTTATAATGTATTCACAGGCAATGTACATCTTCAATGGAACATGTGTTTTCAATGTCAAAGTAATATATACTCAGTCGTATTAGTTATTTAGCCATGCAAATTACAAGAATTCCATAGAAATGTGTCCAATAGGACTATATAGCAATGCTCTCTGACAACGAAAGCTTAATTTAGATCCCCCTCTCTCTCTTTCTCTCTCCGGCGTTTCGCTCTGATAATTAGCTCATAAAGCAGTGCAGGCTCACATGAGTGGCCAGCTATCGTGGAGACCAAACAGTCGCCATGAAGAAACCTTCTGTCACCATCTGTTCGTGAATGTACAGCCACTCTTCCAGGGCTGAAAGTCCTCCCTGGGGTACCCAATGTTCTCTGTTGAAACATAACATATGCCAACGCTACGTTGCGTTAGGCCATATTACTGGGGAACTTATACAGCCGTTTCCATTCCCTCTCAGTCAAGCCCGAGTGAATAGGCTATGAAGTACCAGGGGGACATGTACTGTACAGGCACGTTCAATTTGCCGACGGAACTTTTCCACCACCGAAAGTCCTCAGTGTAAATGTACCAAGGTTTAAGGCTGTAACCGTTGCGGCTCTCGAGATAAAGCAGCATTAATGCTACACTAACACCCAGTCAAATCTCAGGGAGAAAACAACATGTGGACTTTTTCCCATTCTATATTGATCAGATGAAACTTTGCGGTCCCAGGGGGCAGGATGGAAAGTAAATAGCTTGCGGTGTGTTTTTCTATCGCTGAGTGAGGGTGGGCATGCCTCCCACAGCACTGCGATGTTTAAAGAGGACGAGATGGCTTGGGGCACCGAGCCCTCGTGTGCATGTTGAGAGGACCAGGGGCACATTCTTATGCTGTGGGTCTTGCATTTTAATCAACTGTATTTGTCTGAAGGAGCCTGTGGGTGAAGTGTGTGGGTGAATCTGTGTTGTCTTACCCCCCAAAAAATGAAACTATGGGAACATGGCTCTTTGTGTATGAGTGATGGCTACAAAAAAAAGTATTGTGTGCTTACATGTCATTACGTGATTGCCTGCAAGGGTCAAGAGTTCAACCTAGATTTAACCGTGGCAACTTTCAGACCTCAGCCCGCTGACAACCAGCGCCTCCTGGCACCTCCTCCTATGCAGGTGGCTAGCCTGGTCCACCTACCTTCTCTACCTTTGTCTCCACAGGGGGAGTAAGGAGGAGTCGAGGTGCGTTTTGAAGGTGTCAGACAGGCTCTACAGCTAACCAAAGGGACTCAAGGTGAACGCTAACCCCCACCGATTGTCGCAGAGAGGAGAATAGAACTGACAGACAGCTGCAAAAAGGATCAGCCTACTGTGCACTTGCTTTGTACAAAGAAAGGCGGGCGGTGTCCTGTGAAATATTTTTTGAGGTGGGGGTGGGGGGGGGGGGGGGGGGGGTAAATAGTCCCCCCTTACCATTATCCCAAACATGGGTGTTCTCGATTGTGCTCAAGCTGAAATGAATAACACAGACAGGTGCGTCTGCTTGTCGATATTTTTCAGACTTGTTTTTGCAGGATGGACAACCTGTGTAAACACGTTACTGATTGCTTCCATACATGTCCACGTCCATGAACTTTATCTCTACAGTGTGGCGATAAGCCAAATACATTTAAAACACCGTACTTATGCGGAAACTACCCTAATGGATGACATCAGATCTTATCTCAGTGTATTTGATCAACATCATAATCCACACGCTAATATGATGATTATTAGTTGATACACTCCTTTATTTAAAAACCGTTTGATATACCGCTAATCTGGTGCATCATCTGCATTACATATTTCATTTGCACAGTCACAACAAATCTTATTATAACCTAATCCCCCTGGCGGGGTACTTAATGGCTCCGACTTCGGTATTTGTTATATTGATTTGAGTTATGCCTGATGTTTTCAGGATGCACTGTCACTTTGTACAGTATCATTAGGGAAATAAAACAGAAATGGAAACAAACACACTCACGCCTCTCTGGGGGATGCTTGACCTCACAGCGGCCTCTGTTTGTCTAGTTAGCCTGGCTTTTAAAATGTCCTCAGTCGCAGGGCCAGTGCATGTTAGTAATTTTGCCGCAGCGCTCTAAAAGCTAGAGCTGTGGAAAACATGAGTTCATTCGTCACCAGAAGGGCATGGACATTTCTTTTTGCGTGGGCTCCTAGCGGCATTTATTCGTTTGGAAACATCATTTTCTTTTTCTTTTTCCATCATATGTCTCATGATTCACAATGGAGCTCCACTCAAGATAATATGGGTCCAGTGATTGACCCTCTCCACCTGCAGAAGCCATAATAAGAGGATTTCTCTGACATTTGTGATATTGAATTGGCTCCATACAGCCCTCAAATACCACTATATCTCATCTTTAATTCATCTCATATGATGATGTATGGTAAGAGGACTGTAGGCCATAAATCACATTTACAGGACTGTGTGTTGTGGTGATAAAAAAATGATCTGCCTTTTCTTAGTCCTGTCCATCAGGGTGAACCTTGAGATGATTGACAGGAGTGGCCTAAAGCATGGTTGTGCTTTGGATAAATGAGTCCCATCAGGAGAGATTCTTCTATAGATCCTTTGCATCCATATTGTTATATTTCTAATCTGGTTGGGATATCTCGTTGGAAAATTTTAATGTTTTGCTAATATTTTATATGAGTGCATATAATAATAGTTCAAAGATCCCTGAGAAAGCAACAGTTAATTAGATGCACCTAGGAAGATGACCTGTACACATCCAAGGCTGTTGGTACCGTATTTACCTCATAGCTGGACATACTGTATAAGTATGTACGTATGGAAGTGGGGGTGCAGTACAAGGAGACATGTCCCATTCCAGAAGGACAAATGAAACTAGACACGAGGATTGGTCAGAGCTGCCGTGGCCGATGTTGATTGTCATGCTGGGGGTAAAGCTTGGTAATGTATGCTCCGTCCGCAGAATTCCTGGTCCTCCCTGCTTTATTTACGAGCTGTCACAGCGGATGGGAGATAAACAGATTCATCACCAGAAGGGGCATGTCAAGGATCCTGGCACGTCCTCTCCCACACAGCGCATGCCACAATGGACAACGCCTTTCAATAGCAGTAATAGAGGCTGCCGCGCCTGTTAAGTCAGGCGTTCACGCCTCCCTGCATGCTGTCCCTCGACGTCACCACTAGGAGGGGAGGACTGAGGTTGCAGTGAGGAGGCGGGCAGACTTTGACACGCCGGCACTGTCCTAAGAGCGAACGGCCCAGCAGTTATTAAGCCTCTGCGCCTACTGGGGATTGTAGATACACAATGGGCTGTCATGAGGTTCTGTTCCAAAGATTAGTGAGCAGAGGGGTCAGAGGGGATGCAACGCCGGTACCAGGCCGGTAGTCGTCATGGAATCATAACGTAACAACAATAGTGTGCTGCAAAACAAGACAATGCCTGGACTGTTCTTGCCAAATGAAGTGGTGAGAGGTCAATGATGTCAGCGTTGCGCACGTTCCTCAGCGACAGTGACCCCCTCGCGTCTCGGAGAAACATTTGAGCCGCTCACCGGTTAAAGAAAGCGCGGCCTGAGTCCTGTGTGTGGAAATGATGCGTCCCACACGCTTCCGTGTTTCCCGTGGCTCCAGCTGGAGTCCATAATGGAGTCCATAATGGAGGCTGAGGCTGACGCTGCGGCCAAACTTAGCACGCAGAGGAGCGGGGCAGGGAAGGTGTTGCCTGACTCCTCAGACGTGGCCTTGAGTTTTCATTCATGGTGACAGACAGACTGGCACACACACACGCGCGCGCACACACACACACACACACACACACACACACACCCACACACACACGCACACGCACACACCATTGTGTTCCCAGTGGCTATATGCTCTCCGACAAAGACGGTCATGAATGGTTGATGCTCTGTGCTAGTGAGCGCATGAGGACAAGCTTTTACCCAGGGTGCTGCTAACCATGACATGACACGAGGACAAGACTTAGACTCTATAAATGCTATAGTGAGCGGGCCAGAGGGGCACCGTGTCTGATACACACCACACACACCCACGCACACTGTGTCAGACACACCCAAACGCAGTCTGGCATACAACGACTGGATACTTCAGGGAATTGACGTCTACTTACCGCATGCAAAATATAGTGCCGAGGATGAACTTTATCTGTACGGCCTAGCTCGGCATGGAGTGGGGTTTGTGTGCGTGTGCCAGCGCTTGTTTCAGACTGTCATGCTAGCCATCTACCCTGGAGGCAGCAGCCATATCCTGCAGAGATCAGACAAATTAAAGGAGCATTTAAAGCACATAATTAGCTGCGGTAATAAAATCATGTGTGACACCAAGACTCCCTTTGTTTCACTCCCTCCCCATCGAATTCGCTGCCTCTTTAAATGTGTGTGTGTGTGTGTGTTTGTGAGTGTCTCCTTTATTTCTGGAGTAAGTGTGCTCCCTAGTGTTCTTTCTATAGCTAAGGGGGAGGGGAAAAAACACAGTGCGTAATCCCAGAGGGACGTGACTATGTGCTGCTATTTGATGAGACACTCTGTCATTGAACTAAATACCATAGAACAACAGAGATTTTTTAAATAAATGCCAGTGATGAAAAGATAAGACTGTTCAAAAAGGCAAAGTCCGATACATACCAGATTCGTTTATAACATTTGAACTACATTTTAGAATATAGAGTCGCCTTATGCTCAAATGCTTAATACATGAGATGGAGTGCTGCCGACCCCACACGTACTGTACACTCACGCAAACACACACTCACACTTCCTCAGACACGAGATCCGCTGTGTTTTTAACGGATGTGTGCCGCACCGCAATTGTACCCTCGTCAGAAGCGCAGCTGCACTTGTGTCGAGAGGAGATCTGTCATCAAGTGATTTCTATTTGACAGCTGTTCCAAAAAGGTTGTGCTCCTATCTATTGCCTTTTTATTAACAACAAGTTTTTTTTATTTTATTCCTGCATGCTCCAACACTTGGAGGGCTTAGGGGATCAGGGAAATTGCATATCAGTTACCAAAGCCCCGTGAAAATGCATGTAATGTGCTCTATAAGCCCATTGTTAATGGAAAGTGATTGGCCCTCCCCTGCTTTCACTCTTAAAGCCTGCATTTTTCTCTGTAACTTTTATGAAGTGAATAAGAGTTCTCCCCTGGTCTCATCCTTTCTAATAAAATCTTGACCTTTCCATAAATTCACACCTTTTGCCCATTCGGAGACGGGCCAGTAATAGTTTTGAAAATTAAAGTTGGACGTTTTTAATTGAAAACAGCAGGGGAGAGGAATGATAAGATGTTGAATTGTTCAACCCCGGCTCCTGAGAAACATGGTCCCATTTCCTTTGGGGTTGCCTGCCCCCTGCCCACACTCCAATTCCCTTCAACATCAGGGAGGATCCACACCACATAACATGTAAACGCCATGCCCGTGTGCATGTCTTACCCCTGCTGGAAAGCACAGAGTGAGCCTGGCCATCCCTCCCACACCTTTGGCGATCGGAGGGGAGGGGGGGAACCACCCAGGAGAGACATGGCGTCAATTCCCCCCGCCATGCTGGAGTGATGGGAGAGAGGCAGCAGCCTTGAGGCAGTCAACTCTTAACAAGCTCCCATAGATAGCCCGCCAAACCGTCTGGAGGGCAGCTGGCTTTAAGTGGCCGCATGGCATTTTAAAGACTGGCTGACAAACAGGCATGGCCCTCCGGAGAGGAATGTGGGCTGAAGCCATGCATCATGTTGTGGACCACAAACAGACCTGAACCAAAGGGAAGGGGGAGGACAGAAGGGAGAGCCTCTTGTCTGCCATCAAAGAGGGGCCACGTTTGATTAGCAATTAGCCCCCAGATGATCGTGGCTCTTTTGAAGTGCATTGGCTTCCTGCGGTCTCTGCCGGGGAGAAAGTCTAGTGGGGGTCAGGGCCTGGAGTGACCTCCAGGGGGGTGCCGGGTGACCCTGGATGGGCCACCCCAACATCCATCATGTAATCTATCTTTGTCAGGCCCCAGATGCAATTTCGCATTGGCCCCTACGCCATCCACCAACCAACCCTTGACCTAGCTAGCCACCACGCACACACACTCACACACACACAAAAAGACAAAGAGTCACATTCACAAAGGCCTGCATCCACACAGACAAACAAATACACACACACACACGCACAATTTAAACATCAACATACATCGATGTAGAATACATTCACATCCACTCTCTCCTGTTCTGATTCACGCAAACACACATCCACCATACGCAGGCAGTTGGAAACAGCAGCTGTTTCAAAGGCTAATCTAATTGACATGCCCATCCGTACTCTATAATGCAATAGGAAGCAAACTGCCGAGATCACCACTGATGGAGGGCTAATGCTATCATTCAGCTCTCGCAGATGACCAGGGTGTGGATTTAAAGAGAAGGATTCGATTACCTCGCGCTGGTAATTGGTTAATGTGTCAGGAGCAATGACGGGGAAGAGCCCGAGGGGCCGAGACGCGGGCCGAGGGAGAGAGAGCGACGGCGAGGACGATCACGTGGACGCGGCGCTCCAACTCCGAGACATGAAACATTCTTTACAAGAGCTCCAGTTTCCCTCCGTCAAGGTTTATGTGCCACACGTTGCATATTCAGCTGCCCATTCAGATTCCGTGCTTCATTCGGTCTTTATTCTATCGGCAGCAGCTTGTCCTTTTGAACTCCAGTGATGGCTTCTCAAGAGCTGCCTAGAGATCGAAGGCCTTTAACGTCGGCTACCAAAGGACGTCATGCCAAACTCTGTAGAATAGGATGCGATCGCGAGCAAAGCTACTTTACTGTTGTCCGTACTCCTTGGGTGATGTGGGAAAGAATTATAATATTCTAATAAGTCTAGAGCACCCGCCTTGTTACATCATTTCATACTCACACTATGCTATCCACGAAACACCAGCCTACGCACACACACACATGCATACACACGCTCACACACACACCACACAGGATCTGCATGGGACCAGTAAACACTTGACTGAAGGTCTTTATGGTTATAACTGGCACTTTAGCGGGTAATGCAGAATAATCTTTGTGTGTCACCATACAGTATGAATGATACTCATTTCACTGCACGCACACACAAACACACACATAATTTCTATGCACATGGTCGTTCACACACTCAATGTTTCCCTCCATAAATCTGCGCTCTATTCATCATACCAGGGGTAAGCCAGTGTGTGTATTGGTGGTGGTGGGGGGGGGGGGGGGGGGGTGAAGGGTGGGGGGCTGTGGAGGGGATGACAGGGGCCCACTCATGTATTGGAGGGGGGAGGGGGGGTACAAGGCATCTGATGAGGCCCACTGAGAGACACTCTGGAACTTCTCCCTCCTAACAATCAGTCTCACTACGCAGAATGGGACTTGATGAGGGAGGAAGGAGGATATGACTAGTGGTGTGGTTGGGCTTCCGAGAGCACAGCCATCCGTTGAGAAACTGGGGGGGGGGGGGGGTCGCCATGGTAGTCACAGCAGGGCGGAGAGAGCTGTGTTTAAATCACACCAGATGGCGATGGGTTTTCATATGGGAGAAATGAATAGAGTGTATATAAAGGGCCAAAGTGATGGGGGAGCTGTTTGACGTGCCGCGTAATTGAAGCGGTCACATCCTTTTCAATAAACATTAGACGATTAATTGGAGAGCGAGGTCGTGAGTGATAAATAAACTGGGAGACCGTTGCTTTCTGCGGCCCATCGCAGCAGCAATGTGTCTGTGTGTGTGTCCGGGACTCTGGGTCAGCCCGTCAACATTTGTTTCTCATTTTCCATCCAGACGTATCATGGAAAAAAAAGTGTGTGTTTCACGCCACTGCAAACGTCTGTCTTAATTAGGGCATCCTTGCCAGAGGAAAGGTCACATGGTGAAACATTTCCTGCCTCCCTTTCTCCCTCTCCTCTCTCCTCACCCCGCTGGTCTCAGACAAACTAATGTAAACGTTGGACATGTACAAAGGTTAGCTGTTTACTCATTGCAGACAGACAGGCAGGCTGATAGACAGTCACACAGACAGACAGACAGACAGACAGACAGACAGACAGACAGACAGACACACAGACAGAACACCAAAGCACGGTAACTCATCGGAGGTGAGTGTGCAAGAGTGCTGCACGTTAACAATCACAAGCTTGATTTATTAGCGAAACTCCAGCGTCCGCAGCCCATTTTTTGGTCCACTCTCTGGTTTGAAAAGCTCATTTATAATGCATTAATGAGTTGTTGATAGCAACATCAGTCCGCTTCAAGGCCATGCCAAAACCCTGAAACGATGGCCGGTTTTGGAAACCCATGCAAACTTAGGATAGTGTAGCTTGCAGACACTTATACGTGCTGTCCTCCCAAATCTAACTGGCCGTCGTAAGTAGTACCTTTGGATCTCAAACTCCCTGTTTTGTCCAGAATAAGTATTCGATGGGGAGATGCACTGTAGTTGTTGTGTCATAACCACACGATTATAGAATAAAAACTAAAGGTCAAGGCATAAGGATACATGTAGGGGTCATATAGTTTGAAGTTTCCGATGTTCATTGTAAACATAGGCTGCTCGAAACAGACCACCGACATTTGCCAAAGTTTGATTTTATTCTGAAGCAGACAGTTATTTTGCTGCTTTGCTAATTCCTGTGATATGTTGTTTGATTAGAGTGCTAATTAGTTTAACCGGTAGACACATTAGCAATGCTAGTCTGTGGGTCGAGTCATACACCATAGGACGCATGCGCACGCATGTATCGGTGTAAGTCGCTCCTGTCTAAGCAGTTGCCATGACGCCGAAATGATCAGTGAAATCGATGTTCTTTACGTCTTTTCTCTCTCACTGAGGACGCCTATTCTCCGGAGGCCAGCCCGAGTCCTACCGAGTGGCAAATTGGTGAACTTGCACTTCAACTTTTTAACGCAGGGTTCAGTAAGCTTTTGGCGTTTCCACTTCCACAAAAAGAAATACAAAATATGGCGGCTAGTCGGCGCCTCATCATATCTCACGTTGTCGGGAGCCGGGGATAGTTGTGGAGGTGCGAGGGTGGCGGCAGACGTGGGACACAGAAATCCAGGCTTTTTTTGAGAGGTCACACAGAGTCCATGACACATTTCCCCCAGCACAGATCACTGGCTCAAGCCATTTCATGTGTGATGACTAATCCGACGCTTCCATTTTGGAAAACTTCAGCTCATGCTCTCATGTCTGATGTCCATCTGCCACCTACTTGTTTTAGAGATTACTCTGTAGCAGCAATTTGCAATCTGAGGATTGACCCCAACACCTCTAGCACTGACGGCAAAATGCAAACATTAACAGTACAGCTAACACATCGCTTGTGCACAGACCCTATCAGATTTGACAGGCTGGACAACGTTAAACGGAAACCTCAAACGACAGCAAACTATGGTAATATTCAGCTTTTCAAGACAATCCTAATGCAGTTTATTTTGTATGTTTTCTCAATTCCCCCTAGAAATGAATAACATGATAATCATGTGAGTTCATAATGGGTTTGTGTGGGCGTTGCTCCTGGAAGAAATTCAAAAACTGATGTGAAAAGCTCTTAGTTGAGTTAAGCTTCCCTTAGGCATGCTTTGACAAATGCCAATCAGACAGTAGTTTTGTGCTTTTTAAAATGCTTTAAACCTACTGTTCAAGCTTTCAAAAGAAGGAGAAGAAGAATGTAGCTTACAAGCAGTGTTGGAACATGCCCTATAAATCATTTCTTAGGGGTGCCACACACCAGCGCCACAGGAAGCTGTGATATTATTTATCCGAATGGCTTTGACAAATTGGTCTGAGAACGTTAGCGGGAGAGAAATGGCAGGCTCTGTACACGATGCCTGGGCGTGGATCTGGGCCTGCCACTCAGTCCGACTCGGTAGGGGACAGAACAGGCACCGCTGGTTTTAATGCACTTTCATCATCTGTCTGCAACTTCTCTCTCTCTCTTTGGACGCAGTGCATGCTGATTAAAGGCAGATGAAAACATGTTCAGATTCTGCTTACTTTCCAAAACCCTTTTTGTTTCTCATAAAAATGCTTGTATTATTCTTTTTTTTATTTGGCCTTGTAATACTTTATTTTGAAGGACTTCAGATCATTGTTGTGTTAAAACGTCCCTTCAAATCGAGGTTAATTGATAGGGGACCAAAGAGCAGTTGAGGGAGGTAGAGCATGGTAGTTTAGTTGCGCACCCATAATAAAGTAAATTAAGAATCTACGGCAAGGGGATTGAACACAGTACATAAACGGAGCTCGTTAAACTTTGCAGTTGCCAACACACACAAATGTGATTGAATAAATGTGCTTGTAAATGAACGCACCCCATTTGTATGTTCCAGACACAACAGGCAAAGATTAGAACCGTCGGCGTTGGCTACGATTCACGTGGACTCATAGCGTGCGCGAACCCGTGTCCTGAAGTCATCGATCAACCCCCGTTCCAATCTCGGAACCCCCCTCCCCTACACCATGGCTTGTGGGATTCTTTCGAAAGCAGTTTGCCCTTAAATGCAAACCTCAAGGCTCCCTCCTCCTCCCGCTAATCCCCCATTTTCATGCTTGTCCACATCAGGCTTGGCCACATTCTACCAATGATTAATGGTGTATTGATTGTACTGCTTTCTACCACCGAGCCAAGGTGCTGAGTTGACAGTGCACTGCCTTATCTGAGCCGTCCAGCTTGCCAGACAAGATTTTCTGTCGTCAAGGAGAGAAAAGAGTGTGTGTGCATACTGCAGGGCCCTAATATATTAGCATGCCTCTCTCCCCTGATTGAACTACACGCCCATGTATTCACAACCCATACGTCTTGTCATGTAGCGTGATCAATCTCTTTTATTGCCTTGACCCGCGATCGTCGCAATGGGGAATGTTACACGATAAACCGCCCGCGTGTGTCGTTTCATATGTTCTTATTTTTTTTTTTTGACTTTTAGACAGACAAACTTGATATTTCCAGTTCACCCACCCACATGCTATGCCCACTCCTCCATCACGACCTTAGCCCTCGCTCTCCAGGTCCCTGCCATTTACCTGAGTGCATTTTTAGAAGGGTAGGGTAAATTACCACTATGGAGATGACATTTCCCTCTAATGTTCAATTTTAGGGGAGATTGGTATCTTCTCCCTCGGCAGCATGGCAGAGGGGCAGAAAAATAATTTGGATGGACTCTTCCATTACGATGTCTTTTCTCTCTCTGTCAACGGCTCTCAGCCTGTTCTTCTCCCCACTTAGACGTCTACTTTTTGGGGCAGCAATGTGCCTCCGTTCTTTCTCGCCGTCAGTCTGAAACAGCCAGCGCTCTCTCCGAACTCCTTCGAAATGAGCCTTCGTTCCCCTTCACTCCTTCACCTCTCTCTAACTTTGCCTCACCTTCTCCTGTCTCTTTTCAATGCCTCCCTCTTTTATTTATCCCCCAATCCCACCCGGATTGGCAGATAAGCATCTTTGGAGAGAGGCTCCAGAGGCAGCTCCCCTTTCCCATTTCCTGCCTGAAATGGCTTTTATGCCTATTTGCAGTGTCAGTGATCATATAGTCCATTCCCTGGATACAACCGTTATTTGCCTCTCCTTCATAGACCGAACAATGGTCAGAGATGAAGAGACTTTTCCCGGGTCGTTACGGGCTGGCCACCTGAACGAGGCGCTCTTCTCTCGCGGTAGGAAGCTCTGAATGAGGTTATGAATTTCATACACACTGTAAGAGCTGTTACATATGTGCAAGGATGCTGTGTGTGTCTTACAGTGTGCGCTGTAGAGATTGAGCGTGTCCTCTCTTTGCCCTGCCCCTTCTGACCTAAAGCTGTGACGGCCATTAGCTTCCCAAAATGTCCTGCGATGTCCTCATGGTCGCTGCCCGCTCGTTGCTCCTCTTCACCATGCTATGTCCGGGAGTTACAAAAAAAAAAGATAATAATTACAAATTAAGTCCGCTTTTATCTGTTTCCAACAAGCTGTCAGGTTTGCTCAGCAAAGAGAGGGCGTAACAGACGGGGAGAAGGAGAGAGAGACGTCCACAGGGCACCCCCGCCAAGCGGACTATTGACATCATGGCCGCACATGGTCAGACACACAGACCTCTTGACTTCTCGGGCGCGCGCACACACACACACACACACAAGCACATACATTCACGCACCATTTAGTTCCGATGTGACGGTGCGGCAGAAAATATGTCAAGAGAGGTTGTGAGAGAGAGAGAAAGAGAGAGAAAGAAAAAAGAGAGAGAGTGAGAAAAACTGTGTGTGTGCGCGCAAGAGAGAGGAAGAGAGATAGAGAGAGAGAGAGAGAGAGAATGGAAGAGAGAGTGTGTGGCTGCGGAAGTTTGTATGTTTCCACGTCATTCTTGTGCGGGTAAACACAAAGACCTGAGTGGCTGAGGAGGGGCAGGACGCTCGCTCAGTTAACCCATGCCAGGGAGGAGCCGAGCCAAGTCAAGAGCCTTTACGCCAACCTACGCCAATATTATCTCTCCTTCAACAAACACTCTACCCCCTTACACTCCCCACGCGCTTCCTCGTTGCTCTACTGAACTGTATGTAACCTCATGAGGCTGATGTCTTTAAAGCTGAATGCCATCATCAAATTGGATGAACTTTTAAGGAGTCTGTCAAACACTGCCAGGACAAACATTACCAGAGAGAACGAGAAAAACGGGTTGGTTGGATGAAGATGCACAGTATGGCGGAGAAACAGTCTCAAAGGAAAACAGGAAAGTGCACTATGGTTGGCTTTTTGTACTTGTTATCTTTGTTTATGCTTTGTGCACTTTGTTGTTTTCAACCCCTCTAAAGTAATTTCAATGCAGCCAGCAAATAGATGACCCTAAAGCTGCTCGACCGTTTAAATCAATACACGCTACCCGGCCCCTTTCAAAACGTGTCTAGAAAAAACAAAACAATGGTACCTGCCAGTGAGCCATGAGATCTTTATTTGTTTGAGGGAAAAGGTTATCAGACCACCCGGGCAGTGAGCCCTAACAGGCCGAGCTGTGGCTGACCATGTGTGTGTTTTCTACGCTCTCCCGACATAGATAAATAAATCTGCCATAGGTCGGACTGGGGAGCCAGGCCTCCACGACAGAGGTGCCGAAACACAGCCTTTACTCCTCCAAACACAAAGTCAACCCACATGTCCATCCCTCCCTCCCTGTCCCTCCCACCTCCTCCCTGAACATCCCTCGCCACAGCAAGCCCCTGTTATTGTGTCAACACTCACTTGTGGGAAATACCAAGTTGAGCCAGAGGGGTAACATATTCAGCTCGGGGGAAAATATGTCATTTTCACCCCCGGGCTAATTGTAGGCACAGGTTCTGCCATGGGTGGTCAATCGTGGCTCTGTTGTGGTGTTTGGTGCACAACACATTGTGAGGAGCAGTGGGGGTAAAACCATTCTGTTGTAGCCTGAAGGGAAACATGGTGGACATTGTGTTTGATGGAGGAGGTAAAAGCTGTGGACTGTATACTTGGTGGAGGAGAGTGCTTTGGCCTAAATATAAATTACCTTGTTTACCCAATTAAAAGAATAAATGCACAATGGTATGTTGGCTTATCTTGCTTGGTGACAAGTTTATTTGGTTCCAGGCTAAATCATGTGACAAAAGCAATTTTATACAGGCAGAAGCAGATTACAGAACAAACCCAATCCATAATCCTCTGAGCAGTTATGACAACACATGGATCTAAGCTCAATATATAATCATGTATTAGAAAATTAAGCATGGCATCAGAACCATCGCTAATATAATCCTCCATTTGGAAACTGGATGAATTGTATTAGCTTCATGGTGGCCAGTTCACTTTTGTATGAAATTAAGAGTAATTGTGAAGCAGAATATGTTGTACAATATAGCACAACACAGAGTTGAGGAAGTCTGAGTGATGGATTGATTGAGAACTGTTACAACCATTTGGTGAAATGTCACTGTCCAGAAGATGAACACATGTCAGTCTGTTGAGGGCACAGATGCCCCATGTCCTTAGGGAGCAGGCCAGGAAACACTCAAGTGTGAGTGTGTGTGTGTGTGTGTGTGTGTCTATGTGTGCCTGTGAAAGAGAGAGAGAGAAAGAGAGAGAGAGAGAGAGAGAGAGAGAGAGAGGGATTTTAAAAATCAGTAATGTGAGTAGATGAAGCCAACAGAGTCAAGAATGGTGGGTGCCAGAGAAGGGAGCAGGGGATGGTGGTGGTGACAGGGGGAGGGAGGGTCAATCTGCCATCCATTACCTCCTCCTGCTGCCTCACAGACCACTGGACCATACCAGGTAGAGGAGGAGGAGGAGGAGGAGGAGGAGGGAGGGAGGGAGGGAGGGAGGGAGGGAAGTGGGACAGCATGAGGGGAAAGGGGAAAGGAGAACCGAGAACTACAGTAGACGAGATTCGAGGTTCGACAGTTCTTATAAAATGTAACCTCACGCACACCAAAGAAAGGACCTGGTTTTTAATATATTGTAAAATGTCAATAATTAATCACCTACAAAAATGTAATCATTGAATGACTTCAACCTGAACCCGATAAAGAGAGTGCAAGATAATGGGAAAATGGGAGGAAATCAGGTCTGCCTAGTCATGTACGGCGTAATTTGAAAAGAACTAATAAATCAGCAATGACTCAGGAAAAGAACCCATGCCCTGATGACAGAAATGGATGACAACCAAAAGAGAGAACAAGAACATCTGTCTACATCCAATCTGCTCTATCTACGGCCTGACCCCCTTCAACCCAACTCATGGACCACTGTCATTTTGTGACCAGCAGGCCCTGTTTATTTTAAGCACAAATTCACGTACAGACACAGACACACACACAAACACAGAGAGAGAGAGAGAGAGAGACACACACACACACACACACACAGGCACAGACACACACACAAACAGAGAGAGAGACACACACCCACTGTACATCTGCAAGTAAGCAGACACAGGGATAAATTGATGCATGAATGCTAAAGCTAAATAAGACGAAACTTATATAAAAAAAAAAAAAATCTATTAATATACACAAAGACCGAAGATCCGGTCAATGCGAGAGATATGAGGCATCCCCTTGTGAATCGCTGTGATGTTCGTTGGGAGGAAGGCCCTCACTGGTCATGAAGTAGTAGAGAAAATGCTAGATGCCATTTTACAGAGAACCTGGAGTATGGTTCTGTATAGCAACCCCTTTGACCAAAAAGTGTTCTTCATAAGAATAGCAGCACCAAAGCTGGAAACATGTTCTTGCATGAGTGTTTGTGGATTTATCACAAGTATATTTGCCATTTATCATTACACTGCCAGTAGATATAAATAAGTTATAAATATGGGATTCCATTCCAATGTTCCAGGTCAGCATGTTGTATTCCCAGGTGGAGAATGGGCAGATAGCTAATGCATTCTTGGGGTCACAGTTGCTTAGGTTTTCTGTGTCTCTTATGTAAGATATATCGTCATACCAAACCTTTAGGGTAATGTTACGTCACTTTACTGTATTGACATCAACAGTTGCAAATTATTCCTCAACTTAGGAGTACATGATGGAATACTCCAGACAGGTTTTTTTTCTCTCTCTCTAATCATGTCTCCATTGCCTGATGAAACAGCTGGGGTGCAAAGTTATAGAGAGTAATATGCAAATGTGGGCTGCCAATCATATTCCGTCGATACAAGTTTCCTCTGTTCCTGTCATGAGCCGTAGGGGGAATGGTTTCTGTTGATTATAATGTGTCAGATATCATCATTAAGGCAAATCAAGAGAGAACCGTCAGAGAAAGTCAACAGGGAGCAGGGGAGGGAATACATTTTTTTTTAAAAAGGGGGCAGGCAGCTGGAGAGCAAGAGACCGTGTCGGTTTGCCTGTGGAACGCGCGAGAGAGAGAGAGAGAGAGAGAGAGAGAGAGAGAGAGAGAGAGAGAGAGAGAGAGAGAGAGAGAGAGAGAGAGAGAGAGAGAGAGAGAGAGAGAGAGAGAGAGAGAGAGAGAGAGAGAGAGAGAGAGAGAGAGAGAGAGAGAGAGAGAGAGAGAGAGAGAGAGAGAGAGAGAGAGAGAGAGAGAGAGAGAGAGAGAGAGAGAGAGAGAGAGAGAGAGAGAGAGAGAGAGAGAGAGAGAGACAGACAGACAGACAGACAGACAGACAGACAGACAGACAGAAAGAGAGAGCAGTTAAAACAATTTGAAAAGTTCACCCAGGCATGTTTTGTGACATGCCGTTCTGCGCCGGTGTTGACCGTCGGACATCACAGGGAGCGATGTGTCACGCGGGCTCCCTTCCTGATAGAAAGGGCCTTTTTAAAGTCCGCCATCAGCCTGGAAGCATATTAAGTCCACCTTATTTAGATGTTTGGAAGGCGCTGGCGCCAAGCGAAGGGGTGGGAAAAGACCCAATTGGCCTGGTGGAACCTGGCGGAGGGAATTAGAGTGGACAGTGACAAAGAGACAGGGCGGCCATCCTGAACGAGGCTTCGGGGTGCGAAATGTCAGCCATCAGCCCCTCTATTCTATAAGGGCCGGGGTTTGGCAGACTACAAAGGCTGTCACGGAAACGAAACAACAACTGCCTGTCCGTCTTCTTTTCGCAACGCTCCATCAGATCTAGGGTCCATTGAAGAACCTTCCTATTAAGTGTGTAACAGTTCATTTTCATTAAGCACATTTTGATTGATATTCCTTTAGTTCTTAATTACCCCCACTGAATACTGTCCCTGTTTAAAATTAGATATCCTCTGTTGCTAGGGGCCCAATCCCAGCAAGAATAAAATAGGTCCTTTATGACCTGGGGAAGCCAATAAATCCATGACGCTGCTTACCTTGTATTGTATGTGTGGTGTCCTCCTGGATTTAGCTGTTGTCATTAGGTTTGTATAATGGGTTCAATAACTACACTAGGTAACGTGATGTATTGGCATTCCTAAGCTCAGGGATTGTGGGGTAGCCTAGCAATAACCAAGGGCAATATTACTCTCATGCTCTATAAAGCTACATGCTTAAAACATTATTAAGCTTACAGAATATCCAATGCTACTTTCACAGTGTACCCTGAGTTTATCTTACCCCCTCTCTCTCGCGCGCTCGCTCTCTGTCTCTCTCTCTCTCTCTCTCTCTCTCTCTCTCTCTCTCTCTCTATTAATATGTATATTTATATATATATACACCGTTTATCTTTTCTCCCTCTTTCTCTTCCCCCTCTCTTTTCCTCTCTGTCTGCCACACTTATGCAGCAGCGTCTCTGCTGCTGGTTCGAACAGAACTGTCAACAAAACGAAGTAGACAAAACACTAACTGTCTTCCTCGCCCTTATTACATGTACACGTTCCGTGTTCTTTTTTTCTCGTTCCGTGCCCTTGTAGCCAGGCCAGAAGACATTCGGTGGAAAATGACGTTTTATTCTAAGCACTTGGCGGTGTTGTTTCCAGGTAGTGCAGCCTTGTGTGCGGCCGAGGGAGCGGTGGTGGGAGCACTTTTACACAGCAGGGGAAGTAGTTAGTGGGGAAAATGGAGAACCGAGCTGCAGGGACACACAGCTTTTTCTCCAGTGTGAGGAACACTTCACATGGGAGAGTGGAGCGTGGCGCCAAATCCAAGCCCCTCCAGAAGGCACTAAACACGGCATTTTAACACCAACACGACATCTCCAAAGCTTTCGTGTTTTTTTCTTTCTTTCTGTGACTATTGTCACAGGAGCCACTGGAAGCCGACATCCTTCCAAGATGGCTGTCAGGCCCTCTCCGCGTCCACACAGAGAAGTGGGCTGTGCCAGACCCGAGGCCACAGCACCGCAGAGTGGTGGACGCAGAGTCCCCCCCTGGGCGGCATTGTGCGCCAAACATCCCTAATGGAGGCAGGGATAAACGCCGCGTAGAGTGGCCTGTGGTGTGGCTGTATTACTGTGGTAATGGCGGCGGAAATGATGTCTTTTCGAGGGTCATCCTTGAGGAAAAGAACCAATTCTGTGGGCAGCCATGGGAGACGAGGTAGAGGCGGGGGAAGCCCAGCCACGGATGCGGTGCAAACAGAGGTCGAAGGTTGGGATTGGTTGGGCTGCTTGGTAAGCTTCACCCTATCATGGGAACGCTGAAAGCTCTTGTTAGCTAGCCTGACATAGCTGTCAAGTTAAACTGAAAAAGAGCTTGAAAAAGACACAGCAGGTCGAGTTTAGGCAAAAGTTAAACACAACCTCTAGGCTACTAGTGCTTATTAGGAAGGCTACCAAAGAAAGCCAGGAGTCCGTTTAACTAGGCCGTGTTGGTTAAAAGCCAGTCAGTTTACTGTCTGTTTACTGTCTGTTTACTGTTACTATACTGTGCTCCTTTTTTGTAGTGTTCGCTGTGGTTGGGATAATGCCGTTGCTGTGTGACATCCCCTGTAAGCCATTTCAGAGAGTCAATATATGCCCTGCTTGCTGTAATTTTCATGTTAGTCTCCACAAGTGAGTCATTCTTTGCGCGCGCACACATACACACACACACACACACGCACACCACGGCACAAATTAGACTCCCTGGCTGAAAACAGCAAAACACCTTGTAAATACTCTCCTCTGCCCGTCCGACAGACAAAGAAAAGGGTGAGCTAAAAAAGAAAAGGCCCAACACAGACAGAATGCATGAGCATCGATCGACCCCTCCTGGTCACATCTTGTCTCCACAATAACACACTATTGATGTGCTGGAATTGCTTTTGAAGACAGACAGATTGATATAGTGGCGGGAGTTGGCCCCCGAGGCCCGTGCTGTCAGCGCCGACGCCTGATTGGCCGACCTTGGTAATCCGGCCATTTGCATCGCGTCAGCCCCTCTTTGGCGTGTGTCTGCTGAATCTCTCCACGGGGAGCCGCCTGGGGGGCGTCCACTCGAGGCCAGGACACACACAGGAGCCGCTCCGGCCTGCCAGGCTCCCTCCACACGTCCGCCGCGGAGCGGGACGCGCTCTGTTATTAGTCAGCCTATTCACTGTCAGTGCGAGCAGGTTAATTCCATTGATTTGGTGTCAGGCGTAACCCTCCGAAAGCAACGTGACGATTCATCGGCGAGGAGAGGAGCCCTCTCGGCGAGGTGCCTCCTGGCCGCCGTGTTCTCCGCAGTGCTTACTGTCTGCTCCTCTCATTTCTCGGCAACGCGGCTCGTGTCGGTGTATTGACCTTTCTCTCTGTCTCCTTCTGGTAAAGTTCAATAGTCTTCCCACCACACAAGAAATTTCACAGTTTATTTCTAAATGCCAGGGGTTTGAGGTCTTCTTTTAATAAACCTCTCCCCTGGAATTAATACAGACTTACATATTTGGTTTTGTTTGTAAAAAAAAAACACCATTATATAAAACATTGGGCTACTAGAATTATGTCAGTGATTCCTTGGTGGTTTTCTTGTGTTTAAGTATAATAAGAAACCATATCATGATGATCTGCTGAGATGGATCGAGTTGGACCTTGATTTGAATCTGTGTATACAGTATGTGTTGGAATGGAAATGCGTGCGTAGGTTTTGTATTTGTACAGACATACTATATCTCATGGGGCTTCACTTCTTCTCCCCAAAAGTGAAAGGACGAAATGAAAGCTCTGACCTCAGGTCGTTCTCTGTGCTGCAGAGCTCATGAGATTGTTTCCAGCTTGGGGCTGTTCACTTTGTCAGTCCATTGCCCAGCGTTATGTTATTTGCTCCTCGTTTGATCTGTTAGGCCCAGTCACTTTGCCCGCGGGAGAGCGGCCCTTACCTTGATCCATACAAAGGTTTGTTTAAGGTCCCCGGGGCTTGGTTTACTCGTGTGATCTTTCAGCAATACGTTACTTCCTATTTAGAATAATTAACAGCCTGGGGAGCCCAAATATCCTTCCTGACTTGCTAAGTTAGAGTAATGCTGGAACAACATGTCTGCAATGCCTTAGAGATATCAAGCTGCTGAAGCATAGAGATAACGTTTTGGTGAAACCAGTCGTACCTGAGAGGTTCTGGCTTTGCATTGTCCGCAGTTGTTTGTGAAACAAACACCAGATTCATTTTAGAAGTGAGATTATTATGATTCTGGCCAGCGAGATTAAAAAACGCATCTCACATTTCCACCAAGATAAAAGACAGCACCATACAGCAAGAACAGCCTCTGTTCTAGCTGAAACCGTGCCAGAACTTGCCTTTCTCAAGATTGCTGAAGCAGTTCAAATCACACCCGTTTTATTTTTAGGAGCAGGAGTTCAGCCATGTGTGTATGTGTGCATGCGATGTGTGTATGTGTGCATGCGATGTGTGTATGTGTGCATGCGATGTGTGTATGTGTGCTCGTGGATCTGACCAGCCGAATAATGCGTGATTGCTTGTTGACAAGTATGGCGGCGAGCGTTGAATCAGTCCCAGCATGTATCATCCTAAACCCCTGTGGACCCTATTCTCCACTGGGCAGTCTATCTATGGTGGTGGACAGCAGGACAGCACCGCATGTGTTGACGGCTAACTGGTGCAGACAGATGTGGAAAATCAGCAGAGTCCAGCGTGTAGCTTCTTGTCACACTCCAGGTAGGGAGAACACATCAATCCGTTTTTGGTTGTTTTTTTTCGTGTATTTATCAGCCAGACTCATTCTGTAACTCAACGTCTAGGGAGCTGTTGTAATCGTCAGAGGCGCCACATTAGCCATTATGTTGTTGTGCACCTCCATGTTATATGCTTGTAAATACGCACACACACACAGCACGCAACTATTTTGCTGGAATTCCTTTCTTTTGAATGGCGGGTATGAACTATTTTAGTGGGCTGCGATGCTATGAATTTCAGAGATCCAACTGAAACATGTTCCTGTAATCAGATCCATTAAGATTCCTAACTCCAGAGTCCTGGGATTGGAAAGTTAACATTCTGCCCTTGTTTATTTGAGGGTCTGTCATCTTCCAAACCTTCAGACATTCATAAGTAACATCTAAGTCAGTATGTGACACTTGGTTCGCAAAGTGAATTCATTCTATTTCTAATCTCATGACATTTGTGTTAGCGCTAGCATAGTCATATCTACAGGAAAACAGCTGCCTAAGATAGTAATATCTTAATAATGAAACATTCTGTACTGTATCAATGTGTCAACAAAGAGGGAACAGCATGATCTCTCCATGTTCACTCAATTCCCTCTGTAATGGCTGTTAGCTTCAGTGCACACTTACTTTTGCAGGAGAGGCAGAGAACTAGTGCGTTGTGCAGGTGCCATGGTAACCTAAGCACCACTGGGCAGTGCAGCTCCTAGTGTCTTTTCAAAAAGGTGTGTTGTTGTTGCTTATCCACTTCGAACAGCACATGATACAGAGAGCCCACAGCCGCTCTGGTCACATGACCCTTGAAGCAGTGTAACATGAGTGGGTGAGAGGTGGGTGAGTTGGGTTAAAAATGGCAGAGCAACACAACTGAGGTACAAGGTTGAGAATTCGTAATGCGATGCATAAATTGCCAATTTAAGAGGCTTGATGCGTCTACCTTTTAACAGATTAAACAAATTACTCGGGCTTTCTGTTGCTGGTGCAACATTATCCAAATCCCACTCTGGTATTATGGTGAGAGATGTGTGGTTACCAGGACAAATAGCAGTGTAATGGCATCTAGAGTGCTAATGCAAAGCTACGAGTGCACAGCCATCACGCCTGTCTCATTGACGTTCACTGTCACGATTAACAGGTTGAGCAGTAATGGATGCCGTGGCTCGACAAGTCTTTCAGCTTTCGGTTTGCACTTTGCATTTATAATCAGTGCCCATTGGCGTCAGCTTTTTAGCACTTGAAACGCATACCCAGTAACTTCCCCTACAATTGCCTGTGTCAATGCAGTTTTGAGACAGTGGACAATGTCAATGTAGTTTTTGTATCAAACATTATTTTGGAGCTCTTAGAAAGCACTCCATTCCCCCACCTGTGCCCTATGTGAAGGCACTATAGAAGACCCAGGGCAAACATGGTTAGCGACAGGCAGGCTAGCCTATTATCAGCAGACAGCTGGTGCCCTTGAGTGCCCACTTCACCCTTTAAAGTGGCCTTCATTCAGGTACAAATGTTGTGTAATGTGTGTACCCCCCACTCCCTCACTTCCACACCATCTGCTCTCAATTACATAGATTTGTATCTTTTTAACAAGGGGCTTAAACAGTAGTTTGACTCGCATGCATATATAAGGAGAGGAGAGAAATGGGAGTTTGAGAGTGTTTGTGTGTGTGTGTGTGTGTGTATGTGTGTGTGTGTGCCAGCATGGGAATATAGAATTGTGTGTAATTGCCCAACCCCAAATTAAATGTGTTCACAATCAATGTGATTATGTTATTGGCCTTAGTCTAAAAGTATAGTGGTACAAGAGGATAAACGTTTTTGTCATAATATGGAATTAAAATGGAACATGTTTTTCCTGAGTCATGAGTCATGTAATCTGCATAATACGTTCAGTGCTTAGAAAGTGTTGCAGCTGACTCAACATCTGATACTGCCACATATCTAAGCCAATTTCTGTACATTAGCCCTGGGGGCTTTCTCATATAATTGCACGGTTGGCATGAAGGACGTGAAAGGCGCTAGCACTTGTCATTTTTACATAGGAGGTATACGTCACTTGTCACACATAATTGCACGTCCAGTTGATGGAAGTCCAATGCCTCGCCTTGTTACTTCTGAACCGCAATTTATTCTTCCTCGTTTGCCGAGTGACAGAATGCATAATTCCAAAGAATTTGAAATATTAGTTGGGTTCCTTTGGTGTCCTTCTCAATCAATCCGGGCATGCACAGGGTATCCATGAGTAAAATTCGATGCACCAATCTGAGGAGAAGGTCATACAGAGCTGAACTTCCAACCAGACCTCGCAGAAGACACCTACTGAGTGGTTATCTCCGAGACTTTTGTGCCACGCTGCACTCCGACAACATACCTCCATTTTGACTTGGTGGGGAACGGGCAGATAGTGTCACACTGCATGGATTTCTGAGTGCTGCGTAATGAAAACTTCCCAGGGCTACACCGTCTCTTGACCTCCCTGAAAAATGTCACTGCAGAAAGGAGAGATAATAGGACATTTCTCTTCCCATCTCCAGCGGCTCCGAAGCCACTTTCCCCACTGCTCGTCGTTATCCAATTCTTTGTAGATTTTCTTTTCTTGGAGCCTTGTGTGTAATTTGGTTTGCTTGTTAACAAGACTATCCTTATGTAACGCTCATTAAAATGCCGTAGCCCAATGAATAAGTAAATATGTGAACAAGAGCGCATTACGAATGAACCTTAATGATGGGTTGAGAATTAAAAGCTCTAAACTAGCTGACTAAGCTCGGAGACCCATTGAACAGCTAATGAGAATAGTTTTGCGGCGTCTCATTCAGCAGAGAAGAAAGAGTCATTGTCAGTGGATGATTCATCATCATCGCTGCTCTTATTATCATAATTCCTATGGCCTCCAGAAAATACTCCTGAGTTTTACCTAAAGAGACATGCATGGTAAAAGTATAAGGCTCGTTCTCACAGTTCTGACCTCCTAAACTTTGCCCCCATATGTTTTCCTGTAAATCATTAGCCTACAAATCATTAATTGCATCACAGCTAACCTCACAATAGACAGAACCGCAACTGGCTGACCTTGAAATGAGGTTCCCAAAAATGGTTTGTGTTATCGGCATCCCCCGCACCATTACACTCTTAGGAAACTGGACTCATTTTGTTTCTCTCTCTTGAAACAGATACAAGATCGAAAAGGCAACAAGAAGACAACAGATATGCTCTTTGAAAAGTGAGCCGACTGTATGATAGTTCTGACTCAGTGAGGGCCATCGCCTCTTTGTCCCGTTGGCCTTGGCACCCACAAAAGGGAACTTAGTGGCAGATGTTTTTCTGTCATTTTACCGTACATGCTCTGGTGAGAAAAGAAGCGGAAAGGCCAGAAAGTATGCAAGTGAAGAGGGAGAGGGCAAGAGGGCAAGGAATGCCGAGAATTGATAGCGTTCTCTGGCAGACAACATGTAAATGAACGGGAAGAGAACAGCAGGGCCTGGAAAGAGAGTGAACTCAAGGCAACAGGACGTCTGATGTTCCATTTTCTTGAACTATTAACGCAGCCCTAAACCACAGTGCTGGTCACTGCATGCAGCGTGAAATGTGCTTTCACAAATAGATGGCCCTGAGAGAGGAGAGCATCAAGCTGCAGCTCCGCCAGGAGACCGTGCCGGGTTCAGGAGACCTGTGACCTGAACAAATAGATTTTCTGCTGAGCTGGGCTGAGGCTAGTCAACAGAGCGTGGCCACAGCCCACAGTCACACGAAATGGCTGTCGCTACAGCAACCATGAAGATTTACGCACACATACATACACACACACACAACCAAAGTTACCAAAATAACATTTAAGCCCTGCTACACATACATCGATCAGATGGGTAACCTCCGGGGTATTTGCTTTTCCTTGTCATGTTTTTCTATTTCCTGTTATATATTTTGCCAGAATATGAAGTGTCTGGTAACATCTTGTCACATTCCCTGAACATTGCCATCCTTCAATCAAACAGAGATAATGGTAATGTGATCAAGAATAAATGGATACATTACCGCTGATTCTAATTGTTTTAGTTTGCAGCTGCAAATGTAACGATGCCATTGACATGTGCGTTATTGATGTGTAAATAGTACCCCACGGAGACCAAGATTGTGACAGCTTTCAAAGAACCATTCAAGCATAAATAGATAGATGGATGATAGATAGAGATAACAACATTGCCACCAGCCCTTCCAGCTAAAAAGAGGAAAGGGGAGTGCACACACACACACACACACACACACACACACACACAAACACATGCACACAGATAATTCAGAGAACATGTCAGCACCACCACTATTCCCTTTAATCAATCACCTCAGTAATGAGATTACTTTGGTGTCATTAGGCTGGCCGAGCAGAACCCACTGATGAGAGGACATGATTGACGAGTGTCTGACAGCTGTCAGTCTGGAGTTGGCAGGATAGCCTAGAGGTGTGTTGATGTGGCAGACGAAGTGAACTCCTGGCAAAAGAAAAGTTTTGCCTTCCACGGTGTGCATCTGAACCGTATCCCCAGTGGGACGGTTTAGAAGTATCAGTTAAAAATGACACGTTCCGTTCCCTCTTCCGCTGTCGGATATTAAATATAAAGAGTCCCAAGAAAACAGGTGTCTAGTTTTGTCGAATTTAAGCTACCCTCCCCCTGAAAAATATACTCTCATAGGAGCCAAGCACAGTGACACAATCACAGAACAGATATACTGATACCCTGCCTTGATGCCTCCTTAAAGGGGCAATTTCCATGTCACTGATGGAGGTGAGAAATTATGTTCGCACGTCAATGATAGATATGACTATACATATGAATAGTTGATGAAGGGACGTGCTCTGGATATGGATTGTTGATTGGGGGCACCGACACCATATGGGCTCATTAACAATGAATAGACCTATGCTAACCGATATGCGGAGGGGAAAAACACATGCCCTCCCTCACACAAACACACACACAGACATGAGCAAGTGGGATTTCCCAGTGGTAAACAGAATTGCATTCTAGACATCGGGAAGAATCTCTGTTATGTGATTGCCTGCTCTGGAACTCTGAGGGGATCTATAGAATGATATCGCTCACATACACTCTGACGAAAGATAGGAGAGTAACAAAACAAAGAAAGAAAGACAGCCCCCCCCTCCACCCAACCCCCACCCCCACATATTCAACAACCCCTCCCACGATCAGTACCACCACCAAGAACAAAAAAAGCAATTTCAACTGTAATTCCACAACAACACCAATAATCCTCAGGTCTGGACCCCTGGGAGACGAGTGTGGAAAAATGGATTCCTCAGGACAGTGAAGGATTGGGGAACAGTATTGCTCTGTGTTGGCTGTAAGTTAGCCCATCTGAGCTCAACTCATTTGGAGGCCTGTCTACAGACATACAGGGTTTGATGGAGTGCAACGTTTTACATTTTTGTTTTTGCATGTTATCATAACCTTGTGTGTTTTGAAGGCATGCTAATTATGCTAACGCTATAACAGGGAATATACTGTAGCTACGCATCCCAATCATTTAGAAAGCTGCTTAACCTGAACCACAATATTGTGTAATGCAAGCTGTATGCTGAAACCATGACACCCTATCAACGTCACGTTCTCGCTCCAGGAGAATGGGGACTTTGAGACTTCCCTCGGACTGTAGAATTAAAGTAATAATTATCCACGTATCCATTTGTG
The DNA here is from genome assembly GCA_017639675.1 of Aplochiton taeniatus. Lineage (NCBI taxonomy): Eukaryota > Metazoa > Chordata > Actinopteri > Galaxiiformes > Galaxiidae > Aplochiton > Aplochiton taeniatus. Next base: position 39,299,819 of record CM030172.1, on the reverse strand, counting down.
GAGCCGAGTGAATGTCCCCTGCAGTGTGATTCCGGCTATGAGGATATCGCTCTCTTGGAATAGCTTTGGCTAATAGCCACTGGACTGACGTCTGTTTGAGGCTGGTAGTGTCAAATGGATCCTGGTCTTTCTCCAATCTGTTATAAAGATAAATAGATTTATTGTATTACTTTTATTTAAGCAGTTGAAACTGATGAGGCGTGTGTAACTAACATAACTTGTACGTCTTGTTGCAATTCAATGCTTATTAACATCAAATTATCGAGCACACAGCAAACAGTATTTTATTCATCCACATTCATTGTATTCATTTATCTCATTCAATCTTCTTAACATAACCGCAGCTTGAGTTTGCTCCGAATCAAAAATGATTCAATGTGGATGGCTTAGGCTTCAATATGTTATGTTTTCCTATCTCGTGGAAAGAACAGACATTTTGGAGGAAGATGCAATTTCGGTATCTTGTAACTAAGGAGCTCAGTTGAACAATGTCCCCTTTTTCCTGTTTTTCAGCTGACTTCAATATTTCTTTGCCTGAAATCTCCTTCAAAAACCCACAGAGATAAACATGTAGGTCTAGTTCCAGCCGTGCTGTCAGAACAAAGTGCCAGTAAGAAAAGATGGCTGTCTTTTTTAAGAGTTGGAAACATACAGTAAGCATGGGGGACAACGATGCTGCGCGGCTGACAGACAGAATGAAATTATTGGTTGCAACCTGATCCCGAGAGAACTTTGGCCGGACGGTGAAACATTCATCATTGACTGTAATTGTTGGACACATATCATTTAGAATAAAATAAATTGGCCAGTGCTAAAGTTTTGGCAGGCTCCTTTCTAAATCGGTTTTAGCGGTTATGGAATCAAGATTGCTCTGAAAGGCAAAAGGCCACTGTTATTTATCAGCACTCAGAAAACGCTCTACAAAGAAAAGTATGTGTTTGCACATCGATGGGCTTGTGTGTGTCTGTTTCCGTATTTTGCTATCACTGTAGTAAAACACAGTATGCTCCGAATGAATCCTAATACGTTTTTAACATTGTATTTTAAAGCACACCAGTGTTTTTGCTATACCCCTGAGAAAAACACAGCATGTGTCCCTCATTTACGATAGGAATATCCTACATCCAGAGACTGCAACCTCCAGATACAATCCTTCCCCTCTCAGCCTCTCCTTGTGAACCAAACGGAACTGAAGTCGGAACTGAATGCCCTGTCATCTCACCAAGGTACAAAGGTCTGCTAAGGCCCTGGGCTGAAGGGCTGACATGATCGAATGACTCTGGTGGTAAACTACACAGACACACACACACACACACACACACACACACACACACACACACACACACACACTGCCACACATGCACCCACCGACCCAGAGCCCCCTAAATCAGACCAGAGAGCTGTGTCGTTGGAGGGAGTGCTCTCTCTTCTCAAGGTCGCGCCAACGACAGAAACAGGAATCCTCATCCCGTCTGACATATTGAGGCTTTGGGATATATCTGCTCCTGTCAAAGCTAGGATGTGTTCCATGTGTGTGTGTGTGTGTGTGTGTGTGTGTGTGTAAGTGAGTATGTGTGTGCGTGCGTGCGTGCGTGCGTGCGTGCGTGCGTGCGTGCGTGCGTGCGTGCGTGCGTGTGTGTGTGTGTGTGTGTGTGTGAGCGAGGGTGCGTGTGTTTGTATCTTCTTTCCACAGAAAAATGGCTCAGAGATGTCAATGCACATACCAAACCTCTGTCACACACAAATGCCTACAATTGCATTGGACTAAAAATGGTCTTTTGTGGCATTATAATGTTTAATGCTACCACTAGGAGACCTATTCCAGGGGAATGATTACATTCCTCTGGGGTTTCACAGAAGTATCCTCCATGTCCTTTCTGGATAACTCGGGTTGCCATCATGTCTGACAAGTGTCTTTCAACCCCAGGGGGTCCAGGAACTGAGCTCTTTTACACACTCTCTCTTCCTTTCTGTTTGTAATTTGCGAAAGTACACACAAACACCATGGACAAATATGGACACACATACACAAACACACACTATGGAACATACAACATTACGGCAACAACTTTGCATGTTTACACTGTATGTGTGTGAGTTATGGCACATGTCCGACCTTTTTGTCCTCTTAATGTCAGCAGGAGTGATTCATGCCTCTAGGTGATCCCATGCACAGTCTCTTCTCTCTCTCTCTCTCTCTCTCTCTCTCTCTCTCTCTCTCTCTCTCTCTCTCTCTCTCTCTCTCTCTCTCTCCCTCCCTCTCTCTTTTTCTGCCCACCCTCTCGCTCTTCCTCCCTGTTACATCACCTCTCCTCCTGTCAGCCATGGCACGTTTATCTTCTCACATTCTTCTGTCAGTTCCTTATCCTCACCGTCTTCTCATCCCCCTATCTATAACCACGCGGCTTCGTTTACATGCGTGGAGCCGGTGTTGCCAATGAGCCGTGGGCTCAGTTGGCAGCCTCTCTGGCACTGCACTACGAGATGTAATCCCTCTGTGTTTGAATATGGCTTAGGAGCGTCAAAGCCTCCACACACCTGCCCGCCCCACTGATAGCCACCTGCAAGCACAGGGAACACTGTATCTAAAAAGCCCAGTTGCCTTATCTGCTAGCACACAAAGTGGACCCAGGATGGACCCAGATCAAACGCTGTGGGGGGAAATACAGCAACGCGGGTTTCAAGCATGCAAAATAGAACTTTTTATGAGATAGAAAATAAAACAAAAAGAAACAATTATTGCAAACTATGCTGGACATATGTGTATATATATATATATATATATATATATATAAATATATAAATATATATATATAAAAAAAATCGGATATACATATGTATTTACTCTGTTTTCACCTTTTGTGAACGGGGCCAGTGAGCAGGGTAAGTGTACGTTCCTCCCCCTGAACGGTGCCATCCATCACTCCTGGATGTTATTCTGTGCTTCACTGACACCCATCTATGTCTGTCCTCTGTCTCCTTGGCTCTCATATCTTTCCCTCCTAACGAGAGAGCAGGCAAACGTCCTCCATTTTGGGTTTATATTTATATGGAGATATGACCCCATGTTTACTCCATTTCATTTGATTATCTACACCAGACTCAACAGCACATTTTAAAGTTTGAGTGTAACTTTGCAATTTCCCTCTTATTTCTTGTATAGCATGTGACATCAGCCACAGCGACCATTTGTGACCCTGGACATCCCATTGAAGGTGATTAAATAATAATGGATGGGAAGGTAATACCGAGACTGAAAACTTAGCTTAGCTATTGTACACTCAGTCATGCCTCTCTCTCTTAGAGAGAAGAGGTCAGTTCTATTTCCTCCTTTACATTTCCCAGGATGCTTTGAGACACCCCTTGATGACTCTAGGTTTGGGCTGTAGACTGGCTTCATGAAAGGGACCGTATGAAATTCTCATTTTCGCAAAGTTATTTGCAGTGACCGCGAGGTCTTTCGATTAGTGTGTGCATTTTCCTGCACCCCCTCTCAGGCACATACCCTTAGTCTTTTTGCCCTTTCTTTTTATATCCCACATTTACTTAGCACTCAGAGAAATATTAATATTTGATGGAGAGCATTTGGAGAAATACTGGGACTGACTCTTTGCCTCCACATGTGCTGTCCTACTCTGATCATGCAGAAGCAAATATTGTGCTTGGGGTGTAATATGCTTTGAGAGCAAAGCTTCTTGCCAAAAGCTTTTTGAAGCGATGGCTTTGCACAACAACCTGAAACTCTTGCGCTGCAATAGAAAACTAAAGTGCACAAAACATCTTGTTTTTGGAATTAGAGTTTCAACATTTCAACACACAGAGATGGCCACTTTGACCAGGTCAGTTAAATATTTGAAATGAAACATACGCACGTTGTTACTTCACATGTTGTGTGCACTGGCAACTTTTGTAACGTCGGTCGAGAAGAAGCGTGGCACAAATGATTAAATGCACGAGTCGAGTAAAACTTTAGTCCAGGCCACAGTTCCTCCCACAAATCCTCCCACATCCCACTTTTCCCTAAAATTCCATTTGAGAACAGCTAAAGTAGTATATAGATATGCAGCATGGTGGTTGATCCTGGACCTCAGGCCAAAGGTCAGGGTCTACTACTGGAACACAATGGTGTAAACATAATTTTTCTTCAAACCAAAGTGGTCCGTATGGGTCTAATTTATTTGGAAAATAAAATATGTTAAGTAGACACCCTTTATTCAGAAATTGCACATTGTTCTCTACTGCAGGCTGGAATAGATAGTTTCTCAATATAAGTCATAAGACATTCCCCATCCACACTTCACCCTTGTTATATACAAAAAAACAACATGTTTAACTAAATTAAATCATTGAGCCTGTTCACAAATTCAACACTCATTAGCCATGGTTTTCTTGCCCTTTGCTTGAGGCAAGCAAGTCCATGTTTATTCATAGTCTATCAAGAGAGGCATGTTATTCTAAAGAACTGCATTACATGCAAATATTATTAAATAACATGTTTCATTTGTGAAAAGGGATGATGATAGGGGTGAATGTATTTTGCATTGTATTGTCAGATCCTCCTTTGGCTGGGGCAGCAAATGATAGGATGCCTTGCGGGCTGTATACTTATTGAACTGGAGCTGGACGCTAGAAAACACCCATGCTTTAGAGCGAATGGTATTAGAAACCAGAGTCAACACACAATACATTCAATGCCCTCAGGCGGTCTCTCATAGATATGATAGCACACAATGTAGCCTCCAGTTCTCAAGGCAAACACGCGTTTCTAAATGTTGGATAAGCCTTGTGCTGCCTTAGGTGCAGTAATGAACAGTTAGTGGGACGGCGGCACAAGACAAGGGCAAGATCCATATAACGCAAGTAATATGAGCAATCTTATTTCTAGAGCTTGTGAAGATGTTGTGGAACCCATCACCATAGTGACATGGCAGGTGGGTTTGCTTTATGTCACCATGACAACAGTTTTTCACAGACTCATCCTTTTGTCAAACGAAAAAAAAGAAGAACTTGCGGTGATGCCCAGTGCCGAAAGTAATTAGTACACCTAGGCACAAACATGGGTGTGCATGTTCTCACACGCGTGCACGCACACACACACACACACACACACACACACACACACACACACACAGGCACTCCATACAGTACAATGTCTAGGAGCACTCCACATTCATTAGGACCCTATCCCCCCGTCTGTTTTTTCTCAGCTGCCCACCGAGCCCTATCTCCTGGTAGTGTTGGCTGAGGCTAATTGAAGCATATGCTCAGAAGTCCTGGGGAAGGTTCTGGGGGGGCTTCTTTGATGAAGCCTGATCTCATTAAAAGATACAGCTTCCAGTGGGAGAAGGGGAAAACAAGCTGAGACAAAAGAAAAGAGGACATCCAGGAGCATTGGAGGGTTGTTCTCCTCATAATGAAAATGCCAGGCATATGCTGTGGCAGTGAACTGCAGCTTTGGTGTTGTGTTTAAGTGAGTTCCAGGCATGTCATATAAAGATGCGTGTTCCGGGTAAAACACGGGTCGCCACCATTCACACGCCACCAGGTCTGTGACTTGCTTGCCGTACGTCTCAATTAGGCTCAATTAGTTGATATCGTTGTATGACTACCAACGAATTTACAGCTAGTGCTTCTATATTTGCTACTCCTACTGTTGTTGTATTGTAGTCTACTTTAATGCAAGTGCAGTTTATATTTGTCCGCGTCACACGCACCGATCCAAACCAATGAGGTTTCTTGATAGCAACACGGGTCGAGTGACCCTTTCACACCAAAACCGAGTCGTGTTCGGCCTGTGTTTTACCCGGGTCGTGACCCACGTCGCCGACACGGGTCGAAAAGCTGTGTCACCTTTCACACCAACAGTTGACCCTGTGTTTAAGAGGTATCAAATCTTTTGGATCCCTTGGATAGTGGTGTGAGTCAGCAATTCAAACAGAGGAAATGAAAACCCCCCCTTTCTCTTTAGGGCTTATCAACCCCCAAGTAGCCAGCAGGTGCTCTCTGCATTCTACTACAGCAAAATGTAATTGTTGTAACTTTTTGTTTTCCTGGTAGTTCAACAAAACGTCACTAGGCTTTCCTTCATACAACCCCAAAGTGTGAGATAAAGAAACATCTGTATTTTTGTCATTCATTGGGAGAATAAGAACAAATTCAATCCATTAAGCAGATCCCATACCACGAATCAAGGCTTGGAACAACTCTACTCCAAAGTAAATCAGACTGAAAAGGAATTATTGAAATGCAATCCAAAGATTAACCAGGGCCCACAATGTATGGCCAACAAGTGTTTAAGTTAAGACAAAACAAACTGAGGTGACTAAGCTGGCTTTAAGTAAAGGTTACCATCTGGCGGCATTTGGCCATGTGTCTTAGATCCTTTCACCATGTCCATGACATGTCCTATCACCATGGACACCAGCTCCCTCCCGTTCCTAGTTTAGCCCACCACTCGTACATTCCATCCTTCACATGTCAACACGCTGACACACGATCCTAATTGGCCACCGCGGCCGTGGTGTCCGCCCTCCCGAGTCAAAGTGTTTGAAACACCTCCCATGAAACCAGAGCAAGCCGAAAGCCATGCCTCCCTGGGCGGGAATCTAACCGCCACTTGCAAACAAGAGACCCGCGTTTTTTTTTTACGCAGTGCCCTCTAGACCGAGGCATCAAACGGGAGCTGTCCGTTCCAGCTCACCAGAGCTCCATTCCTGACAGGTCAGGGGGAAAGTCCACTCCACTACATCAACGCTACCCTCATTCCAGCCTGTCAACAGATTTGCTGAACAAGTCACACTCTGCATCTTCACACAAATACTCTCACTAACAGCGCACGACGGCATGCACTCAGTGTGGCTGCTCTGTTTTATCCCTGATAACCCACGGTAAAGGTGGATTGTAGACTTTTCAAAATTGAATTTGATTGTCATATCACAGGGACGTTTTCGGTACTGTTCTGCACGGACACAACAGACAAACAACGGAGAAGGGCACATGTTTTGCTTTATTTATCAAATGTTCAGCTGTATTGGCCCATCCACGACAATAAAAGAGTACCATGCCATGCTGGGCGTTGGTCTGTAGCTTGTTCTAAGGGCCGCGTGAAGAAACAGAGGGAAATGGGCTGAATATAGAGCAGCAGGAAGCTGTGCTGACCTTGCAGCGGCCTACGCTAGCGTGGGAGCAAATTGCTGTAAATTACAGGTGGCAGCGTGTAATTTATGACTCACAGAAAAACAGGCCGGGTGGGGAGAAAACACACCAAACAAAAAAGCGAGTTTGTGTGAATCGTCTGAGCGCCCAAAGGCCGTTTAGTGTCAATATAGAGGTTCAACGGGGACATTTAAACACACTATCAGTCAAGGTGTTTGGGTAAACGATGGTCTAGTCTTAGCGTCAATACAGAGACATCATAGCCATTATATGTGTTTAAAGAACGTCGGATGAATTTGCCTTGAAAGTTAAACACTAGTTGAAGTTTGACGTTCGCTTTCATGATACCCATGCCCATGCGGTCCATTTCAAAAAACCTCACTGGTTTGTCGACCATCCAATGGGATGGAATTAGTCATGTAGATAGGTTAATGAAATTCACATCCCCACGTATAAGAGAGGTGTCACTCTCCCTTCTCCTGCCTTCAGCCCGCGTTCCCCCGTCCGTCGGTTTCCACAGCACTCTCTGATGTTTGTCAGTGACAGTGTAGTTCCTGCCTGTAATGACGATCCTCTCTGCATTAGCTCCCTATGAATGCCGCGTCGCAGAGTGTCCGCCGTGTCCATCACTCAGATTCCCAGTGACAAGGACAAATTAAACATTCAGTCTAATGGAGAGAGGAGAGAAGAGGTCGTGTGGGAGTGCAACCTGGTTCTTCGACACATGAGGGGTCACATCCGGACAGAACTCGCCAACCCCTTCGATATTTTGTAAACAGGATTGGATTCACGTCACACCCTAAAGATGATTATAGGCTACACGTACACCAAACTCCAAGAGGGGCCTAAGGCGTAAACTTAAAAAGAATGATCGTCTGTCACCTTAGATTATTAGATCTCTTCCTAAAAACCTTTCATGCCAAATACACATATGTGAGAACATGAGTTATTACATGACAAAAGTACCTATTCAACAAGATATTCAAGTGATGAATAATGGATTTGTTCCATAGATAAATTATTAAGTAATGTGTCCTGGTTTTATGGGTCTAAAAGTCTGTTTCTCCATGCTGTGAAATGGTGCCTGCTGCCTGAGTGACTTTGAGCACCTCTGGAATGTTCCGAGCACATACAGTACTTGTGTTATAGGATTGACCGCTAATGTATATTTAATCCTGGCGACATTTTAAAGTTTTTCCCTGGTCTTTTTAGCTGGCTCCCACAAGTAATAGCACCAGAAAGGACAGCTGTTTGAACTGGGTTGAGAATATTTTGTGCTCCCCTGTTTTGCCGACTCCACTCTCTCTCTCTCTCTCTCTCTCTCTCTCTCTCTCTCTCTCTCTCTCTCTCTCTCTCTCTCTCTCTCTCTCTCTCTCTCTCTCTCTCTCTCTACCTCTCTCTCTCTCCCTCTTTACCTCTCTCTCTCTACCTCTCTCGTTCTCTTTCTCACATTGTCTCCATTTTGAATGGCAGGGGCTCTGCTACTAAGGGGACAGGAGGCCTCTAAATTAGAGCAGTGAAATGGGTCAATTTCTCCGCGCTGGTCCACCTCATGAGTTATTCAGATGAGCCGCAGCGAGCCGTCGACTGACGGGCCAACAGCTGACAAGCTCAGCTCTGAGCACCTCTGAGACCCCCCCCCCCCTCCTAAAAAACACAGCAAAATGCCTTCATTTAACATTTCCTGTTGTCCTTTAGCCCTGAGAAAAAATAGTCACAAAAGAAGCTAGCTGAAAATGTTAACGTTTCCAAAGTGAAGTTCAGCATGCAGTGTGTGGGTCTATTTCATTTTTCTTTCTATCTCGCAAAAGCGTACATGGCACTTTTTCCAGGCATCATACAGGGTGAGTGGGTCAGTGACACCTCATGTTTGACACAGTTGACACACCTTTTTCTTAGGTGAACATTAAAGTCCAGGTAACTGTCACTACATCATTAAAACGTTCTGTTTGTTTTGGGGGAAGGGGTGTCTGCCTGCTGACTGATTGACTGGATGCATTAGGAGCAGCACAAATATTTAGGTACCCAGCTAACAGTTTTGTAATGACTTCAGATGTGCTGGTCTGTTTTAGTTTCATAGTTGGTGTTAAGTGATCCACACCAAAAGGGCTGGAAACATCTCTCAACTGCTTATTCAAGACCCTGCAGCTGTTTAATAATGACATCATATTATTCATAGGACTTTCTATAAAAGTGTAAGGCCGAGTGCAGTGTCAACATACATTAATGCAATTCAAACCTTTACAATAACAAGGAAAATGATGTATTTGAAAACCTAAACACTATTACTTTTCTTTCGCAAATAAATTTTGACAATAAAAGAAGCATAGATTGAATTAGAAAAGTGGGCCCTCTCACTAAGATGCTGGCCAAAGTAAGTAAATTACAATACAATCTAATATAGAGGGAAAATGCTCTTGTTGTCTAAAAGATGCACTTTGGACATCATTGAACTAGACTATTGCCAGTCTGTTTTCAAACAAAAAGCTTAACTCTTAGAGTACATCATTAAACTTCCTAGCTTCCTTGATGTCCCCATCCCACCTTAATGTCGGCTAGCACTCTGATTACCAAGGATGTGTTTGGAATTCAAACTTTGGATTATGATCCATAATTAAAGACAGGGAGACAAATGAGGCAGAAACTCTGGGAGGAGACCTGACGGCCTGAGTGAAAGAACGTTGCCATCTTTATAGAAATGACAACAGACGTGTCTGTCTGGAGCATGTCTGGTAGACTCTCACACACACGCACATGCACACGCACACTCACACACACACACACACACACATACTGGTAGATATCCACAGAGATAGAAACGAAGGCAGAAGTTATGAATCATGAAATATGTATTCCATTCCAAATGACTTGTTTGCAAAGTGTACAACACAACTTTCCGCCACACGGTTGTACCATAGAAAATCTGTTCATAAATCTTTCTTTGTTCTTTTTTTTTCAGATCATCACAATATAACCTTTTCCCAAGCACTGTAATTTTTGCTTTGCCATCCCTCCATCTGCCAGTTTGAAAATTATCCTAAAATTATTTTAAGGGGAACAAAATAAACGAACAAACTAGCTTGGGAATGTTGGATCGGATAAATGTCACATATCGGCACGAACAGATAAGATGCAAAATGTTCTATTCTATAATTAAGTCAGCGGGGTACCAAGAGCGGCTCTATCATTTGGTTTCTCCTTACGTGGGCGCCTGTGAACTCTTAGAATCTAAGACTAAAACTTAGATGGAATTTCAACCGCTATCTTTTATCAACGGGCATTTGTGGATAGAACCTGTGGTTTCTCAACTCACTCAGTCTCTCAGTTTACATCCTTTGTCCAGTCTCTTTTCTCTAACTGAAGCACAATTCACAAATATATGTGATGTTCTCTATGAAAAGTTAAGAAAATTCCTTTTCAACTGCGTAGCTATTTAATTCAAGGTTTTTAAACCGAAACAACTTTCACAAAATATTAACATGCTGGAAAAAAAGTACACAACACATCCTAGGCTTTGATATGGGCTTAAACACATGCTGTATTATTTTTGGCATGTAAATATGTAGAAATTAAAATAGTAAAAAGTGAATTAACATGTCTTTGGTTGTAGAACCTCCTGTGATCTCCTAATGCATGCATATATTTTGTGAAGTGGATACAATTTCATGCTCATGTAGACAATATTTGATGTTCAATGTTAATCCAAATTAAGATGTACCGTATCTGGCATTGATAGTTTTATATGCACACATCTTTATGTTGCTCAATATTTGTGGTCTGAACAGGAACAGTGTTGAACTAGGCTTCAGATGAACATAACACATGACTTCCCTGAATAAAAAGGCTGTAGCTTTTAGAATGATGGTAGCTCAATGGTAGTCTGAAACCTAACCTAAGACTCTCTTACTACATCGGAAAGATACAGTATACTGTACAGCATTATTCAATGTCAGGCATTAGAAATGATTGGACAAGAGACTCTGACCGAATCTGATGGACCTCCCACAATCCCTGCTATAAAGGTTACAAAAAGAAAGGAAGAAGAGAAACAGAAAGACAGATAAATTGGATGTCACCACAGGCGAGAGACTGAGAAGAAACAAAATCATGTTGTACATCAATTGAGAAGCAATTGTCTGGAAAGTCAGGCATGATGCATTGCCCCACTGAAGAGCCTAACTCAACAGTTTAACTCATGCCTTACGAGATTTATGATGGCCACAGAATGAGGCCTAATGAGATGTTTTAGAGAGAGGTTTTTGAGAGAGGTTTTTGTTTTAATTTCTGCTCTGTTTAAGGGGAGGTTCAGTTGTCCGATTGTTTGTTTGTTTTCTTCTGCATTCATTTGTGGCGGGCGAAGCCATGATGGCTCAAGTGTCTTCTCAGCATGCAGGCACCCTTTTGTCTGGCACACAATGGGCCTGTCTCTGTGCTGTGTATGGTGCCTGCGACCCATCAGACAGAGTGCCACTGACACGTCCTGCCCAATGGTGGGGGCAGGAGTGACTGACACCTGAGGCTCCCCTGAGAGAGAGAGAGAAAGGAGAGAGAGAGAGAGAGAGAGAGAGAGAGAGAGAGAGAGAGAGAGAGAGAGAGAGAGAGAGAGAGAGAGAGAGAGAGAGAGAGAGAGAGAGAGAGAGAGTGAGGGATCAAGATGAAGGAAAAGATGGGGCTGGAGAAAGATACATTTACATTATAAAAGGCATAACTTCAGAGAAATAAAAAATTGAAAAGAAAATCACCTACATGTATGGTTGGTAAGTTGAGGTAACAGGTGAGGACAGCATTCAATTATCTTTGCTATTGTTCTTCATCATTTTGTATGTAATAATAGAATCAATGTCATACTTGGGTGAAGCTGTTTTCCTGGAAGGAAGAGGGAGTATGGTCTCCATGCTGTCTCCTATACTCTAGACTCCTAGGAACAACGCCTGTCCTGATCTCTCCTATCGGTGAGTTTCCTTTTCTGCTTTTTCTCTGGCTCCTGCTTGTTCTCCAACAGTGGACTGCCAACAGACATGGCAGGAGCCATTAGGATGAGAAATGACAGCAATGACAGCTAGGCCGACCTTCCAGCTTCTCGCAGAGGAGAGTCTGAACAACCATGATGGCACACACACACCACACCGTTCTGCGTACCCACACACACACATACACACATGCACACCTTGGCACAGGTTTTATATAAATGAAATGCAAACTCTGTCTCTCTCTCCCTAGAAACCAACACACACACACACACACACACACACACACACACACACACACACACACACAAACACACACACACACACACACACACACACACACACACACACACACACACACACACTCATTCACACACACACTCATGTCCAATGTAAGGATCCTTTCAAAGAAGCTCGATGACAGTTCATGGCAGGTGAATTCAGTCTCTAGCAGCCGAGAGAAAGGTTGACCTTTTTGCTAGGATTTATCCTCATCCCTTTGTGAGATCGAATAAGCAAAGAGCATTTTTGCTCGGACAAAAGGCAAAAGCACTTAAGATAACAACCATGGCAGCCTTCAACCGTCTCAATTTTAGGATAAATTATGTTCAGTGTCCCACCCAAAATCATGGGCTACTGTCTGTGTGGAGTAAAAAGGAATTGCACCAAACACCAAACCCTTGTTCGGTAAATGTGCCAGACTCCATGAAACCCAATTCAGACTATCTATTCATTGAAGAACAAAACATACAAATCATAATTATCTCAATAGTATTCCTGGTCTCAAATGACACCATTGTAAGACATAAGATGAGATAATGACACAATGCCATTTTGAAACTGTTTTTTTTTTGTGATAGTATACCAAAACCTTGCATTTCCTGAAGCAGGACTGAACAAGTGTCACAGATGAGTGTCACTCACGTTATTTGATGGAATCCATTCCATTTGGTGTGAGCTGATGTTCAGCTGTGTGGATTTGAGGTTGTATTTCACTATGCTTGATAAAAAAAAAGCTTCGAAACACTTGCACCAGGATAGGCTTTGTATGAATGCATGTAACTCCTTTACTGGCTGTGGCAGCGCTTTACCTGGCAGATGAGGTGGTGTTTGGCACACTGCACTCCCCCACACGCTGTTAACACTGAAGCTCACTCAGACCCACATTATGGATGGGCCTCAACCCCTAACCTGCCACACCGGAGAGGGTGTGAGATGTGACAGCCTGTGAGGCAGAACTGGGAGAGGGAGCCCAGGCTCCGCTTTTGTCAGCTGTGGCTGTGCGGCGCCTCCAGGGATCCTCTGGGGGCCACAGGTGCAGGGAGAGGCAGAGGTCGCTGCCGCTTCACCCAAGCACATGGTGCAGGGCTCTAGGACCCGTGGCTGCCCGCAGGGGCCCTGGCAATGGGGAGATGGTGCGATGGTGTGAGGGCCACGTGGCTCTCCTCCCCCTACACTTTCCAGGACTGCAGCCTCTGTTACACCCAGTTGGACACACACACACACGCACGGGTCTGGGGATGATTAACGGGCAAGACCTAGCTTCCCATCCATTTTCCTTTCCCTGCTGTCTTTTCTTCTTGGATCACTACTCCTGCTCTCACTTGTATGTCCTGTTGCTGACCTCTCCTTACCTTGACCCTATATTTTAACCTCTTGTCTTTGTAAAAGTCTTTGCAGAAAGACACAGCTATAAATTGAGAGTGAACTGCCTATTAAGAGATGGGGCAAGAACCAAATTTAGCTGAGTCTCTCAAAGTCGTGGCATGTCTATTGTTGGTAACAACAAAAACCTAAAAAAGAAAAACACGTTTTTAAAATGTATCTGTACTAACACTCATGATATGCCCTTCCCATTCGAAACAAAATCCAAAGTGTGCTTTTTTGGAGTAAGTGAAGTTGTATTATTGCCAAAGAGTATTTAACTTGACTTCCAGCAGACTTCACATTCACTTATACTTCAGTTATAATATGATCTTTTTTATATTTTTAACGGTAAACTAAAAAAGAAAGTGCATTGGCAAGTTAATTAAATCTGGAACCTTTCAGATTTTAATCAGTTACTTGAGAGGGAACAGAAGGGGGAAATAGCTAAATAGTGATTTTCTGCCCTTGTCCTTCTAAATAGAAGGAGAGAATAGCATGTATTTAATTTCCTGGAAAGGTCCTAGCATCGAAGGTTCAAAGGAGAAGCAGAAGCATTTTAAATGAAACATGGGCTTCTACCTCTTGACTAGCTTTATCATTAATTACATTACTCATCTCCAAATCACACTCCCATCATGCTTAATCAAGCAAAAATTGGCTGCATAGGGAAGAATAATTAAAGCACCTTTTTTTTATCAAATATGTTCCCTTTGAAAAAAGGAACTAAAGTCCCCCACTGGGAACACTGCACACACTGTATTTCTTTGAATTTGTTAGCGTTGCAATTTTTCTTCTTCTAGTTGCATATATTGAAACACTGCCACTCAACCATTACATTCTCTCAGCACTACGTGTCGTAGCAAAAACATCTATGTTGTCAAACAAATGTCTACCAATGCCAAATAACAACAGACACAAATCTGAGGAATCATTTTCAGGGTTCGATTCGGCAATAATGCATTGCATGTGAATCATTTCCAGGCAGGACTGCATTGCTGTTGCCATGGCGATGAAGCAAAAAACTGGAGTGAGACAACTGCCGGAACACACTTCCTGGGTAGAGTGACGATTTGAAAGGGTCTTAAAGCATCAAAGGTGCATTGCTGCTGCTTCTTGCACTCCTTTCTGGTAAAAGAAGACCACCTTTCCCAAGCAAAACTGAAAAAAGGAACGAAAACATTTGATTTTATAACCTTTCCTTCAGTGAAAGCGTTTTCTTTTAGAACATACATAAGCATCTTTTATCGTTTGGACACAGAACCATTAGAACGTCCTTGTCATCTTTTTTTTTTTTTTTGCAATTAATTAGCAAAGCTTTGTCCTCACATTTGTGTGGGATAAGCACCATGGTCCATTTATTCAGCCTCAGGGTTTGCATCCTGGTCTTCTCTGCGCTCTCATAAACCCTTTAAAACGGCTTCATTATTCGACGGATCCTGTTTTGAGATGAAGAGCGGGGCATAACTTTTACCCTTTTCAAGCCCTCTCACACTGCCGTGTCAAGACCACTTTGCTGTATCGTGTTCTTTTGCCTTGATACCTCTGCTCTGCTAAAGAAAGGCTTTATCAAACCTATCTGAACCAGCTTGTCTTAAGTTCCCCTTACAAGTTGCATGAAATATGCATTTTAGAGACCAAATCTTGTAAAATCCTCCAGTGCAACAAAAACGGCACAATGACGGCCTAGTCACTGACCTAACACGTCAATGCCCACCCCTTTAATTTGACTTTACATAGAAAATATATCCAACACCAACAAACTTTGTTGGGGATTTTCTCGTTAGCCGTGTAATAGTCTCAGCACTCTCCCTCGGGGATTGCCTGGAAGTCCCGCATAGTTCAATCATAAAACCAAATGATGCCGTCATACTCGGGTAGGAGCTGTCCATAACAAAATAACATTTTGACTAGTCTCCTCCACTCCCCAGGGCGACAGGTAATTCCACTAAGGTGATTACTCCCTGTGTTTGTCAGATAAACCTGTGTTGTTCCACCAGGGCATTATAAACCGACTCCCCAGCCATTCAATCTGCTCCCGTACTAAATTACAGCCTGCTATCTCTCTGCATCCCCATTTATCTAAATGAGGTGGCACACAGGCAGAGCTCGAGGTTAGCATGTGATCGGTAAGGGCATTGGGCTACACTACATCTCTTTCTCTCTTGGTCTGTGTTCATGTTGTTCTCTCTGACAATCTTTCACATCATTATGTTAACTTTGTTATCTCCCTCAGCATGAATGCTTCTCTCATATAAACAGTTAATACATTAGGAATCATAATCTTCATCTGAGCAGCCCCCTACTGGCATTCCATTAAAGTCATGAGGAGGTTTGTTAAATAAAAGAAGACATGTCTTACCACATCTTAAGACGAACAGAAATAACCTTGTGACTGAATGTCCTTATATGAATTTGTCCTCAGGATGTTTGACTCATTAATGAAACCCAGCCAGCTTGTTTTGTTGGTAGAGTTGTGATACATTGCAAAAATATGATGTATTTTAAATTGCCAAAACAATGCGCAGCACGAAGCACCTCTAGCGTGTCAGATATGGTGCTCAATGTATAAGTAATCACATCTTGATACACAGCTAATGTCAGGGACATTCCGAAGTTCCCAGGACAGTCTTAGCGAATGTGAATAAGTTAAACATGTTGTGTAAGAACTCAACGTTTTATTAATTATCAACGAACAAACCAGTGGCAGGGACATTAATATGAAATAGGAAGCTCTGTCTAATTGCATCCAGGATGTACTCCGTGACAAACACCCTTCCTTAAATCTGCACTCATTTATTTTACCTACATATAGTGCTGCTCCTCAATATTGCAAGGATTTTGCATACAGTATACGCTTCCATTGTATTTTCTCATTTACCATGGTGGTCTTTCTCGAGCGCAACTTTACCCACGCACCCTAATCCGCCTTGTACACCAAGCTCTCATTGATGCAAGCTCTGCAAACCGTCTAGTGTTTCAGACATTCTTTGTAGCATACGTTTTTCCCCATTTCTCACTGGCCGAAGTCCGGTCAACACAGCCATTAAGTTAAAACTGTTTGGCCCTGGGAAAGATGTGATGACTGAGTAGGGGGTGGTTGGGGAGTGGAGTGGGGTGTGAGAGAGGTGACAGCAGGGTGAGAGAAACACTGGAGACTGACTGCAGAGTCCCCAGCCACATGCACATGGGGCCGGCCTTCAGTCATTTCCCCATGGGGCAAAGCCTCTCTCAGACACAGGCCCCGCACCTCTGGAGGCCCACAGAGCCCCAAGACCCTCGGCGCTGACGGACGTCCAGGTGGCTGACCGTGAGCAAGCTGCCCCGCTAACAGACGGACAGTGACCCCCCCCCCCCCCCGCCCCTCAACCCGTGGGTCTAAAGACGGGGTGTGTTCTGACACGGCTCAGCTGAAGAGGCTAAGGCAGAGGGCCTGCTGGCATCATCAAGTCGACCCTTCATGGCAGACAACAGAGCTCTAATGGGAGAATGCAGCGTGCCGATGAGGCCATCATACTTGATACGTGGCTGGCACAACCAATCGGTGAACCAGCCTGGGCTAATGCCTAGTTACCATTGTAGACGATGGTCAAATACGTGGGTAGCATAAGGAATGGAGTTGCTTTCTTTTAAAGCCACCACCCCTGTTATGAGACTAGATATAGAACTAAAGTACTACCTCCATTTCTCTCACTACCAGTGCTGTGCTGGGTCACACAGGGCTGCTGTAGCAGAAACATCTTGGGCTTCATCTCCCTCCAGTAAGAGGATACTAACAACAGGGCCATTCTTAAAGCCCCTGGATCCCTCCTCAGAGGCTGGCTGTTCACACCTGCACGCTATGGGCATCTCCCTTCAGCTCCAGGGCCAAGGTTGGGATCAGGAGAACAGGGAGGGCTGTCACTCAGCGCAGGTCAGGACTCTGGGGAGGGGACACATTGGGTTGGGTCCCCTGGGGTCACACTTCCCTCTGGCCCAGGAAATGCTTTAACCACTGACTTCCCCACACTGTAGAGAGATGAGTAGAGGAAGGGTCCTGGGGGGAATGGGCTTTGACCAAACTGTATTCTTCTTTTTGACGGACAGGACCATTGTTTCTTATAAGACATATATATGGATCCCCAGATTGAACTCTCTCAAAACAAGCCCTCCACAGCTACAGACCAAATCAGGTCATCCAAAAACCAAGACAAAGGTTATTATTTTGAAACAATATCGATTCAAACATTGATTCTATAAACGTAAGATTTGTTTATCTCTGCTCAACAAACTTTAGGGAATTTCTCACTTACTCTGCCAATAATGTCCGTCTCAATGGCATCTATTTGGCAAAGCTCCCTCTGTTTTCTTCACTTTAAAGTAGTCACTAAAGCAATTAGTAATTTTCTGAAATATTTTAGTCATGATTCAAATCCAAAGTCAGCTCAATTTACTTTTAAAGTTAATCCGAAATGATTCAGCAAAAGTTAGAGAAAAAGCAATGGAAAGATTGTCCTGGATATGTGAAGCAGTTGTATAGGCTAAAAAGACAACCAAACAGGAACGCAATATGACCACTGAGCAAGATACGATTCCCTCGTTTTGAGCGGGAATTTTTATTGTGCTCAAGTGTTCAACAAAGGACAAAACTAATGTAAAGGTTCTCTCTCTGAAAATAAAAAGACAGGCAAAAAAAAACACCAACATGCCAACCAACTTACGACAGATACTGACCACGAGTGCATTTCAGTTTGGTCCTAATTACACTAATGGAAGCCCTATTGTGGGCCTCGGGGCCTCCAAATGGTGGAGCTCAAGGACGAGAGGCACTCAGCCAAAGGTTCTTTTGTCCTGGGAAAGCCCCAGGCTTATATTGCTAGCGGAGACAGGCCTGCCTGTAATTAGTTTAGGCCCTCTCCACTTCGTTTCTGGCCAGGAAAGGGCGATACCCACTGAAAGGTGTCTCTGCAGGGCCCTCCAGACTGAATAGTGGGCATATCACCCACCATAGGCCCCACAGAGGGGCTGGGGACCTAGACACAGAGCCGTTAAAACAAACTGGAGACCCACAGCACATGCCCAATGAGATGACAAAGCAACCCAATTACCAGGGTGTTAAAAGTGGACAGTGACCCAATCAATCAGTCTGCTTCTCACTGGACGAGAGCTCAACAATGCAGGTAAAGCCCTCGGTCAAATTATGTTTTGTAAAAAAAAAGACAACAAAAGAAAAAAGGTTTTAGAATGTTTTGAAAGTTTTTTTTTGTAATTTAATGTTTTGGTTTGGAATTACCATATCAAACTAGAAACCTTTCTCTCATAACTTAGACGGTGCAAGCTGTTGAGTTTACCACCCTCCAAAGTTCAGTGAAATCATGTTTCATTATCATGGCGTTGGCTTTGTCTTTGATCCCACTTCGGTGAGCACTTTCACCAGCTCTCACGCCAATGTCGGCCATGTTTCCATAGCCCTTTGGCCTATCTGAATGGACACTTTCTCCCCACCTCTCCTCTAACAATGAAAGAGAGCGCTCTAAACCCACTCCTCTCTAATCAAGAGAGCTCAGGGAGCTGTGGGAGCCAGGGGGCTCACGCCTTTGTGCCGGCCTTGACCGTCTTGATTCCGTTGGCGTTTTCTGGAAGGCTCCAATGCCCGGGGGCTTTTTAATTTGTTCTCTATTGACTGGCGGTTAATTGGGTTGGTTAGCTGCATCCAGATCTCACCCCCAAAGTTCAGCGACGTTAAGCCCACATTGTGTTCCCACACACTCACAATGAAATCCTGAGCCTCATCGGGTTGCCATGTGTTAAAAAAGGGTTTGGATTGGCAGAGTGGGAGCACTGTGGGCCATTGGAGAAGGATGGTGCAAAAGGTGGACCATAAGTCCCCAGAAAGGGTTGAAACTAAATGGAACGCTTCGTACTTTGTGCATTGAAACATCCAGATGCCTCTCAAGAACACACCGGACGTATTCTTTGACACTATTTTTGAACAAAATACAGGTCTTTGATTTCCTTTACTAATAAATCGGGAACAGGCCTATTCACAACACTACAGTCTGTTTAGAGTGACTGTTTAGCCCTGCCACTGCTGGCAACTCCCCTGTCTCTGTCTCCCTCTCAGTGGCTGTTTCCCACTCCCAGTGGGGAGCTGCTGGAGTGTAGATGGAGTGTCTTGGACTAAGGACACATCAGGGCGTTTAAGTGTATAATCACAAGATGCTCCTCTGGGATGTGCCGGCCAGACGGATAGACTCCAACATGTCGGCTAATTCACCAAATCCCAGCAACTGGAGATGCGCCTTAGGAATCTCATTAAGGGCAGTGTACGCGTCAATGGCGCTGTCTCAGCCGGCCGTTTTTTCTCCGAAAGCCAGTGCAGTCCATGGCGGATTTAGCCGGATAATGGTATTGGTTTCACATCAAGTAAAAGGCAGGAAGGACACAGTGGGTAAGCAATGAGGATTTGGTTTTTGTACTTTCTCTCTCTCTCTCTCTCTCTCTCTCTCTCTCTCTCTCTCTCTCTCTCTCTCTCTCTCTCTCTCTCTCTCTCTCTCTCTCTCTCTCTCTCTCTCTCTCTCTCTCTCTCTGCCTCCTTCCCTCTACTACTGTGTAATTATTCCGTAAGCCCACCCACCCAGGCAACAAAAACAGAATTGATTTCCCATTATGTGTGCTATCCCTCCTGCTGAAGAGGTCCTGTCAGGGTGACCACGGCACTGCGCTGGCCTGTTCTGGGAGTGTGTGCAGCATGCTGTTATCAACGGCTTTTCCTTTGCTTCATTTCCCAAGGCAAAGCAGACACGATCCTATCACACCTCCCTGTCCTGGGACCAATTCCCAATAGACTGTTTAAGGCACGGTATGACTTGGAGCAAATATTGTTTGTTTATCAAATTGATAACTATTGACAGAGTTGTTCCGCTTTGGATGGTATTTAAGTTTCAAATGTTTTTATGGTGGCCTCTATCAGTCTTGTTTTACATAATGTTAACAAACTATCTGGAAAAGCACGCCAAATAGTAAGAACAATGGACAAGGACCTATTACAAGTGTATGCTACATCTGCCGCTAACTCGAGGCAGAAAGAAGAGGCAAAAACCTGCGCTTGAGCAAACCATGACGCGCATGCCAATAATTAGCAAGGCACTATCTGGTTAGCTGTATAAGTGACGGTGCTGTGTTTGTGTAAACATGACCTCTGGCCCAAGCTGATATCCCCTGTGCCTTGACACTGAAGCTGTAAATCCTCCACAGTGAGCTGGTGGAGTTCTCTGGCGTGCAGCAAGGGTAATAAAAAGGGTCAGAGGTTACCAAGGGTTATCACTATAACTTGAACTAACAACCTCTAAACAGAAATGAAACAACTTGGGTGTCTCCTCAGCTTCTGGTCCTGCGTAAACGCATTGGAAGTCAACTGTGTTCAGCATGGGGTGGACCAGATAATCATAGCTGGAGAGAAGACGTCAAGTTAAAAAGTCAATATGAATGCTCTATCCTAATACAATTTAACAAAAGGAACATGAAGCACAAATCATTTCCAGGAGAAGAACAAATTAATGTCCAAACTGATTTTTTTTTTTGTAACCATTAATACTCGGGGGCCATTCCGCAAAAGTTTTGTAAACTGTCCTTCCACTCCCCTCCCTGTCCTCCCAAGCACCTGCCAATCACGTTTGACAAACTTGCTCAGAGCTCTAACGGCTGCTACGGGGAGCTCGTTAGAAAATCCAGCCAGGTGTGTGCTCGTCCCTGGCACAATGTGAGATGTTCCTTGCGGCGGGGAGAGGTTAATCAGCTGGGCGGAACAGTGGGCCTGGGTCATGGGCAGGAAGACAGTGGGACAGGCAGTGTTTGGAAGAACATGCTGGTGGGCAGACTGTGAAATGAGTCAAGAACAGCAAAGAAAAGATACACAACGACATCGTTTGAACTGTGAGGGTGTACAGGTGAGATTGGGCATCACTTTATGTGCCAAAGAAGATGTATATGATGTGCAGCACAAGCAATGTTGTTATGATTTAACTTACGTAGACATACTCTAAATGGTATATGTAAACTTGATGATCTAAAACTCTAAACCTTTTTTTCTCAGAATAGTCCATGTTTCTGTTCATATTCTGTTTGTGTTAACAATGTGACCCTCAAGCATACCAGGCTACAATGACCGAAAACTTGCAAAAACAATGTTGTCATGGCTGGAAAATAAAACACCCAGAGAAAACCTTTGGCAATAAATTGAATGAAAGCTATGAACTCAAGGAGAGTTCGAATATCCTTGTTTTGAACAAAGTCCTTTTGGTTTTGGATAAGCTTGATTTCCATCATTTGCAAAAGGAGGTTACATGCAGACTAAAATATGGCCGAGTATTTGGATAGTATATAGATGGATTTGACCATGACAGCCAATTCCAACCGCTAATGACACTGGCCTGCTGTTTATGCAGCTCTGGTCCAGTTGGGAGAGTCACTGTGGTTGCTGTGTGGTGGGTTTTTTATGTGACATTCAATGGACAACCCTTTGGCCCTGCTTTCTACCACATTGACCACATTTCCTAGCATCCTCTGCCTAGCTAAATATAGGCTGCACATACATCAAACAGCTAACATGGTTATGGGAACTTATGAGGCCGTAAGGTAAACACCCCCAGCTGCAAAAGCAGAGACTGATCAGTTGATATATGGAATCTATATCTACTAATGTACTTATATAATGTTTGGAAAAAAATATCATAAGACATAACATTCCAAACGCAATAGGCAGACTGTAAAACTGTTCTTGGCTGGGCGATTTTACGAGGTCCTTTGTTAATGTTTCCGGCGAGATTCACCCGCCGCCTCCAACTATTGGAAACCTTGCCGGTTCCATAAGGCTGGCTTTATACTTGCACCAACCTTGTTCCCTGCAGCCTTATCATCCTGTTCCATAAGCTGGCTGGATGGTAGCTGGGTGTCTAGACTCCTCCTCGGCCTCCTCTACCTCTATCTCTGCGCCCCCTGAGACACTCCTTAGTTTGGCTACTTCAGAACACGAGTTCATTCGCTCTCTCCTGTTTGATTACTCCACTCGGGCTGTCTCTTGGCGCGTGTAAGTGTGTGTGTGTGTGTGTGTGTGTGTGTGTGTGTGAGTGTGTGTGAACAAGGTGAATGCAGTGCTCCTTCTGTGGGTATTAATCATTCTGAGCAAGCGGGTGATGTTTGAACTCCATTTACCGCCGCTCACAGGTTCCTTTATCTGGACTTGTAAGGCTCAATGGATGTATTAAGGCCCTGTCCAGAGCTCCACCTGTGGAGCTCCATCTCTGTCTGTTCTTGGTCTTCTCAGTTCAAGACTTAGGTTGTGGTTTTTGTTCTTCCTATTTCACTCTGCTTTGCACATTTTGCTTTTATGCCTTCTCTCTGTGACATGTTGCAATTGCTGATTTCTGCTGCGCTGAGTAATTTATATTAATTATTCAGACACTATATCTCATAACTTTGCCCATATGAAGGCAGTAAAAGCCATTGTATTTGTGTCTAAGAATTCACAGAGCCTGGAATTGAGGCAACTGCATGTGTCGTAACTTGGAAGCTAAGCAGCGATTCAAATCCTTTAGTAGCCATCCTGGAGTTACTTATCACGCTGACAGCTGCTCTTCCTCACTGGTGTCTGTCCTGGGGGGGGCGCTTTCATTTCTGCCCACCAGCATCCGCAGTGGCTAACTATGTGGCGCGTGACATGGCTAGATCTGCCCCAGCTTACCTATTGGGCAGCATGACTCCTAACGCTAGCCAGCTCACACATAGTAGGTTCTGGACTGTTTGGATGTGGGCCAGCCGTGCAAGCTGTGAAAAGGTCCTCCGGCCCAACTCGCATATTCCTGGTGTTCTATTTGTTCCAGCCCCTGCTTGCTGCTTGCTCGCCATCTGTGGTCTCAATGAAGCTGTCGTGAAGCTGTCATTCACTCCTGACTGACTCCGCCTCACGCACCATTGCCAATGCTCGCCAGTGGGGATTCAGCTTGAGAGGTGCTAGTACGTTTCCAAACTGCAGTGTAGACTCTTTTCAGCCTATCAACCAGCCCTTGCAGTGCGTATAGTCATAAAAAAAAATTCAATGCGTGTAAATCTATTGTGCGTATATAGGCCACATTATTCAAATGAGTCAAAGAGAATTTGCCGGGGTGACTTTCACTGGACAGCTTGTTTTGGGGAAGCAAATGGGAAGTCCCAGGGTGGTTGAGGAAGTCATGGCAACGGTGTGCTGCTGAGTCCTCGGCTCGGGGGGGATTTGGAGGAGGGGACTGTGATTCATGTTCACATGGTGTCACACATGCCTGCCATGGACACGAGGCTCCGGACTGCATGGTGTCCTCACGCCCCCCATGTTTGTCCATTCATCGGGCTTATTGTTTTGTAAATCTAGCTACTCGTCCCCCTCCCAAAGTCAATTCCCCGGGGACCATCCGGACCAGGGACGTATTAATGCTGCCTAATCCCGGTTTATTGAGTAGGAGTCTGGTTGCGTGGTGTGTTTCTCCACAGTCATTCGTTTTCCAGGAAAATCAACTGTGTCAATGCCCTGCTCGTGCTTTGCAATTACTTTGAGCTAAAATCATTATTTTATCACAATAGAACTGAAATACGACAATATGACAATCATTTTCCCGCATTAAATGTGTGGGATCCGGTGTTTGAATGAGAGCACCGGTTGAATGGGCAAAAAACGACGCCCCGATGAATCTTAATTGGCTCTCTATTATAAGCATCTATCATGAGTCATAATCTCAGCCATCTGCAATGTATGTCTCTGCCTGCCCCTAATAAGCTTTGCTCAATCTTAATTACTGTACTTGCTTTTACCTCTTGGAACCATAATTTCCTCACTAATGTAATAATCATCCTCGGGCTATAGTTTGTCGGTAATGTTGAGCCGAGAAGGAAGGAAAGAAGACAAATAATGGTCGGTGGAGATTCAAAAGCATTGGGCAGATTTACACCATGAACAGATCCTGCGGGTGTATCCTTTTCCACTGGGGCCTGTGTTTGGGTGTGTGTGTGTGTGTGTGTGTGTGTGTGTGTGTGTGTGTGTGTGTGCGTGCGTGTGTGCGTGCGCCCACGTGCGTGTGCGTGTGTTGGAGGCACAGACAATGCCAATTGGGGATGAGTTAGCGGTCCCTGAAGCCAGGAGTTGTCCTGGGCCGTGAGCACCGGGAGTGCGGCTTCGCTGACGTGAGCAGGCTCTTGGTAGGCAGGAGGACAGAGAGCTAGCACCAAGCCAAAGCCAGGCAGGAGCTCCAAGCCAAAGCCAGCTGAAGATCTATGAGCTCGAAGGGGACGGCTGTGGGCCCTCCTCAGGCACAGACCACTAAGCCTGGACGGACACCCACAACCACAGAGCCTGGAGAGAAACGCTGCCCCTAGTTTCTGCTCGTTTACACACTCTTTCCTTTCTCTAATGCCCTGTATGTTTTCTTCATCTGTCTCAATCTCTTTCTTTTTCCCCTCTCTCTTTCAGTTTTTCTGGCTTCCTCCTTGGGCAGAGTTTACTGGGTATTTGGTTGTTTTTTTATGTACCGAGTGCACATGTAGTGAAACGACAGTGGGGACTACAAGGCAACTTCCATTCCTTAGGAGGAAAAGCAACAATGTGTGAACAAATATCAGCAGATCCGCATGTTTTAAACTTGCAGAGTAACTCTCTGCGTGTCTTGTTCCGCAGATGCCTGGAAATCCTGGTTTGACATTTTCTACAGCCCCATAACTTCCTTTTCTGTCACTCCTCACCCTTTCTCAAAGTGCATGCTCATCCACCACCTTAACATCTTTTTCCTATCTCCTGTCCTCTGACTCACTTTCGCTCTCTTTTGCTGTCCTTTCTTCTTGAGCCCTACCTTGCCTTCACTCGCTCTGTGTCCCATTTCAACACCACGTTTTTTTCTTCTTTTCTCCCAGCTGTCTTCATAGCATCGATCCTCATCTCCTCCCCTCCCCTGCCAGCGCTGTGAGCCTGGACAGGACTCAAGAGATAATGGTTGTAGCAACATGGCCCTGCAGATCAGGACAGATTTATTCCAACATGGCTCAGGCCAAGAGGATCCTCGCCATCCCCAGAGTACCAGCAGCTGGCCCTCGGGAGAGACAAGGACAGGGATGGGAACGATACACACACGGCCTCCGCGGTGCAACACACACACACATGCACGCGCACACACACACACACACACACACACACACACACACACACACGTGCAATGATCATACATTATCCTATGTGTTAAAACAGCTTCCTCTGCTAGCTTTGCTCTCTATCTCTCTCGCTCTCTCTCTCTCTCTCTCTCTCTCTCTCTCTCTCTCTCTCTCTCTCTCTCTCTCTCTCTCTCTCACTCTCTCTCTCTCTCTCTCTCTCTCTCTCTCTCTCTCTCTCTCTCTCTCTCTCTCTCTCTCTCTCTCTCTCTCTCTCTCTCTCTCTCTCTCTTTAAAACGCACACACACACACGTCCACACAGATCACTGCTCCCTCTGAAGGACAGCGGATGATTCCCTTCTTGCATGGCACTAAAAAGAGCTATTATGACTATTACCTTGATAATGTTTTAGCCTATCCTTTTAATTATCATAATGGGTGCTGCTACATCTTCCGTCGTGGAATCAGACACACACAGCACGCCATACTTTTGACCTGGTCTGACAAAAATATCAACAATAATGCTCTCTTTATTCAATGAATTTCCCCGTCGTAATCTATCCAATGTCATGAATTAAGTAGAGTATTACAATTCATCTGATAAGCAAGTTGAAATGAGCAGTGATGTCCATCCCTGGGCTGTAGCACAAAATATTTCCATAGACGCATCAAAATATTTCCGTAGAGGCATCAAAATATTTCTGGAGCGACATCAAATCCTGGGATTAAGTACTTCTTACGCCTAGATAGATAAACAGATGGATAGGATTCTACTAGCCCCTCTAAATCCTTACTGTTAAATGTAAAGATCCCCTATTCAAGGCGTAATTAATCTCTTTCCTAGACCAAGCCCACTCGTATCATTCCTCTCTGTGTGTCTGCCGTCTGCAATAAAGCAAATTGCCTTCTGACACATTTGTCATGTCTCACAATCAGCACAACCCTATATGAACAGACCTAGGCGGTTAGCCTTAGCCCTTTACTCATGCTTTAGTTTTTAAGGGATTACAGAAAGGACAGATCTAATAGATGGTTCAGAATGAAGTCCGGGGAGGGGAATCGAGAGGAACCGTGGGGTAACATGATTTCGGGTTGCCTCCTCCACTGTCTGGACTCTCCCAGGACCTCATGGGAAGCAACAGATGGTAAACTCTGGATGACTCAGCCGCAGTACGAACATTCAAAGACCTCTACTGACACCCGCTGGTCAGAGTTTGATCGTGTTTACATTTTTTTTTTATTATTATTTTGACTGAAAGTTAGATTTCAAAAAAAGATTGACATATATTGGCACATTTATTGCGGATTTGTTGGGTCGATAAATCCAACATTAAAGCTAACGTCGTCATGAATTACGATGTTTGTCAACTTCTTGGGATCCTCCATGTTAAGGTATCTAATCCAAACTGTGGTAACCAAAAATCTAAACATTGGCATGCGGTCGTGATGCACACCGGGCTCTTCCCCCTCCCTGACTGTACTATGGCTAATTTTAGACATTAGGGCACCAAATAATCTATCATGGGTGAGGAGACGAACGAGTCGGCTCACACAAAAGGGAGATGAAAAATGTATTGAAAACCAAGGGGGGTGTAAGGATGGATGGATTATGAACTATGGACGTGTGACAAAAAAGCCGTGCAGGGGGCTTAGGACTGCCAGATCTGCTCAATCAATCACCGCCCTAACAAGACAGTGGGCAGTGTCTCGTCGTGTTCTGAGAAATCAAAGACACACTCGGGCAACTCCCGATTCGTCAGTCGGGAGGGCGCTGGCAGAGCGCTCCAACCCAAATAGAGATAAAATGGGGAGAGAGGGTGAGCTTATCAAACATCCCATCTCACCGAGATTCCTCCTGGAAAATAGCCTTCCATGGATGTTTGTCTCTGTTGCTGTGTTGTTTTTTGCTCTATCTCTCCATCTCTGTGTAATTTCTTTCTCTATCGCTTTCCTCGCTGCTTACTTTACGCCCCACTGTCTAAAGACACAATGACATCACCCACCCGACTCCCACCCCGTTTCCCCCAGATGAGTTCACCCCCGCAGCCCCCGCCAACCTGCCAGCACCCCGCAGAGGAGCCGGAGGCCGGAGCCCGGAGGCCAGGGGTGGGTGTGGGTGAAGCGCTGCATGCAGCCATTGCCATTAAACACATGGTTAGTATTGGCCAAGCTGTCAAGAGTCCAGGCTGCCACAAAAGGCCAACAGCGTGCCTCCATACTGCCATGGCAAAGAGAAGGCCCTATTGTCAGGGTATTATGACCTATGAGGGGCCCAGCCTAAATGGGACAGACAGAGAAGGAGGGGGCTCTCAGGAGCACAACTGTTGTCGTCTGGCCCAGCAAGACGTTGCCCTCGCCCATTGAGTCAGAGGTGAAGAGCAGTCCAAAAGGACCCCATAAGCTCACACAGAGACGCAAATGCACACCCACACTCTTCTTTCTCAGAGACTTCCTGCTTCAACTTTTATTAGAGGAGTAGTGTACGAATTATGGGGTCATTATCTTTTCCCCACTGGACTCCCTTGTTCTTTCCTCTTTCTCTCGTTCTCTTTCTCTTGTCAGCAACAGGGACAGCAGCCTCAAATACATTTTAAAGACGGTTCTGGAAAGCTCTCTCTGTATTGATATCGCTCAGATCTTTTCTTCTGAACCCATTATCAGTAGTCTTCAGAACCTCTCTCTCCTTCTCTCTTTCCCTTTGCCAACCTTTCTATCTCTGATCAAGGAGCAGGGCACGGCTCAGATAGCTGTGCTGTGCCAGCTCACTATTCGCCTCGCTTCCCGTGTTAATGTGGAGACAGAGACTGGCTGATTGGTTTCGTTTCTATGGGTCCTCACTTTTACTGGAAACCTTTACATTGGCTGCTGTCAACAGTCTCTTCAGGGCCTTCCAGAAAGTTCTCCATAATCCACTTTCCATTGACGGTCAACTCCAGACTCCACCAGGCAGTGGCCTCCGGCGTTTGCTCTCCTAGATCCTTTATTGAGCAAGAATAGAGAGAGTCAAGGCTGCTTTTAAATCTGTTATTCTCCCAGTGTTTGGCACAGACGTTTATGGTGTGGGGATTAGACCTCGAGTGATAGACTCTCCGCTATGACCCCCGAGGGTCAGGCAGGAGTGGAGGAGAGGAGGGAGAAAAGATATAAATCAACTTGGTGGAAAGAACTAGAAAGAGATGTTTGAGGAGTGTGTGTGGGGGCGAAAAGATGGGTGGGGTGAGTTAGATGGATATGTATGCGCTGTATGTTCGTGTGTGTGTGTGTGTGTGTGTGTGTGTGTGTGTGTATGTGTGTGTGTGTGTCTGTATGTGTCTGTGTGTATGTATGTATGTACAAGAGTATAGAGAGAGAGGTAACATAATTTCTGAGCCGACCAAATAAGTCAACCTCCACAAGGTTAAGGTTGTGCAGTACATCTCAGCTATGTAAATATGGTAGAGAGGTTGTTCTGTAGTAACGTGGACAGTGGAGGAAATATTTTATTCTACAGGGCAGTGGACATGGTACAATTCTGGTCCTTAAATAGTATGTTACATTGTTCTTTTTAGTTTTGATACATTTTCAGGTAGCCTAGCAAAGGAAAAACAAGGTTGGTTTGTTGCTTTCAAATGTTCACCTATTTCTTACAGTAACAGCTGTATCACACAGTCACGACAAACTAGACAATACATTTACAGTTTTAAGGGAATACACATTTGAGCCTGTTCAAGAATGACAGTTATTAAGGGAGCCTTTGAATTGCCCCATCTAAGGTCTATTGATGATAGCTGATAGTAAGTCAGTAGCCTGCATAACTCAGCACTTCATCAATAGGGATTACATGCACTCGTCATCCAAAGAATAAATAAATTGTCATCACTATCAGCTAAAGCATGAACCCACAGTTACATACTTGCCAAACTCCATTGTGTCTGACAGTCTCTCCCTGGGCCTGGGTCTTTTCCCAAACCACACTGTGTCGTCTCCAAGTCATTCCCCACAGCCCGCAGTCTTTTGCATTTGTTTCCCCCTGCATTTCCTTCCTGCAGTTTATTTGTCAAGTTTGCTTCCTGGCTCAAGGTCATCGCTCTCTCCAACAGCCTCTCCTTTAAGTATCGATGCCAGGAGAGCCGGGGCTCTTGGCAGAGACAGCCAAATCGATATCCCTGAGCGCTCCGCATTTGTGCTCTAATATCTCTCAAGCACCGCCTGCCAAAATATTTATGCTGTACTCACGGCAGGCGCGGTAGAGACAAGGGAAGGGGGAAAACAGCCGGTGCCGCTTTTTGTGGAGTCTCAAATAGAGGATCCTGCTAGAGGATTAGGTGGTGATTTGGTTAAATTTGGTTTTGTTATAAAAGTTCAGGTATGGAGGATCTAAGGGTTTTTCAAACCCCCTCAGCAGAGATGGTGAGACTAATAAAGAATTGGATTGAGAAAGGATTGGGTTCTGCTACAGGTGTCAGGCTCGATGACACAGCTCCGCTGCGTGCACTCTAAAGGTAGACAGATGGGGAGCTACAATGCGACACATTGTGCTAATCCCACACAGGCTTTCCCCTCATGGGGACGGTGAGACTGGCAGCGGAATCTGTAAGAGGCGTGTTGATAGTTTGACCTCTTGACTCCATAAACTGCGCTGCACTTCATCCTCCGGCTCCAACAAAAGGGGGGACAGGAGGAGCTTTGGTTTTCTTACAACGCCCGCTCCATTGTCCTTCCGTCTCGCTGAGGTGGGAGGTATGGGGAGCAGAAGGGGGAAGGGAAGGCCTCGGTGGCTCGTATGCAAATCAATGTGGTAATGAGTCTGTCAGGGCCACCCGAGGTCAGGGTGCTCGATGACTCAGTGTCCGATTAGAGCATCTTCAATGCTCAAAGCGTGTGTTCGAGGGTGTGTGACCTCTCTTGCAGCTGGACTGCTTCCTTGCGCCATGCCCTGCGCCAGCTGATATCATCACAGGCCACTTGCTGCCTGCTGCATGATGTCTCGCAAACCAGCCAGCTCCCTCAGCGGAACATAAATCATACAGTCTGAAAGGAGCACCATCATCCCAGGGAGAGGCATGGAGGGATGGAGAGAACGGGGAAGGGGGAGTGGATGGATGGAAGAGGAGAAATGGAAAGTGAAAGAGATGATGGCATCGATGACAGGGAGACTCCTAATGGTGTGGGTGGGTGGGGACTTTGGGGGCAATCCATTTTTTATGATTTCTTTTTTTGTATTTTATTGATACTCACCCTAGGGAGGTAAAGGCCATCATGGCCCCGGCCATAGATGTCTGCTTGGGAACGATTGATTGGTCTGGCATTTGATCCTGTGGCTTACAGTAAAGGGGGTGGGGGGGACAGAGGCATGAGACTGGGGCCTCTATCCTTCCCTTTATCCTCTCCTCTCTCCCCCTTCATTCCTCTATCCGTCCAACTACTGTCTCTCTCACGCCGGCTCATTCTGCTCTAAGTGCCTCTTTAAAACCCTGGTAATGTGTGGCTTTGGGCTTTAATGAATTTGCCCAGCGCACTATTGTGTTAAGAGCCATATAAATGGCCGACATTCATGCAACTAATATCTGCAAGCAATAAACCAGTCCATCAGCTGTCCTTGGTGGCCATTCTTTCTGGAATGGGATTTAGGGTGTTCACTACCCCGAATCATTAAATCATGTTGTAGTTCAAACTATCTAATTTGCTAAGTAATGTAGAGAGGCCAGCGCGATAATTTAAATGTTAAGACACTTTATGACACTTCATTATTTATTTATATGTATTAATTCTGTTGTTCTATTCTAATGCATTGTAAATTACAAAATAAATGAGAGCAGTAAAAGGCATTCAAAAAAATAACATGCTTCAGTATACATGGTTTTGTATATGTTGAGATGAGATCATGATTAGTATGGATTAACCTTTGCAATGTGTTACAAACCACTATTGTAATATGTTTTGAACTCTAAAGTTATAAGCATTGACAGTATATTGGTTTTAGGAAATAAGAGAGGTGGCAGAGGGATAAAGCTGCAGTGAAGAAGATTTCCAGAAACCAACACTGCCATCCAGTGGGACAAAGGGACGGCAACATGTCTTATAGTGCTTGTAAAGTTTCGGTATTAGCATCTAAAAATATACTGTTGCGCATAATAGTTTTCCGAAAGTACTTTTGTTAAAGTGTACGGAACAAAATATTACCTTATGCACAAAATGTGTTACCTGACTACAGCATTGCACTTTAAAAGACATTAGGGCCTATATGTTGAATGACAGCTAGAGATAAACAAAACAACTCGAAATATAATTTACCAATGAACCTAGAATATTTATTCCCGGTGAGTTTCAGGCGGAAAACAAGCTAGGCCAGTATCGGAATCTTTCAGCAATATGTTGCTAAGTAGAAAACCTAATAACTGCCATCGGATACATATTTTACATAACTCCGATCTAAAATACTGAAATAATCCTTTTTGGATTTAGGGGTTTTAGATCATCTAAAAACAATTGGATTTGCAGTAAATTTACTGAAACTAGGTTGTTTCCTGTGGTACGACGGCATTGTTCTGTTGTTTCGGGCGGATACATTTAACAACTGCACCACAGATTCAAGATGGCAGAGTATTCGGCAAACCTGCAAAGTTGCATTGGAAAATAATATTTTCTAGGGCCCTACATAGTCATACAGAAAGCAGACTGTATCTATATAGAGTTAGTACATACCAACGGTTAATTTTGACTGTATTACAATTTAACATGCATTCCACTAGCAATGTTATGATTTTTGAATGTAAGCCAATGTTTTCTCATGACAGCCAGACTCAACTCGACAGAGTGAACATACTCATTGGCCAGGTATGTTCCCTAAAAATTAGTTACAGCGTAGTTTCCCCGAAATATTGTTATCTAAACGAATTAACAAATGGTGCTTTATTTCAATGAAAAGTAGCGATACCCAACCATAGTTCTCCTTTCAATTTACATTCTTATCTACCAG
Source organism: Aplochiton taeniatus (assembly GCA_017639675.1). Taxonomy (NCBI): domain Eukaryota; kingdom Metazoa; phylum Chordata; class Actinopteri; order Galaxiiformes; family Galaxiidae; genus Aplochiton; species Aplochiton taeniatus. The sequence goes on along the minus strand of CM030172.1, from coordinate 39,266,950 downwards.
GTGTAAGCGTATCCTAACTGGATTTCTCCCATATCCCGACCTCACAAGGGTTGCAGCAGCAGGCCTGACAACCGACAGTGAGAGGATGTTTTCGCGTAGGATGCTTTGGCTGCAGCCTTGGACTTCATTTGGTGCTGTGCACCGGCAGGGCGCCCACAAAATGGCATCATTCAAGCAGGCTTCACTTCTACCTCAGCGACAGATGCAAGGACTCCTGTACCCTTTTAGTGAGCTGGAGAAACACCTAGAAGGGTCAGTGAACACTGGAAAGTTTCACCTCTTTCAACCCAGTGTGGAGGACATTATTAAGGCAGAACGGCTTTTTGTCACTTCTCCCTTTCACAAAATTGATTATTACACCTCTGCTGAAAGAATGGACCATGCTCCCACACTGAATCAACCGGAGGTTAGTGGTTGCAGTTGTGTTTATTTGCGTTAACAACATGCTTGTGTTTGGACTCACCAAAACATTGCATGCACTCAAAAACATTTGAAATAAGCACCATCATCACAGATAGAAATGTTGCCTTTGGGCTTATCTATAGTGGAGTTGAGAAGCGATGCTAGAGGACCATTTCGCATGCGGTTTCACTTTGCCTACTGCTCATTCTTTTTTTTTCTGCCAGAATGATTTATGCCCAGACTCCCAGGGGCGCGGGTTCTCATCCATCCATGTTGGGTCAGAGAAAAGGATGAGTTCACTAGCGGCAATGCTTCATTAGGACAAATATGACATTTAAATGGAATGTGTGTGTGTGTGTGTGTGTGTGTGTGTGTGTGTGTGTGTGTGTGTGTGTGTGTGTGTGTGTGCGCGCGCGCGCGCGCTTCTGTGTGTTACCTAGGTGTGTTTCATCGGCCGAAGTAATGTAGGCAAGTCATCGCTCATCAAAGCTCTGTTTTCCCTGACTCCTGAGGTAGAGATCCGAGTCTCCAAAACCCCAGTAGGTAATCGGTTGAAGACTATACATTTAGGCATGCTCCAATTCTGCACATACTATGATAATAATATAATAGTGTGCCCAAAAAGTACTGCTCTACCACAAGCCACTGTGTGGTCTTGCCATCCCTGCATGGACTTTCACAGATATCTGAACAACTTTTTCAGTTTTTTCTTGACAAAGATCAAATCTGATGCATGTGCTTCCCTTTTTTGTGTACCATCTCTCATCATTCATACCCCAGGGCCACACGAAAAAGATGAATTTCTTTAAAGTGGGCAAGGCATTAACCATTGTGGACATGCCCGGCTATGGACACAGGGCCCCGAAGGACTTTGTGGATATGGTGGAGCCATACCTGGACACTAGAAAAAAGTAATACCTTCAAGGTGTTTGAAGGATTCATTCAAATTATGAACATTACATGGCGTTTGGAAATGATGAATGTTCTACATTATAATAATGACATGGCTTTTTTTTGCTGGTTCTGAAAGTCTGGTGAGAACCTTCCTGTTGGTGGACGGCAGTGTGGGGCTTCTGAAGGCAGACATGATAGCCCTGGAGATGTGTGAGGAGTTCAGGCGGCCTTATGTGGTAAGAGACAGACGCTAACCACTGTGCTTCTCATCTCCTTCCATGCAATACTATAAAGGAGAGGAAGTTAATGCAATCGAAAAATGACAATAATAACATTTAGGTTAACATTGCTCCTTTATCTTACATGTCTGAGTTTCACTGTTTGCCTCAATTCCTCTCTGCCTTATGCCTTTCGTCACTGGATAGAGAAATACTTAATCCTAAATGCTGCAGTTTATCCTAATCAGCTATTTAAGTACTTCCGTTTCTTGGGAAACGCCAGTGCAAGAAAGTCATTATTGAGTAGTTCCCAATTCTTAATGTCTTTGGGGAATAAATGATTCAACCTTTTAGGTTATTAAACACTTTGACCATAACTAAGATTGTGACAACACAGACTTAATCAAGTACTATGACCCACTAAGTTTAGAATATTTATGAATGAGCCAATAAAGCAATATCCAGTTTTTGAATTTATAAATATTAATTGATCAAATATATACAGTACTGTGCACAGGTTTTAGGCAGGTGTGTGGAAGTGTGAAGTAAGAATTCTTTCAAAAATCTAAGTGTTAGTTTGTTTTTATCAATTTACTAAATGCAAAGTGAATGAACAAATGAACAATCTAAATCAAATCAATATTTGCTGTGACCACTCTTTTTTTTGCCAGCATTCTTTCACACCTGCCTAAAACCTTTGCATAGTACTGTAAATGTTGGTAACAATTGGAATCATAAACCATAGGACAGAATAGATGGCCTAAATATGAACACATTTGGTTCAAAAGTCGATACATGATCAGTTATCCTTACAGTAACATCAGTACTGTTAGTCTTCAGAATCTATAGTGAATAGTCATTGAATTAAGTCGCAATATCACCCTAAGGGATTGGTGTTATTTTAAATATCAGAACGTCTGTGATTCTGTCGTGGGCACGAGGTTGTAAACATCAATATCACCAATAACAATATCAAGTTTTACAAGCGCCATTTATTAGTTAACGGCGACGACATATCATGATTTGTTTGTTTATTTAATCGTGTATTTGGCTCCGACAACACATACAGTTCTACAACTGGACTAGGAATGGACTGTTGCCAAGCAGCACATAAACATTGTCTGTAATGCTCTACAATGGCCAGCAGATGACAGTAGACTGGTTAATAAAGTTCTCCATTGGGCATCATAGAGCAAACCACACGCATTATATCAATCAACCAAAGTCACCTTTGTGTCAATGCACAGTAGACGTTGGTTTACTAAGTTTATAAAGGTTGTCTCATAAACCACGGAGCTCTGATCTGTAATTAGCTCAGCTCCAACCATGTGTTTGTAGTGTTGACCTATGTAACCCAAATCTTTGAATGAAACCTTACACTGGCTAAAAGGACCATGTGACTTTTCTGACTACAGCTATTCTAATCTTATGCTCCCTCTCCTGGTGTTTTACTTTGACAGATTATTGTGACCAAGCTTGACAGGTGTCGTCAGGGCCCGCTGTTGACTCACCTGCTGCATCTTCAGGACGTCATTGAGACCCAAACCACGGGCTGCTTTCCCCAGCCCTTCCTGGTCAGGTGATTGGTCACATCCGATTTTTCTCCCCCCTCACTCTGTTTTCCTCCTTTGATTATTACTCCCTAAACAATGGATTTACAATCTCTTTCACACATTCTGCCATATTACACACTGGCACGTTTATCTGACTGTTACACAAAGACAAATAGGGATTGGCCACAGACCCCTTATTTAACGGACGCGCCTTGACCTTGAAGGTTCAGTGACATTTTAAACTGGCCACCTGTGATGCTGCTGGCGCCTGGCACTCGCAACAGAAAGCAACACGCTGCTCACTCACCACAGCACAGATCATTAGCGCTGCCCTGCGTAGAGTGGGAGGTTAGATACAGTAGGGTCTATGAAACAGTCAACATCATGACTGATGATTTGAGGAATATCAGATCAAATAACTCAACCAAAAGACATGAAAAAAACGTCAAATGTACAACTCAAAAGAAAATGTTTCTGTGTTCAGGTCATCTGGCAGCCTATTACAGTGAAGGGCACCAACCAGGCTCCGATAGTCTTCCCCGTTTGACTACAAGCTGCTTTCTGAAAGGCTGCCATTGATGTTTCTGTTTTCATGGAATCGGCGCCAGCGTAGCATACCCTTTAATAATTGAACATCTGTTTGACTTTATGCCCCTCATTTCCTTATCGGATGGAGGAACATAGAATAGAATTGGGATCAGAGGGTTATCACAGATCCAATCAGATAGTAGATAAGACCATGGCAATGCGCCATGTAAATCAGCACGCACACACACACACACACACACACTGATATGCTAGACGTAGGTTATGGTATGCTCAGCCTTCACATTTTGGCAGCATGTGTACATTCTCTCAAGGACAGGTGTCGGAAGCATGTTTCACATAGATAAGGACTGATAAGACCAACAAGGTAGATACTTAATGTTATATTGTCTGTGGATAGGACACCCATTTTAAAGCTACTACAACATACGCACACACACCCTTAGCACATACCCAAACAGCCACTCAAAGCCTATTTATATTGGATATTTCACATACAAACTACACACATTATCTTTCTAAAAGTTTCCATGTGACATTTGCAACACTATTACTTACATCGACCTCCTTCACACACGCATACTGTGTGTGTCTTTCGGCCCCTTAATATGTCTCTCTGGTCCCTGACAGCTCCACACAGTTCTCAGGAATCTACTTACTCCGGTGTTTCATCGCCTACGTGACGGGAGGCATCCAACTAAGCAACACGTCCCCTGTGAATTAAATCCAGACATGAACTGAAGGTCTTTGCACAAGGCCTTTCTGGGCCCTCTCTCCCACACACAGAAATGGTTGGGTTCATGGAAACATCCCTCTCTGCCGTTGTTCCTCATGGACTGTATCTGTTAGGAAACGGGCCACCCCAAAGTCAACTTCTTCCTTTGAAGTTGCTTGCTTTACAACCTTCTGTGAAACTGTTATTTATATTTCTGTAAAATTGGCCTGTTTGGGGTTGTATCAATAAAAACATAAAATAAACAATGTGCAGGTTGTTCAGTGTTACTGATTTTCCCACAGAATGTAATGAATGACAGAATAAAGTGAAAAGGGAGATAGACTTTGGCATACACGTCTCTTCACAGTTAGGGTATGGTTTAAATGTCCATTTCTTTAATTTGGCCTAAAACCCACAGAATGGATCTCAAAACAATGGGGCCGAACATTCCCTTTACAGTCGTCTAAAAGGATTCCAAATCAACAGATATTTACAGCTTAGTTTTACTGTGATTATTCACTTTGGGGACACGTATTGTGACGCACATGGACCTTGTTCCTGGTGTCCTCAGTCACAGTGGGCATCAACCCACTTTGATGGTGTGACAAGGGTGACTTTGCATAGCATTGACTGGGAAAAGACAATAAAATTTTAAAGCCTATGAATGATAAAATATAAGATGGTGCAATCAAATTTACTGTACATAACTTGAAACAATTATATTATTTTTTATGTGTGCTTTGGGACACTGACCTCATAAATCTAAGGCATGGGTTAATTTTTGATTTTTTTCGTTTGTTTCTTCCCAGTTTGCAATTGTCCCTAGCTAGGTATTAAAGCCCTGCAAAGCCGGCAATCGTTCTCAGTCTGGTTCTTGTCACAGTGGAAGAAGTAGAGCAGGTGGATCTGAAGCTCCCTGGAACCTAAGAGCCCTAAACAAAAGATAGTTTTATTTTCTCCCATCTGGATTTCACCTTCACTGATCCTCCCGTCTATTCTCCACAATGGCCGAAACCATGACAACCATGGCGCCAGTCACTTGCGATATCAATGCCACGATATGCTCCGGGAAAGACTGCTTGGTTCCTCCCAGTGACTTCAACGAGATCTTGAGCCTGGTGCTTAGCACGGTGCTCACCGTCATGCTGGCCATGGTCATGTTTGCCATGGGTTGCACTGTGGATGCCCCCAAGCTGTGGGGCCACATCAAGAGGCCCTGGGGCATCTTTATCGGCTTCCTCTGCCAGTTTGGCATCATGCCCTTCGCCGCCTTTGCCCTGTCGCTGGCCTTCAATGTGCTGCCCGTGCAGGCCGTCGTCATCATCATCATGGGCTGCTGCCCAGGGGGCTCCAGCTCCAACATCATCGCCTACTGGTTGGATGGAGACATGGACCTCAGGTGAGACCAGGCAGACGGCAAGCTGGAGAGCGGATTTGGCTTACAAATACTAGCAGGCGGGTTGTGGGCTAAGGGCATCATTAGGTTTTACTTTACAAGCGTTAGTGCCGCCCGCTCAGTCTTCTGTGTCTTTTTCTGCCCACCACTCTTTGGGTCAACGTGATTTCGCCCTGTGCCCTACAGTATCAGCATGACAGCCTGCTCGTCCATCCTGGCCTTGGGGATGATGCCTCTCTGTCTGCTCATCTACACCTCCGTCTGGACCTCTGCTGACTCCATCCAGATACCCTACCAGAGCATAGGTAACAGTGCTGAAAAGCACATAGCCAATCACATTTAACGTTAAATCAGCCTGCTATAGGAATCGAGTTGAAATGTTGGGTTATCTTTGTATGACTATAAATACAGCTATACCATTATAGTAAGGATACTATCATAGGATAATATTGTCAGATTCATGTTTCAGCAGTATTGATCCAGAATGACCCAATAAATTACAGTTTTAAACTGAGATGTAACTTGTATCTCTGGGTCTACAGGTATCACTTTAGTGTCGCTTCTCATTCCTGTTGGTCTGGGAATATATGTTAAAAACAAGTGGCCCAAGGTAGCCAAGAAGATTCTCAAGGTGAGAATGGTGACATTTTAACAAACGCTCAAGTGACTTGCACTATAGTTTATGATACGTTTTAGTCTGGCACTACAACTCATAAGTATTTGCGTTTGTGCCTGTGTGCACGTCTGTGTTTGATTGTGTTCCAGGTGGGTTCCATCATGGGCTTTGCCCTCATTATCATCATTGCAGTGGTAGGAGGTGTGTTGTACCAGTCCTCCTGGACCATCTCCCCCTCCCTCTGGATCATCGGTGCCATATACCCCTTCGTAGGGTTTGGCCTAGGCTTTTTATTGGCTCGCTTCGTGGGACAGCCCTGGCACAGGTATAACTAAAATAAATTCCTTGAACAGTTAATGCATCACACATATCTGGCAAAGCCCTTTTCTTTTTAAAACATTAAAAAAATTGCAATATTATTAAATCTTGAAAAAACACAAACACTATGGGTTTAAGTACATCTCTGGTAACTTCTGCAGTTGATTAACTTACAATTGCAACCCAATGACAAGCTCTTTTTGTTTTTGTGGTTGAGTGAAGGTGTCGCACCATTGCTCTTGAGACCGGCTTCCAGAACTCCCAGCTGTGCAGCACCATTGTGCAGTTGTCGTTCTCCGCTTCCGAGCTAGAAGTCATGTTCGCTTTCCCCCTCATCTACAGTATCTTCCAGCTCGTGGTGGCTCTCATGGCTGTGGGGAGTAAGGAGTTCATACTATAGTTTGGGATGGTTTTCTGGCATACGAACATATACATTACTTCTATGGAATGCATACATTCATTTCTAGTGACATCAAGTACACTTTACATTACGATCAAATTCAGTCACGGATTTTTGATCTGCTTTGCTTTGTTTGAAATTCTTTAGGTTACCAGGTATACAAGAGAGCGTTTGGTGGGGGAGTTACTGACAGTGATTCATCCGATTGGGCTGGTGAAGATCCCTCTACCCAAGAAAAGAATGAGTACTCCCTGGAGAATGGTGGCTTTGAGTGTGATCAGAATGGCAACACTGGATCTAAGGGCAAGGGTAAAATCACACCGCTTTGAGCCTTTTCTCTGCAAGCCTCTGGCTTTGGACTGTCAAACTGTAGCAACCGAGGCACGCTATTGATGCAACCCGACTCATCCACACAAAAGCCCAGCATGGCCTTAATTGTAAAGGTACTGTGTGTGTGTGTGGGCGCTTCAGTAATATGAGGAGGTTTCTGTGAAGCTAAACTCTGAGTAGAAATTAATAAAAGTATTACAGAGGAAGAAAAAAATACCTTGGTGTAGAACACTGCTTAGAGCTACGTATACTACCCGTGAGATACTGTGTTGTCACATGGTCGGGGTTCTGCTATCACATGTTCTAAAATGGCCTTGACAGATTGTCTTCTTTACCTGCCTGCTGTACTTTTTCCCCCCTGTATTTGGTATTATTCCTATTAGAACTACAGGACAATGGTTGAAACTTTACTATTTATAATTCTTAGCACATCCATGCACACTTAACACATAAACTAATTTATTATCTACGAACTAACTTGACTTGTCCTTCAGAATTTCAGTTTGAGGATACTCACACAACCGCAAAAACACTTTAGTATAATCTAGAGTAACATACCCATGGTTTGCAATTGGGTTCAATGTTATTTGCTGTCAACAAATGAGTAGTTGACAAGGAAGATGTGACACTTTCAGACATTGGTTTCAGGCTATCATGCCATTCCTATTTGAAGTTTTTTTTAAATATACCTCCATGAACCAGAAATCATTTTAACTTATGTGTACCATGTGTGCATATACCAACCAACTCAATAAACTTGCTTTTTTAACGTGATACTTTATGATTTCTTTTTCTTCCACTGTATGACATTATTTTTTTCCTCAATGTTTTTTAAACAAAAAACCCCATTTGTTTGGCCAGTGATGTTCAACAAAGGTTTTACTAGACCATCTTGACTTCCACTATATAGCACTTTAAAAGGGTGAATGAGTTTATGTGAATCATCATAATTAAAAGTTACAGCTATGGTGCTTTTGTCTCACAAAGGTGAGGGCAATCATGTTGTTGGTGGTAAAAGCTGTTGGTAAAAAGTCATACAAAAAAACTAAAACCATTTCAAAGATGTGCAAAGAAATAAAAAGATAGGATCAAACCGGACATGATCAGATTATTATTATTTTATTTTTTTCAACAGTCAAAAAGTAGGAGGCATCCATTTTTTATTTGGAAATATTTAAGAATCTCAGAAACCTATGGAGGCAAATATATCATCAATGTCATTACTCTGCTTACAAGAAGACTCCTGAACTGTGCTCTCAGGTAACCTCTTGTCTACATCGGTATTGGTCTGGTAAACACATTTTTCCTCCACTCTCTCAAGTTGGTCTTTTTCAGAAGACAACACCATCTTCTTTATTTGTATTTGTGAAAATCTCCTTTTGCAGCTGCCAGTCATAATTGACGTGAACCGAGTCCTTACTGGCTGGAAGAGAGTTCCATGGTGGGAACGTCTCCAGAGTGCAGTCAACGACAGACAGGTTCTAGGGATTGATTTCCGTAGCAACAAGGCCCAGTAAACCTCTTGCCTGAAGCTCTTTAGTTTCCTTTGGACACTTTAAATATGCAAAAGGTAATTCTATATTAATGAGTGTCAGAGAACAAGCAGGATGAAATACTTAAACGTAAATTACTTCCCAAAATAATGATATGTACCTGTAACCTGCTGACTCAAAATGTCCCATCCTTTGGCACTTCAAATACAGAAATGACAGGCGTCTCTTTTCCTCTTTGTGCTTCATGCATTTGCACCATCTGATCATTTCCATCACTTCAGTTGCCATGCCACTAAAAGTAGTTACTGCTTTAACTTTTTTCAGGAACATTCTCCTCTGATCCACCACAGCAGCAACCTGTAAAGAAGACTGCTCTCCTTGTTTCAGAGACATCTGGAAGAACAAGACATACCAGTCAACCATGAAAAAGATTAGGGTTTATAACTTTTTTTTTTAAATGTAACCCCTGGTTTTGTTAATGAACAGCCAAACAATTTTGATAGAAAGCATATATTTATTAACGTAAATGTAGGTAGCAAAATGCTCACTGGCTAATGTTAGCTCTCTAGATAACATTAGCTTGCTAATGGGGTAAAACTAGGACTGTTGGGGCTCTACTTACTAACAGCTCCACAGGCAAGCATGACTGCTGGCCAACATCGCAAAGCACACGTGCCGTATTTTCTTCTTAAGAATATTTTGCTCAACAAAGTCCTAACATCAACTATTTAATAACCATTGGTCAATACTTATCAACCGTAATTGAGGCACAAAAGCTTAGATGTTTTATTGGAGGCAAACTTACCTCTGGTAAATGTCCCTGAGGCTTTTTGAGCAAGGCTTTCAGGTCAGTGCCTGAAAAAGCACATGGACAACAACATGTATTTGAAATGCAGAAGGTAAGAAACTGTTTTCTTTTATACGTACCTATGTGATAAGAATACAATGTAAAACAAACCTTTGACATATTTTCGTTGGTGACAAATCGCTGTTCCCAAGTCTACGTCTTTGTTTTCTTTGAGTCCAACCTGTGCTAGCTTTCTCTGTTCACTTTTATCCTGTGTGAACAGCTTTTCCAGATCCTTCCTGAGGCTCTCAGGAGCCGGAGCTGGTTCCATCCCCGATAATGGGGAGTCGGAGGGCCCCAAGAACTCTAATATATCTGTGGGCAGGGGAAAGTCTCTTAAGTAGGGCATATGTTGAGCTTGGGACACATCCTTCCAGAGCTTCAGGATCTGCTCGTACAGAGGAGCAAGGCTAGCCAGGATACCACGGAAAAAAACCCTGTTAGAAATTGAAAGGATGAAAGGATCAACGTACAGTAACATTACAACAGAGTTCCACAATCAATAAATAATAATCTGTAAAATGTGCAATTTGTTGAAATGTGTCTGGGTTAGTATCGTGTGTGTGTGTGTGGTGTGTCTGCATGTCAATATGTACGCTTTAATGTTTGGAAAACGGGACTCACCACAGTCGACTAAGCATGCTGGTGAGCACCACATTTAAGAGAACAAATTCCTCAGATTGAAGATGCTGCTGTGAAAGTCTTGAAATAATAGGTCAAGGACAAAACATGAACATTTCTTTATATGTATGTAAAGACAGTTCTTTAGGTAACTAAACTTTATCAAAGAGGAGAAGGATACACAAAGGCTCTAGTGCAGCGCTGCAACACACAGCTCATCAGCTGGGCAGCTCCCAGCACTTTGAGGCAGTACCACTCTAATGCAGGTTGACTGGGGACAGTGATATCTCCTTTTGAGTCGCTGGCTATTTGTCTTACAAGTGGAAAGATAGTCACACACAACTTTAAAAAAACATAAAAGGGGTAAAACTTGTTTTATGAATGCAATGTATACATAATGATAATTGTAATAACAATAATACATAATATGTGGTTGTGTACTCCCACTGAGACTGCTTTAGTTTGCTAGTTTTTATTGTTTTGTCTGTTCTAATGTTTTATGCTGACACGTTGTCCTCCTGGCTAGGGCTTCCTTGTAAAAGAGATAGGCATAACTATCTACATAAAACTCATCTGGTTAAATCAAAATAAATAAATAAAATGTTGACTTAACTACCTTTGCGCCTGCGACGGACACAGTTCCATCAATTCCCCTAGAGCTGAGTCCAGCTTCATTTCCTTGAGACGGTGTATGCATTGTTCAACCTGCAAGGGTATAGAATGATTTTACCAGTTCATTTTAGGCTACTATATTTACAGGCTATGCAGGAAGGTGACCCCTTTTGACTTAATCCATTTTAAAAAACGTTACTTCTCGTCGAATCAGTTATTTTTACCAAGTCCTTGGTAATTTTAACAAGAATAAGGAATCTTACAGTGGATCAGGATTATACACAATTATTGCTGAAAAGTGTCACACCTGTTTTAAAGCCCTGAAGGACTTTTGTTGCCGGAAGCTGTTGTTGAGAACATATTGCAGCTCATAAAGAACACGAATCTCAGTCTGCAGGAGCCGACTGTGAAGCAACTTGTGCACTTTCCTAGCTTCCTCCGGAATTTGTTGTAGAGTCGTATCTGTAAGGTTGATGAAGAGCTGTGTAAATTGTCAACTTATTGCGTAAAGCATAATTGCAGGAAGCTAAACGTAGAGGAGGGGTTACGTTTAGGTTGTTCGGAACAGTGCAATTGGACACACATAACGCTAACCAGGTCTTACCAGAGGAGTGTTAATGCTAGCTCAGCGACAATGCGGTACTAAATAGTAACGTTTAAACAGCCTAGCCCAAAATATATAATTTGATTACCTGTTGTTAGAAAAACTGAAATACGGAACACTGAAGCCGCACTCGGAAAAGGAATGTTTACTTTATTCCATCGTGCGTCAGCCATGCTTGAATGTTTCAATGAGGAAGTAATCCCACCAATAGCATTGGAGGAAATTAAACGTCACCAACGCGTGTACAAAACCTAAACACAGAACTAGTATAACCCCGAATAAGATATTTAATTTAAACCTTATAATAAATCAAAATAACTGGAAAAAACAAGAATCCTCTTTACAGTCCAGTGCTAACTTGCATGTAGACTTTTTAACAATCAATGAAGTAAAAATAATTTTTGTTGTTGTTTATAACTATATTCTTTAATTTGGTTGTCCGAGATGCATGGCCCACACACAATCCAGTTTATGTGCATTTAGAAATCCAATTTAGGACATTTGAGTTGACTTCATTCAGCACTGATTCTTCAGATCTTCCCTTCACTGTAAGACCATGGTTTCCTTTCTCTAGCCAGTTAACAGTTGCCGAAGCTTTCATCTCATCCAACACGCCTTCAAAAATAACCTAGGAGAGGATAAATGAGAAGGCAAAAAAACAACGATTTGTTTATGATCAGGTGCATATTAAGCTCTGCACAAAGATGACAGCTGGCGAGAAAAGGGTTACAAAAAAAATGAAGGCTCACTCTGTCACACATGTTGTCCTCTGTGCCAGAAACAAACAAGACACACATGTCTTCAGGCAGCTCCCTGAGGTCTTCGCTTCGCTGCCGATGGGTGCCTGTCTGGCCTGGGGGGTGTAACGGAAAAGACAGACAGACAAGGCCCTGCACTTTAGCTTCTCCACTCTCACTCAGCTGCCTGGCCACAGCAGTGGCAGCACGAGCCCCCATTGATCGACCTGTGGAAGATGTACAGCGAAGAACTAAAGACAGTATAACAACCTAAGTGAGACATGATGTACAGTATATCTAATAATCTTATCATGCCAGGATTTGTTCAGCAAATTTTTTTCAGCCAAATTGGACACATTTTGTTTAACAAGAATTGTCATCATTACTACTATCTGCTTAAACACAATTGTCTATGAGCATGCTAACACAATACAATGACTTGGACGTTGTATATAATTTGAAAATCAGTTAGAGAAATCAATAAAACTTTCATATTTTGATCCACCATTTTCTAATTTACCTAATCTAATTTACAAAATATTCCTAACTATTAGTTGATGTGCAAAAATCTAGATACATTCGATAGTTATTATTGGTTCAATATTAATTTAACTGTTACACAGTAAAAGTGTAAGCGGATCTTTGTTAATTTGGTGAATGACAAAAGTGAAGAAAAAATTGTATTATGAAATTGGTCACTGTGCAGCAGAAATGCTTTTTTGATACTGCAATGCAAAACCTTGTTTTGCCTACCTCCAAGGAACATGTTGCTTATGGAAAATGTATCATTCAAGTAGACCTGCAAAGTGTAAGGACATCAAATACATGTATGGAGAAAAGCCATTCTCAGAAAGTTAAATTAAATTGATCAGCTAGCTAGGTGTGTACCGGGCTTACCCAGGCTGCACGATAAGCCTTAACCCTGTAACCCAAGTTTAAACTTTTGCATGTGAAACGGATGCTAAGAATCCCTTCCAAGGCGATAGCTTTGGCCAGAGAAACCAAATGTCTGAAGTTCATATCCCCGCCAGCCCCGTGCGTGAGTATGACTGCAGTCAGTACTCTTAGGCAGTCTTCATTAGCGGAAAGAGGGATGCACAAGGTCGCGTCGAGTTGTTTTTCCCCAAACGGTATTCTTACTCTTTCCTGAAAATAAAAAAACTCTTAACAAGGGGTACTTTGTAAACACGAAGTGTTCAATAAATTGATTTCCAATGTGGGCCTACCTCTTTAAATGTCATATTGGTCCTGGAAGATCATTATTCGGAAGTTTCCAATCCATAAATTGCATTTGAAACGGCGACATCTAGCGTATAGGAGTGGCAACACAGACTTTTATTTCAACTCGTAAATAATGGCTGGTTTCATATGCCTAACCTGAGCGTGTGCGTGGGTGCGTGCGTGAAGGAAATGTCAGAGTGATAGTGAGAGAGATCAAAGTTAAAATGTAGCATGATCCTTTACCAAGAAGCCTAATGACAAAAAGTCAAAATCAGTAACTTAAGTTCACAAAACATTCATTTATTTCATTTATTTGAATATAAAAAAATGTAAGTAGGAATTTCTGTATGAAGATTTTTGTAAAACCAAATGTTGGCAAATATTATACAATAAGTAACATAAGATAAACATGTGTTTAACGTGTTTAATAATTGTATGTTGGATCCATCAGAGTTCATCCTTGGCCTGCAAAATAAACACAAAAGTTATTGTACAAAATGTACAGGAAAGTCATGTTTTAAAGACAGTCATAAAAAATGTAGATTTGAATACCCTCCTAATACAGTATTATAAACATATACCCTTACTTTTTAATATAACTAACATTTTTATGTAAACTATACGAGACTGTTATTAAGTAAATGTTTCATCTTTCTTATTTATTCAAAGGAAATAATTAATTTGCACAATACTAGCTGTAATGCCAGCTATCGGGCACAAAAAACTATCTATGGGTGTTGGCATCAAGTAGCATGCCTTCAGAAATATTGTAATAATATTAGTCTGTCTTTGTTGAAGATGAATACTTATTGTCCTTCACTAATTGTGCATTATAAACTAGATTGGGTTAGATATAAAAAAAAAATTGTTGTTGTTCAACTTCATGTCAAGTCTTGGTATGGCAAGACTCAACTTACCCTAGTTCTGGAGCAGGTGCAGGGAAACAGGTCGTCCATGGGCTGATTTACCAGCTCCATGCCCTCACGGACTTTGGGCTCCGCCACTTGGAGCTTTGCATACTCCTGGGAAACAATTCATAAAATATTATATAGGGATGCACCGATACCACTTTTCTGTAGACCAAGTACCAGTACTTATATTTGGGTACTTGCCGATACAGAGTACCAACACGAGTACTTAATAATACCATTCGTTCTAACAATTACTTAAAAACATGTTTTATTTTCATGATATTTCCCTCACTTTCTGATAGTAAAAAATGTATAAGTTGGTTGTTGCTGTTTCCCACTGCTAATGTAAGATGAGATTTATTTTTGTGAAGAATTGAAAGAAAGATAATATTATTTTGGTATTGGTTGAATGTTTTACATTAGTTGATTAATGATTTATGAGTTGACATAAATTCATTTTATTTCTATGTGAACAGGACCATTTAGATTGAGCGGACTTATAAGCCATACTGTAAAGTTATGTATGAAGTTGTGAGAATTCTGAGAGGCGTGTGGTTGGAAGGAGAGAAAATAAACAGTTCACGTAGGAGAAATATGCGGGCCCCCGTGCTGTTCTTTGCCCACGACCCATGAATTAAAGTAGTAAATAATTAGTTACTGTGAACATAAATCGGAGTTACACTAGCATAAACAAATTCCTTGAACTCGGCGTGCAGTTGGTTTTTGAAATATAATATTAAATTGCTGTGTTGAGTTATAAGAGCTATTTTCCTCTTCACATTTGAGCAGTTTGCAGTCTGCTTTACCTTTGTCGACATCGTTTATTCTAAAATATCTCCAAACTGCTGACATTCCTCAGCCTATAGGTACCGGTTCAACTAATGAGGAGTTAACGTTAAATAGTCTATGTCCATGTAGCAGTTTTCTCTACTAGAAAAACACTGACAGGGCAACAAAAAAAAAAGATACTTGCGCTCAGAAAAGAAAAGCTTTGTGGAAATAAACCTCACGTTGCAGTATAGTGGTATCTGGTGCTGTTGTTTTGGAGCAATTTTACGAGTGTACGAGTAGGCCTCCGAATTCATGAGCCCTGTAGACTATCGGACCGATCCCGAGAACTGGTATCGTTATCGGTGCACACTGTCGGTTATAACACAAGTTTAACTCATCACCCACATATTTAATCAAATGTGTTAAAAAAGTGATGAAATGCATACAATACAACTGTCAATTGTGTATTATATAACCTCACATTCAAAAACAAGGAACAGGAGTAGCAATGACTCATTTGACCTCTAACACCTCCCCATCTAAGGCATTTAAAACTTTATGGCTGCAAGTCTACCTTTAAAGCCAGGTGTGTTTAAACATTAATTTTTTTCTACCACTGTGTTATGAGGTCCGATAAAGCACCCCTTCTGCATAATACATGTTTACTTTTTATTTTGTTTTGCTCCTTAACATTACGTTTTCTTCCTAGGCCAAATCCAAAATTTGAAAGGGAACCATCTCTAATACCAGGAACATTACGCCATATTTGATTGGTTATTACATCGCTTCATGACAGGTGACAGTCCCTATTGGACCAATTTGCAAATAAACGTTATAATTTGATTATACAGATGCAC
The DNA here is from genome assembly GCA_017639675.1 of Aplochiton taeniatus. Lineage (NCBI taxonomy): Eukaryota > Metazoa > Chordata > Actinopteri > Galaxiiformes > Galaxiidae > Aplochiton > Aplochiton taeniatus. Next base: position 39,250,888 of record CM030172.1, on the reverse strand, counting down.
AAAACTATTAATCTAATTCTTCAAAATAATTCCCATTTGGTGTGGGAACACTAATAGGTACAATTACTCTTCCCTTTACTACTTGAAGGAAATTAGATAAAGGCGAGGGTCAAGCCTTCAGACCAGCAGGGGCTGAACTCTTGACAACCTGGGTAAGTTTCATGCATGCTTACTGTTCGTGATAAGGAGATAAGATATGCCACTTTATAATGACTTCAAGTTAAGGGCTATATATATAGAGAGAGAGAGAGAGAGAGAGAGAGAGAGAGAGAGAGAGAGAGAGAGAGAGAGAGAGAGAGAGAGAGAGAGAGAGAGAGAGAGAGAGAGAGAGAGAGAGAGAGAGAGAGAGAGAGAGAGAGAGAGAGAGAGAGAGAGAGAGAGAGAGAGAGAGAGAGAGAGAGAGAGAGAGAGAGAGAGAGAGAGGTGGTGTGTGTGAGAGGGATAGATATATAAATGTATGTTTTTTTCCCTCCTCTCTGGGCTGTCTTAGGAACTTGAGCTTGTTTGTTTACAAAAAAATAAAATAAAAAAAAAGAATACAATTGATATTAATTGGACTATTTCATTGATGAAAATGAGCATTTGTGATGAATAGAACATAGAATTTACAAAACTCTTACCTGAAAAAGCTGGAAGTAGTAGCAAAATACGCTATCTCCCATGAGGTTGTTTCGGGCAAATTGTTGACTGGCCATTGCAATTTTCCTTGCCTGAATAAGTAGATGAGAATTATGAGTTTAATTGTATTATATTCATTAACTAAACTAAGTCACAGGAACAAAGCATTTATAGTAACATTATTATTTTTGATCTCATAAGTCATTAACATATGGATATATCCCCTCATTATGGCCACCTCTTCATCGTGGTCTCGGGCCCATTGGATCTTGTCCAGCAGATCTCCTAGATCTGCCTGGATGGGAATATAGTGTTCCCAAGGCCTGAGTTGGCTGTAGAAGTGTTCGTAGTAGCTCGAGTCCTGCTTCAAAACCACAGTGTCTGATGCCAACAGGTAGGGCAGCCTATAGGCTGCTACTGTGCCATCAATGTTGATTTGGTACTTGTACTGGAAAAAAGAAAAGGCAAGATGTTGTGTACTGTTATGAAGCACAGCTTCTGCTGTTCATTTGCTGTCAATCCTAGGAAACATTCTGACTCTTAACAATAACAATAAAGTAAACATTTATCAAACACATTTTATTTTTAAAGAAAGAGCCACTCCACAGATACTCTGCATGATTTAATACCAGAAAAAAATATTAACTAATAATGTAACTGAGTTCACTCTAATCCAACAGTTGAAACCAATAGTCAGCAATTGTACCGAACACAAATATTTTCATAGGAAATGTAATACAATATTTACAAGATGAATAATGAAATCACGCAAACCCTAGGCTTAGGAATAGGCTAAATGTACTTACATTTCCCCCTAGCTGGATAATAGTACTCTGTACATTAAGTGGGAAGGTATTCAAGTGGCAATATAACGTTTTGTGTCGTCCATTGGGACTTATTGTGGAGCACAACCTCCCCATCTGCTAGGTAGGCAAATTGTATAGGCTTCAGTCATAGCTCTTGAATGTTTGTAAGTATGCACGTCAAAGTATATTGTTGAAAAAGCCTACATAAAAACAAAATGCAATTCTGTTACAACTGGAGACTTGTTTGAAACCAGTCCTCTTCAAGACTATTACAGATGTTGCTGTGGTGCAAAACATATTACTGTACAGCCTTGTAAAATTTTCTAAATCAACTAATGTTTTATAGCTTTGCAATAACATCCCCTAAAACATTTTTTTTACTTATCTAGTCTTTTATTTACAATTAGATGCAAATAGGAAAAAGAAAAAATGTGCAATCATTTATCAATAAATACTTAGCTTGTTTCCCATTATCAACAAAACAATTTTTTCTGAAAAGGATTTACACCTCTGAATAAAAAAGTTGCGCTAATCATAGACCTTAGATGGATTAGTCGGCTGGGTGTACTGGTACCATGTACTCAACCCATCTCACCTTAAAGAAATCGAAGAAAGAGACGTGTTTGACCAGCGGTCCATACAGGCTTTCATCGTGTTTGAAGAAGAAGAAGTTGGTGAAGGCAGCGTCCACCACGTCTGGGTGAGCCCGGGCCAACTTCACCAGCTCCAGGCGCTCCTTGCGGCTGTCCCGCCCTCTCCAGAAAGCAGTGGCGTTCTTCTTACCCCACGGAGGCCCTGTATTGCCCTGGACCGACATCATATCTAGACTTACTCTGTTGGTTGGAAGAGCAACGAGTCAAGTCGGAAAGGATACACACTGAACTGGTATCATCATCTAGATACTGTTGGCAAGCTAGCACCACCACGTTATCTTTTTGAGCCCTTGCCTTCCCATGTTCTCCAAGACAGATTCAGTCAGGTCATATGTTGGCATGACAATGTCTCGGGTCTCGTTGGAGCCACACCAGGAGAAGATGGGATGAAGCCTCTCGGACGGTTTCCTCTTCTCCAGAGGCCAGTCACCCAAGTTCACAAAGAACTCCACATCAGGGACCAATACCTGGCCATAAACAAATGGATCTTTCAACATCTAACAATATTACAACTTACAACAGTATCGAGATGAACGTCATCTCACATATAATACACATAATTCAAATAAAAAAGGGTTAATTCCTTCCCATGGGTCCATTGCCAATTACATGAAACTACACTGCCATCTACTGGTCATTGGGGTAGCTAACACCACACTGTGGTTTATCAATCGGTTGCAATTAGCTCAAATCACAAGATCGACGTATAACATTTGAAACTGATACTTACTTTCCTGGTCAGGGATAGGAGGAAGGCATCCATGAAGATCCTGAAACCAACATGTTCCCCCAACGTCTTTATGTAAACCTACACAGCAAAAGTTCATAAAATACTGTGCCCTGAAAGAAATATTAACATATTTCAATATCTGGATACAGAATATCTATTGAGGCCGGGTTCAAACAGATTCCACTAGTTTTTGTAATGTCAAGCGCAATACAGCTTAAATGCATCCTTTTTCAGTGGTAGCTGCTAAACAAGCTTGTAATTACCTAAACTACAGCTGCTTGTCTTTGACAGCATAGCAAAGACAGACAGCAACCAAAAGGCTGTCTGTCATCCATGGTGCTATTGACACCTATTCCACCTGGTTGTTAACACTTACAGCAGTGACAGACAAGTTGCCACAAGAGCACCATACCTTCTGCTATGGTCTAGTTTTGATTTATTCATATGCTTATCACGGATTACCACCAATTGGGGAACCAAACAAAGATTTTTAGACAGGCTTTTCTTTAGCAAGAATTCATTTTAGACCAAATGCCTGTCAGTAATAACATGAGGCTCTTGCCTTGCTACCTTGTTGTCTTTTATGGTATAGTGGCAGAGGCTCTGTCTCTGGCCGAAGCGCTGTGGAATCTCATGAGCGTTGCGGTCGGGGTCCACTCTGGGGTAGAGTGCCAGGTCCCTCTCTATCTGGGGGAAGGACACAGGACAGTGCATGTCCTGCTGCCACAGTAAACTGCTGGGCTGGGGGCAGTCACAGCCCTCATGGTACACAGGGCCTAGAGTGGAAGATAAGGAGCAAAATAATGTGAAAGAAAGAGAGAGGCAGAGTAAGCGAGGATGTTATTATGCATGGCGGGGAAAAGAGTGAGGGTAGCTCTCCTTTTTACCTTTCAGAATGAACGGTGAATTGGCAACATCCTTGCCGGAAAGCAGAACATGGACGTGCACATCTGTATAACTGGCATACATCCTGTACCGTACCAAAAACGAGCCATCTCTTCTATCGAGGACCTGAACCCAGATTCTGGTGAACTGTTCAGCTGGAGACACAATCTTCACTTCAAACGTGGTCTCTCCAGGTGACTCAGTAAAACTGCAAGACATAACATTACTGTTAGATCAGAGAGTGGCTTATCAAACAGAAAAAAACTGCAATTTTTTTGTTGACTTAAATTGTCTAATGTTTCATTCATATGGATTGGATGTTGGCCAAACCCTGTTAGTGCTCTACTTTTGTTAACTGTTTTGATATCCACAGAAACAAAATAATAACGTAGATAATAACAGGCAAGATTGAAAATAAAGGCCAGATATTGAGTTGTTGGGCAAAATTCGCATTGGAATGTCACTCCATTGTTCACAGAACAGATGCACTAGTGGTTGTCCCAAACAAATTTCAACCATCATGGGTTTCACGATGTGACATTTTCCCATTAAATAGAACTTTTTGGCTGATGCTATGAGGTGTCTTTGAAGGAAGGGAAAACTCGGACCTAATGCAAATCGCAAAAGCAAATAACTGATGCAGATTGAGAAGCGACATGGACCTAGATCTAGTTTCAGCAGCCAAAAAGCAGTAATTACTGGAAACGTATACCTTCGGACATATACTAGGAGAAGAAAAGTGTAGATGTAGTGCTTATGGAATTTGTGGCATTCTCTTAGAATGAAGTAGGCCTGCACATTGTAGTTCTCCGATTTCCTATGTGGTTGGATTGTAAACTACAGGGAGTCATCACTTCACAAGCAGTTGTGTAAATTGGGTGTACATTTTAAATGTTATTGCAGGAAGTATGTTTGAAGTGTGACAACATACTTACTTTGTTCCACTTCTGTCTACTGCTTGTATATAGAAAAAACGAGCAGGAAGAACAATATTTGCCTGCAATCCAGGTCCCCAGACCAAAGTTTTTGCAGCACTTGGAACCAAATCGGCGAAAACGCTATGCGTCGGTTCTCTGAACAGACAGTACATTAAAAAACACGAAACCAGTTTACCCAACATATTTGATGCAAGGTAGGCTGTCAAATAGAGACTTGCCGTTCTTTCCACAAAATGTTTATTGTTAAGCCAAATGTGAAGTCTCTTTCATTCCATTCCAATGAAATCAACGAATCACTACAGTTCGACCAATGGTTCCTGAAAAAATCTGCACAAACATTGAAACATATTTAGTGGAAAACGTGAGTTAAAATATCATGACGATGTGTCTTTGTATCCTTTAAAAAACACGCCGTTTAATTTTCAAGACTATAGATACATTGTTCATTTAATTCCATTGTCGATGTCCAAACGGTAAGGAATTCCTACCGGGGAAGACAGAAGCATGGGAAGACACGCTACATGATTGGCTGCTCCCTGCATTTAGGGGGTTGAACAAAAGTAAAGCCTCCATCTCATTGGATAAAACCGAAGGAAAAGGCCGGACGAACTTTCGGTTTTTAGTCTTTTATAATCGTTTCCGCACTAAATTCACAACCTTTGGTTAATTTTTCAAAACTCTAGACACAGAACTCCGAACAGATAATCAAAATGCCCTTTTTTTCAAAGGTCTACACACTCTTTCAATTGCTTGGATACAATACGCATAAACCTAACATCATGTGTTAATTTATTGAACACAAATCGCCGGTACAAAATGGCACAATTAAACATTCGAGTATCACTATTACAAAATGTATTCTACACATTACATATAACATAACTCTCTTTTCATTTAATACTGCTCAAAATGATATGAAGGCACATTTTTGCAATACTCATAATGCATAGCTTTATGAAAACTGATATACATATCATGCATATTCAGATCATGAAAGTTGCAGGGTAGGAAACCAATTACCGTGGAACATGAACCTCGTTCTCTATGGATGTAATATGTTTTCACCATCTATTAACAGACTCTCTTTCTGTGGTCCCACTGTTCCAGACAAAGTTTTCAAGTTTGACAGTATGTTTATCCAGGCCATTGAAATAGATTTTGCTACACTGACAACTTTTTACTGATGATTGATCACATTGATAATAGTAAGAGTATATTGTACAAATTATTAGTATTCACCTACATTATAACAACATAGCAATAGCATGTTAGCAGGCAAGTGCTGCAGGTCACAGTAGAGGAGAATAAGTGATATGAAGAGGAGGAGGAAGACGGTGGCGAAAGGCATGGCAGGAGACAATTACCCCCTCTGAGAGGTGGCCGTGGGCTTCTTTCTAGAGGTGGTTGTGGGCTTCGTTTTAGAGGTGATGTGAGGGGACATGGTAGAGGACTAGGCCATGTACCAAGAGAGGGTCGATGGAAATACGTTGTCAGAGTAAAAAATGTCAAGACAGTTAGATGATGAAGTGGAAGTGGAAGTTGCTTTTATTTGGCGAAGGAAGGAAGGGGGCTTCAACCCGAAAAACACAGTTCCAAGTTAAACATGGTGGTGGGAGCATAATGCTGTGGGGCTGTTTTGCTGCTTCAGGTACAGGGAGCCTTGTTCTGGTGCATGGGACCATGAAGAACAAAGATTATGTTGACATTTTGAAGGACAATGTAAAGAAATCTGCTGCCAGTCTGGCTTTAGGTCGCCGCTGGGTCTTCCAGCAAGGCAATGACCCGAAGCATACCTCCAAATTGGTCCAAACATTTTTGAAGGACACCAAAGCCAAGGTCCTGGAGTGGCCCTCTCAGAGCTCAGATTTCAATTCTTGTGAGAATCTGTGGAGGGAATTCGAGGTTAATGTCCATGCTCGAAAACCACGCACTATGAATGAGCTGGAAAAATTTGCCATGGAAGAATGGGCTAAGATCCCTCAAGAGACATGCCAACCTAGTTAGGAACTACCATAAGAGGTTGTCAGTTGTGAGTTAGAAAGGTTACACTATTGACAATTTATTGTCAGAGGGCTAATCATTTTGGCCTTGTCATTTTTGTTTAGTCTTGTTTCAATTCAGCGCATCAGTAAACTATGGTAATCAAGCTTAGTGGATTTTGTCTTTGTTCTTTTGGAAGCGATCAAACTATAACCACTTTTGATTATGGTCATTTCCATGGAAAAGTTAAAGGTTTTGTTTGATTTTATGAAGGGGACTAATCATTTTAACTTTAACTGTATATGACATCCACTTTAAATATTTTGCTAAATGGTAGTGAAATATGTCCAAAGGTGTGCCACTAATATATGGATAGACTGTTAGTGGGATGCAAATTTACGTTATATTGGGCTACTTTCTTTCTAGGCATTGTGGTTTCAGTCATTTATAAATAATAATAATACAAAATGTCTGGGTTTCAATTCTGTTTACTGTTCAATATTTAGACACATTTCAACACATTCAATTAATCATCTTTAATTTGTATTCAAAATCCCTACAAGATTTGATCATGATGATGGAAGATTTTTTTTCCCCACAGGCACAGCATATTGTGGAACTGAACAGTCCTTTACATGTACTATGGCAGTAAGTTGGTAGGTAACAATTTCTGCATCATTAGAGCAAAGGTGATCTAAATGCTTTATTAGTATTGATAAGCGTACATATTTCATAAACAACATTGTCCACCAAGATTGCAAGTAGGCAATAAGTATTATGCAGGACGTCATTTCAATCTAACCCATAATGTCAATGTGCGAATACTGAGAAAGGATCATATAGACATCTTTCAGTGTGTACAAGTTTATTCAATTTGATTTGCACAACATATTTTCTGTTTTTTTTTTCCAGTAATCTCTATTACACTACTATAATATCAATAAGAACAGAAGGTGGTAGAATCCATTGAAACGAGACAAACTTTGCTGCCGTCTTAGAGAAAACCAGAGAAAGTCCCAGTGACATAGACAGAGCCAGAATACCAGGTACTGTACCATCAGTAAACAGGTATAACGTTTACAGATAAAAATCTCCTAAGATGTTTTTTTCTCTAACATTTTATCATGTATTTTCACTGCCAGGGTTGAACTGTACAGATAATATAAAAACAAAAAACATACAAACATAACACCCTGTCAGCAGAAGTCAGCTTATTTTTCTTCTCTGCCATTGAAAGTTTAACTGCACTGATATACTCAACACAAATCTCACTGAGGGTGTGCGTAGATAAATAGACTTTTTCTTTCATCACAACCACACTCAATTACTGACAATGGTACATAACAATCTTCAAATTCACATGGTAACTTTCATATTTCCACTCACTATGAGCTTCACTCTGTAATGACACCAACAGGCTGTCTGGCCCTGGGGAATGTCTCACTAGCCTGAGAAGAAGCAGAATGGAACCAATAGTAATGTTCTGGTGTGTCTGTGTGTGGTGCAGTGTAGTGTGTGGTACATACAATATACTAGATGAAGGTTTGGTGAGGGTGTGTTGCTAGTACGGTATGATGCTTCATAACTGTTAATAGTAAATAAACCAATTGGCTCCTAAAACATAATTTGAAGACATACATGATACTTTTTCGTATCTTCCTATTCTAATGTTGCACTTTGTACGTTAGGGTTTTCGTTTTTATCAGCGCTATGTGACATAACAGCAGAGAAACAACTTCATCCGACACAATCCATCATAAAACAGTTTTTTTCACAAATGGACGAGACCTTTAGAGAGTATTTCACGATATGAATGGTAATATTTTCTCAGTCATGGGCAATACAAAGCACAGAACAATAACTTAACTTTTTTACTTGAATTCCTATCATTCTGCACCTTGCACACATAGCGTGACCAACGATTGCCTGACGCCCCGTTTCACACACCTAAACCTTATGGCAAATAACAAAATTAGGTGATGTTACTATCCGCATGGCATCTTATATTGGATCAAACAAGTAAACAGTTTGGGACTAGTCATGTTGAATGGATCTCACTCCAACTTATTTGAACCCCTGCCACATAAATGTATACTCTTATAGAATCATTAATAAAGTTCAACCGTTTGGTGTATAACCAAATCAGTCTGGATACCAAAATGTAAACACAGGACCCACCACTTACATTTATGTTCAATGAAACTGTCCTTCAAGGGGTTTCGTTCACGTTGAATTGCTTTGGCAGATAATGGAGTTTGTCTTTACACTAGCTTGTGTCACACAAGAGCACACACACACACCAATGGCTCACCAAACTCCTACATTTGACAAAAGGCAGCAGAAAATTTGGAACACGAAGAAACTACAGAAAAAGAACACTATTTTTTTCAAACTAAACCAGGTTAAGTTGACGACAGTTGCCTAGCTATGGCCACTCTGATTACTCCGGTTTGTCTATTCTGGTCTACAGGAAACATGTCATTACTACCACATATTAGCTCTTTGCTAGTTTACAGTCATGGGGTTTCACCCACCTCGATTTATGGCACAGGAATCATAGTTATGTCACAATTGTCATATTACGTTTATAAATATAAACACACTCAGTCCAAACCTCAGACTCCTCGTTGCCTTCAGCTACTGTATTACTGTATTTCATATCCATCCTCACTCACACCTACCTTTCAACTGTTTGATTTTCAAACATTTCTAATAGATGAGAAATATTTTTGTATGCTGTTTGTTTAACATAATATGTAGCAGCAGCCAACAGAATAAACATTTTTAATATTTTGTAAATGTTTTCAGAGTGTATTCAAAAGTCTTTACGTACTTAGCGGTGTTTGCACGTCCCAGACCAGAGAGGTGTTTAATTAAGGGGTTATTGGTTAAGAGACAGCTAGAGCAATTGTAATGGTGTCCAAGTGCAGATATAAGAACACTATGTGCAGTGTGACGTAAGTGCTGCTTTACTGAAATGATGTGTTTTGAAAACAAAAAGAAACAAGAAAGGCCTAACTAAAATTTTGGCTTAATAGCAATGCAGGTATTTATTTCCCTTTTTATATATATATTTTCTCAATATTTCAAAAAATAGAAAGTTTTTCATAGTTTCTGTTGTTGGCTTATATCATTAAATAAAAGTTTTTTTTGTTTGTTTTGTATTTCCATCTGTTAAAGTAGCATGCTGCTTTTTAATATGGCAGTTTCATATGTTTAGTAGTCATCCATTTTGTTTCATGCAATCTTGTTGGTTTCTTAAAGTATCTATAGAGCAAGGTCGGGGTTATCCACCCACACACACACACACTGAACTACTGTTGGACCGTGGGCCATTCTCTGGGCCCCCGAGTCTCACCATCCTCCTTAATGGTCTGTGTCCTTCTGTCTCACTATGGTCTAGACAAGCGACCACCTTTCCAACCAGAAAGGCCCATTATACACAAAATCCCTGTTGTGTCTTTCACTTAACCTCCACCACGTCCAGAGGTAGGCTGCCACTACAACTGGTACCATTTCTTGTCCTTGCACTTCAGCATCAGCTGTGGACAAATGCAGAACAGTCACAGTTAGTCGAATTGCCTGTTGAACAATCTTGCTTGCTTAGCTACATTAACTTTTTCCTTTTCTGTTTATTTCCTTCTTTCTTTGCCACCTATCCCATGTTCCCCAGAACAGCCATTGCACAGTGTTCTACAGACAGGCAGACCTCACCTCATGAGCGTGTTTGGAGAAGGTCTCTGCACTTGTCATCATGAGGGCGGTACGTTCCTCCAGCTCCCCCAGCCTCTGGCCTCTCTCATCCAGGGCTATGCGGGCGCGGGCCAGGTCCCCCACAACCCCGCCAGCGGCGGCCTTCATGCCCTCCATGCCGGCCGGGCCTGGGATATGCTGTGCCAGGCTGCGGGAGGCCTTGCCTGCAGCTGCCTCGCCAACTTTAGATGGAAGAAGAAGGACAGAAGGTGATTAGACATTTTACCATTTTAGAAGTTAGTATTTCAATCTGGGATGCTGACTTGAGCTGCACATTGTAGCTTTATGTCTTCTCCTCACGACACATACACAGACGCACACGCGCACATGTACATACATACATACACACAGACACACACACACACACACACACACACAGGTTTACATACACAGCTCCTCTCTGTCAACATTCTGAGCGTTTCCACCAAAGAATCCTTTGAGAAAGCCTCTGTTCTGGGCCTCAGGGGTCTCTATTGGCGTGAACAGCTCTCCCAGCATCTCCTGAATGAGCAAGTCAAAAAAGAAATGAATGCAAAGGAGTCACAACTACTATTTAACAAGATGCATTTGATCAAGACATAATAAACCACATTTCTGCGGTCAGGTACAGAGATGCTTGTGTGGTGTCGGAACACTGCGTGTTGAAGAACTGCTGTTTTCCCCAGCAGGGGGCAGTATGACATAGAACTCGCCTCAGATCTACAGGGAAACGGGTAAGAGACTGAGGCCACTCACAGTTCATTTATGTGGAAGTAAAACCGTGTTCAGAACACAAATATAGACACACATCAGGACTACACACACACACAAACACACTTCCATGAACGCGCACAAGCTCATGAAGTCAGTGCTCTGGAGCTGAAACCACACATGACAAGCATGACATTTCACTTCAATGGCTACTGTCACGATTGAGCTTTACCAAAGGTGTCAATTATGGTACCCGGACATTTATGCAACGATGGCTCTCAGAGCTCAGAGAGTCAAATCTGCAGAATGCAATGTGCTGTTATGGCTACAGAACATTTCTGATTATCAACACCCACACTTCCAGCTGGGTTTCCACATGAATATTTGCGTATGCTGTTGCGCAAACAAACAGGTAAAAATACATTTTCAGATATTCCATGTCACATGGCGGTTTACAGTTTGGAATGGATATCTGCACACAGAACAAAAACATAACGGTTACAATCAAATATTATTGCCTGTGTGTAGCCTACTATTTATACATAGAGACACGTGCTGACCTGAAGGTTGTCACACATCTCCTGGCTATATGTGATTCTCTGGACCTCGGTGGGGGAGCTCAGGTATAAGGCCTGCCCCCCGTTGGTGAAGCAGAAGGTTCTGGCAATACGCATGTCTGTCAACGGCAGGTAATTGACATCCATCAGAGGTCTTAGGCTCGGCAAACTAGAACCAGAGACAACGAGGACAGGAAGACACCAAGGGAATATTTTCATTCAGTAAATGCTGTAACGATGGCACGATTTAGATGAATTCTAACACTATGACTATGTAAATTAAGAGACAAAGGAATGCTCTTCCTCGTGACATTATTATAGATCTCAGCTAAACCCACTTCTGGGTTTCTGACCAAATAGAAATGCAGGCAACTTTGTTGCTTGAAGCGGTCCAAATACCAATAGTGGCATCTCTGCACAACCCTACAAGCTACAGTACACAAGCTAAGCCATGAGTTATCAACCAAAAGTATTCTAGCAGCCCACTTACACAGACAAAATAACTGGGCTAGCCAAAAAAGCAAAGCTGTAATTTTAAGATAAGCCAATATGGCTTCGGCTGTGTGCCAAGCCTAAAAGCAAAAGGTAAACAAAATACGTGCCCTGAGAACTAAATGTGTGCACTAAGAACAAACTTTGAGTGTCTATAAAGGCAAACAGTAGAACCCCACCCCCAAATTTTTTTGTGTTCCTACCTGAGTGTCATAACATGTCCGTTGGCACAAAAACAAGCCAGGCAGATGCTGTTACACACAGACACCACGTCCGCCCGCAGCACAAAAGACGACTCGGTGATGTTGTGGACAAAGAGGCAGGTCTGGGAAGGCATGAGGAACACTTTGGCTTGCTTCTCGGAGCACACCACGGCCAGGTGACCGTCCCCGCATGCCTCCTGGGAACTTGAGGGGGAGAAGTTGACCAACTTGCGCCTCCGGGGTCTGTCGGGGTCCTCCGGGGCGTTGGGGTCCCGCCAGACTTCGTAGGGACTCTGGATGAGGGAACCCCCGCAATCCAGGGAGGCAAAGCGCAGGATGGAGCCTTTGAGCATGAGGACTCCACCTGAGGTGGGTTGGGGGCCAGAGACAGAAAGATACGCATTTACACAACGAAAAGAGGGAGGGTACGTTTCTCAAACAGCCTCATTCTTGGAAGTTGAATCTCAAAGCTCCTTTTCAGCATTAAAACACGAAAGAAAGCTATCATAACTGAACACACAGTCTCTAAGTATAAAAAAGGGTGACTTGTCTTATGCCTCCAAATCAAATGCTGGGTCTCCATGGGGGCTCACCGCTGGGGCCCACGGTGAGGGCCTCCTCCAGCCGCTCTTCGTGGTCAGTGGGGATGGAGATGGGAATGAGCAGGGCCACCCCCAGGCTGGTGCCCACCCAGAGGCACGGCGATGGCAGGGCGTCGTTCTTGCGGCCGTAGGACTCGCCAAACTGCAGGGTGGTGACGGCCTCCTTGGTGTCGCGATCGATGCTGGACACGCTGGAGCTCCGCGAGCGGCTGAAGGAGTTTTCTCGGCTCTCTGCCGGAGTTACCCCGCCGGTCGGAAAGGTGTGACCGGACAGAGAGACAGGGCGGAACAATGCATGGAAGGAAAGAGAGAAGACACAACAGAGGGAAGGACAGAATAGAGGGAGAAACCCAAAACAAATGCACGGATAAAAGGTGAGGAGAAATAAAAAGGCGGTGGATATGACCGAAAGGGAAAAGATGGATGGACAAACAAGAAAGAACAATAAAACAATGGAAAGAGTGAGATATATAAACTCCAGTAAAATGTGACTTACATACACATAGCTATGATAGAAAAGAACAGCTCAGGAGAAGAGAGATAGAAAAGCCATGTGACTTTGAAGCTTTGACTTGGGACTGGACTCGAATCATACCCACACTCACACACAACCACCCATTTCATAAAATGAAGTCCCAGCTATAACACTTTGGAACAGTGGAATCTATTGGGACAAACACAATATGAATCATTCATTTTGGGGGGAACGAGCTTAAATAATGCATTTGATATTTAACACATTTGACTATCCATAACTTTTTTCTTTCCTCACTGCAAGCTTAAACACATTCTAATATCGAAATGTTGGCACTGACGAAACGTTAGCACTAATTATGGATGAACACTGCAAACAAACATACACATATTGTTTTACACACAAAAAAACACTAGTTTCAAATACTCTTAGACTTCATTGACCCTTTTGATAGCTGGCCATTTAGATCCTCCATTACATATTTATAGATTTAGCCTCCACCATAAAAGTATTTCTGTATTGCCCAAGAATGATTCATGCACTTCTCAATTATTTAAAGTCAAGCAATGTGCAGTGCTGCCTGCCCAGGAGCGTGCTGCACACACTGCAGACTGTAACAACCGGCCTATGTTTCCTGTTCATCAAATCATTCTGTACGGGAGCAAATAAAGAAAGGACACATGTCTGCACAGTATCCGCAGCTGATCATTTATCCAATCTGTATTACTATCTTTGCAATACTTCAGATGATCAAATGACGGAGAAAAAAAAAGAAGAAGAAACTTTTTGGACTACGACTGCATGCAGACACTACTATTGGCTACTACACATTCAGACAATACATTGTGAGCTCACGGTTCTGTAGGTTATATACAGAAAAGCCATGGTGGACTACACAGTGCAGTGAGGGAAATATCAATGTCCAGCTGATGGACCCCGGCTCGGGAGCATATGTGTGTTTCCCCAAACCTTTAGACGGAACAGGGCAAAGAGCAACGTGGGGCCACAGGACGAACGGGCGGATTTGACTGACGGAGGGAACGCAGAGCAACGTGTGACCACAGGACGAAGGAGTACGCCCCCTTACCTCTTTCGGTCCAGCAGTAGGAGGTGGTATGGTGTTCGTCGTGGGAGTACATACTGACTCCATGCAACTGCTGAAGCATTGCCCTCCTGGACGCATAACCTACTCAACCCCACAACACAAACCGCCGTGCGCCCCGCGCCGAGTCGGCGGGAGCAAACCGACAAGACGAGACGGACAGACGGACAGACAGTTGGCCATGCCAGAGAACGACGGAGAGGGAGAGAGAAGATACAACTGAGCAGGGAGATCATGGTTAGAATACAGCGTACAGAGACACACACAGAAAGAGAGAGACAGGTAGAAAACCGATATAGTTGTATTCCTATAGCTTAAAGCTGCGGGCATGTAGCATCCGGCTGTTTCCGCACCCGTGACCAGTTTCAAGAGAGTTTTGGTGAGAAATCAATAGAATGAGTTGCGCAAATAGATCCCTAGGTTGTAAATGCTATGGTGTACGAAGGGCTACCATCCTGCTAGCACGGGGACAAACATAATAGCTTGCTGTGGTGCTGTGTGCTTGCGGGTGTGAGTGGCAGCTCATTGGTGTTTGTGCTTGGCACAGCCTGCAGGGTGTTGGCTAATGAAAGTCACACAGTGGCACTCTGACAGGACATTGGGACCCCTAGGGGCTGGGCAGGGATGTAGGGAAAAGGACAGGGAAATGTTTCAGGGTAGGGAGATTGTAGACAGACTGACGTACACACATAAGTTGTGGAGAGACAAAGACAGCGACATCTCATTTTATTTCAGATATTAATTTGCCACCTATTCGGCCCCAAAAAATAAACAACTTTGACAGCATCATTTATATCCGCATCTTTCCCAGGCTGCAGGTATTTCCTGCGATGCTAATGGCCACTCATGTCATGGTGCTTTAATATTTCATAAGCCCCTAGGCCTTCCTGGGCGTCTGGCAGGGCCACGCGCGTGGCAGGGCTGTTTACGTTGAGCCCGTCGCCTGCCCTTTGAGTCTTGTGTCGCCTCGCCTGGTGTGTGAGCCTCATTAGAGGAAAGCCAGCTCTTTGCACTACTCGTTGACCTTTAATTATTCCAGTGACCCCGCTGGTGCATCGCCGTGGTAACCCAGCACTGGCAGATAGACTGGAGGGGTAAAGGGGCGGCTGCTCCTGACACGGATAACTGTAGAACACACACACGGGTCGAGGATGGCAAAACAACGAGGGGCGGTTCCATGAGAGGCCGCTTAGACCTTATCTTCCTGCCTCACTGTGTTGAGCATGTCTGATCCACTGTGTTGAGTCGCAGACCTCTTATTTTGTTTCGTATGGCTCTTAAATGCAGAAGGGTTTACTGGTACTTTTATGCATCTGTTCTTGACTAAATTGGGTGAAATGTATTGAAGATTATTCGTTTATTAGGCGCTGTTTGTCCATTTAGAATGGTAATATGAATTTGAGAAAAAAATACTGTCGGGCCCGCATTGAGCAGTGCTTTGCATATGAGAGCGTACTGCTTTATAATCCCGGGGCAGGGTAAACCCCTGCTGACACCATCAAACTGAGATCACTTTCCCACTTTTTTGGCTATGCAGTTAGTCTAGACATTAGAACAGAAAATGGTCCAAGCCCCTAGCCTTTGCGCCTTTCCTGAACCAGCTCTTGCTTGTTTGGCTTCTCAACCTGCATGGCTATTATTGCTGTCGCAGGGTGTCAGAGCCGACTAGCTCAAGCACAGGGAGGCTAGCAGTGACATTTGGGGACCTGTCAAAGTTTTCTATCTCCTGTGGAGAGATTAGCCTGTCCTGAACTGTGTGGCCCTTTTGGCTAATCTGACAGAGCCCTGACTACAGGACAGACCGAGAAATGTCACTGTGACCTGCATACAGAGCTTTCTGCCACCCTATTACCCACTCCCCAGTCATAACATCGAATCTGTATTACTTGGTGTACCATGGCCATACTTATCATCTAGGTACATTTAGCATGTAACAGAAATGCAGACTTTCTGTCCAGCTTGACATTACTGAAAAAGCTATGGGGTGCCGATGCTATTCATCTGTCGAGGCATTTGAAGATGACTATAAGTGTTTCTAGCACTCCGTAAAACCCAAAACTTATTTTGCCAATTTGAGAAAATTACAAAGGTAATGGATGTACTTGAGTCACTGTTTGTATGCCAAAAAAATACCAATTTGGACATCAAAGCTTTTTGGCAAAACCCTTTGGGCAGCAATTTTGTGAATCCAGACACGATGGAAGATAAAGAGCGTTATTATGATAATGA
Source organism: Aplochiton taeniatus (assembly GCA_017639675.1). Classification (NCBI taxonomy): domain Eukaryota; kingdom Metazoa; phylum Chordata; class Actinopteri; order Galaxiiformes; family Galaxiidae; genus Aplochiton; species Aplochiton taeniatus. The sequence continues at coordinate 39,234,175 of CM030172.1, read as the reverse complement.
ATCTAACAATTGGATGCTTCAAGCTATACTATTCGAAGTGGCATCAGCCGGGGAAAGGCCAAGAAATACAACAACTAGAGTGTCACCCGTCACTAATAGGTGATAGAGGGAGAAACACACACGTAACACACAAACACAGGAGACGAGACAACCAGAGTGGACATGTGCTTTGCGACGTAGGCAGTGCCACTGCCGCGCTGACGTGTGGTTGAAGGCTGTAATTGACACATCATTCACAGCAATGACAGGCGATGGGTAATATGTGTGTTCTGTACTTTAAAACAAGTAAGCAATGTGTTCTATAACCTCAATTTAGGTTCTTTGACTTAAAACACTGGAGTGGCCTATTTGAAGTCAAGCTCTGAGGTTGATAAATAAGTCATCACTCAAAGAAAGGATCCGTCAGAGGATACGGGCTACCCTTGTGATACAACTTTGAACATAACCAGGTGAAAACTGTTGTTTTTCTCTGTCAATTCAAAGCAGAAATCTGCTTTCAGTTGTGTTAAAGGAACTCATTACAGGAAACACTTTTTCTATTCAGTAGAAGAAAAAGATAACATTGAAAAAGCATTAATCAGTAAAAGGCATATAATATGACACCACTAGACCTCAATGTGGACAAATTGCACTTAACGAAAGGGAAAGAAAATAAATCTATTAAATGAAAGAGACAATGGATAGCCCACCCCAAAAACATACCTGCCACCCATTTCAACCCTCACACTCTAGGCTGACAGGTTGGCATGCACTTAAGAGGGGATAGGAGGGAGGAGGTTAGACCACAGAATCAGAGGGGAGTCAAGCACACACCTTCCGTGTGGGAAACAGGCAAAGAGATCTCCATGCAAGCGGCGGACTGGGCCTTTCGGAAGGGCGGTCGGCCGGGCCCTCGACGGGTCAGCCGTGGCCCCTCGGGACCCACTGGGAGGCGAGGCTTCCCCGCGGAGCAGGGCTGGGAGGTGGGACTAGTGCAATGTCCATTGACATGATCTGCAACAACGGCAAAGCATTAGCAAACAACTCAAAGAGGAAAATGTAAATGAATAGGAGAGGGGAAGAAAATGAGTTGAGTGTGAATTCAAAAAGAGTTCAAACTGATGGGGCTGCAAAGAGAGAGAGAGAGAAAGAGAGAGAGAGAGAGAGAGAGAGAGGGGGGGGGGGTTGAAGGAGAAAGAAATGATCGTGGCGAAAGAGAGATACATTGTTAGTGTGTAAGAAAAGGGTGTCGGAGAAGAAGAGCAAATGGGCAGAGGGGTTGCATCTTCATTCAATCCCTGCCAAAACAAAAATGTAAAGAAAAACAAATTGGTGGTGGAAGAGTAGGCATTCGGTAGGATCAGGCATTCAAGTTTGGAGTTTTTCATCCCCACTTTATTTTATTTTCTCCAGTTGGTTTTATATATAAAGGATAGTCTAGTGGTAGGCAGGCAGGTTCTCCTTAGAGAACGCTAACATCATTCAGATCATATACATTGACTTCTTGAGCTCTCAAGGCCAACCTAATGAGGGGTACATAACTTGAAATAATATTGAATAAATGTAATATATCCATGACGTGTATCAATGGTTTATTGATCATGTCTGTAAAACACTTATGGCACGACCTTCAAAATAATGTTGACAAGGTCTGTTTAATTTTATGTTTTTCTTTCTATATGTGTGTGTGTGTGTTGTGTGTTGTGTGTGTGTGTGTGTGTGTGTGTGTGTGTGCGCGCGTGTCCATTTGCATGTATGGGATTCTGCCTGCTTGTATCAGGTTGTGTGAATATTCAAATTCAAGTTAATAACTAATATGAAAAATAGTATCATTAATAATAATTCAAATAATAATATTTGTTAATTTGAGCCAAATGCTTTACGAGGCTCCTCACGGTTCACTTTAGTAGCCGACAAAAAAGCCTGCCATCACCCCAAGAGCCATAATTAAGCAGCTCGTGATTTATGTGTGCAAGCACTCTCACTTTAATTTATTGACAACGCAGTAAACAAAACCTCCCCCTCCTCCTGACTGACAGCTCCCACAGTGGGACCGCGACACCTCAGAGCCAAGACAAAAATGGAGTCTGACAGGAAGGTCTGATTGCATGTGTTCTTCTCTGTTGAGAATGTACCGTCATTTATTAAGGAAACGAGGGTAGGGGCTGCGAAAGGGCCCTCTGTTGCCGTGTGCTTGGCTCCGGCTATGAATGCAAGATCCAAATTCTAAATCCCTCGTCAGGCCTGCTGCTGCACGAATGATTGCATCTCAAAGTGAGGATGAAAAACACTCCGGCGGCTTCCCAGTCCGCATGCATCTCCCTCCAACCCCGTTTCACAGCAGGCTGTTGCAGGGCAATACATGTCTCAGAATTCGAGGATATTACTGAGCTGCAAGCCAATGACCAACACATGGGATGATGCAAGGATGTCTGGGATAAGGTTTTTGCTACTATGGAGAGACATTAATTTCCCCTGGAACAGTCTCCTGAAAACAAGTTAACTTCAGGAAAAATAGCACTGTGCACTTGCAAAAATATGTGCGGTCTAATGCCACTTCCCTTCCTGCCCCTTACAAACACAAAATTTTACATACTCAACTCCTCTCTTACACACACACACAAGTTTACATACACTTCTCCCCTCTTGGCATTCTGAGCATGTCTTTCAAACTAACGTTCACACACACGCACATATTAACATTTATTGCAAATAATATACTGCCAGGACACATGTACAGTAATGATCGAATAACATTTTTCTCATTTGCTGAAAACTTAAAACAGCTTTTGAGTGTGTGTGCGCGGGGGCTTGCATGTGTTTTTAATTGTCAGTTACGACTAGAACATTATACTTAAAGGGGTAAGCACTAAAATAAACAAGTATAAAACCACAAATGTCAAACTTGTCAAAGAACGAAAATTGTAACTGATACCTTCATTACTTTACACAGGTTAATAAAGTCAGAAATGCTAAGCGATAGGTACAGAATATTTGACAGTGCATAAACATGACACAAAAATAATGTTAGTTTAAATTCGGAAAAAGGTTATAGAGATGCACTGAGAAGAGGATTTGATTTTTTGTGATGCAAATGGTCCAGTCACAATGGAGCGAGGCTGTTAGGAAGTTTAGAATGATCCAATCATAGAGAAAGGCTGTTTGGAGATAAAGGATGGTCCAATCACAATGGAGAAAGGCTGTACAAAGACAGAAGATGGTCCAGTCGCGATAGAGCGAGAGTAAGGTTGGAAATCAATCTCCACCTTAGATATGAATATGAGCTACGAATCACCTTTAGAAACACTTGCAAAATGTAAGATAAATAATTGGCGGGAAATGAAATCAAAATAGCAAGAAGGTCAAAGAGGACTAACACAGAAGGCCGAGAGTTTTATAAGCTGGTCACGAAGAAGGTAATTTATAAGAAAATATTCTGAAAAAAATAATATTTTAAAGGAGAAGAATAGATCAAATAAAGATATATAACAATAATAGGATAAAAGCGGAAAGTAAAGGAATCAAATAACAGAAGTGAAAACTGCTGGCTTTCGCCTACCGTACCAAGATCAGTCTTAAGATCTGTTGGCAGACTTAACTTTCTGCCCGGTCCCTTTACTGAAAAAAAAAAAGAAATAGGAAAGAAAGGAGCAGTTAATCTTCTCAAACAAAAAAGCTAAATCATAATGAAAAGAGTGAAAGTAAAGTAAATAAAAAAATATAATGTAGAACCAAATAAAAAAAATAACTAAAAAAATATATAAACAAATCAAAATCAACGTGTGATTAAAACGTGCAAAACTGTGCTGTTGCACAGGGCAGGCAGATGCAGAGGAAGATGCTCTAAGGCTGAGTGCATGCTCCAAGGTCATCCCAGGCCAGCGTTTCCTCTACATTATAAGGGGCTCAGTAAAATTACAAACACCACGGCGTGCTTTCACAATTTAGTTCACTCCAGCTTACAGAGTATAAAACCAGCCAACCTTTGTTGGCTTTGTGTAAAACGTCTGGTCCTTATCTCTGGGCCACTGGGTGGATACAGGACACTATAAGATTATCGGGATTCGCTTAGGCCTGGGTATCTGACAATCACAAATAAACGGGAAACTCACACCAGGATTCAACAGGTAAGAAACAAAAATGTCAACATTTTGCAAGCATTTTGGGGTAGTATAGAACTGCAAAGGTACATGTCAAGGTCAGTTTACCCCAAAACTTCAAAGGAGACAGTATGGTACCCGTGTATTAAAGTAACTTATTGTGGAAGACAAAGAGGTTGTTCATACCACAATAATATCTAAGTATGACTGAGATATATGAATTCAGTTGTTGGTGTCCCGTTTCATGCCACCGAGACAGAAAATTCATACTCCAGCAATCGATGAGATACCACAATTTCAATAGCGTTTGCTTTTTTTGTGGACAGATAAGACACATATTTAATGTAATTAACTTTCGACCATAAATACTTTTACTCTACATGGAATCACTAAAGTAAGAGCATGGGGTTATTATTGATTTGTTTGGCATAACAAGTTAACAAGTTGCATTGTGACCATAGCATTGAAGGGGGATTAGAACCTACATACATTTTGATGAAGGCATAAACTTAATATTTCCTTTTTTCTCACTCATTTATATTTTTATTTGCAAAATACTTTAATTTTATCCTTTATATTTCAATGTATTAGTTAAATTCAAGATCAATAAAGTAAAGCCAACCAGATGTTCTCGTTAATAATATGCACAGAATGTGTGTGCGTGTGTGTGTGTGTGTGTGTGTCTGTTTACACAAGTAACAAACTACAACGACCATATGTTGCAGTTAGATTGCAAGTAATGTTGTGCTATAACATAGGGAGGCAATGTCAGAGTGAGTAATCAAGTACTACGCCTATTTACAAGGAATCTCTAATCACCAGCTTGAATATTTTGAATAGTTTATAAATAGGGAGACAACAACGTAATTTGTATTCCATTTCAATGCTTTATCTCCCTCAAAGTATTTGTGTGTTGGAGATGTTCTGGTCCGTGTAAATCAGTATCCCCAGCTAGTGAAATGCAAAAGGAAAAATGTATCACCACAACCTGCCACGTCATGAACAACATGCAGTTAGACACACAACAATGTAGACAATGAATATTAGACAGGTAGATACAGACATGAGGTTTAACAAGGTACTAATACAGGTTAGTGGGCACTAGAGTGACTGAACTGGGACAACCAGCATACTGTCTGTATTGTAGTAAAAACGTGTCGTTTCTCCACAGAAAGACGAATGGATAGAAAGTACAACACTTGTATGAATCAGATGGCAGCTGAGCTAGAGGAAGGAGCCACTGCTTACAGACCCCTCCCTCTTTTCAACTCAAACTGCCTCAGCATTTCAGATAGTAGACGCAAGGCCACAGAGCAGATCTAGCACAAACACAAAAAACAAACACACAAACAAACGTAACATTGCCTCCCTAAAGCTCGGGCTGAAACAATGCAACGTCTACTGTCTACTGCAGACGTGCATGTACTACCAGGTTGAAGCCGGGACATATAGCCAATCACAGCTAGCATGCAATGCTCAACACTGACCAACCCGACCAACCAAGCTTACATCCCCCATGTGCTACCCGGCACCTGGAGCCCCCCCCCCCCCCCCCCCACACCCACCCACCCTCCCCAAGCAGCTTTCCTCTTACCATTGTCCAATAAGTAAAAGACTGGGCTGTAGTGGCTGGCCCTCAGACTGGCCACGGGCTCAGGCAGGATGCGGGGGTCATTGTGAATGGAGGTTGGGTAAGGAACTGGAATAGGAAATCCAACAAAACAGACACAAACGTTTTCAAGGATAGACAAACAAAATGGATGAATTGGGAAAAGAATACTAGGATTAATAGTGACGATAAAAGTCAATTTGTGAGGAAAGATAACCTTTAGCAAAGCATTATGAACTAGTCTACAACTTACAAGAATAATATTATGACTGTTATCACAACCACTACTACAACAAAGACGACTACTGTTATCACAATCACTACTACAACTACTATTACTACTGTTATCACAACCACTACTACAACAAAGACGACTACTGTTATCACAATCACTACTACAACTACTATTACTACTGTTATCACAACCACTACTACAACAAAGACGACTACTGTTATCACAACCACTACTACAACAAAGACGACTACTGTTATCACAATCACTACTACAACTACAATAACTGCTGTTATCACAACCACTGATACAACAACTTTCACTACTGTTATCCCAACCACTACTACAACTACTGTCAAGTTATCACAACCACTACTACAACTACAATCATGACTGTTATCACAATCACTACTACAACTACTATCACTACTGTTACGTTGCCACTTTAACCAACAATTAGTAATAGATATAACATTGAATATCCGCATACTGTTTCATAGTGGATCCACAAATACAAAGATGAAGTCAGCATTTTTCATCCGTTTTCCCAGACGTTGGGTAAAGCATTACCTTTTTGTCGTATGCTGCACCTGATCTAGTTCATTCCACACTACAGGGAGGACACAGACCGTAGCTAGTAATAACTTCCAAAATTAGGCTAATTTCTTTTAGACATTTCACGTATGCTTCAGGGTTTTCACTTTCTGATGTTGTTAAAGGACACGAGATGATGTCATGAGGTAGACGTCATCGTCTCTTTTTCAGAAACAGAGCTGTTCCTTCATGTGCCCAAGAGACGGACTCCTAAAAAAAACAAACTGCTGGGCCAGAGCCACCGGTTGGCATTTCAGCTCATTAGGTCACCCCAGGCTCGGGCTCCGTCACCGGGCTCCTGAGCCTGCCTCAACGAGCAGCGAGCCAAACAACACAACGGGACCGAGAGCGGTAAACAACTGAAGCAGGAAGTTGGTAAACAACATCAAAGAGGGCGAGGGCCAATTACGGGGCCTAATGACAAAAGGAGAACACTTGCCGGTGTGGAAAGGTGATGAGGGGGTTTGGAAAGTGGGGGTGGGGGCTGTGGAGATGAGGGAAGGAGATACACAGCGACAGACAGGAGGGAGGGTCTGGGGGACTTGGACCGGGTTGGACCCTATGTGGTGTGGACACAGCAGGCCTGCTCTGATGTCAATGGACAGGAGGGGGCAGCTTGGGACAGACATGTCACCTCTAATGGTGTACGAGCAGGTGTAACAATGAGGAGAAAGGTTGGTAGAAAGCTGTTGTTAGATTTTCTCACCACGGGTAGTTTTGACCCGCATTAGTAAGTCAACACACCGATTCCTTTCTACCTTCTAACCCCAGGGAACTTCTCCAAATGTAACCTGCTCAGTTTTGAACCATTTTATATTTTTCATTACGTTTTCTTTATTTCCACCATCTCCAAAATTACAAAAGGATAGGTTCATGATGGATATTTGAACTTTGGCCTATTCCACATATATGCCATCTCTAAAAACAGCGTAATAAGGTAGGTTTGCTGAGAGGAAAATCCCAGCTCTTATCCACTGTTCCTCAAAATGCTCCCCAATATGTTTTTTGGACAATTGGCGGATTAAATGGACACAAAAGCACAAATCAGTTTATCCGATCTAGGAAGATGGAGGTGTGAGGATAATAAACTAATTCTGCTGTCCCACTCAGTCAATGGCAAAGAGTGCTGTGAGGTGGCTTTGTGCAACAACACTGCCACTGGTCTTCTGTTGCACAACCTGTGATCATTCATAATGCAAACTCTGATAGCAAACCGGATAAAAGCATACAGACTCCAAACGGGCACACAACAATATTGTGGACGTATTAAATATTAACACCTAATGGCACACTTCTCATAGTGTACAGTTTACATAGCTGGTGCTAAAAATGTGTCAATAGATTTTCAAAAATGACGCCATTAAGAGGGTTAAAAAGGAAGCCCTTGCAGATCTCTGTCTATAAGACAAGAGCATTTGAGCTTGGTCTCTATAGTTTTCACAAAGCTTCTTGTCTTCCATTCTCCATACCTTACGTGTTCCCTTCATCCTCTCTTTTCCACCCACTCTGCATTTCCCAAACGACACACAAAGCGATTCAAATTATTCACACTCCAGTGACAGGTTCCAGAGTTCAAGTACATTTCTTGCCTCCTGCAAAAAAGATGTTAAAGAGGTGCCCACTTGAGCATATGCAAATTAGACACTTTTTAACCAGTTCTCATGGTGATGTTTAAGCATGAAGGGATCCATGCAGATAAACAAATAGTACTGTTATCAGTGCGAGAGAGAATGGCAGGTTGCAGACAAACAACCTCAACGTAAAATGGCCATCTTGGATGTGAAGAATGTGTCTGGAATTTTTTTATCACTGCAGATGGAACCATTTACTTGGAGAAAATGAGAAAAATAAACATACACATAGCACAATGTATTAATAGCATAAGTTTTGCCCCCCAAAAAACAAACACTCAATATTAAACATAAAAACGTTCCCAAACATTACCCTTAGTTTTAGTCTGAATTCAAACAGGTAGTCAAGCATGCTATGCACACTAAACCTCACCCTTACACAACAATATAGCGCTTAAGATACATAGCATCTTTAACAGAAGGGCTAGCATCAATAACACACATATACGCGAGCACACACACACACACACACACACACACACATGCGCCACCTTTGAGCATTGAATATTATTTTCCTTCAGTGATACAGTATATTTCCATGATGAATAGTTTGGAGTTCTCACTCCATGTGGCTCCATCTAGACCTTTTGACAGTTTCGCTTAAAGTGAGAGGGTAAGGTGAACACACACTGGGTAGGATATACTGGTATTCCGTATGGGACTGTGCACACGCAGGCACACACACACACACACACACACACACACGTGCACTAAATGAAATTATCTGATCGAAGAGCAGCTTTGTACCGCTGTAATGCCCGTTCATCTATCTAAAGTGGACAGGACCTGCAGGCTACTCTCTGATTCTCCCTCAACCATTTTTACTCTTTGTCTCTCCGTGCCTGAGATTACAGTTGCATTTTAAGCATCTCAGAGAACAGAAAACAGCCATACTGCCAAAATGTATCAACAGCCACTGTAAAATCTTGGGAAATGATTTAAGATTGAGAGCAGGATTTACATATTTCCAATGCCAGAAATACCAACCCATGTAATTTGGAGTTGCACATGAGTCATTGATTTTATCATTACATAAAGCGTTCGATCTCATAGCACCACTAGAGGCAAAGTAAACAACCCTCCTTGAATAGGGTTTACAAATAATATATTCACTTCAAGTCAAGAGGCTCCAATGACCGGTAGAACGAGGTTTCCGCTGAAAGAGAACCACATCTCAGCCAACCTTTCAGCCTGCCTCCATCCGAATCAGAAGTGATATTCCCATTGGGGGAAAGATTGTAGGGGACGCGCCCTTCTCTGCGTGCGTGTGTCGTGGAGACTCTGTGTGTGTTGTGTGGACAGGCTCTGGTGTTCAAGGTGTGCAAGGCATTACCTGAGGTGGGGGACTTGCTTCTCTCCATGTCCATGGATACCTGGTTGTCTGTGAGCTCCGTAAGGCCTGCCGTAGCCAATTAAAAGCCCAGGTGGAACAGGAACAGTTGTCAGTCAACGTAATATAACACACAACAGAGTTTAATGTAACACTGAGTTAGTTTGCAGACAGCCAACCTGAACCAAGAGAATCAAAAGAGGATTCAAAATGTTTTTAATTTTTTATTTATTATTGTTAACCATTGGCATTTACTCTCAATGTATCGCTTAAATTGCATAATATCCAATGTAAAAAAGTAAACCACAACATGGACCAAGTCTTACATTTCATTTCAAGTCTTACAAATACATGTAATCTAGTGTAGGAATTAGCATGAATACCCTCAGTAAAGGATCCATTTTGAACTCTGTGTTCAAACAGGCTATTTGAAACGAGCACCAAACTGGATGATGCCTGCTCTGCATAGGAAACGCTGGACTTGAGGTCTCTCAGCGTACTATCATCTGATGTTCAATCCATCCACTCCATCCAATTCGTAGTGTTGAATCGAGAGGGTTGATTGAATATGTTTTGTCAGTGTGCATCAATGCAGTGCAAACATCATTTAAACAGACAGTGTAGAACTACTGCACAAAGACAAATCTGATCTCAACAAGATCATGCAGATCTTTAATCAGACACAACTATAATCTCAAATCAAAGAAGGCAATGCCTTTCTGAGAAAATAAACCCATTTGACTTCAACCCACCCAACCACCCTAAACTATTGAGAACACCGATCTAACTTTTTCTTTTTGACAAGGTTCTAGTTGAACAAATTTCCTTAATAACAAATCATTCCTTCACACCATCTCAGAGTTTAAGATGAATCCCTTACTTTCATTTGGAAGTATTTTAAGTTCAGAAGGAATTGATCAAATATATCATTGTGGGGTTCTCGTTGCACTCTCTTCGCCAGTTTAGCAAGGAAATGAGACAATTTTTATTAAACCTCAAAAAGAAATGAATCCTTTTAATGTAGGCATTTAAAGTCACATGAGAGTTTGGTCTTAGCAGAGTGTCAATCACTAGAATAATCTCAATGGGGCAAAAGGAGATAAGACATAACTGGAATATGTTTATACCGGTTCCTGATAGATTCGATCTGTCTACAGTACGTTTAGAGTCAGTCAAATACTGTGTTGGCGGAGCACTTTCTATGTGCAGAACCAACCGGCCCACAGTCATGTCTCCGCCTTGTCCTCTTGCTACCCACCCCCCCATCAACCCCCCCCCCCCCCCCCCCCCCAACCTCCACCCCCACCCCACCCCACCGCTGGCTTTATTCCCCTGCCCCGCTCCCTCAGCCCTGAGGCAGGCCTGACTTACTCTGGTAAGACGTACGGATCCTTTTCTTTGAATCTGAATAAAAGTTAGACAGGCCACGCATGCAAAAGTCTGCCAGCAGGCCCACATGCCCACACCAGCAGCCACAGAGGCACCAAAAAGGAGGTGGCAGAAGGGAGGAGGAGGAGAGGGGAGAGAGAGAAGAACACAAAGGCCCAGAGTGAAAAGAAAGTGAGAGCAAGCAGCAACACAGTTAGTGTAAAGGGGAAACATACACAATTTAGTAGTCTACCTTACTAATACCACAACAAAAAGCATTAACTACTGCATTAGTATTGCATAGAACGATTAGCCTAGTAGTGCACAGGACAAATATGCAATGCAGCAGAAAAACTGTTAATAACCCCCTCAAAACACTATTTGATATTTAGAAGCAGCACATTGTTTTGGTGCAAATAACATTTTGCTTATGCTGTTTTTGTCAAGGCAAAATATGGTGTCGCTTAACAATGTACCAATAATTGTCAATAATTGAGAAAAACTGCTACTATTTAAAACAATTGAATTTGTGTTTATGTGAGATGAATACAATTTAACTGACATTAATATATGTGGGGACAACAACACTTAAAGCATGTTGTACAGATTGAGTAGGACGGAGGTGCAGTTGTCATTGCCACTCGGGAGAAAACAGGCCTGAGTTAGGAAGGAGAGGTTTAGTGTAGTTTGACCAAACTGAGTCGAACCTAGCGATACTTAAAAACAACAACAAAAAAACTAAAACAGACAGAGGCGAGATGTGCCGCAGCTCCTTCTGAAAGCACTTACGCAACAAACCGCCAGAGAGAGAAACAAAAGTCCAAAGTCATCCTCCTCCTACCTCGGCCAGTCCTAAACAAAGACCTGTATACCTGTGCAGCTTGTTCACGTGGGGTGTGGGAGTCAGTGAAAATAATAAAAAGTTGTCTTTTTTTCTCTGTTCAACATTACCTAATTTCCTAGCTCAAACTTTCACTTTACTTTTACGTTTAACTTCAATGTATATGGGAGTCTGGGGAGTAGTAGGGACAAGAAGTATGGTGTGGTCATTTTGAACCAGTGTCAGTTCACACGAGTTACAGAGGAAGGTCAGAATTTGAGAAAGACCTCTGTGGCTTTTGACTAAGGGTCGTGCCCAAGCAGGACAAACACAAAGGAACAGATAAATCAAACGACAACATGCACATAATGCCAACGTGAAATGCGACTTTGACATGCACCCAAAGCCCAATCCAATAAGGGTATGTTTGTTTTGTCTGTTTTCACAGGAAGAGCGGGACAGGACAGAGTAAGAAGAGGAGAGTGGCTGCAGAGAGAGAAGATGGAGAGACAGAGAGTCAAAGGGAGAGCAGAGAGAGAGAAAGAGAGAGAGACCTGGAGATACTCAGGAAGGAGAGTGCAGCCTTGACAGAGGCCAAAGGAGTTAGCAAGAAAGAGAAAGCGCTGAGAGAGAAACAGAGAGAGGAGAATAGAGGAAGGTCCCCTAGATCTACCGGGCGTATGGGTGTCTTAGGGTGACCACTGTGCGTGGCGGCTCCCATGTTGGCGTGACAACATGAGTGGGCACTGCGCGTACCTGCATGCATATGCAGTGGGACCCTCTGCTGCTCGTGCGCCCAGCCTACCTGAGGTGGACTGTCGGTTCTTGCGCGGGGAGCGGGTGAGCCGCTGGTAGGGGTCCGCCGCTCCGTACAGGTCCAGGGTGGACATGCACAGCAGGATGCTCTTCTGGATGTAGTCCACCACCGCAAGGCCATTACAGTTTCCAAACGCTAGACTGCACCGTGCACGTGCACGTACACACACACACACACACACACACACACACACACACACACACACACACACACAGAAATACTTTATCATTTCAAGTTCATATTCTGTCTACTGTGAGAAAGTCAAACAAAAAACCTTCAAATAAGGTAGAGTACAGTCTGTGCCAGCGAATCTTTCAACGCCTTGTCTGGAGTAATAGGTATGAAAGGAGTGCTCCATTGTGTGTGCAATAGGGACTGCAGGCTAAATCGTTGTGTTTGTAAAACAACCAGTACAAGTCAAATCTCAAACCCCATTCAACATATGATTAGCTTGGCAGGAGCACAGTCTGGTGTAAGGCCACTCGCTCTATTGGCGCAGCACGCCAGAGAACTCTTTAAAAGCCTTGCAAAATGACTGGCTTTCCGAGCACAAGTTAGTAAAAGGCCTTCAGGCAATCCATTGATTTGCTTTACTGAGGCGGCCATCAAAGTTTTTACCCAGCCAAACTCTCTCTTTTCTACGGGCACTGCGAGCAAGAACGTACACTACTTTTTTAATCAAGTTTCCTTGATTATACAGTATGGACACCCAGGCTGAATCATACATGAGTGTTATGAAATATGCATTCATCTGAGAGAGAAATCACTTTAATTTCCGAGCATGTTTCTTTAGACCAATGATTTCATTAAATCTCATTTAAATGAACGACCACGTTGTCATTTTCCCTGGGTGGAGCTTCAAAAGACGAGGCGATTGGCCTGCCAATCACGCACAGGGAGGAGATCATGGCGGGCTCCACGGGGGCCTGAGGGAGGGGGAGGGGGGGGGGGGGCTAAAAGAAGGGGGGGTGTCCAGGCCACTCACAGGCCGTAGGCTGAGTTGACGTCCAGGCTGGTGATCTGCTGCGGGGGCTCGCCGTCCACCCAGAGCAGCTGCACCACCAGCTCTGCCTGGTACCCCGGCGGCATCCGCACCGGACGGCTCTTCACCCTGCGACAAAGAGGACGGAGAGTGACGGGTAGTGAGGGGACAGGCGGGCATAGCGGGAGGGTATATTTGGGTGCACCTGTTTCTCTCGTTCTCCTCTAAACGGCATCAGGAGAGCGAGTCTACGAGCCGATTCTCTTGATACGGTCAAAGGCACTTCCGTCCCTTGTCAAAGGCACCACCCATGCATCAGCCGGTAAACGGCGTCTTACTTGAGGCATTGGTTGCTGTCTTTGGCTCCGTCTGGGGTGCCGCACCCGGGGCTGGCGGGCGGGTGCTGGGGGGAGTGGCAGCTGGGGTCCGAGAAACAGGGGTTGTTCTCCGTCTCCGAGGGAGAGACGGGGTCCTCCCCGTCGCCCTGTAGGCGGAGGTCTAACGACTGACACACACACGCACGCGCACACACACACACACACGCACACGCACACGCACAAAGACACAGACACGAGCGACAAAATGGAGTGAACACCGGATCGCCGCAGGACGAACCCAACGTGAACCGGCCTGACGTGACGGGTCCCCTCACCACGATCTGCGTGTTGCCGTCGTACTTGCTGAAGCGGTAGAGGATCACGTGGGCCGAGATGCCCACCACACAGAAGACCCGGCTGTGGGGGCACCAGGAGACCATCTGCACAGCGAAGGGGTCCTCCTCCGCCAGGTCGGCCGCCCGGCCCTCGCTCGGCTTGGGCTTCTCGAACACCTTGGACGTCTTCAGCTTGTACAGCATCTGCAGCGTGACTGGGAGGGAGGGGGCAGAGAGAGGGGCAGAGGCCAGAGAGACCTTTAAATGCGAAGCAACGGCCATACAGCGTTCACTCTATGACCACGTTCACGCAGCACAGACGCGAACGGTTTCTATGTGCTAACGAAGTAGCACTTGGTATTCCAACACGGCGATCCATATGCGCTCATTGAAAGTGGGTGTGCGGGGGCCTTGGAGGCGAGCGTACTTGCGGAGGCGTCCCAAAACTTGATAGATCCGTCGGCGTGCCTGCACAAAGAATGACAGGGAAACAAAGAGCCAAGGTTATTTCCGATAGCGCAGCGAATGTGTCGCTGGCACTTCCTGACTGTGTTACAACAGAACAAACTCCAGGGGTGGAGGCCAAACCTTTAATGCGTCTGCGAGCGACTGAAAGGAAGAGAGCGCAGACCTTTCACGCTTTTGTAACACTCGGGCCTCCAACGGCGACCCTCCTACACAGGTCTGCTGTGGACCTTCCCACTCTCAGCCACGGAGGTTTATCGGCTGCCTGACCTCCCTGCTTGCCACAAACAGCTCTGCGGGGGGGCGGGGGGGGGGGGGGGGGGGTGTTCTTAGAGGCCCCGTTTCCTAGATGTCAAGACCACAGGGGTGTGCGGTCCACACGTCTCCGCCAAGGCAGCGCCACACAATCCATAGTCCAGGGCTGGCGTTTGTTCGTCGGGTGTTGGGCAAAACTAACGCTTTAAAGCAGCATAAAAGCCATGCCATCTTTTTGAAGCCAAGATTCTGTCATACTCCGATTGTTCTTTTTCTTTGACCAACAATTCCTTACTGTACATTTGGTTTATAATGAGATTCGAGCCAGACCTGCCCCAGATTGGTGGGACTTGAAACGCTCACCCTGTGATGATGATCTCTGGGTAGGTCTGGGATCCCAGCGTCCACGTTCCTCCGCTCACGGGCCACTCCTGTCAGGTGACACACACACACACGCACACATGCACGCACACACACACACACACACACACACACACACGGTATCAGACTGTAGACTCACAGGGTTTTGGTTCTCCTCAGAGAAAAACACGACTGGCGTCACATGGAGTTCCAGCGCAGCGACAGCGGCCTACTGTGAAATTCATTAACTACTCAACATTCATTAAGGAAGTCAAATGCACCTGCATGTGTGAAACACTTTTCCACACCTGAACTCCACTGAGGGTATGATCAGCCTTCACTCCCTACCTTCTGACTGTAGCCGGTCTTTTTGTTTTTGGCTCCTATGGAGTAGAGGATGGGTATGATGTCCGGGGGACAGTCAGCGAAGTAGGCCGTGCATGTGACAGGAGACTCGTGGATGTCCATCGGGTATGGGTTCTCAAAGATGGGGAAGCTGGAGGAAACACAGACCACAAAAGAAAAAGGAGGTAGGTTAAGTGTTATATTAAACAACAGCGACAAAAAAGTGTATGATCCTTTGCAGATTGTATTAATATAGTGTATCTTCACTGCATGTGTAGTGGATACTCAATGGAAACACATAGATGCTATTACTTGGGACAGTAAGAAGGTAAGTGTTGGATTAGGAATGGTCAACAATGACTATTAATTATGTAAACACACAGTTGGTTTGGGACCTGTTGATTAGTGAAGACTGCATTAGGCATCAAGGTCCTTTGTGTATGCCCTTATCAGGAAGCGTGACCTTCTGCTCATATACTGATGACACTACATTCGCACATGTCAAAACGCCATCCTCTTTACTCCGTCCCTTAGTGATGACCCGTACGTGTCATATGTTGATGTCTTTAGGCTGAGGGACACATGTGGACCCCGATGCGCCCATCTGCGGTCACAGACCTAGCTTGTGTATCTTTGGACCTCCTCTGATGTTGTTTTGAGAGGCCTGTGGCATGACTTGGCTGTACAAGTGTCTTCTCTCCGTCAGGTGATGCCTCACATTCGCCCTGACACCTCGGAGGCTGTGAGCAGACGCAGTCACATCAAGTCATGTCAGGGTTGACAACCTACCTCCGCCCCACGAACACCACACACAGCCAAGACCAAGAGAAATGAGACAAATAAGAGAGAGAGAGAGAGCCTGTGTGTGTGTGTGTGTGTGTGTGTGTGTGTGGACACATACTTGCTCTGTGTCAAATCCACAACGATGAAGTCCTTCTCCAAAAGCACCACCACTGCATAAGGCTCTTGAATTTCTGTTGACGAAAACAGCAAAAAAATAACAATGACAACACACTTCAGCTTTCTAAAACATCAAACAGAACAATCATTTTGATTATTTTAGTTGCAAAGCTTTTCTTTTCTTGTTTCTTTTTTTTTTTTTTTTTTTTAAATGCTTATACCTAGATGAATTTGATTTACATGAAATTCATTAATTTCTGGGACTGACAAACTCCCTGTGGTTTAGTCATTGCAACGACACCAGGGGGTCCCTTGAATAACGGACAAACATGAGTCATACGGTTCCATTTTCAGAATTTGACCTTACAGGCTATGGTCTATTTATTAGCCCCTGACTCAGCTGTGTGTGTGTGTGTGCGTGTGTGCGTGCGTGTGCGCGTGTGTGTGCCCCCCTGCTCTCCACAGGTGTTAGACAGACAGGGCAATTTAAGGTTGAGCCAAGGTACTCATTAGCATCACAGCTGGGTCTGCTATTAAACACATTATCACACAGCAAAATGGGAAGAAAGACACAGGGGTGGGCGGCCAAGAGAGGGAGCAGGAACGAGCCCTAACAATGGAAGAGAGAGGTCAGAAGAAGTGCAGTGGATACCTATTAAATCCAGGAAGACCTGACCATACGGTGTGGTCGTATACTGGCCGTCCATCACCACTATTCAAAAGCATCCAATTTAGTCACAGGGCCTCGACGTCTGTTTTTCAATCAATAAACCACGTCCAGATTGTATTACACAAACTATGCGGAAAATTAGATTTGGCAGGCTTTAATCAAGTTTGTTTGAAATGGGTGGGCATTCATTAGTACGTCTTTGAAATAAGATGGAGAAACCAGCTCTTACCGGTATGTCTGCGCTGCATGGCAGCATCAGAAATTGGCATACCGATCCGTTGGCTCTCGTCCGGGTTTCGGCCTTTTGGCCTTGACCGAACACGGACAGGCCAGGAGCTGACAGGGACCTGCCTGTTGGCAGTGAGAGCCGGTATCTCCTTCTCCAGAATTTCTCTGTAAACCAACGCGAATGCTCTCTTATTCCCCCGAGCGGCTCACCATTGTTGTAGGGCGTTTCACAGAGGACCATGAACTCCACGATGGGATGGTCCATCTCCAGCACAGTGATGGCTTTCCCGTGCATGATGGTCAGGGTGGGCCGGCGCCCTGCCTTGTCGTACGACAGACCTCCGGAGAAGATGATGAAAGGCTCACTGCTGAGGGATGACAAGGACTTTAGTAGCGGGCACAATACATAACAGAGGAGAATAGAAATGACTAGAGTTATGAAGCAATAATGAATTGTGCCTGTGAGTGAGGGAAATGTTCATATAATTATTTTCTTGCCAAAAACGTGTCAAGCAGACATCACTTAAGCCTCTTGGCCTGCACTTCCTACCCTCGTTCTCCCCCAGGGGAGCTGGTGGTAAATATCCCCGTTAAACACAGTGCGTCAGCAAGCCAGTGGCCGGAGTCAGACCTCAGAGTGAGTGTGAATGTATTGTCTTGCCCTGTCACGGGGCAGTCTAAGCCAAAACCCCCAGATCAGAAGATCCATATGGAGCGAGTGAATTGAAGAGCCCCCGGGCTCACGCTGTCGGTGGCGCCTAGCGGGACAGCCTCCTTACTTTATGAAGCAGTTTATCGCTGCGCACAAGGGTATTCCTCTCTTTCCCACTGTGTAGGTGGATATTTTATGTCCAACTTCACAAAGCGATAAAAAACAAAGCACCAGTGTAATCCCCCCCCCCCCCCCACCCCAAAAAAATAAAAAATAATGTAAAACTCAAAGGGAAGGAGATGAAAAGCAAAACAGACTAATAATGTGTTTTAAACAGATAACAAAGACTATATATGAAAGAGGGGCTCCTTTAAAGGATCTCCTTCTTCCCATGAGTAGGGATCTGGAAAATGTTTTTATGATTTCAATGAATTAGTTAGTTGTATATTGATGTGATAGGAGCATGAAACAGTTGAAGCTTGTTTATCAACCTCTGCAAAATGTTGCAAGCAAACAGGCTAGTGTTTTAACAAGGGACAGGGCAGAGCGTCGGAGCTATCAACTTTACTCATTTTACAGTACACCTCAAGGATTGTGTAAAAATAATTTTGTATATGTTTTGTTTTATTTTGTGTTGTTTTATGTTGTCTACACCGCCTTCATTGGCCAGGGCTTGCTAAAAAAAGATATTAATCACAATGTGACTTTCCCTTGGTTTAATAATGGATAAAAACATACATATAATATAGTGTATATTCTCTATATATCTCATGATGTATCTCATGTATATGTGTATATATATATATATATATATATATATATATATATATATATATATATATATATATATATATATATATATTGTGTATAATAGGATCAATTTACCTGTTCCTTGAGGTCTTGTACTCCACTTTAAGGATGGGTTTACACGACTCCTTCCTCCCATCTTTACCCACTTTACCTGGATTGGAATCAGAGATCAGAGAGAGGAGTTCAAGCTGAAGCACAATTATTTTATAACCCCTCTCCTTTAAGAGCCTTACACAACAATTGGAGGTTCAGTCTCTGCCCGTGGATGGATCACACCGCAGGGTGAGTGAGGCTTACTTTATTGTTAGGCTCATAATATATCCAGTCATTACCATGGAGGCACAGAAAGGTTATTTGAAGCAAGTGACCTCTAACAGGAAGTCTGTGTAAGACAGTTTGCCGCTTTACGTAAAAGTCTTTCATCAGCCTCGAATGAAAAGCCAAGCGAAGACAACATGAGTAAGCAGGGGGAGCAAAACACACGGAGCTGGAGACTATATATGTTCCTAAAACATACACTTCCCGCCTGACACGATAGCCCGGATTGTATTGCATTCATTTCACAACGGCATAAACCTCAAACTCAGGATGTGAAAACACAAAACAAGAGAGGAGGCTACAGATCACAGCCAGTAAAGTGCCTCCAGTCATATTTCACTACAATTCGATTGCACGTTCACTCACTGACTCATCTGCTCTGACCTCCCCTCAACTCTCTTCTTTCCCAAAATATTTGTGGTCTTTTCTTTTTCCTCTCGTCTTTAGTCCTTTTTTCTCTCCTCTCTTTCTTCTCCTCCCCATCTCTTCTGCTTCTCTCTCCCCCTCTGTCGACCTCCCTCCTCTCCACCGTGACTAATATGGCAGCAGAGCAGGGTTGTCTAACACAAAGGCGGGCTGTCAGGCGTTTAGCCTGGTCTCTGGCCCTGTAGGGCTGTCCCTATTACTTATCCCCCCCTCCCCCTGGCTGCCTCCTCGCTCCCCCTCGCTACGGCCGGGAACGGATGCCGGGGCACACGTTCCATCACCACCATCACAGGGTCAGAGACCCCACCGATGGCACACTCCATCCCACCTTCCGGAGGGCGCGAGGAGGTGTGTGTCTCTCTCTCACCGTGGGGGAAGGTGATCTGGAAGGGCTTGGTGGTGTTCCTCAGGTTCCACATGGTCAGGCTGCCGTCGGAGTGGCTGCACATGAACTGCTTGCCCTCGTGGTGCCAGCTCACCGAGTGGATGGCCTGAGAACGGGGACACACACAGATGGGTGGAGATAGGAACACTGTTCTGTAATGGAGGCAAAGATGCCAAATGGAGACTGCAGAGACAAAGAGATGTGCGTGTGTGTCTGTCCATGTGTGTGTGTGTGTGTGTGTGTGTGTGTGTTCGTGTGTGTGTGTGTTTCACATGTGAAAGCGCATAAGCTTGAGGATGGGTGGTAAGCGAGGGTCGGATTTGCAACCACGGCCGCCCACGGAGGACCCAGGTGGTATGGGAGAGGGGACATGGGCCGGATCAATATCCTGTTAAACAGACACGCACACCACTGGAGAACTCCGGAAATAGAGGGAAGAGTTAACAAAGGGAAAACGACAGACCACCAGTCACACATGTATCTGGAGCCCCATACATCCATTTCATTTCTAGGTCAAAATCAATTCTGCAATCCAATTAGTATTACATAACAAATTGAACGTTGCCTATTTTAAGCCACAGACTCCTTGAAGCAGTAATACAAACCCACAAAAGGGATTTTATGTGTTGCATCTTTACCTGCAAACGTATTTATTTTCATGAAAAATACATGGCTGCTATTTGTCTAATTTGACCTGCTGTAGTGAACGTGTGTGAGAGCGAAGGCCTTTGATGCCGTCTGTGAAAGTAAGCAAGTCGGAAATGGCGAGGGAGGAACTCCAAAGCTAATCTAACTGCACTAATTAAAAACTATAGGTGTCTATGCGCTCATCTCGTCTGCCTTTGAAATGGAATTGCAACCCCCCCCCCCCCCCACACCACACACACACACACACACACACACACACACACACACACACACACACACACACGTCTCTCACAGAAGAAAGGATCAAACGTCTGAGAAACAAACCGCGAAAAAAAAAAGAATGCGTGTGTGTGAAAGAGTGCGTGTTCAGACGTGTCAGCCTCTACTCTGGTACCCTTCACTTGGCGAGTGCGTGTAATATCCGAACAATGGCATTTAGAGCCAGTGTCCCCGGCCCCCCTCTGGCAGCACAGCCCCCAACACACAGTGTCTGCCGAGCCCTGCCTCTGTGAAGCACGGCGGGGCCGAGAGCTCCCCTTTGTCTGCCGTGCCGCCGCCTCTCGACTCGGCTGCCATGGAGATACCTCTCCCTCTGTTCCCGATCCTCTTTGATGGACAAGGCCTGGCGGAGACGGCAGGCACCGGAGACGGGCCCCCGCATCAAACCGGGCTAATTAAAAGCACCGGCAGGCACTTGCGTGCGTGCGTGCGGGAGATAAGAGATGCGCAGGCAGATCTCCTCTGAGGACCCGGGCCTCTTTTGAAAGAGCGGGGAGGATTGTGGGAGCCGTAACTGTTCATTTGAGGGGGGGGGCCACGCGGGGCGGTGCGATTCTGGGAGCCGTGTAAACACGGTGGTGAGTTGCAGTCAACCCGGTGCGCCTGGCTTATCGTGGAAACATATCCTTAAGGAGCGTGAAGTTGCGCGCGGAGGAGCTCACCTCGTCATAGTAGATCCGGAAGTCAGCCTTCTTAACCCGCAGGTCCCACTGTACCACGGTCCCACTCTCAAACCCAATCAGGAGCTGTGGAGGAGATGGGGGGGAGAGGTGTAAGGAGTAGGGAACAGGCAAAGGAGGGAACAGAATTTGATGAGTAGAAAAAGAGGGGTGGGGGGTTGGGGGGTTAAAACCCTAAAATAAGATAGCATTGTGTGAGATCTCTGTAAGAGCATATCCCATGTCCTTCAACATGTGTTGTTGCTGAAAGCTTTCTCCCCTCCCCTCCCCACCCGAACATATTCTCCATCACTGAGAGAAAAATACTGTTTGGATTCAACAGACTTCCTCCCTTCCTCCCTCCTGCTGTCATCCCTTCCTCTCGTTCCTCTCGTCTTCCCTCTCCCTCCTCACTGGGTATGGACTGGACTGCACGCGGCCCACCGTAGTTCCTGCTGTGTGAGTTGTGATTAGGGGGATTGCAGAGATGATCTTCTCCATGAGTGTGCCTCTGAGTACACATGCAATTTGCTCTCCGCCTGGGTTTTTATCCCTGGGTGGGATTTGCTGAGGATTTACTTTCGGGGAGGGAGCAGTGAGAGACGTCAAACGGGCTGAGAGGGGAGTAGGGGGACCGAGATAAAAAGCAAAGAGAGCAAAAGGGGGGAAACCAAAGGAGACGGAGAAGAAGAGATGAGGGAGAGCAACAGAGAGTCAGAAAGGGGGAACAGAGAGAGCGAGGGAAAGGGAAAGACGGAGAGCGATGAGCGGTCTTTGTCAGCAAAATCCAGTTGTTCCGCAGTTTTGGATTAATGAGATACAAGAAGCGGTGCACAGGGAGGTGTTGAGATGGAAGCTCAGAGAGCCTGATAACGTGCATCAGATGGATGTGGAGCGCTCCCTGTGGAGCGGGTGGCCCCACGACTCAGAGGCATGCTTCACACTCCGTTATAAAGCCACTTGAATTAATCCCACAACAAAGCACACACACCACCTCTCTCTCTCTCTCTCTCTCTCTCTCTCTCTCTCTCTCTCTCTCTCTCTCTCTCTCTCTCTCTCTCTCTCTCTCTCTCTCTCTCTCTCTCACGCACGCACGCACGCACACAAGTAAAGTTCAGAGGAGGACGAGGCTAAACAAGAGCTCACTCAGGCAGCCATTCGGCGTAGCCTTCCTCTGACAAAAAGAGCAGGGAGAATACAAACATGGACGGAAGGAAGGGAGGAGTATTTAAGGGCCTGTTGTCTTCAGGGCGACCGAGACAGCCCCCTGTGGAGCGGCAGTATAGATCACCGGATGTGGCGCATTGACCTGTTGGACTGGAAAGAAGCCCAGCCTCGCTCTGCCATTCACTGCTCCCACTGGGCCACCCATGTAGACAATAACAATATGGACGACCTTTGGAGACGCTGCTATATTCAGAAAATATCGCTACATTCTGATCAAAGACGCATCCCAGTCGTTTGTCTTTGTTGCCAGCGGAAACACCGACACTGGACTCCTTGCTTCCACTCGGCTGGGTCTCTTTTCTGACAGATTCTCCATCTATTTTCACACCGTGGAGCCCATACACATGGAGTGCAAGGAGGCCTTGGTCAATCAATTCCCCTTCATGCCTCCGTAGCCAATGCGCCCACAGGGGTGTGCTCTGCAGACTGCAGACCCGGCCACCACCTGCCCTGAACCCTGTTTCTCATTGGATAATGTCTTTAAACCAGGCTCTCCCACCGGGACTATAGCAGGGAAGTAGCACCAGAGGGCTAACAGCCACAGCTAGCTAGCTGTTCACCGTGAAAGTGGTGGTGAACGGTACTTTACAAGCCACAAAACCCAGCCGTTAATACGGAGGGAACTGGAAACGACCTTTTTTTTTTTTCACCGATCGAACCGCACACACCCCTGAGCTATTGGGAAGAGAGTGAGAGGTGGCCACAGACTTCCTTGTTTCTTCTGGAGGAAGAGAAGCCAGAGAGAAGAGGAAGACCTCGTCTACTCACCTTGCCTTCATCCTTAGGGCTGTCACTCAAATGAACCACGGGTCCAGGATGTGTTTTAGTTGCTCTGTGGACGAGAGGAGATCTACAGTTTAAAGTCCATGGTATTGCAAGTATGATTATATTTTATTGCGACCTAATACCAAAATGAGGTCAATATAAAATCGCATCTTTTAATAGTGAATGGAATGGGAAATGTGGATGAGGGGGACACATGTTGCATGTCAATGGAGCGCTGGTGGAAAATAAATATGGCTTAATTGTATACAGCTGCTGTGTTGTTCAAGCCAGACAAAAATAACAAAGTTAGCTATAGATTTAGTTTAATACACTGAACACAATCATTTCTACAGTCCAGCAAGCCAACCTATCAACAAGCTGTCGTCGAGAGGAGCCCAACAATTAAGGGAAAAGGTGGACGAAAGCCAAGGCAAAACCAGCTCTCCACTCTAGGCACAAACAAAGCACGTGTGCAGTGGTGCTTGGCTTACTGATGCTAGCCTGCCGCCTGGTAACACCTGTCCGCACCTCCGACCCCTGACCTTTCGTTTCCTAGCAACAAGGAGTGGGCGCTGTTCGGGGAGGAAATCGTCTTGAGTGTAATGGCTCTGACGTGTTTGGTCCTGACAGCACAAAGCCCACAGGCCGATCGCGTCTCATTGTGGTTGGATCATTGTACCAAACGTCGCACCACTTTCTCTCCATCCTTTTCCACTTGAGTAGGCCAGTGGTTCACAGACACTCATTGTCATGTTCAAGCACTATTTCATGTCCACAGAAAGCACAGGGCTGTTTATGGGGACATTTCAATTCAATTTTCTTCTGCAGATACAAAAAAACTAACTATCACCAGCTTCGAGGGGACTATACACATTTGTAGGTAAACATTATTACACCTCCTGGAAAGGTGTTTTGTTGTGCTGCTATGTTGCTTTGTGTCAATGTTCAAGGTAGGCAGCTAAATGAGAGGCACTTTACCACTTTAGCAGAAGTGACAGACAGGGATGAACCGCTCAGGCTTTTATACCTTTATACAGACAGAGGGGCACAGTCATGGATGGCATTCAAAGAGAATCATGCAGAGGGGATACAAGGCCTCTCTCCTAGCCACCGCTTACCAGTGGTAGGCAGAAAAACACAGACAAACACACAGACACCTTTTGCTCCGCGAGGTCCCGGGGAGCCATGGCAACGGAAGCACCCGGAGGGCACTGCATGGGTACTTTAAATAACGGGGAGGGTGGGGGGCAGATGAAAGTGGGAGGCAAAGAGAAATGTGAGACTGACAGACAAAAAGAATAGTAACTTAAACACACACACTTACACACATACACGTGTGAGCCTAAGACATGATAATCCTGCCTCAATTTATATTATGGGAGATATTTGTAGATTAGTGCCCCTTCTTTGTAAAAAGGTTCAGCGTAATGAAATGACTGATCGATTGCATTGTTATCACTTCATCATTCACACTTAGTAGTGGTGAAAACAACAATATATTCACTGGTGAATAACGCAGAGGAAACTCAACGCTGTAGACTACAGTTCACGCTCCCCAAAGGACGCAGGGTGGCACGTGAAGCTCGGGTCTTCCCCTTAGCCTGAGGTCTCCACTCGGTCTGTGCTCTCAGGGCCGCCCTTCCCTCGCCGACTCATCAGTCCTCCTCCACTGCCAGTCAGCTAGCACTGCTGAGGCAGCAGGCTGGGGTGCGGGCTAGCCAGTTCCACACTACAGTGCCAGACAGAGGGACTGGGTCGCTCCGAATCCAGCCCTTCATCAATTACACAACGCTGAGAATTTCAATTCAAATGAGCTTCTTTGTATGTCTGTCCTGTGGGTAGCCTGCTTTTGGCAGCACAATAATGGAACATGATTTAAAAAAAAAAAAAATCTTACAGACTCACAAAGGACTATTCTGTTTCAATGTCTCATGCGAAACATGAGCAAACAGTTTGTCAACAAGGATCTTTTGTTTTGCTCCCTTTCTTTCATTTTCACTGACCATAATAATTAATCAGTAATGTCACAACATTTATTGAAAGGATGATTTTGCTTGTGTGTCTTGATGTGTGAATAATTGTTCTTTAATGCAGGATTAGACAGCATACAGTGGCCACATTGGAAAACTGAAAAATGTGACATTGAGGTGTGACTGAAAATGGAGACTTCTGGACCTCGAGCTTTATTGTACTGTTAATAATTTTCTCACCAACATTTACAGTTAACACATCTTTCTTTCACTGCCCCAAAAGTCTCTCTCTCTCTCTCTCTCTCTCTCTCTCTCTCTCTCTCTCATTCTTTCCATCTCTTTCTCTCTCTCCATCTCTTTCTCTCCCTCCCTCTATGTCCTCTCTTCCTGCCTTATTTTATTCCAAGGTGACAAACTCATTTCCCCACAGCTGCCTCTCACCGAGCCAGAGCTGGGACTAAAATGGTTATTCAGTCTACCACTGTTTACCCTGTGGTTACCCTGCCTCAAACACATTCAGCCTTGTGTGCACATCTTAAATAGAAATACACACACACACACACACACACACACACACACACACACACACACACACTCACTCACACTCACACACACACACACACACACACACACACACACACACACACTCACTCACACTCACACACACACACACACACACACATCACCTTGTGTGTCCAATTCCTTTCTTTCATTTCTATCTTCTCTGCACATGCTTTAAATGTAACAACGTCTGGTTGGCTGGAGCAAGTTTGTTGGTATTTGCTCTTGTTATCTTGGTTATGACATCAAGACCTCCATTAACTGGTCCGATTGATTAATGGACAAAAAATCCAACATGGATGAGGAGAGGGGGAGGCAGGGAGGGAGGGAACGTGGCTAGCATGTGTTTCCATTAAGAGACGTACGCTGCTGCCATCCCTTCCCCAGGGCTTTCTGTCTCCATTTAGGGCCACTGCCAAGGAAGGCAGGCCTGCAACACGGAGATTACATTAGACTGATAAACTCCGCTTTAATTAGAAAATAATGGGACTAATTACGGAAACACACTGAGCATTACGCCAACCATGGAAAAAGGTATTGGCAATCTGGTAGGAACTGACTTCACAGCTTAAACTGTTGAATAAATGTCACCCCGAGATAACCAATTGTTGGCATGAGTCATGTCCCCCACACACTTTCCTTTTTAAAGCCTTTTTATCTGTAGAATTCTCCGTCAAACCACATTTTGGAATTGGTTCTGGAAGCGAGCACAGCGGCACCAGTGGAGAGGTGGGAGCCTCAATCATTTTAATGAAGATATTTCCCCACCGACTTTCTTTCTTTCTTTCCCTTTGATTTGAAGCGCTCTCTGATTTCCTCTGTTTGTTGGTTTCATTACAAAGGCACTCAATCTTGGGCCTCGGTAAAGCCTTGAGGAGCAGACCCAGAAAATAGGACAATAAGTGTGGAAGTTTACTTAAGTTGTTGACCATGACCTTTCTTAACAGCACAGGAAGCCCATTCAAGGTGTGCGCTGCAGTACAGCAACATAAAATATCAACACACGAAAACATATCAAATAGATTTTCATATAGTTTTTGGTTATGAGATGTTGGATGTTCTTATACTCTAGATTATGAGCACAAGTCAAAAATACGAATAAAGAAATCTATTTTGGACCAGACCGTGGAGAAGTGGTAAAGTATCTGAATTGGTTGATTGATAGTACCTCTGAGAGAGAAAATGGATGCTGTGGTTCCACTGATGGAATAGAATAGACTTTGGTGGAATTGTAGCATTTATAGATCAAATAGATCCCACTACTGTCAGCACTTCAGCTGAATTGAGATGAATAAACTGTGCCTCCACACCTTTTTCTCTCTGCCTATGATGGGACAAAATTAATTTTTGGATCAAGTGCCCCGACATTTGCCCTCCAGGTACTGCCTGTCTTGGATTATTTCCTACCCAGAAATAATGAAAAATTATTCAAGGCAGGGCCTCCTAGCTGAGTTTAATGTCCCCATTGTCACTGTGTTCACGCATGTCAATGAGTATTGAAACATTCCAGTTCCAACTTTCCTTGAACTCCTCTTAAGAGCCCATTTGAAATCGTACAGAGGCCTCATGTGTATGGCTTAGCATATAAAGTAGTCATCTCACTTGCATGAGCCTGACTCCAGTCCAGAAAGGCCTGTGCATTTTCCCTTGCCAGTTTTTACTACCGCCTTCTTTTTTGACGTCCAGTGAAACAAGCAGCAGGCTACATGACAGAGTGATATCAACCCGCCCCGATGTCCTATAACGTGGAAACCGCTGCACCACCGCGTGGCCAGAAGATGGCTGCTCTCGGTGTGAATACATATCCATTCTACTGCTCGCTGTGGACACGGTCAGTGTCCTGACACATCTATCGGGAGATACAGAGATGGAAAGACAGACCGGTGGGCCGTAGGATCGCTCAAAGTGGCTCCGACTGTCACCCAGGCCCAGAGCTGTCTACTTTGTGAAAGTGAGTTGTGATTGACACGTTGAGGCAGAAGGCTTGTCAGACTAACACTCCGGGGACGCCGCGTAGGTGTACGAAATCCGCAAGGCTTAACTCAACGACCCCTCCCCCCCTCCCCAAAAAAAGAACATCACATTGTCTCTCAAACGGCCGTTGAACATTCAAGTGACATGTCTGCCAATATTTGTGACAACAAAGGTGTGTTGACACTATAGTGTGGCAAAGTGTTTTTGTTGACTGACAAGGCCCGATAGCACCAATTTGCAGAGTGTTAGGCCAACGTAACAGCTAGAGTGCTGATCAAACGGAAAACGTTGGCCGGGGGAAGAGAGCACTTGTGAGATTTCAAAGATTCAGGGACAGGACTGACGGGCTGGCTAACCGTTGGTGTTTGCCATCAATTAAGCAGGCACCCACACAGTTTCCATGACCCTCGTAACAGGGCATCAGCTGCAGGCTGGCAGATTCAATAGAGCGATCCATCCAAACAAACCTAATCATGAAGGCCCACAGCACAATAATGAACATCAACTCTATATCCTCATCATCATCATATTTACAGCCATCACCATTAACAGCCTTCCCAGCATAATCGTACATCCATCCTCATCATTAACAGCCACAGCAGAGTCATCACCACCATGATCATCATCATCATCATCATCATCATCATACCGCCATTATCATCAACCCAATCAAAAGCAGAAGTCATCACTCACAATTCTATGGCCTTGTTCCACATGATGACGTATCCGGAGAGGATGAAGGACTCTATGTTGACAATGTGTGTGTTCCCACGCTCCGTTCCAACATACAGCCATTTACTCTGGAAGGGAAGATGGCAAAACGTGATCCTGAAAAGAGAAGAAGACAGAGTGTTTAAGAGAGGAGTGAAAGGGAACGGGGAGGGCACGGGCCTTGCTCTGGGAATGTGTCTGGCTGGGTCAATACAGAGTCATGTAGATGTGCTTGGGTTTATGCGGGGTTGAGAGCATGCATCTTTGGGAATTTGTGTTTGTTTTTTCCAACTGTCGTTAGGTACCCTTTCCCATACATGTACAGCTTGCTCCATAATCAACGTTTTAACTCAGAGAAAACCCACCCTAATAATGATCAGCCCTATTCAGCTCCGGTAACTGTTTAGATCTTTTTCTAAATATGTAGACTACTGGGTTACAGAAACAAAATTACATTTTGGTTCAACTTAAACCATGAAACAACTAGTAAATGTTCTTTTTCAAAATATAAGCATACTTTTGAAGGCACTTTGGTCAGTATGTGAATACCATCATTACCTTCCAGTAGCTGTATTCAGTTTAGCTCAAAGTTCTAGGAGCAGTATGAACTGACATTTGCTAACAACAAAATAATTCATGAAAAAAAAAAAAAAAATGAAGAACGTTTTGGCACAGAATGCTCGGTATTCGTGTAACATGTTTCCTATTTGGAGGTATGCATTGCAGGGGTGCTGACACCCTAATTCACTTGGCATTAGTATCCATCATCTTTGTAAGCGCCTTAACCAGGGAATAAAGATCAACACACTGTAATTCACCGCTGTCTCTGCTGATTAGTTTCCCGGGATGGAGGATCATGGGGCCCTGCTCACTGCTACCCCACCTCTCCCAGCCCAGCCGGAGACAGGATTATTAGATGGTAGACAAAAGGAGAAGGCAGACAATTCAATAAGGATTTGGACCTCTCGTTGCCTTAGGAGAGGAGGCTCCAACTGGCATGGAAAAGGGGAAGGGAAGGGCTGGGGGTGACAGTGAACGTCAAATTTGACTTCATTAGTTCCGTGTTTTCATAGACTTTTTTTTTTTATTCATTTTGTTCATATCACAAATTGGCAAGATTCTAAGTGTTAGGCAATAATGGGATATGTAAACCCTGCAGCCTCACAATCCCACAAGTCAGCATCCAATCATTCAGGCTTAATTTGTGGTAAACGTATGATTCTCAATGTGGTACTCTAACAGGTTCCGAATCAAATGTCAGCACTACAGAAAGTCCCAATCATCTGCAAGAATTTAGCCCTACCCGGTGTCTACTAATTGTGTCTGATTATTCAGAGTCCCAACTGAAGAGAGGAGCCACGAGATGGAAAGCCATTGTAAGCAATCACAGGGGTGCCTAAATAACCTCCTTAATTTAGTCTCCCCGTGAATAATGTTAAGGGACATACAGGAATTGCGTGTGTGTGTGTGTGTGTGTGTGTGTGTGTGTGTGTGTGGGGGGGGGGGTTGCCATATAGAAGTTCAAACAGAGACGATGGGAAGGTTAGAGGGCAATTACGGCGCCGGCTTGGAGGGCAATCATGTGAAAGTCAAACGCTGGAGCCTGTCACTGTGCCTCAGTGTTATCAATCACAGAGGACAGGAGGGGAGCAGGGTTAGTTGCCAGCTGGCTGGCCAATGAACTACCAGCTGAGGAACGAACAGCCCTAATGAAGTAAACAGATACAGAGATGAATTAAGGCTGTCGGCCAACAGGCGCGTCATTCACACACTCCATGCCCTTACCATCTGCTTCCCAAAATGGCGGATGCTATTAGCAGCCCCTTTCATTCCAATCTTTTACATTAATAACCTCATATTACTATGAATGGCCGTTGTCTTTTATAGTAACAAAGGAAAATGTCAATGCCTTTTAGAAGCAATGTAGAGCACAGGGATCTGGGATCGCCTGTCAGTCAAAAACCAAGGTGTACGGGCACACTGGTGCTTCTATCTCAGTCGGCGAGTAGTAATGAGAAACGTGATGGCAGATCACACAAAAGGGATTCGAGGTGAATCACCTGAGCGACACCTGTGAGACTCCTGAGGATTCGCAGGGTGCTGCATTGCTAATGGACTAGAGTTAGCCAGGAGACACGGAGCTAACTGAAATGTAAGCTTGCTGGCTTGTGACGAAACGTTCACCCTCCATGCCTGGAAGCCCCTCGGCCGATTGTCTACAGGCCATGGAGGAGCTGCCCGGGGCAACGCAGCACCATCCCACACGAGGCACGGGGGCTAATGGAGCAGCTCGGGTGATTTCACCAGCCGGGAAACACGGCCTTTGCTTTGTGATTCCCGTGCGCGTGCGGTGTGAACTTGGTGTTAGTGTGCTGACAACAGCCTCCGACAGTACACTCGCTTGGGAAGCAGTTGGTGTCTCTCAAACTTGTTTTGAGCTCTTGATCGGGGTTGTCTGCTAAAGGGCGGTTTCGGTGTTGATTCTCACACACGCGCGCACACACACACACACACGCGCACACACACACGCGCACACACACACGCGCACACACACACACACACACACACACACACACACACACACACACACACACAGGAGATAGCCTTATCAGAGATCCCTATTATTATGTCTGGCAGTGAGAAAATGTAATTGGCCCTTGAAATGTCTTGTGAATATAAATTCGTCTGAAAAAAAATTACAAAGAACTAATTTCTATTTTGATCTAATTGCTCCCTGCTTTGCAGCCACCTCCAAGGGAAAGGACACCTCTAAGCTAGGCTGACAAGCCAGGTACTATTTTCCCCAAAAACACTTCAATCAAAAATAATTAGCAACACCTACTGCCTGAATTCACCCAGAAGCATAAAAAGACGACGAAAACAATAATAACTGACACATTTGGAAAGTGCACCTGGATGGCCTGAGAAAATCTATTAACAAGACCTTCTTCTTGAAATTTGCCTTCCTCACATGGCAAGACGCTCTCACCAGACAAGGTAATTAAAATGTCAAGGTCTAAAATGGCTTTAATTGCATTTATTGGTCTGACACTGTGTGATATGGTAATGAAGGAACAGAGCGAGCAAAGTTACCACTTTGGCCTCCTTTTATAATCTCCAGCATGGGGCCGGCAGTACTAACAAAATTTGGAAACCTTCACACCTTCTTTAAATAATAAGCCGTTTGCTCCTTAAAATGTTCTAAATTAATTATCAGGGAGTATATAACTATAAAGGCCTACGGCACTTCTGGGATTGATCTCCTCCAAAAATTGCCTTTCAGACACAAGGCAAAAAGATTGGACCTTGCAATGATAGAATCAAATGCTACATTATACTTTTAAAGGAAAACAAAGGTTGTGTAAATTAATAAGAAATATGGAGACCAAATACTGTTGCCTATTTTCTTGTTTCTCTACAAGTGTGCCAGTTTGTTTAGCCACAACTGTGAGTGTAAAATCACACTGTGGCGCAATCACAGGGGGAAGACTGTCAAATTGTTCAGATAAGCAAAATAAAAAATATAAAAGAATAGCAACAACTCAGAAATAGCATTAGCCTTGTGGTATTCATCAAGCTTTATTCTTTTTGTGACTAAAGGTTTGGTTGATTTTCACTGATCAAGCACATAGAGTTGCTAAGAAAGCAAAATAGTAAAGAATTCTCCGGCTGTTGCTAATATGTAATGTAAATCCTGTCACTCGAAATTGAAAACCCCTTTTGAAGTTTTCCAATTTACAGCACTATTTGAACTTCAAACTATAAATGACCCCGTACCACTAAACCCCTGTCAGTTTGAATAGTGGGTCTGAAGCAACTATATGTATTTTGGTGATATTAAATAGATTTAGATTGCAAATGGCTTTCACTATGAAAATTAAAACAGCTTCTTTGATTTGCTTCATGTTTATTATGTTATCAAATGTGTGGAGATGCTTGTTGTACCTCTGTTGATGGCTGTTGAGTTTAAAGTTAGATCCGACTTACTACTTTTAAACCTGCCACAGCTCTTTTTACATTGTATACTATCAAACGTTTTCGGTAGAAACTTCTACAGGTCATGGTCGAGCATTCGAAACATCTAAAGTTTTTATCACACACCTACAGCACAAGCCCTATCCCTGACCTGTGCAGATCAACAAATGACTCAGTGCTCAAAGGGAAGGATTTACAGAACGGAATGAATATAACTTCCCATCTTCTATATACTCACCATAACCTTTAGCAAACACTTTTTGAAAACTCATAAAGACCAAGACCCATATAAACTGAAAATGTCATTCAAGACAATTGGAGAGCTAAATGTGTGTCTTTGTGTGTCTTTTGTTAAGACCTATTTCAATGTGACAAGCAAAGTAATAAATGGTGCTTCCACCAAGCCTCTCCCCAGCTGAATCACTCCCATTTAGTTCTATCATAATACTTCTCTGTGCCAAGTTTTATTTTTCGTGATATATGAAGACATGGTGTCAAAAGTGAAAAAGTCCCGTTAGAACAGAATGAAATAAATAAAGCAATATCAAACAAACAATAAACTGACTCTGAGGTCAAATCCATCAATGCCAACAGCAACACTTTGCAAGACTGGGGGGAACAGCTATCATTCATTGCATAACTATTTTCCAATAAAGTAATTTGCATGTGCTGTGGGTTAGCACTCACACTCTGTAGAGTCAATACATAGTCCAAGGGTAGAAACAGAATCTCGTATTCATACTCTTTCAGCAAATGCACTTTCCGATGGCAAACAGATGAATTTGAATTCATCATCGGACAATCAATATGAGTGAAGAGTCCTACATGTATTTCCCCTGAATAATTATTAGTGTATCTAGCGTAGACATACAGAGTGTGCCCTTCTCACCTTTCTCTGTTGAATTTAAGCGAGTGCAGAACGGCTGGTCGTCTCTGCCGAAGGTTCCACAGGTGTAGCGTGTCATCAGCACAGGCCGTGACCAGCGCCCCCTAAAGGTAAGGGCAAGAGTCACATAAAACACACTTGTGTTTGGCCTCACCACCACATGCAGCCAAATGCTTGTTGAGCCCTGTGCTTTCAGGTGAAAAAAGAATTGCATGATGGTCTAAAGAGCACTAAGAGAATAGTGTAAATAATTTTCCAATTTATAAAATAAGATGAGGAAACAGGGAATAGTAAAGGGAGATGGATCTCACTCCAATATCCACCCGGAGACTCATAGGTGAGGTAATGAAAAATATTGCTGAGCATAATAGTCATTAGTACAGTGAAAAACACACATAAACTCTGTCAAAACACACACAAACACGCACGCACGCACACGCACGCACACGCACACACATCAACAATAATATTTGCTACGGTGGTGTGCAAAGGGAATCATGGGAATTTTTACTAGAGTAACAATTTTTATTTTCTGCCAGCTCTGCACAGGCCCTTATCATGCCGTGGAGACAAAAGAGCATGCCAGTTTATCAGTGTTTTATTCGCAGGGCTCAGTCCTCTGATAACAGAAGGAGAGAGAGTGAGAGAGAGAGAAACAGAGAGAGAGAGAGAGGCTGTCATTCCACAATCATGGAAAATTGACATATTTGCGCTGAAAGGAAGTTGAATGAGGCTGCCACTTTACCTCAGAGCAGGCTGTAAGTCAGACATTGTCCTCTTACCCCTTTCGGCAGATAGACCGACAGAGCAACATCTATGTCTGTGTTGCAGGCATCCTGAATCATTATTCAGACAATGCTTTCCCCGACAGCTGCCTTATATAGAGGATACAGAGAGCCTTACCCTCCCTCTCTTCTTATATGTTACATCCTGCTATGGATGGCAGCGAAGTCAACCCCTTGTTTATGCAAACAGGAGCGCATGTCTCTTGGAGACTAAAATGTTTAGAGTAATGAACATTGTTCCACATTGGAGTTGAAATAGCAGATTTGATTGTACGAAAGTTGCATACATCGTTTTTCCAATGCCCACACTAGTATTTATGATGAAATGTGCTGCTCATGATCCTTATAGCATTCCTTTGATTTGTTCCCAAAGCCTGCAGTCATAAACTGTTTGTGCTTATCCAGTGTCTTCCAAACAGCGCAGTCATATAGCGTTAATTAGGATTTCCACAGACTTGTTTTAATAATGCAACGGCTGATTGTTTATTGAACAAAAGGCTGATTGTTACTATTAATTGAACATTGTTTTTTTGGCTGGGATGCTTTGCAAATAGAATAAATGCTTTAACATTAACTAAATGAAAACTGCACAACCTTTGTGCTACAGATCTATCTTACAGTAACCAACATTCTTTTTCCAGATGATTTTGTCAGAGACATAAAATCCTTTTACTGCGCATAATCAACTTTAAAGTTGATTAAGTCCCTCTCTCCATCTCATTACGTCACAGGATGTTTGGACGTGAGCGCGTCTGTTGGCTGTAGTGAGATGAGGAATTTACAGCATGGACACCGGCAACATGGGCTCACATGTACATTATGCATTGTGTCGAAACCTCCTATCACCCGAAACACATGGACATTCTATGAAACTATCATCATTTGAAGTATGGTGAATTTGCTTCCATTTTGGTCTCTCACCGTGGAGGATTATGATTGAGAGTGATCAGTGAGGAAATGGGATTCCCATAGCAGTGGTACTATTGGGAGTCAGTGGGGTGGCTGGGGCGAAGCAAGAACCCCGGGGGGAGAGTTAGCTCTAGATTAACAACTCAATTATGAGAGAAAAAGACTACAGACAGTCGCAGTGAACATGAACACATTGCTAATCCGTATGCAAAGATTCAAATCTTGGTAAACATCGCCCTTCTTTTTACTCAGCCCTAAGCATGTGTGTGTGTGTCTGTGTCTATGCTTGCATGTTTGTGTGTGTGCCCATGCGTGCGACTGTTCGAAAGCCTGTCTGCTTTGAAAGTCAGGACATAATGTTCTAGGTAATTACCTCCACATTAGCTGAAGGTTGGTCTGCCTTTCAAATGATGCGTGCATATTACGTTAGTGAGGCAATGCTCTACTAACTAATATGAATGACGCATGAGACACAATCATTATTCATTGTCTGATACTCTGATTCTTCAAAGTCTAATCTTTCTGTTTTCGCATATTTTGTTCCATATTAAAACGAGCATCGTCTCTGTTTTAATCCTTTCCATGGCTCTTTCATCTCATCTCAAAACATGACAGTTGCCCTATTCGCTGGATCATTCATCTTCTACCTCCTATTAACTTTACAGGGTGAGATCTGTTTACAAAAACAAAATAATCCATCTTCCAAAATAATTTTAACAAGACGGGGGAAAATAATGAACAGCATTATTGCTTGTGTTTTTTTTTCTCCCCTCTTTGTCCAATTTGGTGTCGGCGCCCCCTTATCTGGTCTCAGCCGGCCCTGCTAGCATTGAAACACTTATAGCATTAGCGAGGATATGCTCTGCTAATCCATGTCAAATTTGCGCTGATGAAGTATGTGTCGATGATTAGCAAACACCTTCAGGAGATGAGAGCGTCTGACATAGGCTTAAAATAGTTTTTTCTTTGCAGATCCCTTCCGCTCCCTATGGCCTCGTTTGTTTGCGGCCATCATGGTGTACCGCTCACACGTCGGATTGGTTTTATTTTGGGATGTTTCAGTGGTCAGGTCTGTTGCAGTCGTCCCTCTCCCCCCTCGGCTGCCACTAGATCAGGCCGTAATCCATTATGTGTACACGTCCATCTTGATCTGTCACTCATGCTGCCGACGCCGGAGACAGCTCGCTTATTGTGTTTACAGAAACATGCTCTATCGGCGCCTTGCCTCGACGATACGCCACCGATAAAGCACGGCACGAGAAGGAGCAATGCAAGGGACGGAAGGAAATGGGCGGAGGAGAGCATGCAGCCATTAAACGGTATGTGAAGAGGAGATAGGGTAGAGAGGCAGAGTGGGACAGGCAGACAGGGAGAAAGGGCTTGAACTCCATTATGGTGTAATTATCTGGCAGAGGGGCTGCGGGCAGGAACCATGGTTAAATGAAATGGAGCTGGTTTGATGATTTGTTTGTAACACCTAAAAAAGCACACTCCTCATCTATCTATGTTTATGGGGTGTGTGTGTGTGTTTGTGTTTACACACAGCACAGCATACATGTTTGCTCACGTGCATGTGTGTGTACATTTTACTGGGGACCCAGGCTAAAACAGGATGTGAGATCTCTTCACAACTGACACA
This sequence comes from Aplochiton taeniatus, assembly GCA_017639675.1. Taxonomy (NCBI): domain Eukaryota; kingdom Metazoa; phylum Chordata; class Actinopteri; order Galaxiiformes; family Galaxiidae; genus Aplochiton; species Aplochiton taeniatus. Next base: position 39,197,259 of record CM030172.1, on the reverse strand, counting down.
AGGATAGAGAATTCAGCCCCAGATAGATATCGGTACCAAAGCACAGGCTGGTCCATTTAGCTGGCAGGAAGCTAATTCTCTTCCTCTAACCAAGATAATTTGGTTGTTGGCCAAAGGTTAATGCTCCTATCTGGACAAGGGGATATTTAGATCTGTGGCCTGCTTCACCTTGTCGTCGTCGTCCCCCCACCCACCCCCAACAAAACTTCAGAGAGGCTTAAGCACTTCCATTAGCCAGGTTTGTACCAAAATACCATTTACAGTTCCTATTTATTATTCAGTGCGCAAAATAATGAATTCAGATACGCAAACAAACAAATGAATGGACCCTTTCTTGGCCTTTTCACACACACACACACACACACTAACTCATGGCTGTATATATGGGCATCCTGTATAGTGACTTTGTGTTAAATTCAATATAAGTAATTGCAGAGTAGCTGGCGTGGTTACTTCTCACACATAGACTTGGAAATGCCAGTGAAGCCGTTCAAAAGTGAGGGCTTACACACTTAATGCAGATAGCTAATTGCACACAAGTAAATGTCAGGGGGCTGGGCTGTGTGCACATCAACCAGTATTGGAGTGCAGCAAAAAACCTACATGCTGCATTAGAGGGAAGTCAGGTTGACCTACAGCAATCAAAGACTATCTACGAGTGTGTTATTTTCTGACACACAAATACACACGCACACCTCCTCCTCCAAAGCTTTCTCCTACATTTACTTGAGACACATCGCTGATGGAGAGAAGTGAATGTGGGCTGAGAGAGTGAGTGGCTTGGAAAAAGAAATGGAGTGTGATGAGAGAAGGCAAAGTAGTTTGAAGTGGGAAAGGAGGGAGCACTTGATAAACAAAAAACAAAACAAAAAAGACAGGCATGCTCAGGCTGCACAACGAACTGTAGTTCTGGTGCACTGGTCACAGCAGGGTGCTCCTATCTTCACAAGCCATCTAAGGGACTGTCAGAGTAAAGCCAAATTCCCATTTGCCCAACAGATAGATAATTAGAGCGAGAGATCCAAAGAGAGAAAGATATATGTCTGAATACCGAGGCTAGCACAAGCACTTCCACGCTGGTTGAGAGCATGAACTAGGTTGTTTTCAAAAGGCCATATCAAGCTGTGCAATGTGGATATGAGTTACACCGGAAACATTTGAACATCGTAGATTTAAAAGAAAAGGGAATATGGACAATATGGACTGTTCAATAACCGATTTTTCCTACAGTCGCTTTCCTTCAAACTTTGACAGAGATGACCTCTTTGGCCAGCAGAGAATACTGTGAGGTTGTTTATTTAACAAGGGTGTTTGATATAGAGAGTACCCTTTTATTAAAAATACTACAGTTGAACCTTTAACAACTCAGATCTTTATAAGCAAGTAAGGCAAAGTACTTGGGGCAATTGTGCATGACGTATCAGGGCCTCAAAGGAAGTGGGCTTACCTGCAAAGTGTGAGCTAAATTGTGCTTACCTCATTGATAAGGAACTGCAGCTGGAGTACTGCTGCTCCACTCTCATGTTGACAATAGCAGTCCACACCGGGTCGTCCTAGTCTGATGACATCACAGAGTCAAGGAAGAATGCAGGAAATGCAAGGACAAAATAGCAGCGGGACAAACTGTCGAAAAATAATCAGAAACTGAAGGGAACATTTTATTGAAACTTAAAATAGCAGAACATCTCTTCATTCTTCATTCAACTTCAAACAAATGTTCATTACTCTATTAAAAGGCTGAAAAGGAGTTCTTTAGCAGTGATTTGAAACCACAGGGGGAGCACTCATGCCATTCAGCCCATTCACGTCTTTCCCCCCAGAGATATGCATCACACACCAAAGTACAGCAATTTAGCTCTTTTAAAGAATTGCACCAAGGCCACTTACTCAATAAATTTTTGCACAGTTGAAGGGAAGGGTGTACTGTGTAAATTAGTTGGTAGATGGCAGGGATAGCCTTTATATGTAACACATTTGAGTGGAACAAAAACTAGTTGTCCGGAGCTATTTTCAAAATCAAATTGAGTTCAAGCTACTAAGAAAAATAGGGTACATTATGTATCTGCAAGCAAAATTCATTGAATTAAAGTGGGCCGGTATTTCACTGTGAAGTATGCCAGGTCACAAAAATGCCAACACAAGGAAGAAAGTGATCATTGAGGCATTTTCTATTGTTGCCTTGAAATGCATGCTGGTGGGGCGGCGTGTGAAGTGTATGCAGTGGTGGTACAAGTGATGTACATTTCCAGACCACCATCTGGGGGAATAGATGCACTTCACTCATTCCAAAATAGCACAACTACCCACGGAGCCCAAGAGGCTGGCAGGCTGTTAAAGAGCAGCATTGCCAATGCTAGAAGACGTGTGGGCCACGGTGGGACTCTGTTCGAACAGGTGTAAGGCAACAGTGGGGCGGGTTAGGATACGCCAGGGATTAGAGGCAGCATGTTTAGAGCAGGTATCTTGCCCTCGTCCCCAACAAACTTTCAAACAGATCATCGTGTCTACTCTCAAATGAGCGGCCACGTATTCTCAGGTGGCCGTTTTGGGTCCACAATTACACTGTACGCAGATCTAGTAAATGAATCGATGTTTTGGTGGATGAGATTGACAGTTGATGGTCAATGTCACTGAGCGTAATTGGTATTTAAATGTCCAGAGAGATACGTACTCCTTGTCTTGAGTTTTTCATGACCTCTAATACAGGGAAATGTTTTTTCCAGCGTAGTGACTCCACAATACGATCGGAAAGTTCCTGGCATGGCTTATCAAACATTGACTTGCCAGCATCCAATGTTTACATAAGGTCAATAGACACTGAAGCAGTAAAGCCAACCGTTGGTCAAGATATAATCTTAACGATGACTTCACAACAGTCAGCATTTGTTTCGGTGAAACTATTGATGCTCTTTCACAACTCTTTAATTTCCCTTGACTGCTCGAAATGCTCTTGATATTCAAGCAATACCTTTATCTTGATACAAACAGGTAAAAATAGGCCATTTGGTTCCGCAAGAAAGTATTTTGTTCACCACGGTCACCCCGATGGGAGGGACAATTTCCTCGTCTCTTGTTGCGGCTCAAACACCTTTATTTTCGTTGTTGTTTTTGCCGCGTTCCGTCTCTTTCTCCGAAAACCACGCCTGAGGGTTCAACTGTGCAGAGACTGTTAGTGGGACAGCTCAGCCGCTATGCTTCACCAAGGCTCACTAACCATGATCAGAATCTAACTCGATATGTTGTTTGCGATTCTCCGGTTCACTGAAGTAAGAATGAAAAAAAAGTAGTGTAGGACTAAGCCTGAAGCAATGCGGATCACAACCTTGTTATTTTTATATTTATTATTTATTTCTGCTACTATGTTTTGGGCCATGCTAGGCTGAGGTAGCTGCACTGATTTCACCTTTAGGCTAGCTAATCTGTGCTTGTATCAGAAGCTGTGCTTTGACACTGAAAGTGCGTGTGAGTGACAGTGTTGTCCCTACAGTAGGTGTTATCCATAGGTGTTAGAGCAACCGCTATGTCTGATTGACAAAGAATGCAGCTGCAGTGGCCCCAGCCTAGCTCAACAGCGGAATGAAGGGAATTCGGACTGACACGCTAGGCCAGGGAAGAAAAAAAATATATAGTTTGGGCACAAAAAAAAAGGTGTATGAATTTTGGCCTCCAACCAACAGCCCCCCATACCGTTGGCATGCGGTGCGCTCTGCTTCCTATCTGCAGTGAACAGAGGAGGTGACTGCTTGTTCTGCTTGACAACTTTCACAGACGGTGTCACAGCCGATAGATCAGCAAGGTGTATTTTGTGTCTGTGAGAGTGTGTGTGTGTGTGTGTGTGGGGGGGGGGGGTTGATGTGCAAACACAAACACTCTGTGACTGAGTAATGGGGGATGCAATGTACAGTAATACAGAAAACAAGAGTCAGCGCATGCCACCCGCCACTGCTTTTTTTTTACACCCCTAGCAATACGGTAAATATGGATTTTAAGATGGGGTAAAGATTGTCTTCAGGGTGTACTGAAATGAAATATAATTCAATTCTAGGAAATTCAGTAAGCAATCTTTTTTGAATTGATAAGGTGTTTTGTGTGGCTTCCAAGATCATGTAGTGAAGAATTGGAAGCTCAAATACACACAGAGGGCCACAGTTGTTTAAAATAGACTATTAAGTGGGAATTCTCTCATTGATTTTCCCCGATTTTCCCCATTTCTCTTTCTCTCTCTCTCTCTCTCTCTCTCTCTCTCCTTCCCTTCCCTTACTTGCAACAGCACTCACACACTCAAATTGATCGAGCCACCTGGGAGGGGGAAGAATAAAAAATCAAACGGCACACATTGTTCTCTGGGTGGAGCTGACCGGGAGTAGCCTACCAAGCACTCACGTCCCTGTATAACCACTAACCCGCGAGAGGAATTGCAACCATGGCCAGGCAATACATTAGGCACCGCTGTGCATGTCTATTTACATCCAGCTAAGCTGGGTGTCCCTTTCCCCCTTGTAAGCAAGGCGGCTCCATTCAACAGTAATACAGCAGGTGACAGTTGACAGGGCATCAGTAATAAAGACATTAGCAGCACTGAGGTGGCTGGTGAGGGAGCTGGGATGTGTGCACGCATATCACACAGTGTTCATGTTTCGGATTGAGTTCACGTACGCTTGGAGATAGGGAGGGAGCGGTGGGAGGGAGCTCGGCTGTTGATGCATGTGTGACTTCATAATCGCCTGCCTGTGACTGTAGGCTCGCTGCCGCTCTCGTGGTGTACTCTGTACTCTCCAGGCCAAGTTACCATTGAAGAGCGTGTGTAGGAAACAGAAGAAAGCAAACGTGGATCTCCTTAGTAGGGCTGAGTTTGGGCGTGGGCGGCAGAACATTTACATTCTTTGTCCGTCCTGTGCTGTGTGGTGGGCTGCGGTTTATAGGCATGTGTTCGGTCGGGTCTGACAGTCCGATATGAAGACGGAGGGGGAACCATTCTCATTTCTCTGCTGTCTCTCCCTCCCTCCTTCATCTCTAATTGACCGCATGTACATGCACACTAATATTCCATTATCATTCCGAATATGACAATATTACAAATTTGATACAGGTCATGTACACAGCCTATTCCGTTTGGACATTCCAAATTTGGCCTTATTCCAAATGTAGCATTTTCCGATTAAGAAGTGGGATATGCCGATATTATTTGGGTTTTAGGAGCATTCTTTGGACATGCATACAGTGCATTCATAAAATGTGTCTCAATTGGGTTTTTTACTGTAGTTTGCGACACAGCCTTTTGCCTGTTGAAGAGACAGAGATTTTCTGTATCTGCTGCATGTAAACAGAAATATGAGAGGAATATTAATTTTCATTAGCCATGGAAACAGCTTAGTTTGAATATCGTCATTTTTGGAATGAGGACGTGTTCATTTTTTATTTCTGTATCAGTAACAGTATGTTAAGTGAAGGGTTATTTCATATTACCAGTCTGCTTTGTCTCAGTAGGTTTTCTCCCAGTGCAAACGAAGGGGAAACAATGGCGTAGGTACTGGTGAAAGTTCACTTGCTGAGTACTCTGCTTGTCTGTCAGGGCAAGGAAGATACTGAGTTCACAACCCAAAGAGTGCTTCGTCATGGACATGGGGATGATAAATGATAAATAACATATCACTGCTGATTGATGAAACAAGGCTGGAATGTGATGGATGCACACCGGCTTCTTTCGAGGAAAGAGGGGACAATAGCAAGCACACGAGATAATCTGGATACAAAAGAAAGTGTTGTTTTCCCCATTCAGAGAATCTCAATGAACATCGTATTGTGTAATGATACTCTCCGATCACAATTTAGGAATAGACAACACCAATCTACCTGCAGTGGCAAGTAGATTAAGTGAAGCTGGCACCAATCCAAGCACTTACTGCAAACAAAGCAAAATAGTGAAATCACACTCAACAAACCAAAAAACTCACACGGCAGGGAATCATTTAAGTGGATCACTAAGTTGTTAAGAGAGGCCTGTGAAGGTGTGTTCATAGGGAACGACGTGGGGCTACCACGGGAACCAGAGAAACGACGTCGGACGGTTTCTGTTCCTGGCAGTGATGGGGAGGGGAGGGGACAGCATGGGCCATGACTTTAATGGCGTGCGCCACACGGCTGCTCGTTAATGGCACTTGGTTTAATTACTTTGGTAAATACACATGTGGGAGCCTTTGGAGGGGGGGGGGGGGACACGACAGGCTGCAGTTCAGCTCTGTGGGTGTGGGCAAACACTACCCAGAGAAACCAGCTCTGATGCTCCTGGAGCGACTGCGAAGCCCATCCACTGGCCATTTTAATGTATATGATTGCAGTTAGGTGAGATACATGGCCACAAACGTTTGACTCCGTTAAGAATGAGGAGGGTCCATACGGAGAAGGGATCATCAGAGAAGATTAGCAACGTGAAGACATGCTAATCCACAGCGCGACGCAAGACTCAGGGACGCCTAGCGCTTCCGGCTTCTCCCACTGTACGTTCTGTGGGAGTCGGGAGGTAGTAGGAGAGACGACAGAGGCGCCCCCCGGCTGGTTAGTCAGTGACGTGACAGCCTAGCGGGGAACATCAAGAGGCCCAAATAGAGGAGAGAACAGAGGCAGGTAGGCGAAGCCACGGATAAAAATGGGGATGGAAATAGATAGAATGAGTGGAAAAACCTGACGGGGGGGGGGTGGGGAGTGGGTGACTCAGAGAGAGTGTTAAGAAGAACAGTGGGAGGCCCAGGGAGATGGACCGTGTGTGTGTGTGTGTGGTGGGTAGGGTGGGGGGTAGTATGACAGGTGAATCAGAGAGTGAAAAGCTTGGGGCTCTGATGTTGGATAAAATATCTTTCTCTGACTTGCACACAGAGGCACACAAAGACAAAACCACACAGTCCTAATTGCACAAAACCAGCTGCTTCACCAAGGGCTGAACATACAAGAAGAAGGTGTGTATGCAGGTGAGTAGGTTCCCAAACTGAAAAATAATATCAGGGCACTGAATTCAAAAGAAATATATGGGATAGGAGAGAGTCTCAAATCAAATCATAATGTTTTGTTTTTTTGGGGGGGGGGTATTTGTTGATGAGTGACAGGCAAAGTGTTTTATTAATAGTTTCAGTCTGATTCTATGTTCTGAGTGGCATATCCATATTTCTGTATACTATGTATAAAGTAGGAGGCATCCTCTTGAAAACATCCAATTCTTAGAATGCATTGACCGTCTATAGGCTTCATTGTGACATGTGACCTCCTTCAGTCCCCTTCAGTACATCACTGTTTATGTCCATAGAGTCACACCGACCCACACCGTGAGAAGGATCCGTGTGTTAACATAGGCAGGAAAAGTTACAGAACGGTGAGGCATTCAATATAGTCCAATGTGTGCTATTGTGGATGATTGTCAAGATAGCTACTTCAAATGTACCACCAAACTACATTCAAACTGTTTGTTGGTTGCTGTACACAACTTGTTCCCTTTGAAGAATTTGCACATTAGAGTTGAGTGAAAAACATCGGTGTGATTCTACACAGAGGAAAGTCCTTTCAATAGTTCAGACCAGAAAGCCTCATTATAGCACAACTAAAGTCAACTATATATGTACTTTAAAAAATATAGTATAAAAGGCTGCAACAGTAAGATGCTGCTATTGAGTTCTACCTCCCTACCTGCCTCACCCCCCATCTCTCTCTCTCTCTCTCTCTCTCTCTCTCTCTCTCTCTTTCTCTCCCCATCTTCCCCTTTGTCTCCCACTCTCTGTTTCTCTGCCGAGGCACGTCTGGCTCATCGCTTATAATTATCCTATCATGGTTGGCCTGATTGGGGAGGGGGGAATGTGAGAGCTAGATGAGTCAGGTGTTGGCGCCAGGAAGCAGAGGAACATTGATAAACGGCATTATCACCTAGGCCAGCGTTTGACTCCATCGGATGTCAGCAAAAGTCCCACAGTTGAAGCATGCTGGGAATCTGAGTCTGCGGCCACTGCACTGAGAGGAGGTCGGTAGGGTCCAATAACGGCAGAGAATGGAATCCACAGTGCACACCTAGCCGGTGTTCTAGGCCAACGCGGCACCTTTGAGACGCCGCAATCCCCGTCAGGGACAATGATCCGCTGTGATTCATCTGATTGGATGGCTGGTTGGCTGGCTGGCTGGCTGGCGGTCTGACATTTTCACGTCTCTTTCACACGGAACGGACGACAATTAGAATGAAAGGGCACTCCACGACTCTGTGTGCGCCTGAGCTGTTCCAAACGGAGAAGCGGCTGTAATTGTGACAGCGTAGGAGAGAGCGCCCAGTGGGCCGAGACGTTCAGGTCTATTTCAGTGTCGTTTCCCAGCCAATGCTAAGGATGTCAAGCCACAGCTTTGTGGACAACGCTGTCGAGAAAAAAGCGAAAGGGCTAATTTCCCGGGCCGACCGCCAGGCGAGACTCTTCAGCCCAAAAGCCCCACTGCCATCCTCTCACGCCCACCTGTGTCTGTCCGCTCGCCTGCCCCATCTATTTGACCACTTCTCCAGCCGCAGGGGCGGGATAGCTAGTAGCAGCGGTCAGTTCTAAAAAAGGGTCCTGAACTGTGGGGTTCGCGATGCTCCTCCATGTTTAAGTCTTTGTTCTCTGAAGGTCACGGGTCAGCAGGGGGTCTCTGTTACCATGCGTGGGATGAGTGGAGATGAGAATATAGTGTACTCCTCTGATTCCACTTCAATCAAGCTCTTCTGAACCACCTGCACCCTGTTTTCCACCCCCCCCCCCTATCACCCCACTACACTCTCTCTCATTACCCACCCACCTGCTCTCCCTGTCCCCCCCCTTCCCTCCTCCTCCGTATCCTCCTCCACCCAGGCACACAGCTGCATCCTCACCCTGGGAGCAGGGTGAAGGGCTGTCACTCCTCTGCCCCCTTGAGTAGCAGTGTGAGGACAGCCGTAAGGCTGGGGTACAATTACCACCGACAGCAGCCATTACACGGTTTAGAAAGCCATGACTCATCGTCACCAGCCAACTCCACCCCTCTGCTCCTCCCTACCTCCATCCCTCCCTCAGTCTCCCCTTTACCTCATTTCCCATTTAGCCCTCCCTTCTTCCGTTTCTTGTGTCTCCCCTTTTCTCAACACCCCCCTCCCCTCCTCCAAATGACGCCCCTATTCCCTTCCATCTCCCTCATTTCCTCCGTCCCTCCCTCCGTCCCCCCTTAAAACACGCTCTCACCTCAACAGGGCTTTCAAACAGCACACTAGGAGGGGAGACGTAGAGGGGAGGGCATGGAATGATGTCAAGAAAAAAAGAGCTGGCAAACAGTGAGAAGAGTTGATTGGCTCTGGAGAGACTTGCCACAGCAGGGAGGCAGCTATCTAATTATGGTCTGGCACTTCTTGATAAAAACAGGGGCTGACGTGTGAGGAAATGGGGTAGTGGGGACGAGGGCCAGAGGAGAGGGGCTCCGTAGAGGGATCTCATTTTAAGATGGAACATAATTGTTTTTTGTCCCTCTCTTCCTCGTCTGGTTGTCTGCTTTTGACGCAGTCCTTTGGCTCAGTCACAGAGAAAAAGGTAATTTGTTCTGTCTGCAGACAAATCAATTATTAAGCTCAAGGGGGCTTGTTTCCCAGCAGCCAGGGACGATAGGAAAGTGCAAAAAAAAAAATGCAAACATGGAGAGAAGAGAAGGGGGCGCCATTAGAAAGTAGCTGTGTCACTGGCGGGTTACACTTGGCTGATCCAGCTAGGCTTTGGCTTAAACATTTTCACTTTATTTGATTTATGAATTTATTTATTTATATAATTTTGTGGGGGGCGGGGGGGGGGGGGGGGGGGGGGGTGTGCAGGCATGTGTTTATGTTTGTGGGTTTGTGCACATAATTTTGCTCCTGTTTAGATTGTGTGTTTGTCCGGGTAACTTCCGCGTACATTAAATCAGGTACACCTGTCCCCTCTTCATTCAGAGCCTGACTTTCTTGTTTCAGCTCATACATTTTTTTTTATCTGAAAGCAGCTTAGCAGATGTAATGGAAAAAAATAAACCCTGCTTTTCTCATAAAATTACAAGGATCCTCGTTCGGTGAAGAATTATTGTGTGCGCCTCTTTACTGTCTCCTTCCAAGAAAGAGTGGTCCGTCTTCCAGGATGCGAGGACTAATCATGGCCCTTTCTTCTCCCCAGCCCCTCCCCGTTTCTTGCCTCAGCTCAGTTAACTACCAACAAAGGTCATACACTCACCGGGCGCTCGCAGGCTGCTCTCACACACTCACACGCTACTTACAGAAGGGGAGGGGTCACACTGCGCAGGCTGCCCAGCAGTCACACAGGGAATCCAAGTATATGTGTGTGTGTGTGTGTGTGTGTGTATATATATATATATATATATATATATATATATATATATATATATATATATATATATATATATATATATATATATATATATATATATATATATATATATATATATATATATATATATATATATATATATATATATATATATATATATATATATATATATATATATATATATATATATATATATTCACACACCTGTGAGTGTGTGAGAAACAGAGAGAGAAAGAGTTTGCATGTGTGTAGACAGTGTAAGGAATGTGAGCATAGTCCAAATTATGGCTACAGATAACTTCCTTGAAAATATTACTGCAGCAGGGGGATTGTCTTGGAGCCTGACCTCAGTCTGTGTGTTTTGGTTTGGTTCAATTATATTTTCCTTCCAGCCCCTTTCAGCATGGCAGCCCTATTTTGTCTTGACGTTATGCTTCCCCACATCGTACACACACAACAACAAAAGAAACCCAATACTTCCTCCGATTACACCCAACGTTCTAGAGATTTAAATAAAGTTTCCTGTAAACCACACCTTCGAATTGTGATGCAATCGACCAGTGGAACAACCCCACAGCGGGCCACTGCACACACGGCGATAACAGAGTCTATTTGCTCCAGCCACCGCGGAGCTCTGTCCCCCACCCCACCTGTGCCATCACATCCCTCTACCTCTCCTCTCTGAGGCACGGGTGGCCCTGTGACAGACGCAACAGAAATGCGGAGGGAGTGAGAGGTAAAGATAAGGTGAGAGATGAAGAGCAAGTGATGCAGGGAGGGCGTTAGAGAATGAAAGATGGATAGAGAAAGGGAGGGCGACTCGAAAAAATAGAGGCACAAGTAGAAGAGGCTCACGGTTGCATTCTAAATCATCACTACTGATAGGAAAAAAGTTGGCCGGGGATTATTTTTTTCCCATTCTCTTGAAAGCATAAGTCAGTGCCACTGTATAGTCTCAGGCGTCTGTGTTTAGTGTCTGGGTGTCTGTGCATAAACCCGAGTGTTTGTGTGTGGATGTCGTCTCGGAAAGCTGGTACACTATTTACTGCAGTCTCACGGTCCACTGCTTCACATGCGCTGCCAAAAAGGACAGCATGGTGGATCGACTGTTCAAACACACACACACACACACGCGCGCGCGCGCACCTTTCTAAAAGCATTGTGATTCAAATACGTCCTGCACACGCACGCACATGGCCTCCAGCGTTTCACATAATGTGTGCCCCGTTCAATTTGCTCCTCGGCTGAGTGAGCAGAGTACTTAACCTGGCTTGCTCCAGTGCGTAGCCAGCTGTATAGATAGATAATGTGTTCGAAACAAGCCTGTATGGCAGGAAGAGAATCCTGTCTGTGTCACCCTCTCCATGCTAATCACAATGAAATACGACCACGGCAAGCACACATCGATTCCCGCACTTCGACTCCACTTACAAACACTGCACACCGATTCACAAATGATAGACTTGTGGGTAATTTCATTGAAGGGCACCCGTCCTGCAAACAGTTTTGGATTGTAAAAACTCTGTTGCTATTCAGGATACAAACCCTTTTTGTTCTTCATTTTGTCAACATTTTATGACCATCAACTGATAACTTGTAATTGTTTAAAGGGATACAACCGCTATGGCTGGTTTTGTATTTATTATAGCCCAACACATCCAATATTATGCAACGGGCAAGAAGATGATAGCATGTTAATTGTAACAGTAATAGTCAGGGCAGTAACATTAATTCAAACAAGAAAGGTATATATTTGTAAATCAATGGAAAAACAGGTACATTATGAATCAAATTAATCTTCAGGTTAACAAGTTTGACTTTGAAGTAGTGCATGTTTAATGGTAAACTCTTTCCATTGTAATACGCAACTTCCTCTCAACAAGATGGATTTTAAACAGTGGTGGCAGAAACCTTATATCAATCCTATTGAAATCAATCCTATTGACTATGACTGCTGATTCAAAGATTTCAGCCCCTGCTCCTAAAATGTAAAAACACAGGCTTGATAATCCTACAAAAAATATGGCCCATATGTGTTGCTGTATCTGTCGGTGGTGTAGGTAATAGGTATACATTAATAGGTGTGGAATAATGGCCCCGCTGCATTGGCCCTGCTCCTATGTCACAGAGGAGTCTCTAGACTGTGCTGGCTATGTAGTAACACTCTATTCCCTGAACACAATGACAAGCCCTGCCAGATTTTCTGCTTCACAGAATTGAGTGCAGCTAATACAAGGTCTTGCTGTGACAACGCCTGCCACGCACGCACACACACACACACACACAGACACACACATCGAGACATAAAGACAAACATGGGGGTGTGAGAACAGTCACGAACACTTCCCTTGTCTCTTTTACACAAAGGTACAAACAAACACACACACACACACACACACACACACACACACACACACACACACCACAGTGCTGCGGCCAATAAGCAGGGCCAGGTCCATTTCTTGCTCTACTGTCCCCCACCCTTTAGCTCTCTGGGCAAGGCTCCGCTTGCCATCAGGATATATTGATTCTGCTGCCTGCAGGCTTTTTATAGCAACCAGTAGCATCATTAGAGTTTGGGCCCAGTCATTCCTGCCCGCCTGCCTGCCCATCTCAGAGAGGCAGGGTATGGAGAGAGGAGGGGGAGGGTGGCCGGGAGAAACAGCGATATAGAAAAAGGAAAGAAAGGAAAGAGAGGGGAGAAGGGGGAAATGGGAGGGAAAAGAGAAGGACAGTGGACTGGCTTAGACTAAATTAAATGATCACTATAGGGAATATCCAGTCTTCCTAACGAGCAAACAAAATAATGAGAGGGGAGAAGTAGATTGGAGGGGTCAAGATAGAAAACAAAAGGAGGGGGGGAAAGAGAGAAAACAAAAGGAGGGGGGAAAGAGGGAAAACAAAAGGAGGGGGGGGGAGAGAGAAAACAAAAGGAGGGGGGGAAAGAGAGAAAACAAAAGGAGGGGGGAAAGAGGGAAAACAAAAGGAGGGGGGGGGAGAGAGAAAACAAAAGGAGGGGGGGAAAGAGAGAAAACAAAAGGAGGGAGGGAAAGAGAGAAAAAAAAAGGAGGGGGGGGGGGAAAGAGGGAAGAAAGTATTTGCCATGCCGTGTGACAGGGAGTTGGCTGTAACCTTAATGAAGCACATATTGAACGGCTGGCATCTTGTTGGGTGTCTTCTAATTACAGTTGTATATTCCTCATGCTAATTTCAGTGAAGCAGCTCAGAGATACGTGCCGGGGCATTAGAAAGTGCTTAAACAGGATTTAACGTCTAATGTTAGGTAACATCTTGATAATCACCATAATTTTTCCTGTTTCATTTACATAAGCAGAATCTCTTTTTTTTGTTGCTGCCAAAGTAGCTTTCAAAACATAGCTGGGGGATGCTGTCATAATTAGAGCTGAAAATAATAATATAATAATATAATCCTGAACACACATGATAAGATGTACATTTGCGCGTGTTTGGGGAGCACCATAAACGTGTGTCGAAATCTGGGAGATTGGGATGTATTTTTGTGGGAGCATCTGTGTGTATGCATGCGTTGTGCCTACATGTGCAATTTCCACAGTAAATAAGTGGACATGAATGCATACTGTACGATGTATGCGGAGGTGTGTTTGTGTACGGATGTATTTGACTGTGTGCTTTAGTGTGTGTGGGAGATACACACAAACACTAGTGTGTGGGAATGTACACGTTGATGTGTGCTAGATCTCCCTTACCACGAGGGTGAGACTTAATCTGTTATTGCCTGTCTTGTGTGACACACAGCAAAGAGTAGCGCTTATCCTTATCTGAGGATTGGCGCTCTGTGAGGTTTGCCAAGGCCCAACGTGGGGTGAACATGCGACTGGAAGAGAATGCACTGACAGAGAGGCAATTGCAGTGCATCATGGGTATTATGGCTGCCCTCACAATGGCACAATGGCACGAGACACCCTGCGCCGGCGTTTTGTATGCACACCACCCTAAGCCCACGTCCCTCCTCCCTCGTTGAGACACCCACCCATTCCGTCAGACCTGCCACCGCCTGCCAGCCGCTAATTGCCTTGTGATTGGTGTGTTGATGTAGTCCGCTTCTGTTTGGGCACATTGGCGAGCCACTCAGGCTGTCACAACAAAACAACCTGGGCCACGGTCAGGTCCATTTAGTATGGCACCCACGGTTCGTGAGACCGGGCCGTCTGGGCCCCAATCAATGATTACGGCGGAGCAAAATCGCTCACCTTTTATTCACCGGCTTTCCAGCCACCCATCTGATTGAATAACACAATCACTTAAATAGCTCCGGAACGTAAACAAGCTAGCGGCGTCGGCAGAACGGAGGGCTTTTAGAAGCAATGTGGCGGGGCCGCCGCTTTGAAGCCCCTGAGAGACGCAATCATAGCTCTGTCACTTCTGAAAATACCCCATAATGCGTTTCCATCCCGGGGACATTAACCGTCCCCCGGCACGGCTAAGAGACGTTGTTATGTGTCAGGGTTGACCACGGGAGGGGAGGGAATTACTATTGACATCCAGCACGTGTCACGATATATGTGGGGAAAGAAGGCAAACACACACACACACATGCCCACAAATAATACAAAAAAATATATAAAAAACATTCAGGCAATCAAAGTCACAATCACTTGGACACGGACATGCTGAGGAGGCACCTGTGGAGGCAAGATTGCTAACGACATATATCCATTTGGAAATACTCTGGAAAATACATAAAACAACCGCCATAAACACATGAACCACTGTGGAAGATGGATTTGGAAGTAAGTTAGCCAAAGGCAAAAGCCTAATTCCTAAGTCAAAATCCTTTCCTTCAGGATATAACTTTATTGTCCACGTACACAGATTGTGGTCTTTAAAGGCAGCAATACTGAAGCCTTAGGACAGAACCCTATGCCAGAGCTTTCCTACGCATAGTGCGCACATGTTGCCAAACAACCATGTTTAACAGGATCATATGTTGGATGCGAAACTATCACACTCAAACCCTGGATATGTTCCATAATCCATTCAATACATACTTGAGAAGATGGGCATGAAATGCAGGAACTAAAATCAAGCATTTGCCAAATATATTCGATATAATGTATAGTACTGTCTTGGTAGTTGGATTTAGAAAATGTATCCGTTCCATAGAGCCAGACTTCTTTCCTACTTCTTCATATAGGACTCAAAGCAAGGGGGAACAATACACAGTGTTGTTAGACTGGCTTTAGTACAATGGAGAGTTCAATAAGCTCATGTAGTCGTGTTCTACTTCGTTTACCCTTCTATGGAAGCGCTCTCTCTCTCTCTCCCTGTTTCTCTCTTTGAATTGTACACTTCATTGTAGTCTTTGAAATGTAAAATGCAAGGCTGACAAAAGGTGAGTCACAATGTGGGAGGATAAATCATCCTGATCTTACTCAAGAGAAAGAACTCAATAGAAAGCTCTATTTCTCTACATCTCCATGGTGTGGCTGTGGCTCGTGTGTACAGTTTACCCTACACATACGTAATAGGCTGAAGTCTTTATAAAACAAGCCTGGCACACAGAAAAATGCTTGTGCTGCTTAAGCCTAATACATCTGGTCTTTCAAAAAGCCATGGGCTGTGTTAGATAGATTACAGAGCACCAGCGTTGACAGATGTGACTCACTCGTGCCTCTGAATACCAGCTCCAATAACACCAAAGACAGCCCCATCATCCTTACATTTTCGGAGCGAAATACAAAGGGGAAAGATGTGGCAGCGGAGAGAGAAAGGGTAAAGGGAGGTGTTTAATGGCCGAAAAAGAACAGAGAGAGAGGATTTCTGAAATAGGCATGGAAACATCTTGAGAGAAGAATGAAGAGGCGGGGGAACAGGGAGCTGGAACCTCTTCACATATTCTTCCTCATTAGGTCAGTAGTGCCACTGCATTGTCTCTGTTAGCCTTTCCAAGTTACTTTGTGGAATAACAATGAAGAGTGGGACACCAAGTGTATCCCGTTCTTTGGTCTGTTCCCAAGACCATGAACAGGGGGTGCTGTCTCGACACATACGCTGTCTGTGTGAGTGTCTGCGTATTTACCCTCCACCAAGGGCAGACAGCCTTATCCGCCTCAATCAAATCACCCAGCGGCACGCTATTCTGCCCACCCCAATACAATTTAGGAGAATTCACTCGGGGTCCCTCTTTACGGACTGTTTGGTTTCTGTTTCTCTGCTTCTCTTCTCTCTCTTCTCTCATCTGTGAATAACTCTTTAACCTTGTCAATGTATTGCTACCTCTGTGCCCCCTCTTAGCTTTCATTTATCTGGAATACACATATGTATATCCATGTATGTATGTTAACTCCCAATCTACCTAAAGTATGTATATTAACCAGAGAGAGGCTAGAGCGGAAAAAATCATGTTTTCACGCTCTATCTATTTGCACAGAAGCATCACAAATGTTTTAATGAGACCTGACACAAACTTTAGTTGACACTGTGAAACAAATTCCCTCCAGAAGCATGTCCGCGATGCCTGTGTGGCATATAAAATGTTCCCATCAAGATTTTGACCGGTTCTCTGTAGAAACAGACTCCATATTTGGCAGCATTTAAGGGCGCACACATCCCCACAGTGCCTTTGATAGCAGCCAAGCGTGCGGCGTAGAGCGCACTCCCTTTGAGACTTCAGCGAGGCATTGTTCTGCTGTGGCCCTGACTGTGTCGAAGGCCGCTGCCGCTATTCCTTCTGGCAATCAGCTTTCTCCCCTGAAAGGTGTATAGAAAGAATCTTTCCCACACACCTGGCCTCATAACCAGGGACACTATCAGACAAAACATAAACAGACCTGAAGGAAAAGGGAAAATAAACAACAATGACACTAAAGGTCTATTTCGTAAACATGTCTAGACAAGTGGATATCTGGACACAACACCTTGTCACTCGTGTGGCGGATTGCCCCAGGGCAAGGTGACAAAGTAAGGAATCAAATTAGCAAGGAACACATTTGGTAAAAACATCCTCCTTGGGAGAGGAAAACATTGTTTTTGGACTGGAGGGCACAATGAGGTGGCCTTTATTTATGCATAAGACAAATAAAACCAATAAGAAAGTAATTTTGCAGTATTAAACATGTTTTTTTTTTTTTCTTGAATTGCCTCATCTGACGATACTAATTAACTTGCTTTTATCATAAAATAGACAACATTTTCTTTAAATAAGTAACTATACCCATAGCTATAGTCCCAGCACTAGTTTGCCATTTTATTTGTTAATATTTTCATTATGCATGTCTTGGTGCACTCACGATGACAATAGCAGCTACATAATGTATTTGTTATAAATGTTGTGTTTTGTCATACATTCAGATTAAATGACCATGTAGGACTGTTACATTTGTGATGTGCTCCTGCAACCAAGGTTTTCTCGTTCAACCCATGATTTAATTTACTTTATAACATATAACATTTACTACATCTTGTAATGATGTCAGCAGCAGTCCATTTTGGGTGTAGACCTTCTCTAATATAAAAAGCCAATAGAGTGGCTCTAAATCAAAAAAGCTTTTAGTCACAACACACCTTTTATCTTCTTCATGTCAAGACCTTTCAGCTGATCAAACGACTAAAGCAAAGAAAGATTTGAAGAAAAGTGCAGCTAATATGAAATATTGCCTAACAGAGTTACCTTATTACAGTAAATATGCAGCAAGTCTGTATGCAGCATTGGTCAGTACCATGTCTGGCATTAATTCCAACCCCCCCCCCACCACCACCACCACCACCACCAACACACATACATTAAAGATGCAGTATGTTCTATATGAGCACCCTAGGCCCTGTATTCAGCCTTTCAAAAATATATGTATGTCTGCTTAGTACTAACCAATCAGGACAGTTGTTGCAAGGAGGCATCGCTAACTGCCTGTCAATCACCTTGCGTGCACATAAGCACAGCTGTATCAGGGCATTTTGACTTCACGTTATCTAGCTAACGAACGTGTCTTACAATGGCTGAGCATGCAGGCATGTGTAAACTCCATTTGAAGGGAGGGGCTTAGGAGTGGGATAGGAGGGATCAGAGACTCAGGAGGTTGGCTTTTTGGGCTGTTATTCAAATTCTCACTCATTTTGGCAAATTCTCTAGATTTACATGCTGCAACTTTAACAGACAGACATTGACATGCACACACACACACACACACACACACACACACACAGCTCTACACTCAAAGGCCTCAAGTGTAATCAGATGACCCTCTGCCATGGCATTGATTGGCCAAATCTGAGGCCAGGAAATTCAACAAGTTCTCTATCACCCACTTTGAGCCTCCAAGCCGGCACAATCATCTCCACCAATCCACATTCATCACGTCTAGGCCATTGTTCTCCACTGTAATTGCAATCACTCTGCTTTGAAAAGAGTGAGGAAGCATTTATATTTGTTCCGTTCTATCGCTTTACCTTCATTTCACCGGCACACTAGACCCTTTGCATTTACATTTCATCACAAATTATCCAACTATTTCATGTGAGGCAGGCCTGCAGGACTTCTGTATTTCCTCACCAGCTACTAGTCAGTCACACACCTGGCTGATGGTGCCAATTACAGACATCATGCTCATTCCACAAAATGTCCTTTTTTTTAAGTGTACTTTTGACATTGTTCTCAGGGCATATACTGCACATATCCATCCCCATGTTCTCATTTTCTTTCCCCTTTTCCCCTTATTTTGAGGACTCCAGGAGAGAGAGCAATTTGCTCAGTGAAAACTGGCCAACAGCCTCCTCCTTTGTCATAATTACCATACAGACAGCGATGGAGAAAGTGTGTGCATGTGTGTGTGTGTAGGTTTTGGCAAGCCTCAATAAAGAATGGACCAAAAGTATAATGCTGAAGGCTGTCTAATGAACATCCTCAAATCACTGGGCTGACCCCAAAGTGAGCGCTACAAACAAATGATGTTTTACAGTTAATCTCCCAATCCAAATAAATGACTGCCAGCCACCATCAAGCAAATGTCACTGACCAGGACAACTACGAAAAAGAAGTGATTCAAGTTCCAAAACACAGTGAGAGTAAAGAAAATATTGAGGGCTTCATGGAAACCACAACTACCCTTCTACCCTTTCATTATATTACTACGAAAGTTGTATTCCCTTACATAGAATATATTTATGGACAGAGTGAGCCATTCATCTTTCAACCTACAATTCCAAAGCCTTACTGTCTACAATTCAGGAAGTAATAAAATGTTACTGTCAAATTCTTGGTAAAAGTGAGTAATTTCCTGATAGTATTTCATATTTTGAATGGAATGGCCGCTCTCCATTTCATATTCCCAATGTCCTCTTCATTTTGTGCCCTCAGGCACACATTTCCCAAACAGCCCACTCTCGAACTTCTTTGAGAATACTTAT
Source organism: Aplochiton taeniatus (assembly GCA_017639675.1). NCBI lineage: Eukaryota > Metazoa > Chordata > Actinopteri > Galaxiiformes > Galaxiidae > Aplochiton > Aplochiton taeniatus. The sequence goes on along the minus strand of CM030172.1, from coordinate 39,177,535 downwards.
GTCAGCAAATTGTTCCATACTGTTTTTTATCTTTTTATCATGAATTGAGCCATGGCATGGCAAAGTCTTACTTATACTGTGCATGTGCAAACAAAACGCACACACAGAAACATGCAATATACAATATATGCATATTATTAGATCCCACGTGCATGCCTGTTTAACTAATAACAAAAACAGGACCCTGTGGACTCATTTTGTAATTTACAACAACTAGTTATATTCTATATCCGTGTTCATTGCATGGATAATACTTCTACTTAGCCACTAACATTACAGTTTGTTTTCATAATGACATGAGCTCAAGTCATCCACTTTTGCATTCAGTATCACTGCAATGAAACCAAACACCATTTGCTTGTGAGAAGCAGTGTGACTGGGGAAACTTAAAAACCACATTAATGAAGATGATTAATTGCCAAAGTAGTTGGCTTGAAACTCGAATTACCCTGCACCACACCGAATTGAAGGCAGCTATCCAGTCTCATTCATCCCTTTGTAGAGCGAATACAACCCCATCATTTGAAGGCATTTATTGTGTGTCCAACCAGCGTGTTTGTCAATAGGGCATTTCGTTTTCATCAGTTTCACCTGTCCTCGTTAGTGTCATAGTTTCCACCTGCTTTCATTTGTGTTGATTGGCTCTTGTGTGTTTCAGTTGTTGTATTTAAGTAAGTTACATAGTGCCTTTGAATATGTTTGCGTTTCGGTCCTACTCTTCCTTGGCTGATTGTGACAGTGTTATTCTGACCAGATAGTGTAGCATTGCAAATATTAAACAGTGTCATGGTCCTATGATTGATTGGGGCCAGGCCTGGCATGAGGAACTGGTTTTACAATGCTTTGTAAAATAAACAAATTGCCTAAAATACAGCTTTTAGAAATGAGTTTACAATCTACTGTATTGTCCCTGTTTCTGTCCGCATGTTTTACCACAATCACGTTTTTTTTCCTATGCACTACTTTGTAGCACTTTGCGATTTGCATTGTAAAACAATCTCAGGTACAGACAAAATGTGTTATTGTTTTTACTTTTATTATATTTTTCTATTACTTTATGTGTGCACTCGGAAGTGCTTTTTCAGTAAATGCAGAGAGGGTAAATAAATCCCAAAAAGTTCTGATTGATTTTATGTCTTCCATGTAAGCTACAGTAGTATATTCCATGTTCTCTTTGCTTCTCCCTCTCTTCAACCCCTCGTCTCATTGGACAAGGACAAAGGTATTTCCTCTGATTAATCAATAGTATTGAGTTTTTTTCTTGCCCAGGCTGATGCACATATTTACTGCACTGTGGGTTAATCCCCTTGGGTCAACACATCTCTTTAACCAGCTCCGAACTAGAGCCCAATAACGACCTGCAAAAGGAGCATCAACCCCAAAACTATCTTAAGTGTTTTGAGAGGCTTTAACACACGTCTTCAGACAGATAAGACGATGGTCAAATTGATCGATCGGTAATGGGCAAGTGGTATATCTCTATTGGCCCTTTCATGTAGCACAGGACTCAGTTTATGAGGGGGAAAAATAGAACATGAACTGATTATATAATCCATATACATGTGTTAACTTGATGAAACCAAAACGTGGTGTAATGTGTAATGCTTCTTGTGATAAATACATAAACGCAATTTCAAATATGGCATTTAAGCAGCATTTCCCAACCTGGGTGGGAGATCGTTTCAAAATCATTTGCACATGGGGCACTGTGAATATTCTATTTACTTGGCAAATCAAGCAATGCACCTGTATTTCCAGAGTGATTGCAGTGGGGATGTTTGTACACATTATGTTTGAAAAAAAGAAATAATACCTAAAATTGTCTGAATATCAGGTTTCATCAATTAAAATTTGATATTCAGGTTAGTTTTTATACACCTTTAATACATACACTAGTCTATTTATATTTTGTTAAGCAATCGTCTCCTGCTGCGCTCTTTGAGTATATTAATGTTCTGTATACACCCCAACTGTCTAATTATAATCTTTTGACTTTCATTATATTTCTAAAATCAGTCATCAACAATCCGTTTTTAATTGCATGATCTTTATATACTGTGCTGGATCCTTTGTCCAGCTGGACTGGAGGTGGCAAACAGGCAAAATCAATTAGGCTAACCATAGGGCTGTATGAAAAGGAATTCTAGAGATGCCGGTGGTTAATAGCTAAGCTGGCAGGGTCAAAGGGGGCTAATGACATTCAGGTGAGAGAATTAAATCTCTCTCTCTCTTAAGCACACATTCTTGAAATGGAGACCTCAGCAAAACTCTTTCTCCCCTTCTATTTCTTTCTTTCTCTAATTAAGTCTTTCCCTCTCTATCACGCTCACACAAATACACACATGCACCACACACACCGCAAAGCAATGTTAAACAACCTAACTAGCCAAATGCCCCTATTTTTCTAATTGAGGCTATTTATAGCCAGCTGACCTTTTTGCTTCTCCAGTATGGTTTGCTAGCTCTCACCTTAAGCCCCCTGGCTTTAGGGAGGGAGGGCCATAGAATGACAGCATAGAGAAAACAGCATAGGCCAACAATGACTGAACAACTGAATGGTAGCTACAGAAGATGTAAAGAGTTGCATGATAGTAGGAAAAAAAGGGAAGCTAGTAATATCTAAATGGCCGCAAAGAAAAGTTCCATTGGAGGCAATTATCCCCCCACCCCCCCCCATGATGTTCAGCTTGAGTAAAACTCCATCGTAGCCTTTCTTTTCTATTCTGCATCAAAAAGAAAGTCACCGGTTCAACACATTGTAGCAAACATGCATGGTCTGTATGGCTGGGGGTAGAGGTAGGACAGACTAATTCACACTGTGTGTATCTGCTACACAGACAGCTTTAGAATCAAACTGCCTGCTACATGTGTGTTTGTTTCTCAACTAAGGTAGATGTGTAAACGTAGGAGGGCAGCCGGTTATGCTAATAGAACCAATTTAATAGACGGCCTCAGTCAACTGTTCATTCCCTGAGCTCCCGCAGATCTGAGCATGGAGACTATCTTAATCCTGGAGAAAAAAGGGAAAGGAAGAAAGAGTGAGAGATGAGGACATTGGGTAGAGGGATGAGCCACCGTGGCTCCCCTACTCAGCGAGGCACCGATTGATGAAGGGAACTGATAAGGAGTAAAAGGGAGAGCACAACAGCCGGGTGAGCGGGCGGTGGAGCGCTCTGTACTTGGAGTGGTCGATGGGATCGAAACCGAACGCCCCACTGCGGGAACAAACGAGGGCTCTCTCCGAGCATAAAGGGTAGGCTTCATTGAACTCTAAGAATGAATAACGAGGAATCAGAAGGGGGAGGGGTGGGAGGAATTGAAGGAGGGAAAGAGGGGCGAAGGATAAACTGTGGGACCACACAAGATCCTTCAACAACAAACACAGCACACTCCAAGCAGGAATTGAATTTACCTCAAGCCCAGGTTTTTGGAATCAGAGCCCCCAAATTAGAATATGATTATGATGGTAGCTCTGGGAAGAGTGTATTGAGAAGTTATAGCTTTAATAAGTGAGCTTAGTTCTCTGCCCTGCTCCCGGGTTCCCTATTTTGCTGGTTCATATTTGACACTGATATAATTGTCATTACTGTAATTACTAGTAAGAGGATCCAAATCATATTACATTGAATCAGAACCCTATGGGTAAATAAGCAGGTAGGTAGGTATGTGTGTGTGTGTGTGTGGTGGGCTGTTCATATTTGCAAGCAGGCATGCACACTGAATATGTATGTGCGTAAGTGCACTCGCATGCGCACGTCTGCGTGAGCATCAGAGAGAGTAAAATACAGAGAGCAACACAGAGAGAACTACCATATTTACTTACAGGATGTTTCCAGGCTGAAGGCTGAATGTTCACAGGCGCACACACACACACACACTCCCAGTCTGCAAAGCCTATATAACATGCAGTGTAACCAGTATGAATATTTCATAACAAACTGTCATCTGCTGCTGACGGCTGACACTCTTAAACTGCCTAGTCACATCGCTGCCTAGCAGTCATAGGGGATGACATAGCATCTGAGGTAGAAAGGGAACCCAGTAGCTCAATGTTGATATAACAGACAGAAAGATTATTTAGCACATTCAATCATATTAAGCAGTGTATCCCATTGCAGGATCGACCGTGCCAAGACTGCATCAAGCCTTCCGATAACTTCTACTGTGACAAATCCCCGCTATCCCATTTCGCAACACAGACGCATAATCCATACAGTAGCTGTGACCGAAGGCTGGCCCACACAGAAAGTCCATCTAGAACCAGAAAGTCACGAATGCATGAACTGCAACTGCCCCGCAGTGTCCTTTTCCCCTCTCATGGCCGGGGAGTGTTGTTCCTCTGGCAGAGCGGCGCGTGGATGTACTCACGGACGGGCCGTTGGGCCGGGTCAGCAGAGCCGGGTGAGCGACCCGTGGTTGTCGTCGCCATCAACTTTTGAGGAGGCCTGGTCGGCCTAGGGGCTCTGTCACAGGGAACGCGTGGGGCTGGCTGCGACACCCGCGATATGGCAGCTGTCACCGAGTGGCGGCTCGCTGATGTCTCACCGAGACCACAGCTAGTGCAGGGGCCCGGCGTCAGAGGCAGGGCTGGCTGGCAGCACGGCGCCGCCTGCCACGACAGTCGGGATTCGGGTTGACATTTCATCAGCATCTGTGGGTGCTGGCTTCATTGTTGGGAAAAGCACTGGAGCCCAGTGGCTGGCCTCGTTGGCAGGAGCAGAAACTTCTGGTGGTAAGAGAACACGTGGCTGCCCTCTCACTCACCTATCGATTATTTGTCTTGGTTCATACAGAGTACTGGCACTTAGAAGTCAAGTCTCACCCAACTATGAATTGACTAATCTGTTGGTATCATCTAAACCCCTTAATATTAACACCTTGTAATTTCCTCTCTAACGGCCATTGATAAAAAGGCTTCTGCGAGGCACCATGATGAAAGCTGTGGTACAAAGTTTAAACAACCATAGGAAAGTTTTCAGAGGTCCATTCTAACAGAACTACAGGCCCCTGCTGCCCTGTCTATGGTGGAGTTCTGGTGTCTGTCCACCCACACTGAAGCCTTGCCCATCATTACGACATTTCATAGAGAGAGGGTTAAACTGCATGGAGCTGGCACGTGCTCTGCCTGCAAATGATTACCGCAGGTAAAACTCCTCTCTCACAAACCCTAACCTAATACACACAATTCTCAGACAAACATACACACAGACGATTTTTTAAACAAGCCTCTGGTTCATGTTCCATAACAAAAAAAAAACGTGCTGTGTGTATACACCATATGCACACCCAGATGCTCGCACATACTTTGAAAAAAACACCACACACACATACTGTAACTACATCCATTTGTCCCTAAATACTACTGAGCTACTGAAATAAAGGCTCAATATTGTCAATGGCAAGTTGATATCAACAATTATCTTATCTTTAATTATCTTTATCTTGTATTCATTGCTTTCACCCCGTGCAATCTCAAGCACTGTGTGTTTCAACTAACCATCCAAATGTTCATCTCTGCTCACTCGCACGTTCTTTGTATTCTGACAGACAAAGAAGGGTTCCATCATCTTACCCCTTCTGCATGATTGAAATCTGTTTTATTCTCAAATAATTTTCCACAATACTCTTAGTAAAAATGTTTTGTTCCATTCCTGGGCTCTATCTTTGTCTTGTATTTCTTGCCAAGATTTAAGCCATGTATTCCTCCCTTCTGAATCTCTACTTCTTCATCTTCCTTATTTATTTCCATCTCATGTTTTCATATCTCCTTGGCTGTATTTCCTTTCCTCATTCGGCTCCTGCATAAAGCTCACTCATTTCTCCTATCTATTTCGTGATCCTCAATTCTCCCATATCCTATTCCTCTTTTCGGGCCCACTCCCTACCTCACTTTCCCATCTCTTTTCCTCCTCACCCCCCAACACACCCTCTCACACACACACACACACACACACACACACACCCTTTGGGAGTGTGCTGATAGGCTGTTATGAGGAGTGACTGTCCATCAGAAACAGGGGTATTCTATTACCTAGCCTTTTTTGAAAAGGGATCTAGTTTCACAGCTGGTGCGCCATGGTGTGTAACAGCCATGACTAACAACCAAACAGTCGAACATATACTAACACAGAGAAAAGCCATTGATTGGCACACTACTGCAGAAACTAACAGGGAGGGAACAACATACAGTATACCATTCTCCCCCCGTTTTTCTGTCAGCGACTCACTGATACAGAGTGTAAAAGACCTCGGCACCCAGTGCCTGAGCCAGCCGGTGGCACAGACAGGCCTGTCCTGGAAGCCTGCTGCAGAGTGAGTGCCACCGTGCCAACCCACTGCGCCAACACCCTATGACATCATCGTGATGCACCACTCCCAGCCACCAGCACAGGACCAGAGAGGGTGTCAAGGCAAATCCTTGAATAGGAGACGAAATATCTAATCTGTAAAGCGTGAAGGCGTAACAATGGCCGACCCCCTGGTGGTTGTGATTGGTGCGGTCGGTGGAAGTTAAGAAGCCCTTGCATGAGGATAAACACTGTACACACTTGTTCCACCAATAATTCTGTGGAATTAAATGTTGCCTCTGGTTACCCACCAGCAATCAGACATTGTTTAATTGTGATGACAAAAGCTCAGCCCCCTTCCTGCCAATTCCACTTTATGACCCCTCCCATCTCCCTCTCCACACTTCCTCTCATTTTTCTCCCTCTGCCCCTCCCTTCCACTTGAGCTAAGCCTCAGACAGGTGCATTAGAGAGAAGATTAGTGCTCTCTCAATCCCCGTAATCAATTCCCAAGCCTGTCTTTACTGAAGATCTGGTCTGAAAGGCTGGTTAACTTATGCACAGAGCAGCCAACAGCAAAGGCCCTCTCCTCTCTCTACAATAATACGTCTTAATTCTCTCAACGTTATGAACTATTATACACTTGCAGTTGCGTCAGTGCTGCATGATTATCTGTTTGTTGCTGTTGCTTTGTTAATAAAGTTTTGGAAGCTCTTGTGCACCTATTCTCTCGTTTGCTGTTTGATTAAAGCCGATCAGAGCGGTTAGAGCGCTCGCTACACATTCCTTTTGCCCATCTTGGGTGGTCAGGTGATTCGGTTAACAGATTGCCGATGGCATTGATTACAATTCTACACACGCTCACGTCACCCGGAAAAGGATTCACAGGGGGTGCATGAAGAGTGGCCCAGTGCACACTGACACACACAATCAATACGGCTGTCTGCACGTTTAACCCTGGAGGCCTGACAATCAGTAGGGATTTCTTGACTGGAACCATCCATGCATGACTGCCTAATGTGGTTCCGGAGCAGGGGCAGGAGGGTCCGGCATGCAGTGTATCGCAGACCGGAGATTTCGGACTAAGAGGCATGGCGATATACGGTGGATGGATGGATGGAAGGAGATTAACTGTGAGGAAGTGAGGCTGCTCACAGCATTGCTGCCTCAGACTATGACGGGTGGCTGTTCCAGGTTACTTGTAAATTTGCAGTCAGCCCAGACCAGTCAGCCCCTACAGTGCCCCTAGGACTACACCTATGACTGTCCTGTTAAGAGGAGATGAAATCTTTCTCCAATTAATGGGGTCAATCTTGGCAGGTGGGACCTCCTCCTGCCATGACCTACAGAAGGCTCAACAGAGTTAAGTATGACATGAATCAGAGGCAGGGGGAGACAAGCTGCAGCCACACAAGAGTACAGATGTCCCTGAAAGGGACCAGAGAGGAAGACAGACAAACGGAACCACAGAAATAACAAATAAAAAAGGCAAACATTAAAATGCAAAAGATATAGAGCACTATACAGACAACCGAAGAGATTGAGTGACACATCGCATGAATTCAGCTGTGTATGTGTAAAGCATCACGATGCTAATGTCGATACAATTACAGGCGTCCATCAAACCGATATGCCAGCCATTCCAGTGTGTGCGTGTGCGTGTGCATGTGCGTGTGTGTGTGAGAGAGAGCGAGTATGTTTGTAATGAGGTTCAACTTGTTATGTTGAACTCCCCCGATCTATGGTACTTTACTTACTCTTATCTGTCATTATTAAAGTCATTATCAATCACTTCTGATACAAGTATCTATATGTAATGCAAATAAGTGAATCACACTTTGTTTTTTTGTCCCAATTTTATTTCCTTGTTACGTTGGTCATCACAGTTTTCCTTCCACTTTCTCCTGCAGCTACTTTTCTGTATCACTATATCTCTCATGTTGAAATTGCTCTGCTCTCTCTTTCTCTTTTCTGCAACAGATCTCTCTGCCCAGCACTCCCTAACCTCGTTCCCTTATAGGGATTTGGAGGTGTGCATTGCAGCAGCAGCATCTACTGTATGGTTATCGTCACCCTGGGCCTTGGCCGCCTGTCCCCAACAGGCTGATGGGAAAATGAGTATTTATGAGCACCAGATCTCCTACCTGAGGCGGTACACATCTTTGTCATCCCCAGCACGGGTGTCCCCTGGGAGACTGAGGCTGGAGGATGGACAGGTTTGAGTTTGCGGCATGACAGCAGAGTAACACAAAACAATAGAGAAGGGACAGGGAGAGGGAGAGAGGAACTTAAAATGAAAGAGAAGGAAGAGAGGGAAGAGAGGGAGGGATAAAATAGTGCCAAAAAAAGGAAAGGATACATCCGTATGCCGCCTGTTCTGGTGCCGATGGCCACAATCTTCTGGACAGGGTCAAAAGCCAGGGCGGTGGGCTGGTAGGGAAAGCCATGGCGCACAGTCTGAAAGAATACAGAGCATATTAACCAATATTCCCAATATTCAAATTAATTAATTCATTAATTGTGGGTGGTCTTTTTTGATTAACCAACGAAAAAAAGAAATTAAACATATATTGCCATATATATATACATATAACATATAACTTTAACGTGTTAGTCTACTTGGTCCCGAGTAGTTCTGTCGGAAAAACTCGTCTTTTTATAACAAAGTCAGTCTTTGGCTACCTGGTGTAGCTTATCCTCAGACTACCGATGATAACAAAATTAAGCATATAACTTCTCTTCCCCTGTCTCAAAATAACACATGACGTTAACCCTTAATTCATGTTTTAAAAGTAAACACGGCACCAAATGCTTTCCATCGTTAGCTACATTGCTAACTTAGACTTGTGAGCCGAAGCAGGATATCATCGGTTCCCCTATCATGCATGTAGCCAAGAATGGAAGAAGCATAAAGTACTCAACAGTTTTGTCTACCAAGCAAATATTTGTAAATTTTCAATAATATGCTAGCCTGGTGAAAGTATACTGCCCCTCTGGCAGCACCGTTTCGTTTCTCTTTCTAGCCTAGCATGACGGTCATCCGTAAGATTTTTTTTTGTATAGAATCCACACTGATAAGGCTACAAGCGTAGGTGAGTCTGTGTCACAACAAAATAGTTATAGGGGAGACATAGAAAAGGGCGTTTGTAAAACAACAACAAAGAATACAACGCTGAACATTTGGGTTCTCATTCCGTCACATTTTCTTGACCACCAAGTTAGTGGGTAAATCAGACTCTTGGAGAATATAATGCGCAAACGAACAGAACTTCTCCTTCAAATTATATGATCTCTTTTTCAATTTAGGCCCCCCAATAACAGCTGTCTTGGGCATTATTTGAGACGTAGGCCTACACCATTGTATTGCAAATGTGTTTTTATATTTCATAGTACTCTTTTATTGTCATCAGGTCGGAAATGTTGCAGCATGGGCAGTATGCTAATGTAAGGTCCGCCTACCAAACATTTCCATCTAGAAGCAGAATTTTATTTCATGAGATCTAGCCGGTCTCATCCAGCTAATAATATGAACCTTGCACATTACATTTGAGGTATTTTTCATTTGCTCTTGTTTGGCTGTCAGAGGATTGAAGCATTGTTTAAATCGCAGCTCATAACGGAGAGTACTGTACTTCAATACCCAATGCCCCCTTAATAAAATGATGCCCTGCATCTAGGCTAGCAATATTGTGCCAGATCTCAGAAATAGAGATTTGGGCCTGGTGCAGGGCTCTACCAAAGTAGGTCTTCTGTGAGAACTGTTAGGCCAATTCACTAAAGCTCATAATGGCTCAATGAATGTAAAGGAGCTGTCCACAGCAAGCAGTGCTGAAGCCCACACCGATGAAATACTGTGGTGCTGATTATCAAACTCTCTATGGCTGGCCCTATTCTCCTCGCTGCTGATACTACCGCTCAATTGTACATAGCTGCCACCTCCCAGCGGGGTGTTGAAATACAGTCAGGCAACAGGGCTTTTCCGGTTTCCACATGAATGAATGAATAATAAAGCTACAGTAGCAATCGTTTGCTAGTACACAATACTAGAGACCCGAAAGAGTGGATATAGTCTATGTGAAACACAGGCACGGACAAACAATTTTATTCGGCTCTCTATTCATCTATAATTCATGACTATACATTTAGGGCAGGAGGAGAAATACCAGGCCTGAATGAATGAGATGGTGTGGTCATAAATATATTTTAAAAAAAGACGATGGGAGAGCAGAGAGAAATCCCTTATTGGTGATTACATTGGGCAAGTGAAGAAGGGAAACAATTGGACTGGGAGAGACACCGGTGTGAATCACACAGAAGTAGGGGAATTGTGGAAGAAAGAAAGAAAGAAAGAGAGAGAGAGAGAGAGAGAGAGAGAGAGAGAGAGAGAGAGAGAGAGAGAGAGAGAGAGAGAGAGAGAGAGAGAGAGAGAGAGAGAGAAATAGAGAGAGAGGTGACAGGTACATTCACACAGTGTGTCTCAAATGATTCCATTAACTTATTTTAAAGAGTGTTTGTCAGAGTGTGTGTGTGTGTGTGTGTGTGTGTGTGTGTGTGTGTGTGTGGTGTGCATTTCATCATGGCCTCAACGTATTACTCACCGTGCCACTAATTAAGGACTCAGCTTATAGAATTTAATTCAGGGTGGCTGCTTTATTACCTGCTATTACAGTAAAGCCCAGCACCAGGACACCCAGAGAGTGTGTGTCTGTGTGTCTGTGTGAATGACAAAGAGAGAGAGAGAGAGAGAGAGAGAGAGAGAGAGAGAGAGAGAGAGAGAGAGAGAGAGAGAGAGAGAGAGAGAGAGAGAGAGAGAGAAAAGAAAGGAGAAAATAAGAGAGTGACATTACATACAAAATGGTAAACACACACCTGCCACTCAATTACCTTCGTAATCTTGCCATATTTACATAAATCCTAGTTTGTGTCTTACATACCAATCAAATCCACACCAAATGAAAGGTAGACTAGGTGATGCAAAGACATAGAAAAGCCATGAAATAGCTATGTAAACATGCAACACACAGTATCAATGCAGCACCTTTTGACAGCAGAATAATTTAGATATCGAGGACCAAATATTTGTGACTAATAATTATTTTTTGTAAGATCCATTTCAACAGCACAATAGGACAGAAGATGGCACTGTGTGTAATGTGATGTTGTTCTGTTGTGCTCCTGTTTTCTAAGGCCATGTCCATATGTTGTTTTGCTGACACCTTTTGAAGGAGAGAAATACTTACCCGGGCTGTTGTGTCTCCCACTGTTTATGCTAAGATTGCGTATGTACAATCTAATCATCAGACAGGTTTTTAATCGACATAACAACGCTATTTAAAATAATGTGTGTGTTTGTGGTGTGTGTATAATTTGTGTGTGTGTGTCTGTATGTGTGTGTGTGTGTGTGTGTGTGTGTGTGTGTGTCTGTCTGTATGTGTGTGTGTGTGTCCATGTGTGTGTGTCTGTATGTGTGTGTGTGTGTTTGTGTCCTTTTGTGAATGTGTGTATGCAATATGTAAGCATACGTTTATGCCACCAAATCTTCAGGGGCTTATTAGGAGGTTCAAGGCACACCTGGACCCAAACACAGACACACAAAGTAGTCCGGTGGGGGTTCCCTCCCTCGCTGGGCTGGATACGGTATGACCCTTTTAATCATACGTAAAGACATGGCAGGCCGAATCTCAGGTGGTCCTGACCTCTTACCTCTTATCAACCAATAGCTGTAATTTCCCTCTGAAGACCATAAAGACACCTCCAGGCCCTCCCACCAGTGCACTCTGCCTGGGTACAGACGTGGCAGATAGAGACCCATCCGGAGGGGAAGGACATCAAATATACATATAACACAGCCATGGAGTGGATGAAAAATGCAGTTTGGTGGTAAATCTCGGAGCTGCTTATGTATATTTCAGAGGCTTGGAAGACATTTTTCTCTCGCTGTTTATGTGGGTAGGTTTGATGGGAGAATAGTATATATATATATATATATATATATATATATATATATATATATATATCACTGTATGTATGTGTCTGCTTATCTTTGTGCATTTGGGTGAGGCCATACGTTGAAGCTGGACATAGGCTTGCTTTTTCACGTTTCCTCACACACTTGCACCAAACAGAATATACTGTTGTTCACTTTTTTAGGCTTTTTCACAATCGTATGCTTCAGCAACAGCAACGAGCAGTCTCTCAACGAAGGCAGAACACACTCAAATGTATGTTTATCAATTACGCAGAAAAATAAACATGTATATTATGGTTTTGCTTTTTTCATTTTTCTCCAAACAAGATTTATAGTTCCTTGGTTCATTTGAAATTCTAGCATAAATGTGTGGACAACAATTTTAACTGGATGGCCCTCTCTCCTCCCTTCACCCACCCTTTGCTCTCTGACCTCTCCACATACTGGGAGACTGTCTCAGCCCTGCTGGGAATACACAAAGGCAAACGCCAGCTCCAACTCTAGCTGCATCATCATACTTGGGCCAGGGGTGGGGAAAGTTGTGGGTGGGGTGGGGGGTATACAGTGGTTGTTGCTGATGCATGTTAAGGCAGAATCATCAGGGTTATATCCTGCACCCCCCGCACACACACACACCACCATCACCACACTTGCACAGACACATCTGGGGCACACTATCTACGTTGTCAATTATCTTTCCCTCTCTATTGCTTTCTCTCGCTCTCTCTCTCCATCCATCCATCTCTATTTTACATCCACACAGAGATGCATTGAGGAAGCAACTGAATGGCGAGAGAGAGAGAGAGAGAGAGAGAGAGAGAGAGAGAGAGAGAGAGAAGGAGGACAGACACAGCTTGGGGGCTGTGAAGTGGGTCTATGGGGTACCAGCTACAAAATAGCTGTAGATGTGATGTCTCAGTGCCTTCTCTAAGTCTGGCTCCTGGCAGACAGTGTTTGATGATAACGCTCCCCCCTCTCTCCTCCTCTAGTGAGACTGTCTGTTATCTGGGAACTTTACAAGATCTACCTCTCCTTTCATTTTCCTTGTCACAGTGTTACTCTGAGCGTGTCGAGATATCTTTTTAACCTCCCACCCCCCACCCGTCCCCTTGTTTCCCTGTCCCTGAGCACTAAAGGAGTCGGTGTCTCCCTCCCACCCCCCCACCCGTCCCCTTCCAAGCGCCTTCTGTAATTCCATTCGACGATCCAGGCTGTTTTTGCTCCCACATCATGTTGCCCTCAGCTACAATCAACGCTTAGCTCTGATGCAACCACGATAGTGATTATGGTAATTCATCAAATCAGTCCAGAAACACACATTCATAATCTCATCAGCCACTCTCCTAGATATATAAATTCTCCATGTAAAAGCCTGTGTTGATCTCAGAGTAATTTCAAAGCACCTACAAATCAGCCAAACCAAGACCCCCCATCAACAAAAGTATGACTTGGTAAAAATGTGTATGACCTACAATATTGTCATCACAGCCAGCATGTAATGAATAAACCAACACATTTCAAATAACTAGAGGGAGGAAAAATATTTCTCAGTAGAAAGTACTCAGAGCATGAAGTTATTGAAAGCACCAAGCAGACAACGCTGCACACATTGTCAATGGCTGGATGCATGCAGCTACACAGCTATCTGGGATACATGGGTAATGTAGTGAACACAAAGGAGCCCTCTGAATTTGAGGAAGGTTGTGTAGATTACAGTAATAGGTCACATGGAAGAACTGATATACAGATAAAAAGAGATAGAGCCATCATTGGGCATATGAAAGGCCACCTGCAATCTTGTCTCTATGGCTGAACAGTGAATAATGCTGTGTGTGTGTGTGTGTGTGTGTGTGTGTGTGTGTGTGTGTGTGTGTGTGTTTAGATGTAAGTGTTTAGGTGTTATTTTAACGACAAACCTTTGGATTTATCCTTTACTTAAACAGGTGAGCATAGATATGGAACAAATAACAACAAACTTGACACAAAGCTATCGCTAGACGTTGAGCTCAGAATTAAACTAAGAAGCAGACTTTTCTTTACTTCTCCAGCTCCAACCCCCAGCGGGACACGTTTCGAATGGCAGACACTTTCTATCATCTCTCTAAACACGCGTTCTCCAAGCTGGGGAAGCTCTGCCTGACAGCCTGTTTGTGTGTTTTAGACTCAAGGGTGTACTACTGCTACAGTGTAAAGGGAAAGACGCTCATGTTCAGTGCTGGAGCTAGAATGTGCTAGTACTAGTGCTGCTGAAACATATACCGTGTGATCCCTGATAGCCCTTGCGCACTGTATTGGGCATGGTGGATCTAATCCCATCTAAGAAGTAGGCTTTGTATTCAATCTCTACGTGGCCCAAGCAATTTCCACAAAAATGTCCAAGGGCCTAGCAGCTGAGGTTAGAAGACCACGGTAATGTCATACTATGTGGCAGCCATGGACATGTACTCAACCAGGCTGTAAGCAGCCTACGAATCTCCAACCTGACTAGGAAAAGGGAACTGGTCAACTTACTGCTCTAGATCAGCCAGCACAGAGAGTTTGGCTGGGAGGAAGAGATTGGGTATAGTTTCCTTAACATTTCACCGATGCCATGCATTGATTCCAGTTGAATTATAATATGATTTGTGAGGTCAAATAAAGCATGCATTGGTGTATGTATGTGTGCAAATCTCACAGCATGTCCACGTCTACAGTACGTTGTGTTGTCAATCAAAAGAAGGGCAGATTTATCGGCTCCTACCGCAAACATTTAAGGGGAGATATTTTAGGGCTACTCTAAAATTCCTTTGATGTGGTGGGGAGCAGCCTAAATAAAAAAAATAAAAAACGATGATCTGACGCTGGTAGGACAGGAATGGTTGCAGGCGCTGGTGTGAAAGAGTCTGAAAGAGTAGGATGGAGAATTGACTTTGACATGGAATCAAACCAGCACATTCTCAATGTATCCCTTTGGCAGTAATGGTCAAATGAGTCAAAGGCTAATTCACGCCAGACAATAGCATTCCATGGTACTCTAACTTGACATCTACATCCTTCGACTTTCATAAAGTCACTTTGGTTGTGGTAAACACACACAACAAAACGTGATGGTTTTTCAGGAATTGATATATCCAGTATTTTCACTGCAGGTAGGGACAGCATTCATTTTCAATGTGACTTTGTGGCCTTAGAGTTATAGTTATAGTTCCATCTATATTGACTATACTTTAGAGATATTGGGCATCAAAGTTTTCCCTACCCAGCCAGCAAAACTGATAAACAATATATTCTACATGTATAGCTCAATAAGGTCATCAGTACAAAAGTATTCCAATTGCAGAAAAAGAAAAACCTAGGATATTTATAAATATAATTTTTTAACATGGCGCAAACGCAGATGGAACTTTATAATACTGAGAGTTCTTGAGTGTCTAGGAAAGTGGTTGAATCCTATGCGAGAGTTTTGGGTTACCCTAGAAGAAGGTGAAGGCTGTATCCTTTTTCATGCTTCATTCAGCGGCCAGGTGCAAGCAATTCTTGGAAATTCCGATTTCCTTTTAATAAGTGATTTCCACGTATGCTGTTCACAAATATTCTATTTCTTAGTAGGCAACACACACACACGCACACACACACACACACACACACACACACACACTCACACTCAAGTAGAAGGGTGAGAGGGCAGAGTGACAGCTGATTGGAAGTGTAGAAATCAATCAATGAGCCGGAAGAAGCTTCGCTCCCTATTGACACCATTGAGTGAGTTTACTGTTTATTAGTCTGGGGAGTCTGTGCATCAAATACATACGACCTGTGTTTGTGTGGGCAAGGTGGTTGTGTGGGTGCATGCAATAGTCTCCTGCAATCTCACAAGTTCTTACCAGCCTGCATGCCTCTCTCACTTCTGTCCCTCTCTCTATTTTCATTCTCTCTCTCTCTATCTCTCTACACAGCTAGCATATGTTTTGTTGTGGTAGCCAAGGTTTTAATGGGAAAACCGTCTGTTTGGTTGCATGTCTGTAACACCAGGCCGCTCTCCTGGTAGTTATGCCCATGGATCTGTGGTTCACCCCGTTGGCGGCTGGACGAGTGGGGGAAGTCAATAAGTCAGCCATGACATCAACCATTAGGCCCTGGGCGAAAGGTTCTGCGGTGATGTCATCTCTTAGGGACAGGCGCGCTGGAAGAATGCTTGCTGGAATTTGCGGGATTGATGAACTCTATGTGACACAAGGTAAACAAGCAAAGCATTGCTCAAGGGCTTTGAAAGGGAGGAAATAAGAGCAGGAGAAGTGGTGGGGGGAGGTGGTCAATCTCCCTGTTTTTGACCTTATGAAATGAACAGCAAAGCATGTTAGGCTTTGTGTGCAGAGAACATGGCCCTTGATGTGCGATCTGGAAGTGGTGCTATTCTTCATTTTGCGATTGTAGAAGTGGAGCGTTTCAGCTGATAATTCGGGATTAAATGGGAGGCCCTCATTTGGTCCCTAGGGATATTTCATACGTTGCTCTTGAAATTTGTGACTTTCTCTTAAAAGGCCCGGATACTGTACACCCTCATGTGAGATATTCAATGGTGGAGATTCAACTAATACAGTATTTCAATATACAGTGGGGCTAAAAAGTATTTATTCAGCCACTGATTGTGCAAGTTCTCCTACTTAGAAAGATGAGAGAGGTCTGTAATTTTCATCATAGGCACACTTCAACTATGAGAGACAAAAATTAGAAAGAAAATCCAGGAAATCACATTGTAGGATTTTTAAAGAATTTATTTGTAAATGATGGTGGAAAATAAGTATTTGGTCACCCACAAACAAGCAAGATTTCTGGCTCTCACAGACCTGTAACTTCTTCTTTAAGAAGCTCTTCTGTCCTCCACTCGTTACCTATATTAATGGAACCTGTTTGACCTCATCATCTGTATAAAAGACACCTGTCCACAGCCTCAAACAGTCAGACTCCAAACTCAACCATGGCCAAGACCAAAGAGCTGTCGAAGGACACCAGGAAGAAAATTGTAGACCTGCACCAGGCTGGGAAGAGTGAATCTGCAATAGGCAAGCAGGTTGGTGTGAATAGATCAACTGTGGGAGCAATTGTAAGAAAATGGAAGACATACAAGACCATTGATAATCTCCCTCGATCTGGGGCCCCACGCAAGATCTCATCCCGTGGGGTCAAAATGATCATGAGAACGGTGAGCAAAAATCCCAGAACTACACGGAGGGACCTGATGAATGACCTGCAGAGAGCTGGGACCAAAGTAACAAAGGCTACCATCAGTAACCACTACGCCGAGAGGGACTCAAATCCTGCAGTGCCAGGTCGGTCCCCCTGCTTAAGCCAGTACATGTCCAGGCCCGTCTGAAGTTTGCCAGAGAGCATATGGATGATCCAGAAGAGGATTGGGAGAATATCATGTGGTCAGATGAAACCAAAATAGAACTTTTTGGTAAAAACTCAACTCGTCGTGTTTGGAGGAAGAAGAATGCTAAGTTGCATCCCAAGAACACCATACCTACTGTGAAGCATGGGGGTGGAAACATCATGCTTTGGGGCTGTTTTACTGCAAAGGGGACAGGACGACTGATCCGTGTTAAGGGAAGAATGAACGGGGCCATGTATCGTGAGATTTTAAGCCAAAACCTCCTTCCATCAGTGAGAGCATTGAAGATGGAACATGGCTGGGTCTTCCAGCATGACAATGATCCCAAACACACCACTCGGGCAACGAAGGAGTGGCTCCGTAAAAAGCATTTCAAGGTCCTGGAGTGGCCTAGTCTCCAGACCTCAACCCCATAGAACATTTGTGGAGGGAGTTGAAAGTCCGTGTTGCCCAGCGACAGCCCCAAAACATGACTGCTCTAGAGGCGATCTGCATGGAGGATTGAAATGGAAATACCAGCTACAGTGTGTGCAAACCTGGTGAAGACTTACAGGAAACGTTTGACCTCTGTCATTGCCAACAAAGGTTATGTTACAAAGTATTGAGTTGAACTTTTGTTATCGACCAAATACTTATTTTCCACCATCATTTACAAATAAATTCTTTAAAAATCCTACAATGTGATTTCCTGGATTTTTTTTTCTCATTTTTGTCTCTCATAGTTGAAGTGTACCCATGATGAAAATTACAGACCTCTCTCATCTTTCTAAGTAGGAGAACTTGCATAATCAGTGGCTGACTAAATACTTTTTGGCCCCACTGTACATAAATACAGTTTCTCTATGTTGGACTACAGCTTAACGAAAGTTTCAAGCTACCAGCGTCTCTATAATGAGTTCTAGGTAATAGAATATGTACTATAGGGTGTTTAACTCTCTTTTATTGTTTGGTGGCAACAGCATATTTGGCTAAGACTGTGCTATGCTTAGCAAAGGGTACCTCCATTCCACATAATCACACAAAGCCCCCCCCCCCTCTCTCTCTCTCTCTCTCTATCTCTCTCTCTCTCACACACACCCACACAAAGACAGGAAAACATACACACCACAGACACAATGACACACGGAAGCTACTAAATTGGACCACCAAATTGTGATTAACTTTGATCAGGTCGCAGAGAAACCCAAAAGACTTTGGTGAGGGGAAGGTGAAGGAATGCCTAGCAACTTGGTTGGGTGATTGAAAAGCCCCACTCCATCTAAACCCAATAATGGGTCCACTGCATGAGGTAGTGCGGGCAGTCGGCCAGCCATGATAGCAGAGATAGACATCATCTACAGAGAGAGCTGACTCTGATATGAACCTTGGAGAGTTACATGATGTTCCAGGAGCTCACAGCAGCCAAAGGGGGATCAAGCATGTGAGTAATGTAAGTGTATGTTTTTAGTGTGTATTTGTGTGTGTACGTTTGTGTGTGTGTGTGTGTGTGCGTGCGTGCGTACGTCCATGTGTGCATGCGTGCGTGCGTGCGTGTGTGTATAAATTATTGCTGCTGCTCAGAGAATACACAATGTCATTCAAATTTAAAAAGGGATATATACACACATTCCTTCAAAAGTATCTCACCCATTGGCTAAATGATGCATTTTGAACCTCCCCCTTTCTTCCCTGCTCTTTTGCTCTCACACACACACGCACACACTCATCTCCCTATTTTATCCCGCACCAACACACATTTGATTGGCAGTAAGCATGGGGTGCGGTGACTCATCAAATACTGGAAGCCAGCCAAAACACAGCAAAGTTTGAAGCGTTGTCATCCGCACACGGCCACATAGCCAGGCCAGTTACGTAGCTGATAAAAAGAAAAAATGTAGTCTGACCTGAACTTGTAACTTTGAACTTTGACCCTGACAGTAATCTTGGAAATTGTGTTAATGGAAATCCAATCCAATCCATTTCTAGTAAATCCACATGGAAAAATATATCCATTTACCTCACCAATCCCACTGGTTATCATTTTAGTGAGAAGAAGAATTGACATCAAAAGCACTTCCATTTTATTTTTACTGGGTGACATAAAGAAATATTGGAAAGATTGTAAAATATATGTATACACACACACACATAAATATATTTATATATATATAAATATATATATATATATATATATATATATATATATATATATATATATATATATATATATATGATATTACTTCCCCACTTCCAGTGGATATGATTTGACATACTAAGATAAAGACATATACTGCAATTATACAGAATTACACATAACAATGGTCTGCAATATTTGGAAGGCAACACTGTGAGCAACATTCTGCACGATGATGTTTATGCCTATAAATGAAAGTTGGTATCATTATGGAGATTATGTGGTTGGAGGGGTGAAGCGTGTAGCTGGAGGTTAACACTGTTGGTACGTGGATTTTGCTAATCAGATGAGAGTATCTCTGAGTGTTGGTGTTCTGAGAGTCAAGAACCCTCCTCTCCCATTGCTCAACAACAGGTGGCATGAGGGTCAGCAGCATTGAAGATGCCTTCTTTCTTTCTTTCTAGTCAGAAATGAAATCACTAAGTTAAAAAAAAACAAATGTAAGCACAGCTACAAATTCTCAAACAAAAACATCTTCCTCAACTGATAGTATGGAAGTACAACACCTTTTTCTCCACCCTGTCCCTTCACACCACCTCTGAAAGGAGGCCCATGGCTCCACCATGTGATCTTCCTCTTCCTCCTCCTCCTCCTCATTGTCTCAATGAATCCCCTCTATTGTGACCTTCATAATCTGCCTACTCCAAGTTGCTGCTGGGTTTGTAGGTGAAGATGCATCTTTCTCTATTATTTATACAATAGGAAATCAATCATCAGTAACAAGTTGTTATAGTAGAATGGCAAAAGCATGACAAACGCCTGCACATACATAGCGTCAAATCTGAAAACATTGTATGGATCAGTGGTACATGGGACCATGGAAAGGTTGACTGAAAAAAAGTGGTGATGAAAGTATTACATCCATAGATAATGGGGTTCATGTTTGACTGTAAATGGTGTCAATGGATGTCTTTACCCTGGGACTTTCATGACCTAAACATGGAATATTGCATATCCTGTTTCCATAAAGCTATACATCAGCAGTAATGCAATAGTTACTTTTTGAGCAGCTGTATTAGTTGGTAGTAGAAAGCATTGTATGAAATGAAAAGACAGTAATTTCATATGCAATGTGTGAATTGCATTTTGAAATAATACTTTGATGACGTTGTGTCATTTAGAACTAGAGATTTCTGTTCCATGAACATATGATCTTAGGTTCATGGGTTTGGTATCCAACAATTCCTAACTGTTTATAGTTTGGAAAAAGGTGCATTTTCATGACTGTAACCAGCGACCAGACCGACATTCGTATGTCCATGTTTACCCACTTAGCCCCAACAACAGCCTCCATGCCAATACTTTCATTTCAGTCCTTCAGTAAGTCTCTGCGGTTGTCTATAGGCATTGCCCTTAAAGAAGGAAACACCCCAATTCTTCTCTCCACACAAGCCTATTTCTGAAACATTGACATGCATGAGTAAAATACCTCCCTTCTCCCACTGATGCCATTCAGTAATAGTGAAAGCTTTTCCTCCCTGATGCATATACTTAAAGTCCCATGAGAAAGAAAAGGGTTAGAGGGGTGACATACTTCCATTCATCAAATGTGCTAGATTCCATAGGTGGTTCTATTTGTGTGTATGTTTTTGTATAAGCGTGTAATGTGTGTGTTTGTCTGTGTCTATGTGGGTGTGTGTCAGGCCAACCCAAGAACCCCTGTGGGAACTAAACTTCAAGACTTACACTCCTCATTACCCCAGACAAACGAGCTGCCTTGGGGAAGCATCTCCTATGCACGTAGATACATCCACCAATCACAGATTTTATTAGTGCTGCTTTGTTTAAAGGTAAGCCATTACAAAATGCATAGACTTCCATTTTGGTTACAGAAAATTAAGGGGAATACACAAGTAGCTTTAATATGAGTGTTAGACAACCTAGCTACATTCATTATAATGTGCTGATCACACAATTACACTGGCTTTAGACTTGCCTCACCTCTCCTATTGGAATGGCTAAAGCTGTGTTAAGACACATTTTTACATCTACAATTACACTTCTCTCTCTCTCTCTCTCTCTCTCTCTCTCTCGCACACAATCAATAAACACGCACACACACACAAACCATTAATGCAAACGGTTGGAATGGATTGTCTGTGACATCAAAAACTTCTAAAAAGTTGTTTGTTTGTTTGCTTTTTTTTATATAGTAACCTATTTGGGGAAGAGTGTGCTACACTAGGTTGGTAAGCTTCAGGTAAATAATCTGTATTAGGTTCTCAACTAGAATTCATGTTTGCAATCATACTGTGCATGTTAATTAGTGTGACCATTAGTATTATCATCTTACAGTATTTTCTCCTGCCTGGTTACTCCAATATAGGCTACTCTGCAGCATCCACGTCAGTTTAAGACTTGCTCAGCTGCTTCTCTTTCTCAACGTCGTTAAAATATGTTCCCCTTACTTTTTATTTAGTTCCCGTTTTAAGCGATGGGCAAAAACCGGCCTCTCACTTCCTTTCTAACAATTAGATTTTACCCAGAGGTACCCAAAATGTACCCCACTTTGTTCTGAGGAATTATCGCTGCAGTCAGCTTCAAATGCATCAGCATGGCTGCAATGGGCGCGGGTGCTGCTAAAAATAGCTCCACGAAAATCACATCAGTCGGATAGTACCGCAGGGTCGCTCGCTCATTTTTTTATGTAAGGGAGTAACACCAGTTATGTCATCGATTCTACACTATTTTTTCCGTCAGAGGATGATGAAGTGCTCATTTACACCGCGATAGCCTACTTTTCTTATAACATTCTTTAAGCAGAGCTTTTCATTATTTCGCAATGTCCAGCTTTGTTATGGGGTACTGGTTAGAGTGCCACCTTGGCTAGTGAACACATGGAAGGATAATTGAAAGTGGAACAGAACCAGAAAAGACTATCATTGGCGCCCAATATACCACGCACACAACGTTTTGTATATCAATGCAGTGGGTATCACCATAGATAAATACATTTATGGGCTACTCGCTAATCTCTGCGCAGAAGCACCCTCCAGACAGATTTGAAAAGCGCTCCACATTGGCGCGGTGCACAGCGGAGCCAACAGTATCCTGGTCTATGTGTTATGACAATTTATAATTTTTAAACCCAAAGTGAAAGAGGTTTTGTGTAATCGTAGACCTGCGTTTTGATTCAGTTGATCACTTAATTCCCGAACTCATCAATTTATGAAATGTTTTATCAAGACAAAGATGTTGTTTGAAATAGGTAGTATGGTGCTTCATACTACACTTCGAGGCCTCTTCACACCATTCTAGGCCTGAGATGTCAAAATGAGTGTGGACGACCACATTGAATAGTTCTGCGTTGTCACTCTCTGTCCGCATATCAAACTACTGAGCGTGGGATTGACCTCATGAATTAGACACCCTTTACTCACCTTGCATATCTGAAAGTTTTCCGAGACTAGCATCTCCTGGACATCGATTTCCCGGGGAGTGGGGGCTGCAGTAGGTGTACTGGCTGCACTGCCGCATGTAGGGGATCCAATAGTCCCTGGGGAGGTGGTCAGGCCATCCAGCACCTTCCGAAACTTCTTCATTTTGTTATCTTATTTTGTGGGAATAAGTCTAAGCTGTATTTTATATAGCGCCTATGCTTTCCAGAGGTCCCTGTCCTCTCAAAGGCAAGAAGGTGACAGTAAAGTTGTTATTCAGTTGTGAAAATGTTTGCTCCGGCAGCACCCGCGCTCCCTCTCCCTTCAAAATTAAGTGCAATTCATAAAGTCATAGAGGGACCTCATCTTGTTGATGCGCTTCTGTTCACAAAATATGTTTCAAGAGTGAACACTTGACGAAACTAAATTAACTGGCAAGCAGGCGCAGCTGTTCCTATCAAAACAAGCACCAGTACCGAATTCAACTAAACTTCAGCTTTATTTTGCATGCTGGAGCTCGATCCACTTCAGGGCAAAGCCGATAGGACAAACCGAAACTTTAACATTATTAGCCGGCACTGGGTTATATGTGACAATAGCCTAAAAATATGAATAATAGGAACGATATGAAAATGTAAACAGATATTTTCAATACCTCAATTGCAGGGTATTTGTTTTTGTCCTAGATATAGAGAGATTAAAAAAAAAAATAACAAGCTGGTAGCCTTTAGGGTACGCAGGGAAACAATGCAGCTAAACGCAGACTGATTCCAAGCGCTGGTAACAAAAGAAGATAAAGTCAACCATCGCACGAAACTCGGGTCATGAGCTGTTGAACGAGAATAAAAACGAATCTAAAAATATTTTCCAATTTTTGTCGCGCATTTGTTTTCAACCCTCTGCTGCAGCCCTGGTTCCCTGCAGTCTAGAGAGAGTCGCTGTCCACGGTCCTGAAAGACTACATTCCAGCCCCGCCTTTCACACCGTAACAGTTACCCCGCCCTACCTCACTAGCGATTGGATTGAGAATATAAAACACAAATACAAAGTCAATGGAATAGACATTGACAACAGCAGAACATTTTAAGTTTGCCTATCATCAAACCGCAAAAACAAGCGTTTGGATATTCACGGTTATAAGCAGCACCGGTTCATTTAGGCCTATTTGATTGTATTTATTTGGTCTGCCAGCTGATTGTAGGCTATATGACAGACGTAAGTAAGTCTGGGATAAACAGTTCCACTTCTCGACCAGATTTCCAAGTAGACTCCACTGAAAATGACATTGTGTAACAAATCAACGATTATTAGGCTATAGCGCATTTAGAGCGTGCGCAATTCAATAAAGGATGATGAAGTATTAACAGAAATGCGACGTGTTGCGGTGTATAACTGTCCTTCTGAGGTGGTAGAATTGCATAAGTGCTTACATCACCGGTGTCTTTGGCCCGCAGCGATACTTTATGTTGTGGAGGCAGAAGCACACGCTTACATTATTAACTATACCATGAGCCCAGCCAGGGATAGGCTGGCAATCTTGAAAAAACACATTGCAAAAATCTTCTTTTTCCAAGTGATCCTGCTTGTCATGTGGGCAATTGCCTGTGGTGATGGGGGGGGGGGGGGGGGGGGGGGGGGCTTGCCTAAAAATGCCAGTGGCAATATATATTCAAAATGTGGCCTAACGATTAAGCATGGATTATGCCTACTATTAAGCTACTATAACTTCAATGAAACTGCAATATACAATTGAGTGAATCATTTTTGGTTAACTTAAGTTACATAAGTCTGACTTTGTATCACTCCCTCCTACTTATTACTCAGTGAAATGTGTTAGTATTCTGTATTTGCGAGTGCTTTGAGTTTCACTGAGTATGGAAGGGAGGGGGAGAGAAGAGGGAACTCGCTTCCATGTTGGTGATTCCAATACCAAAATGCAAGTGCATCTAAACTGCAGCCATGATTAACTTCTTGAATAACAGGTGTTTCACCGCAGAGGTCACTGTTATTACATTGACGTTTTAAAAGGATCTGTTTTTGGATTACTGCAGTTTATGGAAGAAATAAATTATTAAACAACATTTTCAATAAATGTGGTTATTTGTGCATGCATGTATAAGTGATATTTGTACTAGCTAATCTTAAAGTTATTTTCAATAGGCCTACATAGCCTATTCCTAAAGGTCACCAATTCTGACAGTAGCTATGTGACCACACACTGTGAACGACTTCATGCACATTCTCCACAACATAGCTGCAGAAAATGTGCAACAGCCACCACTGCAGTCATACATTTTGATGGTCACACATTTTGGTGTGACACCTGTAATCATGACCTTCTGAAGACTTATTACAGTAGGATAAGGATAACCTAGCGCAAAGGAATAGGAAAGTTGTAATGTGTTAAGCAGATAACAAGGCGGGTTATTTTCAACTGCCTATCCAGTTGGTATAAGGCAAAGCTCAAACGAGAAAATACTAAACAAACACAAATGTCCGTCCTGGTTAAACAGGGACACAACCTTCGGGGAAATGTGGGTATACAAATCTGTTTTGCTCAAAGCAACTCCTAAGTTTCGCTAAAGGGGCTTACATAATCTGTGTTTAAAATTGTGTGGAGGTAGATAAGGGTAGATAACGATGGGAGGGGGCTATTGACGGAAACTCTGCAGGGTATGAATTGAAACATATAGGCGTCCAACACCTTTGGATGTGAGTCGAGTCAGCTATATCCAAAATGGGCAACAAACTCAGTAGAGCAAGTGAATCAACAAGGTGTACTGTAGAATATATAGTGATTCTGTCAGTATACTGAATGTTTAATAACTTTATTGTCCTATCTTTTATATGGCTTTGGACAATGCCTTACTTTGCAAATTATGTAATAGAGATGTTTAATATTCCTTCTACAAAGCAGCATGCCAGACAGGGCCATCTATCCAGCCCCCAAGCATTTGACTGAATGAGATTATTAAAATGTAATTGTCAGTGCACATAATTTCATTGTGTGCTTGTCGACCCCTTTTTTGTTTCAAAGAAGCAATCAGGCTGCTGCCAGCAATCATGTATTTCATAAAGGGCAGCATCATTAGCAAGGATCATTGGTGAACAAATAGGAGTTATGATTGTAAGGCTTTTAGTTTTAATCTCTCAACAGGTATGGTGCTAAAAGAGCAACCTATACAACCTGGAGAATGTTTCTGATCTATGATGGTAAATCTCCAATTACAACACTCCCTGTAAATCGGTTACTACAAACAAACACAAACAATCGTACATGATAACACCCACACACCTTCCAAACATACATGCACACATGTCACAAATCACAGATGTCTGAAACCCTAAATGCAGAAAAAAACACACAGGTCTCAGAACAGAGTTTGAGAACGCGATACACAGCCTTAACTCATCAAATGAGATTCAATGACTGAACACCGAACAACCAAAAACACAGAGCATATATACTCACAGAATCAGGGGGAAATCATAAAGCTAACGAGGCTGGGTGCTGATGGGTCAATTAGTGAGGAGCCTGTGTGAGCCCCTGACAACACACCTGGTTGTTTAGCTCAGAGATGTGCAAAACAAAGTACCGTGAGTGTTTTAGCAAAGCTTTAGGATTTCAGTAAATGTTGTCACGTCATAACTAGGGAGGGGCTGATCTCTCAGTTATCTTTTTGTCTGGAGCGCAACTCTCCATCTAAATCTAAATTCTAACTTCCGGACTTCCAAGTAGAGTTGCATTGTTAACATTTCATTCACCACAACCAAGACAACACAGTGGTTAAAACTATTGTCAATCCGAACCTAAACTTTAAGTTGAGAATGTTTTATTAGGATTGAAAAACAAATTAGCATGTTAGTGTAGGTCACACGTATTTACACGTATTTATTCATTGCGCAACCATCCATTGCCTTTTAATGTAACATCCTGCATGATCTCACTCAAGCAGATTAAGCAAGGTTCTCTAGCCTTTGAATCAATACCACATCCATTTTTTTCGGAATATGCCTCCTCTGAAATCCTCAACATCGATTTGACCTCCCACGTACAAACATTGTGTTTTTGGTGGCAGGTTAGTGTGTTTATTTGATTATACTTCCATATTTACTAGCATTATCTAACTGATAGAGATGAATGGTTGTATTGACAGTTGACATGCCAAGGAAAACTAGAGAAAGTAGACTTTGAAATTGACCTCAACCCCTTTCTATAATGATAAACATTATTGTTACAGAGTACTGTGATGAAAATGAAAACCAGAAAGAGAAACAGCAGACAGATACAAAGGGATGACGGTCTGTGAATATTCATTCAGGAAAAATCTAAATTTTTAGCAATATTCTAGGGATTATTTTGCCTGCAATCTGGATGTTTTGTGGCAGTGAAGAGAAGTCCTTTTTTCTCTGCTCTTTATGGCAATGGGAGAGGGGATGGAGGACAGGTTTATGTAAAAGGGAGGGAGATTCAAGGACAATCTGAGTGAGAACCAATCAGGAGGAAGGCTTTAGAAAATAGGTTGTATTGTATGGAAAGAGAAAAAAAGAGAGTGAAGGAGTGAAGATGCAGCAACTCTTAACTTCCGCCTTGCATTGAGTTGGCTGGGAAAAATAAAAAGGGACAATGACACTGTGGAGCCCCTCACAACATCGACGAGGACCACCTCCTGTCCACTCCAGTTGCTTTCAACCACTTCGCTTCTGCAGTTGTTTGATAAGGACACGGAGGAGTGGAGTGTAAGTGTAAGTTACAACCACAAAGAGCCACAGTTTTAATCAATTTCTGATTAAGGATAGGAGCCTGGTCGCAAGACCTTCCATAATTGAGTAACAGAGAGAGAGGAAGTGAGGTTATTGGTAGGAGGAAGTGATGGGGCGGGGTTCGTCCTTTGAGTATTGCTCATTTACATATAAATGGCCTGGTAAGTGCACCCTCAACATATCTTTGTGTGTTATTGGCTAAAAGACGAGGGTGGGTAATGAATATCTTTGCCTTTTGGTAGACATTTCTTTTTTTTCCTTTTTTTTAAAGCATTTCCGAGGCAAAACAAGCTTGCTTGAGGATGCCTTTTAGAAGGGGATTGTGTGGATGTTACATTTTCAATTACAACCTAGTGTGCATCACATTGTTACTCATTACCCTTCAAGCAGTCATCTTTTCGCAAGACCTCAGTAGAGAGATTGAAGGAGGGAGAGGAAAGCGGACCCTATGGCAGCGAAAAGAAAGAAAATGAATCACCGTCAGCGTTATGTTGTTCTCCAAGACAAACTGCCAAGAAATCTGCAATAATGCTATCAAAGGAAGAATGTCTTTTTTATGTTTCTCTTTTCTATATGTGTCTGTTAAGCTGAATGAATGAGTAATTTGTTAGAATTCAATCCAAAAGAAAGGCACAAATACGAAGCCAGTGGCAACCACAACGACAGGGAATAGCTTATTTTATGTCCTATACTATGGCAGCTATTTTTTGTTTAAACAAGACCTCGTTTTGTTGCACTCCATTTTGCCCTTTCATATTGTGTTTCCTGAAAACATGTATCATCCCTTCATCTGTCATGGCTCAAACACGTTAAGTTCCAAACCTTATTTGAATCAAATGAAGCTTCCTTCCTTTACAGGGAAACTTTACTTTAGATAAACATAATGAGGAGGTAGCCAATGAAAATGCAAAGGTCCCCTGTGTGACAACTGTGACCACAAGGAGGTTTTAGGAAGGATGGCAAAATGTACAGAATTGATTGATTGAAATTGATTGAAAAGCTAAGCCATGTCAAGTCTCACTGTAGATAAAGCATATGATATTAGACCAGTTGATCCTTTTGCCTTGAACGTTACTTTTCTAAGCGAGCAACGAGGGGGGGGGGGGGGGGGGGGGTACTATCAAATATTCCTTTCACTCAATATCATATAATAGTAATAATAGGCTTAAATAATTTTCATGAGATATAAATCATGTAACTTGATCGGTGAAGCTCCACTACCGGAGAGTATGTTACCCTCTCTCTCTTCTCTTTTAAGTGGCATGATGGAAACCATGAGGAGATATCACTTCAAGTCAACTTTGCCACAGCTACCAACAGCCACTGTTCACAGCGCCGCACTGTAACCTTAGAACTCAAGCCCAGCTTATCTGATCGTTACATCAGTACACAGTGTCAGGTCATATTCATCCTATTCAAGAATAATTCTTAGATGTAAGGCCTCTGGGAATAATGTGATATCTCCCTCTTTTTATCCAAACATCCGATTTGGGGATTAGCTTAAAATGCCAGTGAAATGTGAAAGCGGGGACAAGCTGTCCCCGAACCTCTCTGTCTCCTAGCGTCTCTTCTGTGGGGAACATCCCTGTGTTGGGCTAATCCCACTAGGCGGTATTGTCTGCTGCGCGCAGTGTGACACAGGATAAAGCTGATCGACTGCATCAGTCCTTCTGAGCAGCAGGAGACATGGCTTCTTGGTGTGTCAGGCTTGTAGACTTTGGACTGCTCCGCACTGAGCAACACTGAACAAACGGGTGACACCCCGAGGGGGTGCGAGGGTGCTGAGGGAGACTTTCAAAACATGTGTCTTGGTGCGCTTGGGAATCAGGGCTCTGTGGTGTAAGTTGGGGTGGCATCTTAGGTGGGAGGGGTGTGCTTGCGTGCAAGTTAAAAGGTGGAGTTTGTCTGCTTTTTTCACGTGCGTGTGTGTGTATTCTTTGGGCAATGCATGGTTTGTGTGTCTTAAAGCTGCTAGCCCCTTGTCACAGGTGAGATATCATCCATGATTGAGATAAAACAGGTGGATTTGCCCTGCTAGCCTTGCTGCTGATAGCTGTTCCACTTGAGGAGATCCCTGGATGCTACTGTCAGCAGATACCCCAGACGGCTCCAACCTCCGGTTGGCCATGAGCTCATCCCTCCAGTCAGTCATTCACTGCCACGACAACCTGTTGTTTGCTCTGGTGCGCACCACTTCAGCTGGCTTCTCTGGTTGCCGAGCAACAAGACAATAGCTAGATGAGCTGTTGCCTTGCAAGGGTTCTGAGCCACATCACTGAAGTGGACGGGGACAGCCCAGCAGCTGGAAAGAGATAAACACATGGAAGGGGAAGGTTCATGCACTTTGACCGCCCGCCAAGGACTTGCTCTAAATAACCTGCTCATTTGGGCCTTCTCTGTTTGATTGTGCCTTGAATGGCGAGGGATTTCTGCCAAGGCAGCCTCAATGAATGCAACCAGTATATTATTAATACTTATTTGTTTCCTCAGAAATATAGAAGATGCAACAAAACTATATTCAGAAAGCTGCAATATTGTCTGTGTTATGCTAAAGTTACATATGTGGCCATCATTTCAATATTGTGGATCTGTTCAATTCATATCGAGCTAACCCATTTCCACACCAATGCCATCATGGTGAATTTAAATACAAGCCTCCCACTCTTCGTATTATTCCCTCCTTGATTTATGTACTAAGCTAAGACTGATATTTTGTGGATATACATGCATGCCTGTGTTCCCTTTATGCCTTTAGACACTAAATGTTGTCATCTTATTCCATAATTTTGCCCACCAATTACTTTAAAACACTGACAACATTTCCACTGTTAGCATCTATTTCTCTTTCCAATAACTGAATATTGCTGAACTTTATAAATCCTAAGCTTAACCCAAAACTGTATCACAACAGCTTAGGCCATGTGTCTTCTTTGCTAGCCAGCATGTTCATATAGGAGTAATTCATCAAGTGATGGCCTGTGCATTGACATCCCATTACCATACTGTATGACCTAAGCCAACCTCAGTTCCTCAAGATGCTACTCATACCGTATAGCACCCCTCCAAGGGGCCGTCATCTTGCCCATAATCTCTACCCTCCACAAATACAGATGCACCCTTGTCAATGAAAAATAGGCTTTAAACACGAAAGGCAGCAAAGCCAAGGCAACGGTTCAGCTTTCATGTTTCTTACACGCTGTCTATCTGACCACCAGCAAAACAAAGGAACCAAACAGGAAGGCTATGCCAGGCTACATGCTAACACACACGTGTCATAAAAGTCTGAGTCCAGTAAGGAATCGGCACATCTAAGGCCCTGGACTGAAAAGCATCTGAAAAGGCAGTATTCTGCTGTGACCTTATGAGTCCCCATTCCAACGTGGACCTTATAAATCACACGGACGTGTCGCCTCTCACATACATGTTACAAATCAATTTAGCGGTCATGCCTTTTTCAACACGCGTATACATGCTCAATAAATCTGATGTTGCGTGACACACGACTCGCACACACACACACACACACACACACACACACATACACATACAAAGCGTTGCCTCCGTAAAGAGGTGGGAAGGGATCCTGACCAGTCCGTTGATGTTGAGGCCAGGGCCAGGGCCAGGATAATAACAATCCCATGCCCCCTGGAGTCAGACTGACCTTTCATTTCCTGTTTTCTTCTTTCTGTTGGGGTGTGTGTACAGTACATTTATAAAACACACACACTGGACATTCACAGGCACAAGTAACAAATGGTGACATACTGCTCAGTATACTGCATGTGTACAGATAATATACAGATACATTAAGATGATTGATGTAGATATAGGGCTATGATGGGTTGAGCTAGTGATTGAATTGACTGGCTGGTCTTAACTTGCAAGCGTAAGTCAATACTTTCATTAAAATGAATGAATGAATAAATTAAAACTTTAATTTAGCCATATTATTATGGACTTTACTGACATCATCAAAACATACTTGCGACACTGCATGCTTTCCCAACTCTTATCACATTAGCGGGGACAAACTGGATCTGGCATAACAAACACCACCCCCCTCCTCGCAGTACTTCTGGTGAACCCGACTTTCAGTAGTGTTTCTCCGTGGGGCGATGATCGGGTGATAATAGCTGAGTATTCCAGGCTTGGTGATGGTTGTGGATGGGCAGAACGGCTGTGTTCCTGTCGGCAGCCATAGCCAGCGGTCCCCAGGGCTCGCCTGGAGCAGCCATATGGTAGACCTGGTGGGAAGAGTCTGCTGCTGCCTGTCATGTTGGCCCCCATTGCAGCCTCCAACCTGTCATCCCGTCAGCAAACAAGGCAAACCGGCCCGGGTGGATCTACGCGGCTGAGGCACAGCGAGCAGTGCCTAGACTGGGGATCAGAATGTGCTTTATACGGCAGGAGATTGGCTGTTGACGTAGGATATGGAGGAATGATGGAGCTGTATCCCATTCAGAGGAAAACAGTACAATGCTAAACATGTGACTGCATAGATGAGTATAGTGCCACTTGTAGCCACAGTGAATTTAAGTGGATTTACAACAGCAATGAGGGGCTACATGGACCTAGCTTGGCTTATTTTTTTAGTATCTTGAAATTTACCGATACTTAAAACTATGATGAGTTTTTTACACATTATCATTAATACAAAAAATGGAGATTGAAGATTATGGACAGCTTCTTCAAAAAGTTAGGATTATCGTGCCTTGATTTAGAAGTTTACATGTGGCTGTCGTAGACAAAATGGCTGGATGGTTATATGGCATAAATTAAGGCAAGTCTTAAACCAATTACAGAATGCACATTAAGGACTTATCGACATCAACAGGACATCAATTTACTTTCAATAAGGTCAGATTCATTAAGTCTTTCCAGCAGATAATTTGGCTCATACTTTGAAGAAGACAAACAGCAGAGAACAAAGGGGAGTTGCGGTTCGTGAACCCTATTTATTTTTCAAACTCTTGATAATTGCAGATGAATGATCCTGCTTCCAGTCTGATTCAAGACAGATTAGTCCATAAAAAAAAACACAATTAGACATTCTTAGGCAAAATATACGTCTTGTGATTAGACTCTCCTCCGCTCAATGTTCTGGTACAAAAGCCTGCAACTAATGAAAAGAATTGTTTTGAGGGAGCTGCCAGCCTAATGAGAAACACCATGAGGAGGAATTAGTCAGACTCAAATGAATTGTTGCTTTCCCGATGAGCTCCAGTGCTGGTTTTGGCTAGGACACAGGGAGAGGGCGCAGCGTGTCTGGCGAGGTACAAACAAGTCCCTGCCGTGGACACGCGTCCCCTGGCTCGCCAGGAGCCCAGCGCCGAGGAGGAGGTGACGTCAACCCCGATGAGCGATGGGAACTCTCCCAGAAGGCCTGTAGGAGGGCGGAGGAGGCGTGAAGCCAGAGAAGCTGGAGACTTCCAGAACAATGCAGAGAGAAAGAGAGAGAGAGAGAGAGAGAGAGAGAGAGAGAGAGAGAGAGAGAGAGAGAGAGAGAGAGAGGTATTCACAGTCTGCTACACTTTCTCCAAGCCCCTCCTGTACACATGTACCACAGCGAATGCAAATCCTTTCAATTGCCCATATTACCCTGTGATTCACCAGTCAGCTTCATTTCTTACCTGTCAGCTTTTAGCCTTGTTTGTGAGGCCATGGTTCTCTCGCATTGTCTGAATTCTACCTTGTTCATGTCGTTGCTCTCTCCTTCCTTTTGTGCCTTGTCAATAGGATCTGTCAAAGTAAAAGCCGACATAGAGCTAAATTTAGCAGCTCTGTCAAGGTTCAAGGCGGGCAGCTGAGACAAGTTCAGAAAGACCCAGACAGACACATGAGCAGGCTAGAGAGGGGTAAAACCTGACTGGTTCGTTAGCAGGGCTGGGCAGACGCCAGCACAGAATCTCTGACGGGTGATTCACGATCACTGTCCTGTCGCTGCTTTGATGTTAGAGGGTCTCGTTTTAATGAGCAACTCATGGACAGACTTCTATTTTAGTTCTAAAATGTACTTATTTGGTCTCTTGCGATACTGTATTTCACACCTTTTTCGCTGCAAGCAGGGGTCTTTGTAAAACCCCAGGACGGAGAAAGGGGAATTGATAAGGGGACGGTAAAAAAAAAACGACTTGGTGGATGCACTATCCCAATAAATAAAGAAAGCAAGCATTCAACTTTTTCATTACAATTAAATTACTGATATCATGGCAGACCATTAGTCATCATGACTGCTCACTGACTCTTGTGTTTTGAAAAAGGAAGAGGCCTATTGCCAGGGGTCGGCAAAGGTCATGGAAGGTCAGCTCAACAGTCATTATGTCAATAGCAGGTGCTCCCCGAGAGACACTTTACCTGGGGGGCTGCAGCTGTCAGAGGCGCCAAATCAAATAACACGAGAAGGCCCGCAAACAAAGCCAACTGAAATGGGCATTCATGCAAGGTACACAGGACAGAGGTCTTCCGAGTGAAGGGCAGCCCTACTTTATTTCTGTTTCTCTATGCAGTGGTGTGCACTGATGTCACATTCTAACACTAAAAACCTTTATTTAAAGAAGGAAACCAAAAAGTTTGGAGTATTCAAACACATTTAGCAACGGAACGCAAAAAAAGGGGGGGGGGGGACCAGGCAATTGGGGGCCAACTCGATCCAATGCCCGTTGATATAAATAAAAACATCAATTCAATAAAACTTCCTGTTGGTAATTCCAACAGTCCCGCCTGTCGGTATACTCTAGAGGCACGCTGTACTTACAGGGTGAAGGGCTCTGTCAAATCACGATGAAATAATGATGAAATAACGCCTCCCACAAGTGTTTGAACGGGGGGATGTGGTTGCAATGCAGAGGATGGGGCTGTCTATCTCATTTAGTTTGGATGAGGCATGTCAAGACAACTGGATGTGACGAATTAGGAAATTCAGCATTCAGCAGGAAGAAGAGAAGGTAGAAGCTTATCTTTTTTAGCGTGACATTGTGCCATGTGTCATGGGTTTCTTCATATGGCGATGTCTTTTCGTTCTGACTCTCTAAATGGCTGGTGTCCTCAGAGTGAGTCAAGCCATCAGTCTGTTGCTGCTGTTGATTTAAAGGGAAGAAGAGCTGTGGTGATTCACCATGCACACAGCCTTGGCATGCAAAGACACAGACACACATGCACACACCCACACACCGAGTACCCAAAGAAAGGAAGGTTGATTTCAAACCCCCAGGGGCCCCCTAGGGAAATCTTGACATGGAAGCACATACCCACATGATAACGTTACGTCCTCCTAAAACATGTTTACCCATAAAT
The DNA here is from genome assembly GCA_017639675.1 of Aplochiton taeniatus. NCBI lineage: Eukaryota > Metazoa > Chordata > Actinopteri > Galaxiiformes > Galaxiidae > Aplochiton > Aplochiton taeniatus. The sequence continues at coordinate 39,142,302 of CM030172.1, read as the reverse complement.
AGAATGTTTAAAACATGCTTGAACTTTGGAGCACAAAATGTGCACAGCAGTCATAGGCAACAAAAGGAGATGTGTGCGTCAATCATATTTTATAACCACCCCCTTTCTGACCGTTAATCCAACGGCACTAGCAAACCAACCAACCCCTGAGAAGATCCCGCCCACAAGGGAATCAGGGAAATCAATTATATTAATCTAAACATTAATTAAGAGCTATCGATGTAGCTGAGATAGTGGAGGCGTCATATCTATCGCTGCTAGCATCAAGCAATAGGTCATTCTCTCAAAAACAATATCACAGAGCAGAAAGATACCCATGAAGAACCGTAACATCTATCTATGTCTATTTACTGTGCGAGGAACATCAGTAAGAGGTTGGTACACTGAGCAAAAACACTCAGTGTTCCATTTCACAGATTGTCGACAACTAAGAATGTAATGGCTGTTGGTACTAAGGACATATAGACATAAAAAATCGATCATTATAGAAATGTCTGTTTCACTAATAATGTGAAATAGCTTGTGGAAGGTTGTCCCAATTCTCCTCAATGGCTTTGCGCATTTGGTGGATATTGTCAGGAAGTGCTATGCTGTTGTATACGCTGAACTACAACATGACGCTCAATGGGTGACATGTTTGACTCCGTTGGGTATGCAGGCCATTGACGAACAGCAACATTACGATGCTGTGAAATTGTAAAGCTGTGTGTATTAGACATGGAGACACATCATACTTGCAAAATAGATGGATTATGTTAGCAACAGATAAAATCTTTACTAACACACATGCACACAACTCTGTGCGCAAAATAAGATAATTAAACCTTTGGAGTACATTTGAAAAGCCAGGAATAGTTTGATTCCAATCATGTTAAATCAGGGCAAATAAAACAAGCTTGATTTTTTGAATGTGTCAACGACTTGGCATGTAAAGGGAATGAAGCGACTCAAAGTAGAGTAAAGTTACACTCATAAAATATTTTGGGGGATTTAACTTTATTTGTGCTCAAACATGCTACAGCTATTTGCCCTAACAGAAAAAATCTAAAACATACTGTAAACACAATTACTTTGATCCCGCTGAGATTCAATAGCACTACATTTGGCCTTTGCTGACATCTATGCCATTATTTGGTCATTGGCCAGTTTGTTTCCAGTGGAATTGACCAGGGCAGAACCACTGCTTGGCAAGGCTAATAGCTTTCATATGAGGACAAACTTTAGCCGTGGACGGAAGGAGATGGCATGTTAAGAAGAGCCTACAGTTTTGGGTGGCAGCCGAAACACTGCGGGAGTGTCTTCTTTGTTAGCCCTAAACTTTGCATCACTTTCTGCCCTCAACATCCCTCGTTGGCCTTTCTGGAGACGGGGAGTGGGAGCTCAAGACGCTGGGAGTGAGATGAGGAGAGAAGATTGCAATGGGTGCATTGAGGGGACAAATTAGGAGTAATGATGAAATGAAAATGAGAAATCAGAGGGCACTGGGCATCTGTATTTGTCTCTTCCCTTATTACCTCTCCCTCTCTGAGAGGCACAGTGCGCCTGCGAGTTTGGATGGGGGAGCTGAAGAGAGAAAACAATCTCATTCACAGAGCTCCCATCTCATTATGACCAACATCTGCCATAGAGATAGATGAGCTCTCAGGATGGGGGAAGAGAGGAGATGAGAAATTAGAGGGAGAGGGAAAAAAATAAAGAGAAAAGGGGTGACGGAGAATGAGTGGACCTGCTCTCTCACTCCATCCAGCCCTCCATCTGCTTTCTCTCCAAATCTAACCCTTCCTCTCAATGCGATTCAGGGAGGGAGAGAGAGAGAGAGAGAGAGAGAGAGAGAGAGAGAGAGAGAGAGAGAGAGAGAGAGAGAGAGAGAGAGAGAGAGAGAGAGAGAGAGAGAGAGAGAGAGACAACCGCGAGAGATGGGGAGCAGTAGGAGATGAGTGAGATATGGGGGATGTTGGAAATGGAAAACAAATTATGCACTGAAGTCAATTTACGATCAAGAAAAACAGTGATCCGGTTTGAGAAATTGAATTGGAGCAGCCTCTATTCATTTCAAATGTCAGTCCTTTGTATCCTCACCTCCCTGGGTGTGTTTAGTTACTATGAAATTACTCTCAGAGTGACGACAAGTCAGACTAGATTTAAAACTACGGTCATTCCACTTCAACGACGGCCGATTGTCAAGACTCACGTTATGCACAACATGTGGTTACCTTTCCAATACTTTGAACAATGCAACAATGCTGTCAGTCCACTGCTGCTGGAAAGTACAGTATGTTGTTTAGGATAGCGCCATATATCTCTAATTTTCTTATATCAAATCTTCCTGTATCAAAACATGGAATGTCAAATGGAATGTCAAAGGCCAGATAAATCGCTAAGGGTAGACATGATGACTGATGAGGGTAGACAGACTGAGAGGACAAAAAGGAGAATCAGGTAATCTTCTGGCATGATGAGATAAGTGGCGAAAGCAGCTCAGGCCAATTCACCTCTGTATAATCTTCACTGGCAGCCCCCTTGAAGCACCAGTCATTAAAAGCCACTCTGAAGACTTTCTAGAAATTCATAGTAGACCCATTTCACACACACACACACACACGCATACACACACACACACACACCCGACCTGCTATCTCCAAAAGCTTCCGCCCCACCCTTGGGTGCCAACCATAATTCCCTTTCTGATAAATTATTCCCTTTACTAGGGTCACACACACACAAACACAGCTACACACAGACACAGACGCACGCTTCTAGGTCCCACAATGCACTCTGCAGATCTGACAGGGGTTCCTGTGGGGTTCAACTCCCCATCCCTCTAACCCCATCCTTGACTCCAGAGTTGCTTTGCCATATCAATCAAGCCGGCATGGGGCAATGCCATTCTATTTTAATTGAGCCATGGAGAGGGTGGCTGATGTTCTAATGAGGCAGTCATATTTGTATCCTGACCTTTGAGGTTCTCCTCTACAGGTGGCCATTCACTCCCTTTAAACCCAGATAAAGGTCCCTACTGGGGGTGTTAAAGAAGCCAGGTCAAATTTAGGATTTCACTGTGGCTGTAAGTTAGGATTTCCATGAGACGTAACTCCAATTATATTCCCAATGTTGAAAAATAGAAACTGTACATCAGAGCTTATGCTTAGTCAAAGAAACATCTGGGATGAAAGGTGCCCACTGGAAAATCCCAATGACATATCTGGTCTCAAACCAAATCCATTTTAAATATTTCTCAGTGCTCGTCTTGGATTAAGGCCTAACGGATATGACACTGTTTCCTGCGTATTTGGAAAGTGGAATTGTGTTTAAACAAACGACCAGGTTTAAAAGTGGTGACTTTAAATCAAAATGATGGGGGCATTTGTAATGGACTGAGTTTGAATAAGTGGAGCCTCCTGCCTATCTAACCTCTAGCATCTATAAATGCTGCTGCATTTGCATTTGGCAAAGTTACAGCTCAGTAGACAAAGCACAAACAAGTGTAGATGCTGCTCTACAATTGTACTAAATTAACCTTTTTTCCTCGATGTTACAGGCCTTAGTTTTTACATTTGGCACTGTAAAACAGTGAATAAACAGTTGCACTAGGTGATGTCATTCATCCAAACTCTAAATGCACTGTAGCCAACGAGCCACAGTTTTCAGGGCACACCTTTAAATAACTCCCCCTTTTTAACCAATGATCTGACAAGACGTGGCAGGATAGCACAATATGATCGACGTCACATTAGCTTTCAAGTCACACACTCGATGCAGCCAGACTCCAGAAGTATGTGTTCATCCACTTATTCTAATTGCCTTGCAGAGGCAAATGTAATTTGTGTGTGTGTGTAGGTGGGTATGTGTGTATGTGAACAACCAAAGCTCAGGGGTAGGACCCCACCTTGTCTGAGCTCTGCTGTAGACAACTGAACTAATCTAAGTTGGCAGCTTATCTTCCAGTCATTTGGCCCAGCCTCTTCCAGTGCCTCATGTTGCAAGTTTGCTTCCAACAAACTTCAGTATCCTCAGATAGGCAGCATCCAGAGTAAATATTGTATAATAAAACCTGTGCATTTCAGCTCTATTAATATTACTTACTATGTAATGTTTCATAACGGCAATTTCCGGGCAAATATAAGGAAGGGTCTTAAAAACAAACACTCAAAAAGGACCAACAGCTTTATTGCTGAAAAATACAGTAATAAACTCTTTGTCACATTTTCCAAAGGACAGGTTCAACTCGAGGTGGTGGAGAGCCTAGAAGTGTGGAGGCAGAACTAGAGAAATAGTTACAAGGTCAAACCACAAACACAAAACGCAATATAAACATTTACGTTCAGAAATGTACTCGTTCTCATAGGAAAACATAATAGGCCTATAGACCACCAAATTCAATAGAGTTGCAAGAAACTGTAATATTCTTTGTGAATTCATCCTTCAAACAATCCCGTTTGTTTCTACACAGTTTGTAACAATATTCAAAAGACTAACACTGCTCAGTTATGAAGAACATTATGTCCTCGACCGATGAAATAAAATGTGTTTCTCTTGTGTTTCTGTGACACTGCTGTGGTTGGAACGGACACAGCGACCTGACAAACGCCAACCGTCCCTAAGACCAGGGATAAGGGCTGGCACTGTAAGGAGACGCTGCCATATGCAGCCAAACGAAAAGCCCCCTCATGTGAGTGCCCCCATCCAGGCTACGGGCCTAGCTTTGAGGAAGGAGCGAGTCATCACACTTTAGGTCAGGACACCCTGGCCCACGGGTTACAGCGGTGACAGCGGTGACATCAAAGCTTTTTGTTGCCATTTCGGAGTTGTTGTTTTTTTTTATGGCAACTTAAACCATGAAAGGAGATGACTGTCTCCCACTGGCCGGTGTGTGTGTGTGTGTGTGTGTGTCAGAAGGGATACTGGGTATAACCTGAGAGCAGCATATTTCACATTGTGGAGATAGAACCACAAGGCTAGAGCAGAGGGAACGGGAGACAAATATGGATTGGCACATCCTGCATGTGAGTGAGTCACAGAGCTCTGGAGCAGGAGTGTAAAGGAATCAGAATTTACTGACAGTGCTGCTGTTGGAAAAAAAAACTCTCGCATTTAACTATACAAATCAAATGATTTGTCCTCTCCACTGAGCAAGATGTATGAATAGATAATCGGTGACAGTTCCCAAAAATATTTTGTCATTTAAAAAAAAACACGATGGTCCAACAAAAAAAATCGACTCGTTTTATTTTTTACTCCTTTACAAAGTTGATTCTTTTGTGAGAGGTTTTTGTCTGACAGCACAGGAGCAGCAGTTTGTTTATTTGATCACTGATCTACCAGGACTGGCAGATTCCGAGAAACACAGAGCACAAAATAAACGGTTGTGACAACAATGCTCTGTTTTCTTGTTGATGCGAAACACCCAAAAGTCTTTTTGAGTTTTCAACGACCTCCAAGACAGAAGAAGAGAGAAAAGAAATGGAGATGGAAAGACCATACTGTATGGCAGCATGACTTAGCAAAACAGTACTGAACCTACTGAGTCAAGACTGTGCGCGTGTGTGTGTGTGACCGCGTGCATGCGTGCGTGTGTGTGTTGGGGAGGTGCGGTCGAGGAAAGTCCTTCTCGGTCGGTGTGTGTGTGTGTGTGTGTGTGTGTTCAGAAGTACATGTCCTGGAAAAGGTTCTGGCCCATCTCGATGTAGGCCTCCTTCTCCTGAGCGCTCATCTGCTCCACCAGCTGGGGCCGCTGGCTCACCTCGTGGTACGAGTAGGGTCTACCCCCCACCGTCACCGTGGGCACGTCCCCCACCTCCTCGAACTCGTCCTCGTCCTCGTCGTCCTCCAGCCTCCGCGGGGCAGCCGCAGCGGGGGGAGGGGCCATGGGCGAGTCTTCGTCCGATTCGCTGGTGTCGCTGTCAGAGTCGCTGGCGTTGGCCGTCGTCGAGGCGAGGGCCTTGGCGGCCGTGCTGGCCCCGCCGGCGGCCGGCCCCGCCCCGCCTCTCTTCTCGTGAATGAGGAGGGCGCGCATCACTTCCTCGTTCTCGTCCGATTGGCCCGTGCCCAGGCCAGCCCCGCCCTCCGGGGCTCCTGCAGTGTCGTTGTCAGCTGTGGAAAATAAAAGCAGCGATGAAAAAAAAACATGAACGAATCGATTGGCATTTGACATGATTTATAGGGAATGTACCAGAATAGGACTAACGTAGGCCTAGATCACTCCACATGTCTGGCCCCCAGCCATGGCTATCAGCACTGCTAATCTCTGTCAACGGGAGTTACTTTTGCAGGTATGTTGCTAGGCAATCACGTTTGCAGAATGTCTACCGCCGCTACACATATCCAAACGAGGTTGGCAGCATTTGATAAGGGAGGCTTCAGCAATCACGGCCAAATTAGTTTTCGAGGAAGTATTTCAAACGAGGATGACGCGCTTGGTTTAAAATGGAGAACATATTGTACAGATAGGTGGAAAGGCCAACTGAGTCAAACACTGCTTTGTACCAGCGTCATGTTCGCTGTCCACCCAGGGAAAGGTTTTCATGTTAAACTTTACCGATCGGCTCCAAAGATCACATCACCCCTCCTTTCCCCTCATAGCTTGCCGCAACTAAGTCTCCTTGAGCTGAGCCTTGTACTTGCCAAAGGTCTACCTGGTCATTACCGACACACCTCCGACAAAGGACAAAGGAGTGCATGAATCATGCAATTTCCACAAGACTGCCTTTCATTAACGAGCCATTGGAGCTCAGCCGCACACTAATCAAGACGCTGATTGCTCCAATTCAACGATTAGGGATAGGCGGAGGGTCGGGTCCCGGCCCAAGTCTGCGCGTCCTTAGGTTGGGGGGGGGGGGGGGGGGGGGCGCTGGTGGCTTGACCGAGGTGGAGAGGAGGAGCTCTGTGACTTGGGGCTGACCCCGGGTGAACCGTCACGCTGGGGGCCACGCTGACTGTGGCGGAGGCAACGCTGGGATTAGCAGAGCGCGTCCCTGAGCAAAGCAAGCAACTCAGGCGGCGTCCCGAGGCAAGCTGAGGGAACGCGAGAAGGAGAGGGAAACGGCAGAGGAGGAGAGGAGAACGGCAGAGGAGAAGAGGGAAACGGCAGAGGAGGAGAGGGAAACGGCAGAGGAGGAGAGGAAAACGGTAGAGGAGGAGAGGGAAACGGAAGACGGACAAAATAAAGCCAGCGGGGAGGTAAAAGACAGAGAAGCAGAAAGGAAACACCTTGTGGGGGAGAACACTGTGGTTTCCCCAGAGAGGAGAGAGAAAAGGGGAGAGAGTAGGAGAGAGAAATACGGAGAGTCTGAGAGAGAGAGAGAGAGAGAGAGAGAGAGAGAGAGAGAGAGAGAGAGAGAGAGAGAGAGAGAGAGAGAGAGAGAGAGAGAGAGAGAGAGAGAGAGAGAGAGAGAGAGAGAGAGAGAGAGAGAGAGAGAGAGAGAGAGAGAGAGAGAGAGAGAGAGAGAGAGAGAGACACAGAGAGACATTTGTTCCACAGGGTCGGGCCGTAAGCCGCCCGGGGAGGGGAAGGGCAAAGCCACTCACGGTTGAGGAGGCTGTCGGGCTCCGAGTAGGCGCCCTGCACCGTGCTCTGGGTCAGCCACACCGGCCTCTCCTTGGGGGCCTTGGCCTCGTTGGCCTGCCTCTTCTGCTCCTCCTGCTCCTCCATGCTGATCACCACGTTCTGGGTGTACAGGTCGGCGTAGGACGACGTCTTGTTGGACCAGGCCTCGCGGTGGGAGCCGGCCGCCCCAGCCGCAGCAGCAGCACGCTCACGGCTAGGGCAGGAGGGAAACAATGAGAGACTTTAATCACAGAGCACCTCTCAAAACAGGGTTACAAGGTGCCTTACAATAACAATAAAAAGCACAGTAAAATAATAGCATGATGTGTGAAGAGGCGGACGCAAATATAGCTGAGACACAGTGAAATCAGGTTAAAATGGAATTAAAACAAATAAATAAAATATAAAATATAAGACTAATAGCAGTGACATTGTAGGGTATGATCAAGCTAATGATGCCAAGATTATGTAAAATGATTGATGATTAGGCTCCATGTGCTCTAGTCAAATGTAGCAATTACAAAGCCAAACATATCTTTGGACCAACAAATAGGAGACTCCTGCCATGTGAGAGGGGTTTAGGGAGGGAACGCTGAAGGGTACCTCTGTCTGAGGGCGGGGATCTCGCCTGGTTCGGGCTCCAGGAGGTCGTGGGACAGGTTGATGTCCTCCGTCTCCCTCAGCAGCACGTAGATGGGCTCGATCTGCTCGTTGAAGCGGGCCACCAGCGTGCGGGCGTCCTTTTTGGGCACCGCCGACTCATCCTCCTCCACCTCGGTCTCGCAGAAGGTGCAGCGGAACGTCCCTGAGGGTTGGAAGAGAGGGGGGCGAGTGAGAGGGCCGACGGGGCTAAGGAGGGAGGGGAGAGGCATCGAAGCCAGTGTGGAAGTACAGGGAAAGAGAGTCCAGAAGTCGGTGTAGCGAAAAAGCTTGACAACAAAAATAAAAAGGTGTGTGTGTGTGTGTGTGTGTATTGGGGGGGGGGGGGCATTTTAGAGTGAGAGAATAATCAGAGATTGAGCGAGAGAGATAGAGAGCGAGAGAGTACACAACAGAGAATGGAACTAATGCGGGTCTCAGGACTTGCTTCAACATGGCTGATGAATAATGCATGGCCCGACGTCAACAGCTAAAACCCTGGATGTGCACCCAGCGCCCGCTAGCAAGCAAAGGGATGGCAACTCCCTCCCACCAACCAAACAAAACCCTGTGTGGAGGGGCCTAGCCACCACAGGGGCCCATTCTCCTGGCCCCCAGACAGCCTGAAGTAGCTGGGCGGATTCACTCGAAAGGGCAGTGTCATGAATAAAGTAGATGAGGCTGGCATGGAGGCTGTGTATGCCTTCAGGGTCTATGGCCTGAACTGTGTGTGTGTGTGTGTGCGTTGGGGAGGACACCTAGAGAGTGAATAGACCAAAGACCCCAGGGGAGCTCATACCCAGACGGGACTGCCACAGAGGGTCTTGTTTATGAGTGCATGTGTAAGCATAATGTCATGACTTTCTGCTGCCCAGTGTACAAGTTTGCCTTTAAACCACCCACACCCACACCCACACCCACACACACACACACACACAAGGACCCCCTTCTAACAGACTCTGATTACAACTCCACAGTGAATGACGAAGGTCAGTGTGCTCCTTGGCCATGATGGAGATGGGAAATGCTGAACATTTCAAAGCAACACAATACGCACGCGCACGCGCACGCGCACGCGCACACACACACACACACACACACACACACACACACACACACACACACACACACACACACACACACACACACACACACACACACACACACACACACACACACAGGCTTCCCCACCCGTATGACGAGAGGATGTGGACTGGGCCATCTGCTCCTCGGGCTATTTTCAGCCCCAATGATGGGAGGCCTTCCAGAATGAGTGCAACACCCCTCCAACTGGAACGTGTAATGAGATATGACAAAGGGAGGTGGAAGAGTGAAAGTAAAAATTGTTACATGAAAAGTTATCTGACCGGATATGTGCTTGTGCTACCAAGACCGTTGGCTCCAAATGACCCATCTTTGTCGATTCAAAACCAGCTGTGGTGGCAACTCCACCAGCCCTGCCGATTCTAGGTTCTCCGGTTACTGTTTTATGCATTGCGCTATCAGACCTGCTACCAGACAGCCTTGTGGAAACGCAACGTCGTTTAGAATTTGGAGTTTAAACAAAGAAGGAAGGCATTTTGAGTTCCGTCGATCAAAATCATCACGGGTGGCGCCTATGTTAGAACACCTGAGGTGCTTTGCCAAACAAATAACTGACAGAACTAAATGAAAGAATAAGAAGCAACGCTGTAAGAAGCACGGTTCTCTTTAGTGGGTTATCTAGCCTACAACTCGTGTGACCAACCAGATGGGTAAACAAAGGTGGTTCTCATTTATTATGGGAAAATAGGACAATGTTGTGTAATTGTTTAGCATATACTTGATGTAGAGAGGGGAAATGTTTATGGGGGGAGGATGTAAGTCCTTTTTGTGATGAGGAAATTAGGATTTCACCGTGGGTAATGTTTTGTGGTCTGGTGCGCTAAGAGGGCCCTCAGAGGATTACTGATGAAGTTGATGTGCCGTTCCCACGCAGAGGGCACATGTTCCACCCGATTGGATTCGTCATGTCACCCAGTGCCACTTGTCGCCCTGGGCCTCATAGCTAATCTGGACGATTTCTGTTTGTAAATATGACCATATTTTTGTAAATCACAATGAGACTAGTTCCAGACTGTTAAACACAAATCTAAAATCCCCCACAGTTTACAAATGTGTGTGTGTAGGCTTACCAGACACATTTACCAACCATTTAAGAAAGGTTGACGTCATCGTGCTAAGATGGACACAATGCAGACACACCGACGAGTTAAAGAAATACCTGTTTCTAAAGTATAGGCTGTTTATGGTACATAACCCTGAGCCAAAAATAACAGTTTATACAGTATAGGCTTCTCGGCGAGCGTGTCTATAGCAAACATCCAACATAGACAGTCTTGCAGTGGCGAGCTCGTAGCAGAGAAAAGGAGTTCAATAGAAAGGGGGACAGCATTTCCACTGAGTCTGTACACTAATGACTGTCTGTCAACATTTTAAAAGCTTCATTGGCTTATCACCAGCCCAGCTTTGATAACGACAGGAAACAGATCACCAGCTTTGCGCTTTTGGCATCGTTTCCCCGTCGCCTTTGTCACAGACAAGAAAGGGACGAGTTTACTCTGACAGAACCCCAGAGACAGCCAGAACTGAGACAATCTCAGTCATTATGTTTGACAGTTGGAATTCAAAACCTGCACGCACACACGCACGCACACACACACACACACACACACACACACACACACACACACACACACACACACACACACACACACACACACACACACACACACACACACACACACACACACACACACACACACACACACACACACACACACAGTGTCCCTGTCACACCCACCTTGTCCAAAACACTTCCCTGTTGGCAGCAGAACACAGTCAGCTTTTATTCAGGCAACTGCAGCAGTCTTTTGGGCCAAAAGAGGTGGCGTGCCAACATTGAGGAACAAGAGGTCTCGGGTCCTGAGCGCCACCATCTCTGCGACGCACAGCAGCCGTCAGAGCGTTGCGACCCTGCCTGCTGCGTGTGGACGCCCCCAGCAGTGCTATGTAACAGAGAAGGCCCCGCTAGCTATCTCGAAAGGGTGACAAGGGAGAAAGTTGAAGTGTACATTTGTATTTTGGAGTGACACCTCTCCACGGGGAAAGGTTACGAGCGGGGGCCGAGGTGGCACATTGTCATTAGAGCCACAGGAGTGAGTACGAGACCAGGGGGAGGGAGGCCTGGGAAGCACAGAGGTGTCGAGGTGATAGCCCTTAGCACAGGCTGGCGAACTGAAAACTCCCGGAGAAAGGGAGAAAACCATGACATCTGAGGCTCAGAAGCCTGCTATAACAGAGAAACTTGCCAAACTTTATAAGTGGAGGAAAAGGCTTTGCTAGAGCGAGAAATTAAATTGACTAACTAGCATATCTTTTTTCATTTGATGGGTATAATAATACAATTTTGGGGGGGATTTGGTTGTCTGCTGGTCTGATTGATTGATTGGTCTCTGAGAAACAAAAGACAAACTAGCATTAATGTCTCCCCAACACAAAGGAGAGCAGAATAGAAAGTCATTGTATATACCGGAATATTAGATAGAGAGACTTTTTACAAAAGCAGTCTCCGCAAGCTGAAATGTAGTATCTTGTGGGGACCAACAATATAATTATGCATTTCTTTCTTGTGGCTTATTCTGTCCATGTCCCTCCAATACTCTACTTCTTCATCCCTGCTATTAGTGTAACCATGGACGCGGTCGGACAACTGGGGAAAAACAAACATCATCACAGCGGAGGAGAAACACAACCTTGAACGCACAGAAGAAAAGAGATCCCTTTGTCTTTTACTGCATTAAGACAGACTGTCTAGGCTTTGCCCATTTCAGTATAATCATAGACTAAAGTAAAAACGATGCCATGCAAGCCTTTGGGAATCACAAAAAAGCACTCCCCGCCTCCTCATCAAAGCCTGTGACAATTAGCAGGGTGACACAGAGACAATGAGACTCTGGAAGGGCTTTTGTCACTAGGCTGGGAGCCGAGCTGGAGCTCGCCCTTCTAATTACTGCTCCTCTCTTCTTAGGGCTGAGAAAAAACTGGCGGGTGCTTTTTTGGGTGCTTTTTTGTATTAAATAGGCATAAGTTGGTCTCAGAATTAAAGGGGACTCAGTCAAACATACAGCTTGAGGTGACTTGTTCCAGGGGGGACGGAAAGGGTGTGGTGGTGGAGTATGCGAAAATGTAAAAAACATTAGCATTCCTGTGTCTTATTAACCTTACAGCAGATAGAAGCAAGAGAAATAAGTTGAATTGTGCCTATTTAAAGAGAGCCTCTTTCTTTACAACTGACCTATTGAAAGTTTTAAAGAGACTAAAAGTAGGGCTGGTAGTTTCTGCAGACTCGATTATCCCACACACAAAATGACACTTTCTATAGCATGTAATTACCTGACTGTTACTCCCTGGTAGGTCAATGTGACTGGAACAGAAGACGGACAGAAAGAGTGGAATGGGGGCCGTCGTTTTGAAGCGAACAAAGGAGACAATACCTTACCCCCCTACCTTACATTCAGGATTAGTGCAGTTATTAAGCACTAACTATCATATTATTGCACAAAACAAGCTTCAACCTAAGACTTAAAGGGATACTTCCCAGATTTTCTACCTTTTGATATGTTTTCCATCTTATACTACTGCCGTACTTAAAATATAGCATTGTCACGTATTGTTTCGCAATCAAACCGTAGAGTTGAAAACAGGTTAACAAAATCACTCTCTATTAGATAGAGAGTCTTTTCCTGAATTTGAAAAACTACAGTCGTTTCTAACCAGGCAGCAGGCATTTCCTGGTTCTGAGTGAAGTATATCAAAATGCGGGTAATTCAATGCTGGGGAGATTTGCTGTGAGCTTATGCACCTAAATCATGACAATTTGGATATGGAGGATATAGATATTTTGCTGGACAGTGAAGTTCAGCCATATTTATTTGAACCGGAATTTAGCGAGGAGGACATTTCATCAAGAGAGAGAGAAATGCAACAACAGTTACAGGCTACAGGCGAACCAGCTAAACTAGGACTGAAGGCGAGCACGTAGCAGCTGGACTCAAGCTGCTGCATAACTTACGATGGCTATACAGAGAAAAACAGCACATGCTAAAATGTAAGGAGTGGGACGGCACAGGTTCTGCTGTCAAGTATGACACCCTCCATCCAAGAATATGGACAGAAACGTTTTGCTGCGCATATGACAGTGGGGACGGCTGTAGACCTATTTTAGAATATCGAAGTTGATCTGGAAGAGACAGTTGAGACCTGCTGAGCCAAGGAGGCAGATACAGCTGATTAAGTAGCTAACTAGCTAATATAATATGTCAAGTTGAAAAATAAATATTTAGTTGTGTGAAGCTGTAGATTTTATGCTTATTAGCTAGCGGCTCCTCCTAAATTTGTCTCAGTCTGCAAGCTAACGTTAGGAAAACATTTTTTTGCTTGTATAAATTGGCTAGGTAACGTTAGCTAGCCAATTTGTTCTTGTACCTATAAAGCAATAACGCAATTTTTGTATAAGGTTTACTAGTACCGGCGTAGTATTTTGCGATGCCAGGCTCCCAGCTTTGGTGCAAGGCGGGTGTTTGGTTTGCGCAACGAGCTATGGGCATTGTGGTTTACAGTTAATTCACAATTTAAATGCCGGTGGTCAGAAAAATACTGTTCTATCATTTACGATGATACTACTACCCGAACTTGTTCTATATACTTACTTCATTTAGCACAAACAACCAAATATATTTTCTTCGAAAATTGTTGAAGTATCCCTTTAATCCTACTGTCTGCCTGCCAATCATAGAATGCAAGCATTAAAAATAAACAAACACAAAAACTTGCGATACATCTTCTTCACACATGCAGTAACACTAAGAGCCCAACCTTTCAACATAACAGAACAGACCGAGCAGGAAGGCTGGAAACTGAAAAAACCTTCACAGTCGCATTAATGAATACAAAAAGCAACGGCACAAAGGTTGGTATCTATATTAAAGTTCTGACTCCTGCATTAGTTCTTCTCGTGTGCTAAACTGTACAAGCATTGAGTTCTGGAGCCCTTACAGCCGGATCTGAAGCCAGGAGCCTGGACCTGGAGCCGAGTCGGAAAGCCTGCAGCGTCATCTGTTATTCGCAGTGGTGTGGTGTTGGGTGTTGCTGGCCCAGCAGAACATGGCAGCTAACAGATTGGCTAAAACATGAACCTAGTGCTCCATCTCCATCTCTGATTGGGTGCCGGGTTACAGCCACCATAGCAAGATTTGATAGCAATGGAGAGATATGAGGAAAAGCATCAAGCAAATTATACTGCACATCTGAAAAAAATAAGTTTAGACTGAACTAAGCACATGAAGTAAAAAATGCCTACCAATAAGAGCTAAAAGGCTCCTAGACATAGAGCGAAAATTACTTGTGTTGTAGATGAAATAGGGAGATAATCGGTCTGCGCTGATTGCAACATTTACAACTTTGACAGGGTTTAGACGGGCTTTAGGCAGTTGGCTAATAATTTAAGTTAAAATATTAGCCAACTCTGCCTAAACCCTGCTAAACCCTGTCAAATTTGTAAATGTTAATAAAGGATTAGTAAAACATTTTAACTTTTCCTCTATTATCTTCCTCATGTTGCCAATCTGGTGCAAAGTCAGAGGCCTTCGTCCAGCCATGATAAAGATCTACTTATCTCTCTGAGACATTCGGCAAATTACCACAGGGTTCTACTGAAATCGGAATAAAAACTTGCACACTCCTAAAGGAGATGAGCATCCATCAAGAGAACTCGGCTCATTAAGATCCTTGATTCTCCATGAAAGTGCACTTCACTCTGTCCTTTTTCTCTCCCTTCCCGGGCTTCTCTCCTTCAGGATCAATGGCGATGATGACACTACAGAGCTGCTGGTAGCAACTTCAGTTTTTTTTTTCTTTAAATCAATGCTGGGTGACGCGACAAAACTGCTAAAAGGAACCTGATTCTCCATGGCACTGTTCCACCCTGTTGCACAAAGGCCGTCTGAACAAAGGTCTGGTCTTTCAGACTCTTCAAACGCCAACACAAAGAGAGTACGGTCAACGTTTTAAATGCAAACAAGTGAAGTGCTGCGCTGCCACCCACTAATGGTACGCTAATGAATAGGTAGCTATGCACATAATGCTTGCTGCTGTGACCAAATTACACACATAATTCATACTTATGAATGAATCTTACTTATGAATTTAAATTAAGAGTAGAAGGCTTTATGACAATTCAAATACAACATTGGGATCAAATCCAGGGCTTTATAGCGAAAAGCGTGTCTAAATTCTAAACAAACTCAACGATGGCATCATAAAGAAAAATATATAATTTTTTACTTTTGTGCAAAACTGCCGGACTACCTCCCTTTTTTGCGATGCGTCTCCTAGCAACAGCTTCCTCTGCTCTGACGTCTGTTAGTTTAGTGGCAGATAGAGCAACAGCTTGCTGTCTCACCTTGACAAAACACACCTTAGTCTAAGGTACACCACAATGGATGCCTCAAAGCAAGGGGAACTTAGTGGACGTCAAGGGAAGTCAAGCAAAAGAGAGACAAGCCGTTCCAGGTCTACCTATCTTTTGCTATTCTGTAGACTGTGATTGTTTATCCAGTGGCTACCCAATAATCTGCCTATTTAGCAATCAATATTCAAACTGCTTTCATACAAGTAAAGCAGACAGTGTCTGTAGCCTGGGGTGGAGTAAAGCACATAACAAGCACACTGGATAATTGTTGGCTTTCTGAAGAAAACTAGGTTCTTTCATATGTAAGTACCTTCTGAGCTCTAGCCAACAAGCAAACATACAGAGAGGGTATATTCAATTCAAAAGTTAAAACAGAAAACCAATTCCCTTAAAATATCAAAAATGTTCTTCTCTTGAGGCAGAAAATTCACAACATAGTCAGTTGAAAGAGATAAGGAAACATGTTCTCCCAAGTTTGTAATGAGGTGCGTTCACAATAACAGCCACCTCTCTAACTCAGTGTGGCATCAAGTCAATCAACTCAGGCTTCAATGGACCAAGGACACGGCGACCCGCAACTAATACCTCTTCTCTCCTTTGTGCTGCCGCTCATCTTGGTTCCCTGGCACATGAAAAAAATCATTAATTTTTTTCAGGTAGCTAGCTGCTGGGTGCATTTCAAACATCCCAAGCGTTGTGCAGAACGCAGGATGCAGGCCCAGGGGCTGAGTTGATGGTGGCGTTGCTGCTGAGTTGGCCCAGTCCTGGCAGCTTAACCCCTTGCCCTGCCGTCCCCCCGTCAGCAAGCAGAGCAAGCAGCCCTAGAGCGGGTTTAGCTGATCTGTGACTGGGTAAGGATGAAATATCCCTACGGATTTATATTATTCTCGTGTCGACGACGTCCCCTGGTACCAACCAGCCAACCGGAGAATTATAGCTAATTTATTCTGGGGAGCTATGGTGGAGTCAATAAGTGAACATGAATAAGTGGCTGGGTGTCTGTGTGTGTGTGTGTGTGTGTGTGTGTGTGTGTGTGTGTGTGTGTGTGTGTGTGGTACTCTCACTCCCTCTCACCTAGTCAACATCTCTCTCTGGGCTGTCTATACCATTCCCATTCCTTCCTCTGTGTGGCTCTTTTTATCCTTTCAGTCTCAGCAAATTATTCTGGGTTAAAAAGGGGGAGAAAGCCTGTCCTGCACTGTAGGTCAGATAAATTATGGATGGAGGAGAGTGCAGAAAGGCAAGAGGAAGCCGCCTGTCCCATGTTCCATACAGTGTGTACAAAAAAAAGGATGAGAGCGGAATTAAGAAGAAGAAATAAGGACAGGGAAGTCCTTATTAAAAGAGGAGAGTGAGAGGAGAGGTAAGTCTAGACTCAAGACAAAAAAGAGGATGCATTGTACCAATCAAAGCAAGACAGGCGTTCTTAATACTAAAATCGCAGAGTGTTCATTTCTGAAAAGAAGGGATGGAAGGAACTGAAGCAAACATTCACCTTAGCCACAATTATCGTCTAATTTAAGTCAGATCACACAGTGATTGCACAGAGTTGCACAAACTACACTTCCATAAACAGCCTGAAGTGAGTTGGTATTCACTGCCATCTAGTGGCAGTTCCTAATTCCAGGGTAATTTATCCTTCAACCTTTGACAATTGTCTGTGTTATCATTTACTGCTGTCTAAGATCCCTCTGTTTCCAGAAGATATGTTTTTCTCACCAGGAAATTTCTAAGTCTCATAGAAAGAAGACAAGTAAAGGAATAGGTATGAAGTTGGAGATTTCCTTCCTGTTCCTTCCACTACTACTTTGCGCAGTTCACTTCTTCAGATTTGATCCCACCTCTTATGGACTCACCTGACTCTCTCCCATATATTTCCTTACTGCACAGCCACCCTCCCTCCAACATTTCCCCACCACTGCCACAACTACTACCAACAGCCCATACTTCAATCTTTCTGTTCCTACTTACCAGTCATGGGGTCAAAGAGCTGGTTGGCCTCCAGATCCGTGAAGGTGGAGAAGCAGCAAGGACAGCGGAAGGAGGCTCGGTTGGTGGAGTCTCGCTCATCTGTCTCGATGCGCCGTCTCATGTGGTCCAGCTTGTATTTGACCACATTAACCAGCAGCCGGTAGTTGATGAAGTAGTAGTTGTGGCGTGTGGTCTTGCCATCAGGCGCTGTTTCAACCCGCATGCGGCACTTGACAAATTTGTCACCTTTTAGCGTATTCAGTACAGAGCGAAGCTGCTTGCGGTCGAACTTCAGCAGCTCCAGCATGTCTTCCTCACGCACACAGGGGTTGCGAATCAGAACGTCTAGGGCCAGGGCGTGTTCCACTCCATAGAAGCCCCGGACCACCTGCTTTGCAAGGCGCTTTAGAGAGGCAGGAACCTCGGTCAGCAGCTCTGGCTCCGCCATCCTCTGTAAAAAGGACAAAGAGATTCTTTTCTATTCTAGAGAAGTTCTATGGGGGGGGGGGGGGGGGGGGGGGGGAGCTATTGGGTGATTTGGGGTGAATTTAAAAGCCTTAAATATACCTAGAACGTTAGTAATTAATGATAGGGCGTTCAGTTTCAGCACAATAGTAATGGGTAAAATACTGGTTAAAAGGGAGTCAGTGAGTTTGATTGATTACTTTCTGGAGTGGCAGAAAGTAATTACATTGCACAACTACATAGAAAACAATGTACAGCTTCAATGCACTATAAAAGGGCATGCATTTTAATGGACTGAAATATAAATTACAAAGAAGGCAGACTCAATTTAACCGTACGAATCTTTAAATTATACTGTGAAAGTACAGGCAGAAACAATTTGTACTTTACAATTTGTACTTTGTACTCTAATTTATAATATAATCTATCATTTGACAAATGATATATTGGACAGTGCCAAAGCAAACTTCAGATATTTGTCTTGCACAAATTACATTTGTAAATTTGAAACATATGCCCTGGCATTACCATGTTTAGAATAGTATTGCAAATACATACTTTTTCCTACCCTTTCGTTGCAGACAGACGTAAACATATAACAAACTAAAAGTAGGCTAATCACGACACTAGCTATATTGTATATAAAAAAAAAATTGTAATTGTGACTGATAAATCTTATATCTTGTCACTTAGCTATATTGCAGAATCTGGTTAACAACACTAACATATTCACAACTCATAAAATACAGCAACATGTCATCCAAAGGGGAAGAAAGGCAGAACTCCTCTTGAATTAGAGCGACATGTGCTAACTTGTCCTAGTAATATTTTCGAGTAAAAACCCGTCTGTGTCTAGGAACAGATACTGAGATAGCTAGCTAACTTGCTAGCTACCATGCTTAATAGCATGTTAGCTAACGTTATGAAGGTTTCAATAAATCGTGTTTACTGACAAAGCTACATATAAGTATAGTTAATTATACTCTTTATTGGTGGTATAAAAAGGAGGCCCCACTCACTCAGCAGATATAACTTTGGATGTGCAAGCTAGCCCACAGTCGTTTACGATGTGCTGACTAGCAGGCTACCAACCAAGTTGTTTCATCACTTCCGACTCAAGCTAGAAGATAAAGAAAAGGCATAAACGGATTGATTCTGCTCAACCCGATTGGCTCATATTTTGTACCTCAAACAATAGCCAATAGAAGTGAAGATGTTTTCCTTGTCGTTTGTTTTCGCCAATCCTCTTGTGCACAAGCTACCAGTTACAGTTCTACCAAACCAATCAACGTGCAATTTGTAGACGGAGATTATTTGGTTGACTAAACCCAGGACGTGGAAATGGCTTCTCTTGACAGGGTGAAAGTGTTAGTTTTAGGAGACTCAGGTAATGTAATGGCCTATAATTGTTAATATGTAATGTGAATAACGTTATCTTGTTGATAACGATACCTAACTACCTAATTTCGCTTTTGTCAGAGCCTGAACCAAATGATCAGAGCGCTGTTTTCAGTATGGCTTTACTATGGCTAAACCTGCATTGTTCTTACGCTTAGTAACACCAGGTTAAACACTGTCATTAACCTATCTGAAGGAGAGTCGAGATACTTGAACAAGATGTGAATCATGTGACAATCACAGTGGTATGGATAATAATAATAAAAATGCACCGTCCAAAACTCAACCTCACCAAGAAGTGCCATCAATATAGTGTGCATTGTATTGGGCATTGGGCATGATTAAAAAAGCTGATACGATTCTTTCCCCAGCCGTAATTATAATAATAGCAGAGAATAACAAAAGCCAACCCCAATGGAAGTTATTATGTGCTTGTTATAGGTGTAGGGAAATCCTCATTGGTACACCTTCTATGCCAAAATCAAGTTTTGGGGAATCCTTCATGGACAGTTGGTTGTTCTGTGGATGTGCGGGTAAGGACTTGACATTGGGGGAAAAAACATAAGTATCTTTGCTAGTATCAACAGATTGCTCACTTTATATGAAGGTGTCCTTAGTGTATGGTTGTGGGTTGTCAATCATGTTAGTCTTACCTGTGACATTACAGGGACATGATTACAAAGAAGGCACCCCAGAGGAGAAGACCTACTACATTGAACTATGGGATATTGGAGGATCTGTTGGCAATGCCAGTAGCGTAAAGAGCACAAGAGCGGTTTTCTACAACTCAGTCAATGGTAAAAAAAAAAAAAAATTCAAAGTTAGGCTGTTTGTCTTGCGTATGTTTATGCGTATGATACTCACTTTATTTTACCTCCAGGCATTATATTAGTACATGACCTGACCAACAAGAAATCATCTCAGAATCTTTACCGCTGGTCTCTAGAAGCCTTAAACAAAGACTCATCACCAACCGGTGTCATTGTCTCAAATGGGTATGTAGTACAGAGTCGTTCCTTTCTCAGATCCACTATGTCATATAATATCCGTGTTTTAGTCCTGTTTTGCATCCTACTGACACCACCTTCTAGGGAATATGACAGAGAGCAGTTTTCAGAGAACCTAGTGCCTTTGCTGCTGATTGGGACCAAATTTGACCAAATCCCAGAGAACAAGCGCAATGATGTACTAACCAGGATGGCCTTTCTATCTGAAGATTTCAACTCTGAGGAGATCAACCTGGTATGCAAACTGTCATCTCGATCCAGCTATCTTGTTATGGTCTATGTTGCTGCTTTTCGAAGACAATGATAGCAGAAGAAATGTGTCTTGGAGTGTGTTCATAACAGAAACAGTCTCTTGATTAGAATGATTTAAAAAAAAAAAAGCTTGACTTGAAGCTTGGAAATATAACACCACCGTTGGTGGGGGGAAAAAAGTATAGTTTTATTTGGCTTTGTGATGCGGTTTTTGTTTTAACACCTTTGAAAGGACTGCACCAACCCAAGATACCTTGCTGCAGGCACATCCAACGCAGTGAAACTGAGTCGATTTTTTGACAAGGTGAGAAGCCCGAAAGCGTAGCATTGTCCTTGCCAAAGGTCTGCTGCTATTTTTAAGCATACATATAGAAATGGTTGTAGCATGCAATTGTTTTAATATATTATGTTATCCCCCATCTTACATCTATTCCATGTGTTTTCAATTGTACCAAAATGTATATCATGTCATTAACAGGTCATAGAAAAGAGGTACTTCACAAGAGACCCATGTCAAGTATGTACTTTTGTTTTAGTCCATGGTAAAATTGAATTGGCATTTCTTTAACAAATTAACTATCTATCATAATTGTTTACCCTCCCCTCTGTTTCTACAGCTCACTGGTTTTACTGACAGGAAGCGGTTCAATTTCAAAACCTTGCACTATGACTGAGATCCTGTGAGCACTGCTGCTGCAGTTTGTTGTATAAATTGTTGTTTGCTCGTACACTGTCATGCTATCTACACATGCCTTGAATATCTTTCCACATGTTTAATGGCATTCCTATTTTATCCATGATAGTAGTACCATGGGCCAATTATGGCTAATTGCCTTCAATTGGCAATAAGTCAGCAGTGTGAAACGTGTGTTGGTAATATTTTCAGTATGTGATAACTGATGTTCAAATAATTTGAAATAAAGAGTTTAAGAATTTACTAAATGAGCCACAGAACCTATGCACATTTTAATTCAGGAAGCAAATATGTGCATTTTGGAGGGAAAGTATTTTCTGTAATTAAAATACGTACGAGTTTGTGACCATAATATTTAACATAGTATATTTAGGAGTATTCTTTTTGTTTCCCAGCATCTTGTGAAAGCGAGTGTCACTTATTCTCATCTAATTTCTAAACACAATATTTGTCAATAATGCATTCTATTTTTGCTATATTAGCAAAGTAATAAACATGTCTGTGTTTACTCTTTCACAAATGACACATGACAACGTGACATAGCCAAAGAGTATTGTTAATTTTATTCTCCTTTCCATACAAATATATAGTAATTTAAGTAAGAAAGCATTTTTCAGGTGAACATGTAAGAGCAAGATGTGGTTGATTCAGTGAACCATTTGGATTGTTGGTGTAAGATAAACCAGTATGGAGTAAAGAGAATACTAACCCTAGTATGATGATGAAGTTCTAAGCAAAGAGAAACAGTGGAGTAATGTAGGTAAATATACACTGATGTTCATATAGGTACATCGTTTTGCTTCATAGGTTGTACATTTAATTTCATAACCTTTTTAATCCAGGGCAAAAAGAAAGGAATTTTAATGAATACATGTGGGATCTTTGGATTATCACACTCGTTTGCATTTGTAAAAGCTGCTATACCCACTGGTTTGGTGTTACAGATCAGAGGGCCACCAGAATCTCCCTAGAAAAAATGAGTGAACCCTTTGGTTAAGAAACAAATGATTGGGTAATTTGAAGAAAAATGGTTAAACACAGCATCATAAATGTTGAGATAATCAATAGCGTGTTGTTTTACTTAATACATTAATTGCATACATTTAATAAGAATGTAGTTATGTCACCTGACAAATTCCTTTCCTTCCATCAGAACGAGTGCATAGCATTTGGTCTTCAGAGAAGAATTGTTTCCACCTATTCGCGCATTCAAAACTAAATTGCATCTTCACGGTCACCTCCCTCAGAATATTAGATGCAAGTGTATTGGGGGCAGTCATGCCCCAGCCAGCTATGGAGCACTTGATGTTAGCTGGAACCTTTCCATCTTTTTTTGGCAGCTCAATGATCTTCACATATTTAGTCAAAGCTGCATTTGTTTTAAGCTGTTTTGGATGGGAAAACAACATACATGTAAACTATATTTAGTGTTGAGTATGATGTGCACAAGGACATGTGCCTTGCAGTAAAAGTATTACCATTTATCATTAATAATTTGTCTCAGCCTTTGCTGTGTATGCATGCACTTTCATAGCAACCAAGGTGGTATTTTTTTTCTTCTGTGCGTATAGAAATGCTTGTGGTATAAAATTGTAAAACTAAAGTAAAAAAAAATACACACACACACACACACATATATATAAATATATATATATATATATATATATATATATATATATATATATATATTTACGGCATTAAGGCAAATAAATTCACGTTACGTTAATACAATGATACTTATGAGTGCACAGCACCTTGAGAAGCATAATATCAAATCGATGGTGGTCATGGTCAGGATGTGGATAGTACTCCGCCACTGGAATTCTTTGCCGAGTCTTGTTTTCCTTCTTGGAGATATTATGAGTTCCAAGTACTACTATCATTGGCTTGGAGCTTATGACAAACAGAAGGAAACAGAAAACAGTAGCGTACAATTTCTAGAAATGAAAAGGAGAAATACTGTAGACATAGAATAATTTTATAACACCCTATGTAGTTATAAATAAACATACCCTTTGCAGTGTGCTGAGGTTAGGACAAAATCCTTCCTAATAAGCACTCCACCACAAACATGATGTCCTCCGACCTGCAGTGAGACCATGTAGGGTCTGGAGTTGGGCTTTACAGGCCGACCTCCAGTAATGCCACTGTCAGAGGCTCCTTACATGTAGGATACAAAAAAAACGTTGATTTTATTTTTGATTGGCTAGATCAGAATCAGATCAGAGTATTGATGGTGATATAATCACCATAGCCGTCTTTTGATAAATGTAACCCTGCCTTGTAACCTTTGCCAGCTGTATTTACAGAAAGCCTTACCTGTAATGGAGAGCAGCTGAAGAAAAAATATCATGTGGAAGTGCATTTCTGTATACACTTTGTTCACTGTGACAATCATCTGCACGCTTGGACTGAAAATCTCTGTTATACTACCTTATTTAACCTCAAACACCCACTCAGGAAATGCTCTGGGGGTCTAAGGCGTCAAATATGATTCATGCAAACCGTAGAAGCAGTTGGAAATATCACACATTTTAGACAGGTATTTAATAGTATCTTGAACATTCTCTCCTCTTATGCATGCATAGTATAGAAATACGCAGCCTTGAGGTGGATACTTTAAAGAGTATGACGGTCTAATGTCATCAACATCGACATGAAGTGACCTTGTGTCTTTGTGTCACGAACAAAATGAACAAACCAAAATTTGTCTGAACATGCTTTTTTAATTTGTTTTAACCCCCCAAGATGAATACATCAAAGTGTGAGATGGTTTGGGATAGCTAATATGACACCACCAGTTACAAATCGGAATAATCCACAGCCCCATTCAAATTATTTTTTAAACACTTGTAAAACGTTTTAAAGAAATCCTAATCCTTCAGCACTTTTTCAATCCAGGGTTTAAAGAAGGCGATGTTCATGTACACATTAGGATATATGTGATTTTCACAATCATTGCCAACGTTATAAGCAACAACCCCATGTGCCTTGTTGTCACAAATTAGTGGTCCACCAGAGTCTCCCTGAAAAAAAGTTAAGAACATAATTTAAAACCAAGTCATGTCGGTTTGCAGCAGAACTACTGCTAGGCTGATGACTGTATTTTTATCACCTGGCAAAATCCGTTTCTTTCATCAGCTCTAGTGCATATCATTTGATGTTCATCAAAATAGCTCTGCCACAATTTCCTGCAAGTAGATCTCTTCTCCACTACCACCTGGACCTCCATAAGAACATTGGAGGCTATGGAGTCCGTTTTCGTCCGACCCCAACCAGCCACAGAACATGGCTTCTGCTTTTTTGCGGGGACTTCTTGACTCTTGTTAGATAGTTCAATTGTTTTCACATGGTTGTTCAATTTAGCTTTGGTCTGTAACTATAAAACATTATTTGTTACCACATCTGGAAGTGTTCTATATGGAAATATCTGTAACAAGATAAAGCAGTTTAAAACAAGATGAAACCAAAAAGTATGCCTACTATGAGGCCTGTTATTGTAAAATGAAGAATAACTGAACGGTTGGATTCAAAATTTGTGAGCTATTCCTTGAAGGATGTTTTCCCCTTTTTTTATTGCAAATGTTACTCTACATATAGGTATATTGTAATAAAACTTATTATTCTGACTTGGAACATTTTATTTAATGTTTACTTTAATCAAGCCCTTCATGCCATTACAACTTCCTAATGCATTCATGATTATTGACTTTAATGCTTTGGAGGATTGTTCTGAATGTATCTTAATTGTATTTAGAAAATCTGACGTAAATATTTTGCACATAGTATATAATGAAGATACACTCATATATACTTTATATATATATATAAATAGACACACACAGTGTGTATGTGTGCGTGTGCGTGGGCGTGAGTAAGATGTGACTTCAGCAATTGAACCGGGAATAATGATATCTACCTTTAAAATCATCATGTCGTAATTCATGTCTGTTATGTCGAGATGTTGAGGATGACGATGGTAGACATCCACTTGAATCCTCTGATTCTTATCTTTTGGATTGGTCAGGTCGTGGGCTCCAAGAACAACCGTTAAAGGATAGTGACTAGAAAAAATACGGTATTATACGTCAAGTCAACAATAACGCTAAAATACAATGCAAACAACTTCCTCGGGATTATGGAGTTGTTACTGTACGTGAGAAACAGGCTTACCTCAGACAATGTGCTGATGTCAAGACAAACTGTTTCTTAATCAGCATCCCTCCACAAACATGTCTTTGGGATGTACTCTGGAGAGAGACCATGTAGGGTCTGGAATATGGTTTGGCCTCTTGTCCACCAATAATGCCACTTTCATATGCCACTTGGAAAGGGGGACAGGATGTGACAGAAGCTCTTAACTGTTCATATCATTTAGAGTTTCTAAAGACATAGAATTACAAAATCCTGACCCCATTTATAAATTAAAATAAAGAACATTTGATTATTGCCAATAAATTCAGATGGTACAGACATTACTTCAAATTCTTAAAAAGTACACCGTATGTTATTTTGCTTGCATGAATGTACATACAGTAGACTTACCAACAGTGGAGACCAGAAGGAAGAGATAGATCCACATGCTTGCCTGCCCTGGTATAGTTGCATAGGTGTAACAGAACTGCAGGAACTTGCCATAGCCAGGAACTATAATGGTTTCAACCACATCGATGGGGGCTCAGGAAGTAGTGAAGTCGGAAAAAAAATGTTTTGACAAGTAGACAAGACATACAGAGAGATGGGGTATTCCCACAAGCAAATGATTCCTCCTGTTAATTCACTTTGACCTTGTAAACACACTTGCAATGTGACCGTCTGTCTCGCTTGCTTCTCAAACCAAAACCACCTATTTCACTTTCACACACACTACTGACAATGTTGGTCTACCACTATAATTTAAATTGTGATTGGACAAATTAAATATATTGAAACTGAATTGTGTAAGAGGCCAATCTTGGATTGCAACACTGATCAAAATGCAATGTTGTGTCTAACTACCTGAGCATTCTGCTCAACCTTTAGCCCCAGTACATAAGAAACAGGAAGACACAAGAGGTGAGTGTGAAAACTAGGTGAGATGTGGTTTGCAATGAACTTTAGTTTGACAGCGGTAATCAGAAACAATGCTTAAGTTAAAACAACAAAAAAGGTGTCTTCTCTATTCACCGACTATAATCCTATAATAAAAGTTGTTTTATTATATTAATTATATTCATTGTTCTTCAACAATTCATGTCATGTGATCAGATACTGAAAAAAAAAAACATTTTTATTGCACATCTAATGGCATATTGTAGGAACAGATAAAACGACATTTACTTGGATGATCTACACAAATATGTACAAAGAAGGGAAATCAAATGTCTATGATGCCAAGAAGCCAGAAAGTTGTGAGTTTGTTAACATTTTTGACAGACAACAGTCAAAATTTCAATTTGGAAAAGAGTATGTCAGCTTTGTTTCTTCTTGGACTTTAGGAAGGGCTGGTGGAGCACATCACATAGGCGCCTTGCCTGCAAGCAAACACACAAAACTGCCGTAACACACAAGCCACCATATTGCAAAAAACCTTTGCCATCCTCCTTATGATTGGATATTATTTCTTATTTTACCTTTTGTGGTCCCAGGCCTGGACACAGAACTAAGTCCTCTTTGGAGGCATTGATGATACCCTCTACAGACTGAAAGAGACAAATGAAATACAAATTCAAATGTAAGACTATACAAA
Source organism: Aplochiton taeniatus (assembly GCA_017639675.1). Lineage (NCBI taxonomy): Eukaryota > Metazoa > Chordata > Actinopteri > Galaxiiformes > Galaxiidae > Aplochiton > Aplochiton taeniatus. Next base: position 39,115,095 of record CM030172.1, on the reverse strand, counting down.
AAGATAATAATTGGCACTTTTAAACGACTTTACAATCTCTGGTAACAATCCCCATGGTATTAATGGTTTGATATGTATTATCATTGATTGATTGATTTTACTCTTACAGAAAATGTAGACAGGAGGGTTATGGAGTCGGTCTTGTTGACAGACTTGACCGTTGTAAGACAGTCCGTCACCTTGTGAGAACCAAGAAAGCACTCGTTAAGCTTTTAACTATTTAACAAGACAGGCTGCATATACAAGGTAGCCTTGTGGCTAATATTGAAACATTCACTGAAATGTCTATTAATGTGCAATCTCCACAGTCTAAGCCTTGTCATAACACATATTTGTCTGCAAATTGAGGCAGCTTAACAATATTGTCATTTAAAAATCAAGCTGCAATGATGAATCGAGTCTGAGCAAGAGTTGTGTTTGAAATGACAGGGAGGGGATATGTAATCAGGAACATGTACGCTTTGAAGAGTAGGAATGGAAAACTTCAGCGAAGGAATGAAGGATTTGAATTTTTCATAACCTAAAACAGCGCTAGAAACTCGGCACAACTCATAATGAAATGTAGGAAATTACGAGAAATCATCCTGTTTAAACCTTGTCAATTACCAACATATTGGCTCAAATCTCAAGAAAATATACACTATTATTCATTTTAAATTTTTTAATATGTATTATTTCATTGTGAGTGAAATAATAATAATTCATCTGTATAGCAAATTCCTATAAATTTGAAAGCGTGCCAATAGCACTTCACAAATCATACACCCATGCAGGGGTTTTTGACGTGTTCTTATATGGTAACTGTATGACTATGATCATAAACTTCATACCTTGGACAGGTAGTCTTTCTCCACGTGCTCTTTAAGGAGGTCAGCTGGTTTCTTCTCATAGGACTTATATGTCTCAAGGTAGCGCCCTGCCTCCTCGGGACTGGAAGGTTTCACCACAAGAAACAGCATTGTCAACTTTTCTTTTCCCGATCACCCATCCCTTCTATCAGCTGGAGTTTGATAACTCTGCATTACAGCTGGTGCTGACACTATTCTACAGTCCTGTATTACCTCCAGGCCAGGATGAGAGTGCAGTCGGCCATGATGCAGATACGAGCCAGTTCCTTCAATGAATGGTGAGGATCTTTCTAGAAGAGAGATATATAAGAGAATAAAATTATAGAAAGTAAAACATTGATCTTGTGACAGGACACAATAGTTAATCGCATTTCCGTCAGACAAGATTGTCCGCCTTAAAAATGTATTTCATGTAAATACAATTCAGTTAGGCATGGTTGGGTCCGCCATCTATTTTGATGCTGCCCGCCATAACATATCCAGGACAACGCTCAGAGGCAGGGAGCACACATGCATCAATGGCCCTGTGGAACAGATTAGCAGACCCGAGGTGGGAGAAATGTCCTATCACCTCACCGACAAGCATAGAATCTAACATTGACTTAAGGTCTTTTAAGTACATGGTTAGTTTGCTATATTTAGTTTGCTGATTGCTTGGATTTGATTAGGGAACTTGGTGTAGTTTGGGTATTTATTTAAATGAGCGTTGCAGAAGAGGCATTTGGTGTACTGTATTTGTTCTTACCACATCGACTTGGATGAGCAGCACTCTGAGGATGAACGTCTGGCCCAGCTGCTTGAGGCGGTCATGGATGTAGTTTGGGTTGAGGTTGTGGTACCTCAGACTACATGCCAAATATGAATAAGGTGATAAATAATATGACCAACAACCTGTTAAAAACCATCAGCAACGACAAAAACTAATTTCAGGCTTGTTTGAAAACCCCCCAAAAGAAATCGTGGTTTTCACAGATGAGTAACAGGAAACATTAGGTGGAGGTGGGCCGCTTAGACCGTGGAAAGAAAAAAAGCAATAGACAGGAATATAACAATTTCATATGTATTACTGTTACTTAGTTACTATAAGGGGAGAAGAGGGGGGGTTACCTAAGGAAGAGAGCACAGGTTGTCTGTCCTAGGACATAGTCAGGAACTACTTCTCCAAACTCCCAGGGAACATTTCTCACAAACTTTAGAATTGGATTTCCCCTCTACAAATGAAATGATAGAAAGCGTTATGTGTTATAGTATATGTTATGCATATATCATGTATTATATGTTATATAGACATACACTGCCATTTTTGATCACTTGAGTACATTCTCACCTGTCGAAGGCTGACAATGATACTGTTCCCTGACCCCACTTGTTTAGGACCCAGGCCAGACTCTGACCTTGGACCTTCCCCCTGTGTCTGCTCCGTTTCAGTCATCTTATCCTTTACATCCTCAAGTCCTGCGGGTACTAATGTCACCCCTGCTGTCTCTTGCGCCAGCTCCCGAGTCACTCCTGACCCCGGGAAGGAGGTTGGCAGTACAGTGGGTGCACTGGGGACCTCACAGCCATGATTCAAACTACTATGATCAGCCCCTGTCCCTGATGTAGCTGCAACTTTGGAGGTGCTCATCTGCTGAGGGCAAGGAGGGAGTCGTGGGGCAGCTTCACTGCTTTTACTCTTCACTATGAAGTTTGCGTAGGATAAAGTAGACTGGGCAGCAGGCTGTGCTGAAGATTTAGAACTTTCAGATCCTTTGGAGGAAGGTTGAAATAAGGCCTTTACCTGGAAGGAATATAAGGAAGGAAGGAACACAAAAATGGTTATTGAGTCGTTTGAGTCTTGATAGCTTTGATCTTCGATCGTTTCGTTAGATTATAAGGAATAAACACAATACTAGCTAGACTCAAAGTAGTGCAGATAAATGCAACCCCAGTGAGTTGGATTGCAAAGAAAATGCTTGCTAGCAATTGTTGTAAATTCACTAGTGAATTATTATTATTATTATTATTATCCATTTATGCTAGCTGGGTATGATATTTTGGAGTTAGCAACCCACCGGTGTTCTTTCTTTGGTAAATGCAGAATCATCCAAGTTGATTTGAAACTTTCTCCTTTCCATAATTCACAGTTTTTAACACTAAACCTGTCTTAAAACAATGTATTATTGTATATAGCGTTACCACATTTAAAAAAAACAGTTTCAAAGGGTCGATACAGGCAGGCATAACGAGCAGATAGTAGATATTTCGATTTCTCCGCAACGCGGAATGCAAACCACTAGAGGGCACTACATCTTCACACAAATTTCGTGAGCATGTCACTTCTTCTTTCAGTCCAAATTTCTCTTGGGCATAGACGGCTCTGTAGTAGGTGTACCAACCAAGTCCATGTCTCATCTTACTCTTAGTCATAAAGAGATACATAATATAGTTTAAATAATTTCACTTTGCACAGGTATACTGAGTATAGATGAAAAGAAATGTATTGGTTTGTGGGAAATCACAGACTTTGGTGGATCGTTGCTAGGTGAACTTCAAGATACATTTTATTTAATTAAATTTGTCAAAGTGCATACCATGTCATTCTGTTACAGTAACAGATGAGAGCAGCTAAACCATTGTACTTGACCCTAACGCAGTGAAAACATGAAAAACCCTGCTATTTCGGATCTGGCTATCTAATGTTTTATCATATCAAGGGATCATCTTGGTACCCAGTCCAGACACTATGAACCAATCATCCACCACCAAAGGGCCATCAATTGTTTGTTTTTTTATGTCCAGGACTGTGAACTGAAACCAGGGTACTCCCTGAAGACCTTGGTGACCCCATATACATCATGCAAGGCCAGGCCAGCAGCTGAGGCAATTGGCTGATGTCAGCTTCATCATCAGGAGCCTGTCTCTCTGATAACCGCATGCTTCATCAGATCACACAATCCCTCACTTTAGCCCTGCCAGGCCAGAGAGACAATGGAGGGAAAACAACCAAGTCCCTTCAGCAACTCTGACATGATGCCATAGTCAGCCTCAATCAGCATTAGGCATACCCACCCATCCCCCGACTCAACCCCAACTTTATCATCCTCACCCCTGTGCTCACTCACTCCTCTCCTCTCCTTTGAAGTTTTAAAATGGAGAACATGTATGAGGGGCATATTTTGTGTTTTCTATTTCCATTTTCTGAAGTTTATTTACGAGGCTTTTTTTTAACACGCAGCTTGTGGTGTGTTTAGACGATTGAACGTTTTATCAATGTGTCTCTTATGGTTACAGAAGAGTGGGATACACCCGTGGAGGGTTAAGTGAATCTTCAAGCTGCCCTCACTAGTCAGACCCCTGGTAGAGGAGCTATCTCTCTGGCAGTGACGGCCCTCTATTGTTTTCTACACAGTGTTAACTAGTTAATGAGACCCACAGACCTCTGATCGGCTGCAATTTGAGCATAGAAGACTAGGACACCAAGACAGCATGCGCAGGCTTACGCCACTATGTGGTTACAACCCTACAATACCTTATACTCTAAAGATTACATTTTTTTAAAGATATTTTTGGAGGCATTTATGCTTTATTGACAAGACAGTAGGCAGACAGGAAAGTTGGCAGAGAGAGAGGGGAGTACATGCAGCAAAGGGCCCGGGCCGGATTCGAACCCGGGCCGCTGTGTCAAGGACTAGCCTTTGCGGTGCGCCGATTACGTTATTCTTACTCTTTTTTATATCTGACATTTCCCACTGAGGCTGATGCAAAAGAGGATCATTAAAGGTTGTGACTTTGATCAAATAAAAAAATACACGGGGGAGGAAGTCCATGGGTGGTTCAATTAGGAATGCAATGCAGGTGTATAAATACTTCTGGGCTTTCTTTTCCACTAATAATCGGCTACGTTATCTACATTTGTATATTTCCTGAAATTATGAGTACTTATTTTCTGACTTGGTCATCATCACTAAAAGGTGGTAATTATTCCGAACACACACTTCTGCAACCATCAGCCCCAATCAGTCCCACTCTATGTTCAACGCACCAGCACACATTTCCTTGAACACCTATTGGACAGGGTTTTATGGCAATGTACAGACTGGATAGATATCTGTTAGCGGTTGCAATGCCTGTACCGAATGGGTACATTAATTCATGTATTTGTGTGTGCGTGTGTGTGTGTGCGTGTGCATGCAAGGACCCAGGGCTCCACTGTTCCTGTTTACGTGGCTGTTTAATTAACGGGCTTGGGAGGTTTGAGGGACATCTGCTCTCAGCCTGATGCGTTCGGTTACTTGACCCCCGAAAGTGTGTATGCATGGGTGAGGGTGTGTGTGTGTGTGTGTGTGTGTGTGTGTTTAACAGGGGAGTATGGAGGGTGGCCAAGATGGTGCCAGAGAAACGGCAGGGCCCTCTGCCAGATGGTGCCAATCGGCGTCCCTGCCGTGGGCACGCTTCTGACCGCTAAAAATATACCCCTTAGATATGACCCCCATGTCCATCACTGGCTTTGCCCTGTACCAGCAGACTTGATTTACACAGACTATCGGGGAACATCTCAAACATGCAGATGCACACTTACAAATGGTAAGAACAGTGGCAGTTTCCTGAAGGCAATTTTTTTTTTAATGAATGTCTAAAGTCTACTGAAAACAGTTATGATAATACTAAGCATTGTGTGTACAGTGGGTAAAGAACTTGCCTTGTCTGAAGAATTGCTGTTTACTGCAGCTATATTATATGACAGTGTTTGGTCAGGTCAATACGATATCATTCAGTCGAGCCCGTATTTTCCGTATTAGTTGTACGGGAAAAGCCTTTTTTTTCCCTTATTCGACTAATAATCGGCCCCAATTAATCCTACTCTATGTTTAAGACTGCCCTCAGTAGAACTCACAAGCACACATTCAAATTTAAGTCAATTCAAATCGTTTTTAATTGAGTATGCAAATGCACAAATCTCCCTGAAATAATGTATCATCTTTCCGAAACTCTCCCACTTCCAATGCCCTCTTGGCAGATTCTTATTGTGCAAAAAGACGTTTGATACTGTACCGAAAAAACGGCAGACAAGCCATGGCGTCCGTTGAACATCCGGCCATGCATACCAAAGTGGCATTTAGTGACTTATTCAACACTTTGTCCACATGCCTGCGTTTCTCTCTCTCTCTCCCTCTCTCTCTCTCTCCCCCTCTCTCTCTCTTTCTCTCTCCCTCTCTCCCCCTCTCTCTCTCTCTCTCTCTCCCGCTCTCTCTGTAGCGGTGAGTTGGCCGTGTGCCTGGACCCGCTCCGCTTCTGCCTGCCTGCACTGTCAGTCTGCCTGCCTCTGTAACTGCCATCTCCAGCCACCTCCCCTCCCCTCGCCTCCCCCTCCCTTCCCCTGCCCAGCCCCATGCCGTGTGGGCTGTGTCGAGCTGTCAGACCTCCGGCTGCGGCCTGCCAACCGGCACGTCCCGGCCAGAGGGGCAGAGGGGGCAAATGGTCGGGGCGCCGCCATGGGTACGCCAGGGCTCCCACCGCCGAGCAGTGGACCCCCACGACAGATCGGCTCTCCAGCTGGTCAGCACCGGGCCCGCTCTGGCCCCACGCTGGGAACACACATGCCCCGAAAAACTGGTGGATATTCACACACACACACACACACACACACACACACACGCATGCACGCACGCACGCACGCACGCACGCACGCACGCACACACACACACACACGCACACACACTACGTTCACACCATCACAACTCTTCCCCACATTCGAAATCAGGATAAAAATGTATATCATAATTCATGCTGTAAAATGGGGGCACTAAAATATCTACACAGGTTCTATATCCTGACAAAGATGAGATCATTCCTCCCCTGATGACTGACATCACAACCAAGTTTCTCAGTTTGTCCTCGTTAGCCATTGTTAACTGCTTGTTTACCATATGTGTTGCCAAAAACATAACACTGCCTTGTTAGGCAGACACTGTCCCTAAATTCCCAGTGTACCCTTGTTAGCTTGCTACTCTATCCTCTCTCTCTCTCTCTCTCTCTCTCTCTCTCTCTCTCTCTCTCTCTCTCTCTCTCTCTCTCTCTCTCAGGGCTTAGCCAGGTAAAATTCCCAGTCTGCCATCGTTAGCTACACTATCGAAGGCCTGTTTCCTCCCTGGCGTGCTGTGTTCCGGGGTCCCCTGGGGGCCGGTGCAGGGCCAGCAGGGCCTCCAGGGGCCAGGGGAGCCAGGCTGCATGCTGTCGGTCCACGGTCTGTTCTCCAGTTGTGACAGGGAACGCAGCCTTATGATGACAATTAGGGGCTGTTAAGAGAGCACAGATGAGCAGGGCGAATGGGAGAAGGAGAGCGAGACTGCAGGGGGAGGAGGAGAAGGAGGAGAGGGGCAGGTGGTAGGAAAAGCAGGGCACAATTAACAAACATGGAAAAAATACCGGCTAATGAGGATAGGCCGAGCTCGAGGGACAAGGGGGTGGGGAGGAGGTGAAGGAGGGACTGTGACTCTGTTATTCAGGAGGGGAGGAGAGGGGAAGAAGGGGACCGGATGAGTCACTTTGCTGCACAGGTGGAGAGGGGGGAAGAAAGGCAGAGGAAGAAACAATGAAATGACAGTGGGGAAGGACGGGCGAGCTTGAGCTAGAATGGTGGAGATGCGAGTTGAAGTGATTCACTTTTTGGGGGGCTGAGGTGTTGCAATTGCCAATGGCCTTGTTGCGCCATTATCCTTATGCCACGGCATGTGTGCGGGTGTGGCTAGCTCAGGCCTTAACCGTGTCTCCCTCCACTGACCCGTCTTCCAAGTGCTCCGAGGGGTTCCTGTCGCGGGAGCCAAGGCTCTTCCCCATGACCTACTTCCTGTGTGTCGTTTATTGTTTCGTGTTGACAAGCAACGCATCACAAACGCATTGTTCCCTTTTGTTCTCCGCCCGGGCCGGGGTTAAGACACGGCTAAACCCACAGAGCTGGCCTTCTAAACAACAACAATAACAACAACCACGGTAACGTACCCACCCACCCACACACACACACACACACACACACACACACACACACACACACACACACACACACACACACACACACACACACACACACACACGCATGCACGCACAAAGAAAGGGGGTGACAATGATGGCATCCACTGTGCACAAGACCTTCATTGTGGGGGCTTATGCGCCGTATTGTGCTGGTGGACAACATTGCCTCATGGCAGCTGTTGTAGGGAAACGGCCCTGACTGTCAGCTGCTTGGGGAGCCATGATGCAAGCTGAATGACATCAGACAGCCGTTCTCTAGCTGGAGGCTCAGACATAGATATCATCGGTGCTTCCCTGACCTTGTACACGACCATATAAGGTACCAGTCCCCCTGGGAAAACTGGGAAAGAGATGTTGGACGAAAGCGGGAAAGGTTGTTTTACTCTATTTTCTGCTACAGAAAAATAAGCAGTATTTTATTTTAGAAAGGTTGTCGAAATCTCCAGCAGTTTCTATGAGTCTATGTTCTCAGTATTTCTCTGTGCATGGATAGGATTAATAATCTTAGCTTTCACACGTAGCTGTGAGTCCCAATCGCACACACACAGGCCCACAGTTGCACTCTTTTCTCACCCAAGTCCTAATTGCCTATAAATGTCAGTGTGAGTCGGGGTGTGATACTCTTCTAGTAAATGAACTCTTGGTGTGACTCGAGGCAGCTCATTAGCAGAAGTAATCGGAGAGATTAGACTGGGAGGACAGAACACACTAGTCAACATTTATTTTGAAGCCATCATCTATATCGCTCCAGTCCCAAAGGGGAGCAGAGAGGTCTGCAAGCACTGTGAGCGTGTGTGTGTGTGTGTGTGTGTGTGTGTGTGCATTCGTGTGCACGTGTGTGTGTGTGTGTGTGTGTGTGTGTGTGTGTGTGTGTGTGTGAGTGTGAGTGTGCATTTGTGTGCGTGTACGTGTGTGTGTGTTGAATGCACTCATACATTGCATGTCTTCGATCTGCTCATAGGCTCCTCCTGTGGGAAATTAGACTTCTCTACCCTGCTCTAACTCGGGGTCCAGCCCTACTGTTTTTTCCTACTGCTCTGACACTCCCATTCCCTTTGGAGCACGCTGGGGTGGAGAGCAGCTAATTGCTAAATAGATTGGTAACTATTTATGTACTGTATAGCTAGACTAAAATCACAGGGATTGTAATTCATTGGAGAGTGACCTTTTCTACAAGATTCATGCTGTGGGCTGGGACTGAGGTAAAACAAATGGTGACATAAACATGCTTGTCCAAGCAGCACAGTTCACGAAGCACAATGAGTTCAGTCAACCAATTCAGCCTAGCATGTATTTCTAACAAACATGTGAAGCATACAAGTTCTGACTGTGTCCAAGAGTAGTGCAAAGAGAGTTGATCTTCAAAGTGTTGAGCACTGCAGCTTTCAGGACCCTGGAGAGTGGACACATGAGAAAGCGAGAGAAGGATCCAGCATTACAGCTTCTCCTCTACGTCTCTCCTCCCTCTGTGAGTCGCTCAATGAATTCAGCTGTGTTTCCCTTCATAGGCTCACTGTAAAAGAAAGGAAAGAAAGAAAGAAAGTAAGAAAGAAAGAAAGAAAGAAAGAAAGAAAGAAAGAAAGAAAGAAAGAAAGAAAGAAAGAAAGGAGTACAGTAATGTCATTCAGGGCCTATATAAGGGGTCCTTATGTCTCACAGGATGCAGGTGGGCTGCGTATCCCAGGGTGCAGTGCAGGTGTCCGTAGACGGTACGGGTCTCTCTCACCATGGCGACCATCACACAGCTGGCTGGGTTACGAGGGCTTGGTCTCCTAGCTGAGGACATCACAGGATCTGAGTGTGCTCAGAGATAATGGAATAAACACACACACAGACACACAGACACACACACACACACACACACACACACACACAGACACACACACACAGCCACATGCACAATACACCACGTAGACCCAGTGTCATCTACACACACACTTACTGTCTCCTTTTTGAGACAGAGTAGCTCGCTAGGTAGGAAAATGGGTCTGCAAGCTGAAGGCACTCTTTCTTTCTCTCCGTCTTTCTCTCCAACTGTGTCCTCACTGTGCTCTCCGCACGCACAGAGGCCTCTCTCTCCTCCTCACTGCTTCAATAGCCTTTCAATAGTCTACTGTCACTGTGGCTGTATGGTGAACAGATCTTATTGTCCTTGAACACACACACACACACACTCACACACACATGCAGACCGTGTGTCACCATAGCCTCAAAATGTGAAGTGTGTCTGTGTGTGTGTGGAAATGGCAGACTGATGGAGAGGTAGGGAGACAGGAGGGTAGAGAGAGAAATAGAGAGAAAGAGATAAGGAGAGAGAGAGAGAGAGAGAGAGAGAGAGAGAGAGAGAGAGAGAGAGAGAGAGAGAGAGAGAGAGAGAGAGAGAGAGAGAGAGAGAGAGAGAGAGAGAGAGAGAGAGAGAGACAGAGATAGAGACAGAGACAGAGAGGGAGAGAGCGTGTGCTTGTGCAATTGTTTCATGATATCACACCACAGAGAGAATGAGCCCTTATTCCCCCTGGATGTTGCAATGTTGGAAACTATGGCACAGCGTCATGTAATCCCTTTGGCAGTATTGGAACAGTGGCCATTTTCTTTTTACCATGTACGATGGTGGGTGACAAAGCAGTACAAGGGATTACGTTTTAGTGTGTGTCTGCCTGTGTGTGTCTGTGTGCTCATGTGTTAACCCGTCTGTATTTATTCTTTTCTCTGTGTGTATATAGTACCCTCATTGGGTGGGGGGGGTAGTTTTTGTGAGTGGCACAATGTTTTTACTATGGGGGCACGCAGACAGATGGCCCGGACACTTGTAGGTCCGTGGCGTGACAGGCCCTCCATTGTCCTGTCCAGAGAGAGAGCGGATTGTTGTGTCGGCCCATTACACTGTAGTAAGTCTAAATCTGTCACTCTCACATGCCCTGGGCGTACTGTGGACCACACTCTCTCTGGCTCCCACACATATTCTTAGTTCACCCTGGCATGCCTCCCGCCAAGCGACGTAAGCCAGTTTGGGAGTGTGTGTGTGTGTGTGTGTGTGTGTGTGTGTGTGTGTGTGCCGTTGGAAAAGAGCGAGATGATAAAAAGGCCACAAGACAGAGACAGACGGAGACAGAAGAGAGCAGAGAGTGGAGCAGACCACACTGCGGCACTGTTTAATGGCTGCCATTGTCCTCCAGGCTCTGTGGGGGCCCGGCGGTCTGCACTCTGCCCTGCGGGGGGACCGGAGAGGGCTGAGTCTGGTTGGAGACCTAAGGAGTGTCTTTAGCTCGGTAGTGGACAGCCCGAGGTCTTAAAGGCCTGTAGGTTACGAAGGGAGGAACACACCGCAGGAAAGTCAGCAGATCTATTAGTCACCTAAACTGGCCAGTTAAACTATTGATGTTAGGAGGAGATGGTTTGAGAGAGCATTTACTGTACCTCCACCAGGACTGCGCCAAATATCACCAAGGCAACTGTTTTCTCCCTGTACAGAGCCTTGGCAGGGAAACTGGCCTGAGGAGGGTCTCAGCAGGGGGAACAAGAAATATGAAAATATATTTTTCACCTCTAAGTGAGTTCAAATTAAACGAGGGCCAAACAGTTTGCACTTGCACTACGTGTTGGTTTGACAGCCGACACAAACTTGTCGGGCTTGGAGTCCAAGCCACTGAGAAGCAAACAAGAGAACTTTGAACCAATTATCTGCTTCCTCGGGCCTCCGCCTAGTCGCCCCCCTCATGATTAAACATGGGCTCGCCGGAGAACCCGATGATTAGCGCGCTATGCAAATCCCCAGTCGTCAGAGTGAAGTCTAACTGCTGTTGTGTTTCACAGTGTGAGAGGCACACCGCTAGCCTGTCGTCCTACAAGCCTCCCTGGCCAGGTACAAGAAACTAGTAAACACAAGTCTGTTTGGCTCAGCAGGGGGCCACAAACACCCACCGTGATGAAGGAGAGGAGATGGGCAGGGAAGGAGGGAGGGAGGGCGATAAAAGAGAGAGTGAGGCGTGTGGTCGGACGGCTCTCTCGACCGCCTGTCCCACGCTCCAACGTGAGCGGACTTCCCAGGTTGACGTGGTGGTTTTGGGAGGCCTCGGCCCACCTGCCACACTGAGAGAGTGAAACAAAGAGAAGCCGAGAGAGAAAGAGAGCGAGAGAGGTAGTTCAGATGCACATTTTGACTTTCTCTCCATCCTCTCTCTGTCCCCTTCCCTCCGTTTAACCTCCGTCGCTCGCTCCGTTACATTTGGAGGGCGTCAGCCGGCTTGGCACAGAGGGGAGAGGAAGGGACCCTGACAGGCCGGGGCCGGGCGTGTGCCCGCAGCGTTGCCGTGCCGACAGGACTGGGCCGGCCTCCAGGAAGACAGCAGGCTCTGGAAGCTGTCAGTGGCGACTCGGTGTGACAGCATGCAAATGTATGCAAACGAAGGGGTCCAGCCACGACGCACCTGCACACAGGAGGAGTGGACTGTGCCCTTCCCCGCGGAGATCTCCGTGTGCTGGCCCCCTTTACTCCCGATATCCCACGGCCCCCTCACGGCCAACGCCTAATCCAAACCTCCCCCACCCCTGTCCCCCCTCGCCCCACGCCCCGACCACCTCCCCAACTTCCACGGAACTACAAAGAGGGACGTGCAGGACGTGCTATCTATCTTAGATGCCAGTGGGTTGCGGTGACTTATTTAGATCTTTGAATGTCGGAGCATCTCTTTGACGGCAGTCCCTGTGTTGATTTTATGAGTATTAAAAGTCCTCGTCCCAGTCAATCCCACTCACACTAAAAGAACGAGAACCGTTCCAATGGATCAATATCTTTCTAAATGGATCACTCAGTCTAGATAAACACCAGTATCGAACCGTAACGGAAACACTGGCGTTGAGAGCACAAACTATCCTACACTTCCACTCTGTTGTTCAGTGATTGTGTTGCTCCTTGGTTCAGACCGCAGCTGGATGATAAAAATGCAAGGCACTCCTGGCCTCTCCTCTCTTCTTTGAGGCATGCTCCTGCACTGACCCTACCGGCTGCTTTTGGCATTCCGGCAGGCTTGAGGAGAGGAGGTCGGAGCTGTGCCCCCTGTACCCCCGCTTCATACACACTGAACACACACACACTCACACACAGACACAGACAAACATACACACACACACACACACACATACAAAAGCACACATACCGAGCCTCTGCCCTTGGGCCAACGCGTCCAGGGTTTGTGCTGCATGGTCAGCATAACGGCTGTGTGACGGCTGGGGGGGCAGGGTTGTCTGTCAGGATGGCCCCCGAGAGAACAGGACTCTGTGTATAGTGTGCATGTGTAGGAGTGTGTATGTGGGTGTGCGTGTGTGCGTGTGTGCGTGTACGTGTGTGTGTGTGTGTGTGTGTGTGTGTGTGTGTGTGTGTGTGTGTGTGTGTGTGTGTGTGTGTGTGTGTGTGTGCGCGTGTACCCGCAAACATTATCAATATGTGTTTTTAAAAGCCAGGGTGTGCAGTTTGTTCACAGACAGTGTACAAGGTCTGGACCAGAGCCACGAGCCTTCAATTTTCCTCTTCTTCTTCCTCTGCTGGCCTCCCACTCCCCTCCTCTTCCTCCACCCCCGTGTCAAAACTGCACCCACCCGCACACAAACCCAAATCATGTTAAGGCACACAGCCCCTCCCTCCCTTTGCCCTTGGATGTCTGTTTTTGTGTATGTGTTTGCTGTCTAGCCCCAGAGCAGATGGACAGGTACACCGGCGAGGGACACTGCTCTCACCCGGGACCAGGAGACATGGAGGGCAGGAGTGTGAGGCTGTGTCGCTCACCCGTCCACACCCCACCAGCGCCAGGGGAGGGAAGAAATGCAGCGAAATCAATGTACAAGCTAAGGATAATTCATTCAAAGTGCTGCATTGCGTTGTTTTGTGTCTAGATAACGCCCAGGGATCGATCCGGAACATTCACACGGTTCATCACACCCCTAAAGAAACAATAACTTAAGTACACCATAACGTGGCAGTGAAAAGAATTGAGAAGTTTTTTAAATAATGCACTAATGTTCTCCACAGTTGTGTTCATTTGTATTTTAAAATGACTGACTTAGATTAGAACAATACATTTGAAAACATATCCTTGCTATTGTATTTTCAATGATACTTAGTTTTCCCTCTGAGTGAATCCAAAATAGCCTTTGCACTCCCCTTTCATTTCAGTTTGGATATGACCTATTTTATTCAATAAAACATACTGTCGTACAAAGAAATGTGTTAGGAAATGATCCAGTTTTTTTATGAAGTGTAGTAAACTTACTCAATTACAATTGCTGCAGCATTTATTTACCTTCATTATATTATTATAAATGTTTGCTCTGCAGAAATATTTTATTATAATATATTATATTTTACGTAATTTATATATTACCAATTATTCCGCTTTGTTGGACAACGAAGACAAAATGGAGACCGTTGTAAGTAATAATGATTCATGCTTATTTTCACAGATGCACAAACAAACAAAAATTTGAATAGTGATTCTAATATTTAGGATATTACCTAACTAAATAAATAATACTTAAAATCTATTTATAACATATACTATTTAACTCTTGTTGTTTGGTAAATGGCTTATGCTTATTTGTTTTTGTCTGTCTATCATTTTAGCCGGTCTAGTCTATGATTTATTACGGCAAGCAGCGTGTTTGCCTCCTCCTCGAGAAGACGCTCCACCCGAAAAGATATTTATGGTGTTTGATGAGCACTTAGAGTTGAGGACTCCCACATATCTCTCGAGTGAGCTCCGGTTCCCCTATGGCTGGGCCATCAGCTTGGCCTGTGTGTCATCACACATCAGAGGCCCAATGCAAAGGTTTGCCTCCTCTAATTCATGTCACATCATTGTCCTAATCGATTGTCACTATCGGGGACAAGAAAATCATTTGTGTTTTGAAGTTGCATTCTATGCATTCTGATAAGGAGGTCATATTCTTGTAGAATGTTTTTTTTTTTTGAGTGACATCATTCTGGTGTATTATTTAATTGTTTTGAACACTTAAGTGAGCAAGCTTTTTAATTATTGAATTACTGTTCATCAATGTAAGGTATATCCATTCTGACTTCTGTCATTGATTCTCATACTTTTTGTTTTCATCTTCCCTCTTTCTCTGCATCGCCCCCTCCTTCCCCCAGGCTTGTGTGCTCTCATGCGGCACAAACAGTGAAAAACTAACCCGTCTAGGGGAGCACAATGACGGGCGCTCCCTCTGTGTGTCAGAGACACCCCCGCCCCGCGGACTCCCCACGTAGGCGCCGCTGTCTGACAAGCCTGCCTGCCAAACAACTCAATTAAGCAGAAAAGGAGGGAAGAAAGAGGAGCCCAAACAGAGGACAGAGAGAAAGGGAGGGAAGAAAGAGGACAGGGAAACAGAGGAGCAAGAGGGCCGGTGCCTGTCAGGCCCTGTCGCCGCCCGGGCAACGTTTGGCGGAGGGCTGGAAACGCCCGAGAAAGCAGAGAAAGAGAAAAAAGGCCTCTGTGATGTGTTAACTGGAATTCCTGGCCTCGGGGCCACCGCAGGTTCAGAGGGCAAACTGGGGGCCAGGGGTTCATTACCACTGTCACACACACACACACGCACAAACACACACACACACACACACACACACACACACACACACACACACACACACAGACACACACACACACACACACACAGATAAACTGCCCTAGATCGGACCAAGGACCAAGGGGTCAGGGTTTACCCTCACTATGCAGTGCCATAGGGGCAGCCTGTGAGCTGACTCACACACACACACATTCTCAGAATCTGTGTGGTCAGGATTGTGTGTGTGTGTGTGTGTGTGTGTGTGTGTGTGTGTGTGTGTGTGTGTGTGTGTGTGTTTGTGTGTGTGTGTGTGTGTGTGTGTGTGTGTGTGTGTGTTGGAGTTCCTCTAACCCTTCAATCACAACTTATATCTGGAGAGCAGGAGAGAGGATGGGTACACACACTTGACTTCCAGGGGCAGTGGTGGGAATGTTTCCAAGTGCTACGAGAGTAGTAGCACCGGCCTGCTTTATACCCGACAATGATGTCGCTTTTACATTAAAAGTGCTGAAGCCATGTGAACTCAAAGCCTGCTCTTTCTTTCGATCGCAAAGTCTGATCCATTTATTTCACATTGAACATATTTATAATAGTCTCAAATGTGCTGTATGACTTAACATTAGCCAATCCCACTGTCAACATGCCACCACTTCTACAATTGTAACAATCCTCACTAACTCACATGGCATAGGAGGCCCTAATTAAGTCTCCCATAAATCACCCCTCTGGGGCCCTCCCCTACAAACCTTAAGCCAATTTCACACCAATAAGGCCTTGCTGCTCCATATGTGTGAGCGTCCCAGCTCGGCCCCTGCTCCGAGGCGGCTGATGGGGTAATGAGGCGGCTGGTTGACGGCCGCCTGTAAAGTCGTAACGAGGCCCCCACCGCCAGGCGGAGAGCAGGGCTGGGAGCGATCCGCGGGATGGGGCGGGGTGACGGGGCGGGGCGGGGGCGAGGACACGGCGGTTAATGAGTGGGCTCCTCGCTAACCAGGGTCGCGTCGCCTCCGAGACGGCTGCACGGAGGACACAGGGGCCAGGAATTTGGGGGCGGGACGGTTACAGGAGGGCCTAATGTCATTTCAGGGGGAGGGGGGAGATAAATAACGGGGGCGTAGGAAAAGTAAATGGGGGTCCTGACCAGCCCCTCTCCAGCTCAATGGGAAGGGGAAATTTATGGCCCCGGACTTCCTAGGCCCTAAGGACTCCCCACGTTGACTGGTTAAGGGCTGGAGGGACACTTTTGGACAGAGGGGACAAACAAGACCCTCTGGGGAGATGGAGGGAGGGAGGGACAGGGAGAAGTGGCGCCAGAAAATGAGCGGTGTTTGAGAACGTGCTGGGTGACAATGTGGGTGACATCTGGGTGCTCACCTGTGGAGATCCCTGGTCCGCACATTTGCTATGCCGGAGCCCAGTGGACTAGATCGATAGTCCACTCCTGAAAGGGAGCTCTGAAATGGTCACTATGGATATTCCCATATCAGCGAGGAGAGCGTGATATATCGCTGGCACTCTCATGCCCTTCATAATTCACCGGGGGGAGGCGGGGGGGGGGGGGGTCCTGGCTCGTTGAACGGCGGCATAAAGACGCGGCGATGGCGGAGATAAATCTGGGAGCCGCATGGGTGTGGGACTGAAAAGAGGAGCGCCCATGCTCTCACACTCCTCCATTCAGCGCAGGGGGAGGATAGATGGCCCCCCGTCAGGCTTTAACAGTGGGCAATTTGACTTCCTGCCCCTCCCTCTGTGAGGCTGCCAGCCCATGGCTATAGCGCACGCACACACAGCGCTAAGGAGACAAACAGAGAGAGAGAGAGAGAGAGAGAGCTGTGCGAGAGAAAGAGCGAGGCAGAGAGTGTGTGAAGGTGTAAATGTATATACATCACAGACCGAGGCACGAACACACGTGTTACAGATGTACTGTATGAGATGTGTGTGTGTGTGTGTGTGTGTGTGTGTGTGTGTGTGTGTGTGTAGGGTGTAAGAGAGAGAGTGTGTGTGTGTGTGTGTGTGTGTGTGTGTGTGTACTGTCTCTAGGCAGCGCCTGTCCCATTGAGAAACGGTGATGAAAGGAAGTTAACGTGTGAGTACAAAGAGTGACCAGACCCCTGCATCTCTGTAACAATGGCACCAGCAAACACAAGAAAGTGAGAGCCCCTCACAGAGAGAGAGAGACAAACACAACGAGAAAAAGAGAGAGGGATGGAGGAGTCGGGAGAGGGGGGGGGGGGCAAGGAGTGGACAGAACTAGAGAGAGGGGATAGGTATGAGAACAGCGAACAAAAAAAATGAAAATAGCAAGGTAGCTAATCCTTTGGGTGCAGCAGCTATATGTAAATGAAAAGAGTGAGTCACTTTGATCAGTGTATCTAGTGTTCCCTCCCCCCACCTCTCCTCTCCTGCCGTCGTCATCCCACTTTTTCCCTCTCTCCTCCCTTTTCCTTGCAAGAAACTGAAGCCCTATTAGGCTTAATCTCACTTAATGGTGTCTACCTCTCATTTGGTCCTCCCTGATGGGTGACATATTCCCCTTCATTCAGCCGGCCATCACCATTCACATATCCACCGCGCTAATCCCCTTATTCCGACGTGGCAATTATTTGGAGTATTTTATCATCATTATGATTATGATTATTTTCATTATTATTATTCATGTGGGCCTGGTCAAGGGCCGGGTTGTCAGCACAGCTTGCCAGCCCCCCACCACCCCACCCCTCCCTACCAGCGGCACTTATTCTGACTCAATGGAAGCTGCCTGCTTTCTTCCAGAGGGGAGGCGAGTTTGCCGGAGTGAACCCCATTCAGGGAGACACATTTTCTGGGCGTTTGAACGTATTGTGAAGTGAGTGTAATGAGTGGCACCGAACCATCCACCAGAGCCCTTTAACACAGAGAGAAACATCAAGACTTTGATTAAAGACGGAGAAGGAGAGAGGGGAATATAATCAAAGGCCCTCCTCCTTGCTGGGGAGTAATTACACGGGCAGGTTTTGATCTTTTGCTTGTTGGCCGATGAATGAGCATTTGGGAGGGGCGTGACGCCGCTGGATAGAATAGGACTGTTTCAATGTTTTGGAGGTGGGAGGTGTAAGAAACTTCTCAACTTGGCCCTCCGTATGCATCAGAAGTATATCAGCAATTATTGTAATCCTTTCAACTCAATCTCTTGGGGAGAGGGGACCTTAAGGAGGCGGAATCGACCTGCAAGGAAGAAGGAGAACTCTGACACACACACACCCTGCCCACACATTCATTCTAATTGCCAAATGTTTCATCTTAATGAAAAACTGTTTCAACAAAAGACATAAAAAGTAAATTATCACAATAACAACTTGTTTTTTTGGGATTACAACCACAACCTTTAAATTACAACATTTATTTTGTGAACTACAAATTACACACATTTTATCAAATAGACAAACGACAGATATAGAAGTATGAATTAAATATAAAATGCTAAAACTTACACTGCTACGGGTCAAAATGAACAGATTCATAAAAAAAGCATTTCATTCTCTAATAAATGGACAGTAGTTCAACCTGCCGTCCAAAGTCCTAACCCTTTTTGAGCCTCCACAGTTCACTTGGGGAACCGAGGGCCTGGATTTGAGTGACTAAACCGGGGGAGTCTGCACACCCCACAAGGGCAGAGTGGTCCTCCTGGAGCCCCAGCAGAACTCCAGTTTATCGGAGCCATGGGCGCCTCCATGGGGCCAGGGGGCAGCAGAGGGCACTTGGAGGAGGAAGTGGAGGAGGTGGAGGACGAGGGAGATGAGAGGATGGACTCCGGAGAGAGAAGCAACTGACCCGGGCCAGTGAGGAGAGGCCATCCTCCGGCCAGCAGCAGCCTGGGCACTGGCCCCGCATTCACCCCGACCCCAACCCCCACACTCACCTCCCCCAAAAGCCGCCGCATCTCCTGGAGGGAGGAGCCCAGCAGGAGGATGTAGTTCCTGGCCAGGACCAGTGTGGAGATCTTGGAAAGCCTGCGCCCCGGCGGGGCCCCCGGCAGGTGGGAGTGCGTGGCGGAGGGAGCAGACGGTGAGGAGGCATAGGGAACCATCACCTCCCTCAGGGCGTCCATGGCCACATTCAAGTCCTGCATCCTCTTTCTCTCCCGACTGTTGATCTTCCTCCTCAGGTCCTGCTGCTCCTCAGGACTCAGCTCTCTGTGCAGCTTGGCCTGCTTCTGGGGTGAGAGGAGGTCCATCATGGAGCCGGGAAGGTGCCTTGTCCCGGAGTGGAGTCCTGGGGGACACCTAGAAAGGTCCTGGAGGGAACCAGGTCCACAGAGAGGAACAGGCGTCTCCTGGGCCCGCGACATGGCGCTTGGTAGAATGTTCATCATCTAGTTGCTAGGGTGCTTGCCTTGTCGATTAAAAATAAAGAAAATGGCACTCTTAGCAATAGCAAAAGTCCAAGAAAAGTAAAGTTAGATAATGACAGATGTCTTCTGTGTTTGATTATATATATTGTCTCGTTCCTCCATCAGAAAAAAAGAAGAAGAAATCATCCCTTAAGCTCCATACTTTGTCACCAGATTGTTGTGGTCCTTAGCAGTCCAAAATCCTCTCTTGCTTATTGAATATAAATTGTATTATCCCACAAAATAAAAAAAATCCTGTTGCTAGCTGCCTCTGTTAGTGGTGTGTGGAGATTCAGCTCAGCTTTATCTCACATGCCCCTGGCTGTCTAGGGAGAATGGTAACACAGACAGAAGAGAAGTGAGCTAAACATCACATCAGATAACCCCCCCCCCCCCACCCATTGCTGCTGCGGGAACTCCTCCCTAAGGGGAAACACAGCTTTCAATCCCACTTTTGTCTAAATACATGGCGATTCCGAGACATTCCAGAAATGTCTCCAACAGTTGATATGATATCTTGTCCTTCCAACCACGTCCTCCTACCCCCACAGAAAAAAAAATCAAAATGAGCATCTCAGGGCAATCTGTGGCTGGAAGGAGAGAGGAGGGAGGGAGGTGGGAAAGGGTGACCCATGACCTGTTTCTTACTTTATTAAACGCCGATGAAAATGGAAGAGTAGGCAAATCAGAAGTGACAGCTCCTCTCAGGGTCTCAGCAGGAGGTCAATGGTGAATTACGGGACGGCAGAGGCTCACCCTTTGGCTACAGCGAGGACATATTAGGACACTCCTATGGTCCTCAGCACCGGCAGGCTGAAAATGACAAACATTACAAAATCATTTTTAAAAGATGTGTTCAACCCCTATCCGTTGCAACATAACATATGATATGTTGCGCAACTTAAATATTTTCATGCACATTTTATGTTTAAAGGAATCTAGCATTAGGAATCTAGGAAACGTTTATAGAGGAACGAATATCCATTGAAACATGGAGGTCTTTACCGTCAATGAGTACCATTCATACCCTATTTGGGAATGGAGAGCTGCCTTTACTTTAATGGTGCTAGCATAGGAGCTATCAGAATGTCATTGAAAGCCTTCAGTTGGCTGCCAAAGAATAGCCGCACAGTTGTATGTAGTGTCTGTGGAGCTAATTGGCATTATTGGGGCTTGATAGGTATTGTTGCTCTGTTCCCTCCCCTTTGAGTGGAATCGCTAACCACACTGGCCGCAGAGAGAGCTGGGCACTGCTCCAGATTGACAGACAACGGGTCAATTGACTCCTTCCACAGGTGAAGGTTGGCGCCATGCACCCAATCAGCCTGCAAACCTCAGATGTCCCATTCACCAGTCTCACAAGGACCCAGGGACTGGGGAATCATTTCAGAAGCAAACCCCAGCATCCCTCTCTACTCCCGATCCCCACACCCCTTCCACTCCCTTGGAAAGCCCATCTGGGTTGGAGAAAAAGGTGGCTGGGGGGAGAGGGGACAGACAGGACACACACAAACAGACAGCAAGTTGTTTACGGTGAAAGCAGAAGGATATGCAGAGGAGGAAGACCCTTTCTTTTCTCTCGAAACCCTTTTCTCTTGTCTTTCCCAGGGTGAAAGATGTGTGTGGAGGCGCTTCCCTTCGCTGCCAGCGCACCGGTAGCGTGCGGCGGGTGCTGTGATCCGGGCTGAATAGAAGGCCGCAGACGGACAGGAAAAGGGGGATGCTATGAAAGGGGCCAGGCGGATGGCCCTAGCACCTGCGGGAGAACAGAGTGCAGGCAGCCAGGATGAATGTGTGTGTGTGTGTGTGTGTGTGTGTGTGTGTCTGTGTGTGTGTGTGTGTGTGTGTGTGTGTGTGTGTGTGTGTGTGTGTGTGTGTGTTTATGTAACAGTGAGGGATCCATTTGATTTCCATCTCCCTCCTCACAAAGCAAAAGGCAAGGGGTGATTAATTAAACAGGGGAGCCGTGAAAGAAAGTGAACTGTGCCGTTTTTGACCCGGCTACATTTTGGGATCCAGTTGGTGTTTCAAAAGAAAGAGCGCCGAGGGCAAAAAGGGACACCTGCAAGAACCCACACAGAAGACAGAAGCAGGGGGGAAGAAAGAACCTGGTGTCCACCAGAAATATAAACCTCCCCCTCCTTTCCTCCTGCCATCTTTTACAAGGGAAGAAAAGTGAGCTTGATTTGCTGCTAAAGACCAGCACATCCGCCTCCCAGCTAAAACGTGAGGCCCAGCTT